>OU744319.1:40705250-41305250 GCA_916610145.1 Eristalis arbustorum
TATTGTCAACGCAGTGACGCCGATTCTTGTGTTCCGACTTCGGCTGCATCCTGAGACTCTCTGTCAGACTTTTTGCAAACCACATTTCAACGAATAAAGCACAGCAATCCAACACACCAATCCAACCAAACTAGACCCTAGAAGAGAATTGAAATTCAAATGATACGTTCTTGCAATGAATCAATCAATTATTTATTGCACAACAGAAATCTTAGCCTGGTGGCCACTTAAGTTGTCTGCCACCTAGAACATGCAAGTGTAAGTGGTACACACTCTGACAACCGTGTACTCCATTGTTTACAACCAACCGAAAACCTCCCGGGGCGGTTTCCTTTCCAAGCTTGCCGGCAACATGCATTAGATGACCCAGAATATGCGTGTCGTCAGTAGTGCTGTCCTCCAATTTTGGAATACGACTTTTGGGTATGACCAAGAAATGTACTGGTGCTTGCGGAGCAACATCATGAAAAGCTAAGCATTTTTCGTCCTCGTAGAATATCTTCGCTGGAATTTCCTTCGATATGATTTTATCGAAAATCGTTGGTTCACCGCGAGACTGCCCTTGGCATGCTGCTGCTTCTTTGGCCTTACGTTCTTCACAGAAGGTTCGATTCGTTGTTGTGATACGTGCAATCTGATGGGTGTTTGTTGGTATTCGTCGGAAAAGGCAGGAAATTCGTTTCATTGTTGGAAAAAAGAAACTTTGAACCGGCTGAATTGGCGATAACAACTGCTCTAATCTGTTGAACTGTCAACACATTTGACAACTAAAACAGCTGAGAACCAGTGAGTCCCAGCAGAGCAGAGGTGTTTCAGTAATTAGTTTTGTCATTGGTCGGAAATGATTATTTACGGGTGTTCACTGAGTTTGGTAGGTTTAAAAATATAATTTTATTTTACTGTCGTCATTTTTCGGAGGGAATATATGGGTTTACAACGATTTAGTGGTACGAGAGCGATGTCTGATAATCGTTGAACATCCCTGGTTTCTACACAGATTTGGCATCACTTGTGGCAGTGCTCAACTGTCAAACACCGCCGTCAACCAGCACCACCGACAGAGACAGCAGTAGCAGTAGAAGTAGTTGCAATTTTCCCATCAAACATTAGCGACAGTCGCATATCGTTTCATCCAGTCCCAGACTTTACGGTGCGCGTTTCCATGTGAAAGACCCCATTTAAGGAGAAATTAAAACACAAACTGAATCTCCTCGTTTTACCGTTCATTTAATTTTCGACAAGCCCTCATCGTGCCTTTCTTGTGACAGTGTGACAGTGAATTAAAGAAAATTTAGCCGAAAGAAAAATCGTTCGAAATTTCCCCTTGCACCCGCGTGTGTATGTGTTTGACTTCAAAAATTGAATCATACATTGAATACAATATTCACTTTTTAGTGTGACACCGTTGCAACAGTTCAACAAGACCAAGGATTTGATCTTCTCCGTTCTACACCATGAATCGCTCAAGTGAGTAGTTTATTTTTTTCCCTAGAAGTTTATGCAAAACAGATGGATTTTTACTTGCCACCGGTTAATTATGTTTAAAGTTTGTCTGTCGCACTCCGTCAAACGATGGCTGGCCTAACGAGGGAATGGGATGGAGCATGTTACTACCGCAACACCAACAATTCTTGCGTTGTGGTGCTGCTTGCTACCTTGGTGTCTCTTGTTTCTTCGACTTGGGCTCTTAGCATATTTTTTTCCTTTTGTTGTTGTTTGCTATTATTTGGCCAAGTTTCACTTTTTTCTAGTTGCCGATTGTTTTATTGGTTTTCGTGGGATTTGTGATTGGGATTATGCCGCAAGGTTGAAAGGCGGGTGCCATAACAATCAGCTTGAACGGTTATCAATTGATTGCTTTGCATTTCTTCGATTGGTGCACTCCACATCGAGACTCGATTTAACTGTCATCTCGTTGTGCACAAGCTGTCGGTTTGAACAAAGATTTACATTTTTTGCACAAGTTTCTGCTCCGATATGAAAAGTAATGGCCATTGTTGATTCACTCTTATCAAATGGTCTCTGTTTCTGTTTCTCGAGTTGGCGGGGAAGGCGCATTTCCCAACTTAACTCGATAAGACGGGGCAAAGACGGAATAAATTTACACTTTTTATCTCTACAACCGCCGAGTTGTGTGTCTGAATGAAGATCTACGCAAAGCAGGGCGACTCTGGTGATATAATTTTGCATGATTTGTGCAAAATTAACTATGCAAACGTTGATGACGCACCAAGACGAGATGGTTGAAGTTCCGGAGGTGATTCACTGTTTATTAGTTCTGCGAAATAAAAGTGAAAACGATCCAAATTTTGTTGGGGGACGATTACTAATTGGATTTATCTCAGGAGACGTGACTTAATGGCTTCGGTTTCACATGGCATAAGGAGGGGGAAAACGAAAACTGAACTCGCCCCGATAAGAATTGTGTACAAGTGAGGAATGTGACTTCTTTCAAAGGGGGTTACTACAAGCTACACGCGATAAAAACGTTTGCTTATCTCGCCACGATTGTGCTTGGCGTCGTTATGGTCTACAAAACCGATTGGAGGCTAATGTCGGTGCCTATGTGTGCTGTTTGTGAAAAAAAAATTGTGCAAAATAAACATTGTTACAAATTAAAGGATTCATCGTCGCTGCTGACAAAAGAGAAATCTTTCGGACGTTGGCGGAAACAATTGATTTCAAACTCAACTCGGGGTCATAATGTCATTTAAGCCAACGATAAAAACAGTATTTTATTGCTCAGCACACTAACTTTGGAGGTTTATGACCCGCCATGCTCACCCACCCATTGGCTCGTGAACGTCCGATCGATATTGGGCGAATTTTTCGCACATGATTATCGTGACGAGGATAAAAGGTGAAGTATCATGCGAGTACCTTCAATCAGTGGCGTCGGAAAACCACATTTCCGCACATGAATGCTTCCTCTGGCATGACTCATTTGACGAAACGATTAGACCGAGAATAGCTTGCACAAGAGGAGGCAACCAATGCCAAGAGCCCGATATGAAACTGCATCGTAGTCTGTACATGAGCCGCACCCTAAGTCGTCCTTATCCTTCGGTTCGTTTGAAGAGCGATACACTCTTGAAAAAGCTGTTTTCCACTCAACCTTTATGCTAGACACTTAACCCCTTTTTTGTGTCATCCTCCTTTCCCTTCGCCTGTCCTTGGAGGTTTTTTTCTTTCATTCACATTAAAACAAATGAGTCTGCCGCCGCCATATCGGCCGGTCGATACATAATCCCCATGGCGCGTTGGTCGGTGGGTTAACAAAAAACACATGGCAATATGGTTGCTCCTTGCGCTCCACACAGCATGGTTGTGTGTTTCCATGTGCCACACTGCTGCGGGGGCAAACAAAAGGAGTTTGACCTATCCGTTGGACACCGCAATAGCTGTATCGACTGAAGTTGAAATGGTTTTTCTGAAAATGGTCCGCACTTCTCTTCTTAGTCCACTCGAATCACATAACACGTCCCTAGTCAAAGGACGACAATGTAAGGGAACAAAGCCTCTCGTTCCAATTACAATTGGCT
The DNA here is from genome assembly GCA_916610145.1 of Eristalis arbustorum. Classification (NCBI taxonomy): domain Eukaryota; kingdom Metazoa; phylum Arthropoda; class Insecta; order Diptera; family Syrphidae; genus Eristalis; species Eristalis arbustorum. The sequence goes on from OU744319.1 coordinate 40,708,793, forward strand.
AATTGTGTTCAATTGTAATGAGTGTACCATAAGCGGGGTGCAATTGAAGAAATATGCGCGGCTTCCCTTCGCGTGACCAGCGAAGGGGGAAGCTAACAGGATAATGACACAATTCCCGGAGCAGGATGGCTCGTGGTAATCGAATTCGAAATTGCTTTTTGTTCGGCAGACGATTGTGTGTGGATTGGCTGGAGGAAGGAAGCGGTTATGAATTGTAATTCGATCGGCGAATGCAATTGTGCGGTGTAATTTTATTGTTGTTGGTTGTCAGAGACAACACCCCCAGGCTGTGGTGGTCGTTTGCCTGGTTAGAAGAATGCAGCCATAGAAATATGTATGTGGTCGCTGTGGGAGGGTGTGAATGTTTCAATGAATTTATTTCTGGGGTGGGGGAGCCTTGAATTCTACTTTAAGCCCGAAGAGCACTTTGAGCTGTTTCTGTGTGTCAAATTCCCAGAAATTGCCAAGTCACTCGTCGACGTGTGTCGATCGAGGAAAATGTGCATTCTCTTCACATAGCAAAACTGTTTGATGCAAGCTACATGAACCGAAGTAGATTTCCAGGACGTCGAGCAGAAATCTGAGCCGTTTACGGTGTCACCACCGGACACACCAGCAGAAAGCGTCTGCTGTCAACAGAGCAAAATGTTGGACAAAAATGACAACCCTTATGGTGTTCGCTCGCTTCGCAGGAAGCTGCACAATAAACTGAAGGTTAGAGGCAAAATAAACACCAATCAACTAAAGATCTTCCTCGACGTGTGGCATTACAGTTGAGCACTTTTGGCCATACACTCTAAACAGCTAGGCTCCTGTGACTTTGGATCGAGAGAAGCGCGAATCGTGTCGCTCTACAGCCCATACAGTTTGTATTGCAATCATCTCCTCCAGATGCCAACAACGCACACAGCACAAAAGGTCCCAGAAAAAACGTATCACTCGATTAGACTAAAGGCCCAAGCCGTAAGAAAACATGGAAACAGGTGTGCGCGAGTCATTGGTAGGCCTAATAGGGCCGCTGTGGTAGTTGGAAGAAGAACTCGAAAAATGATTAAATTTGACGACCCCGGGTATGTAAAATTGATTGAAATTTCTGATGTCGCGAAATGCTTTCCATAGAATCCGGTGCGTGCGTTGCAGTTGACATCCACAAAAATCGTACTTGCCGGACTGCATAGAGGCGCCAAATGAAATACGTGCGTTGCGTCCGAAATATGTGTACATACATACAATCCCACACGACCAGGAGAGTAAAATGATACACATACATGCATAAATGATAGACACATGTCAAACGGAAGAAAAGTTAAAAGTTCGCCAACTTCATACATTCTGATGTATTCCACATACAGCCCACACTCGTTGTCTCGCTCCCTCTTATTAGCTCTTAAGAGTTGTCAATTTTTTGACAAGACGCAACGCACGCACCGGATTCTATGGGTTTGGGCCTTAAGGGCTTCTTTATCTTCACGGGAAGATCAACGCCAAGTGGATATTTCAGGAGACGGCGCCATTGAACACGGTTTTGCGATCAATTGTCTCTCGGTACTGACGTTGTTCGCATAGTTGGAGGTAAACTTCCAATTGTGAGGACAATGACGTGTACATACTTCGCTTTGTTCCCACGCTCATTCTCACGATTTCGACGCTCTCACTGCAGTTGATTGGCAGCGTCAATGTCATATGAGTTTGGCAGCAGCTAATTCCCAAGCAATCCAATTAACAAGAGTGTCAATGAGGAGCCTGTCAGACACGTAAGGCACAATGGAACTTAGAGGTAGGTGGATCGGGCCACTTAGAGGTAGGTGGATTGGGTTGGTAGCTTCTAGTTCAGTTCGGTGTCCAGTATAAATTTGGCGGATTTTGTATTCCCGATTATTTTTTAATTGAGAAGGACCTCAGCCAATTTGGTGTGCAATACTGCAGACAGAGCTTTCGCTAGTCCCGCTAGCTCCAGAAGGGAAATTGCCACATTAATGCCTCAAAAATAACATCAGGTACATTAACATATGCTTTCTGTGACATCGTCGAAAGGTGCTTGGCACTAAGGGACGACTGTTGCATTTGCATGTGATGAACTAAGCGAGACTACATGATACAACGTAATCGACCGTTCTGTTACCATTCCGGTGGCCAGCCTTGCGTCCATCCCAAGTAATTGTATGTTTTGCCTCATTTTACCAAATTGGAAAACCTTGTGACAAATTAAATTCGTGTGAAAGCCATAGTGCTTTGTTACCCTCACTAGTGTCGCCTATCAATAGAAATTTCAAGACCCTACAAGAATAATTTATCCACATACGCCGCACCGGTCAGCAAGTAACAATATAAAGACCGAAGCTGAAGCTGACGAGGGACTAGGTGTGTCAATCTGTCAAGACAGAGAGAAGGCTGTGAACAGATGACTGTCAACGGAGGATACTACGGCACGAACACTATGAGTTGCGAAACTCAACTTCTCGAACTTAATTGACGTTGACTGGGAAGTCTAGAGCTTCCATGGATCACTGGCACTGGCACGTAAGTATCTGAGGGTACAATCAACCCCTTGGCTAGTGGGAAAGGAATAAGAATACTTTTTGTCCTGCGAAATTTGTAGTTACAAGAACTTATATGGCCGTATACAAGCAAACGAAAAAAGCTGTTCAGTTATTCACGGGTTCACAAGACCCTGCACGTAGTATTTTTCATTTATTTAACATTCTCACAAAATCTGGGCGTCGAGCAACTTTGATCTGTCTCTGCCTCATTCGTGGTACAGCCCCGTATTTCTCTCAAGGAGGTGACAGACAAAAAAAATCTGGGAATGGAACAACTTCTCCCTTACTCTTTCTCATCAGGCAGAGACCACCCCCCTCTATGCCTCTAGCTCTAGTAGACTATCTTCTAAAAATGCATGATGTTTCTTAAAACACGGAATGTGGCAAACACTCAATCTTCAACGATCACTCTGTCTTCTCCGACAAGGAAGACCTGCCTAACAGGGCGCGTTGCAATTCGCAAACGCGTATTAAGAGCAAGAGGCATGCGCACTAGCGATGGGCGATTGCGAACGAAATTAACAATCGAATAAATTGGCAATTGTTAAAATTTTAATTCGACTGTCGATTTATTCGGTCTCATCAGAAAACAATCGAATAATAATCGAATCGAGTCGATTATTCTCAGTACTACAACCAACAAAATGCTGGGTACTAATTCCTCGATTTATTCATATGTTGGTGTCAGTGTATAAAATCAGCGTAAGGCTGTGTCTCCAATAAGAAACTGTACTTACCAAAGTTGGAACATTGGGAATGGAAATACAGCCAAACCTCTGTAATTGGAACATCCTTAAATCGAATTTTCTATAATTCAAACAAAGTATCTGAAAAATATTGGTTCCCCGTGGCTATTTGAATTTTGGATGTTCGACTGTATTCTTCGTCCTTCTCACCCAATGAGTGAGAGGATTGTACTCTCACTCTCATAAATGTACAGGTTAAATTTTAGTAGTGAAACGAAATGAAAAAGAGATGGGCAATTGCGAGAATCGGAGGATGCACACAATTTAGTGATCTCTCTCTGAGTTGAAGAATCGGCGAATTCACACATTCGTTGGCGACTGGAATCGGACCTACAAAATCGAAATTCAACAAACGACTGCGCTCAATTCGAATTCGAATAATTGCGATTGCTAGAACCAGAAATAAAGTACTAGAGAGATAGCCGACTTCACAGCTGTTTGCCCCCTAGTCCATCGACGAATTTGACGGATGCTTTTTGACGGATATTCATGAATGAATGACAGTTATTCATGAGTCAACGAACACTGTCACGATGCCGTGGACAAATTTCTTCGGTACTTTTTAAAGAAGATCTTCGGGTTACCAAAAAATACCCCGAACTATATGCTACATCTTGAAACGGGAACTCCTCCTTTGTTATTGTACACGCGGAAAATACACTTCAACTATATCATAAAAATTCTAGAGATGAACGATTGCAGATTACCAAATGTAGTTTTAAGAAGTATAATAAGAACAAACGGATACCTTTGCGAAGAATGGAAGAAAACAGCTTCTGAATGCGGACTGAACCTGTCTATTCAGGAGAATGAGCATCCTCATCTTTTAAGAGAGAAATTTAACTCGATTTTAGAGAATTTTGGTAGACATTCATATGACCAATATGTCGAAGAAGCTGAATCATCACTGTTTAGAAATTATTACAGCAAACTAAACCATTTTCTAAATGAAAAAACATACTTTCTTGACAGTCACACAGCTGACAAAATAAGCTCCATTTTCAAATTGAGAGGGGAACTCGTTCAGTTAAGCTTTATACCTCATAGACCAGATTTACCAATACTCTGTGACCTATGCAATATGAAGAAGAGAGAAGACATTTTACACTTTCTTGGAGTTTGTCCGATTCTTAAAGAATTTCGAATTTCAATTTTCGGAAAACATAATTTAGACGAAGATGAAGTAATTAGCATATTAAATGGAGAAAAAGGATGGAAGGCTTTATATGACTACTCAGTAGCAGAACTTTGTTATAGAAAGCGTATCATAGATGGAGATTTTTAATGTAAAACTTATGTATATATTTTGTCTACCTGGTAGACGGCCCTAGGCCAAACCATAAATGACTTAGGTTAATATTTAAATTGTAAAACATTTATTGAAAATAAAAGTCAACTAAACTGTCTCCTTTTATCAAGTACACCACGAAATGGCGGCTGATTCGTGCATATTTACCCTTACTAAAGTAAAAATTCGTGAATTCCCCACATAAACAAAACAATTCATGAATATCTGTCAAATTCGTGAATTGTTTTGGGGACAATGTTCGTGAATATAATAAATAAACCAAATGCTAGATGTAATTTAAAGTTTTATCATTAATTAATATAACATATTATCAGAAATTCTTACGGTAATTTTAATTAATGTATAATAGAAAAGAGCAGACTACTTTTAAATGTTTTTTTTTTACAACAATTAAATATTTTGTAAATATCAGGCAATTATTCGATACCCAACAAATACATAGACATGAGGCGAATATATTAAGGCACATTCATATGAACGGCGAATTGCGAACTGCGAACTGCGACCGCGAACTTTCGGAAACAACACCTTTATTTAATATAAGCAAAAAGTTCTTGGTATGCAAAATTATGAGAGCCGAATTATAGAGTTTTTTCAAAATCTCTCTAGTCCTTTGCAAATGAAAAAATTCCATATGAATGAATTGTCAGAGTTTGCGGAGTTCACAATTCGTGGCGATCTCATATGAACAGACATTTAGTATTCCACAAAATATTACTAATATTTCTAAGTATTTGGTAGCTATTAGAGATTGTATAATACTTCAATATTCGCCAATACGCATCTAAATATTTCAGGAACACAATTTCTATGAAGTATCACACACGCTTTTCTCTTTCATTTTTATATCTGAGAGGTATACGAGTATTATTGTATTTTGTATATCAGAATATGAATATATTCGCATCATCCCTTAATGAAAATTTACAAAAATGACGTGACTTTAACTATGGGTCAGCCTAATCTAAATGAGTTGAAGGAAAAAAATGCTGATATGATTTAGAGAGAGCAGATTTTATTTTTAAACGATCCGGCATTTTTTCATCTTATTGTGTTTCTGAAAACAAATTGCTTCTTCTGATACACAAAATTTCCTATCAAGGCATATACCATATTTGGATTTATTATTAGAAATCAGATAACACTGAATTAACATAATTAGTTGATAGTTATTTTTTACCAATATATTCATTGTTTACGACTGTAGTTCGTGAACACTGCCCAATATTAAATTCTTTGCGCAGTAAAGTAGGAGAAACTTTTCGGGGTAAGAAACAATTTGAATTCGGATTTGAATTCTAGAACTTGCATTGAGTTGTAATAATTTTAGCTATGATATTGTGGTTGCCGTGGCGACCGTTAAATATTCAGTAGCTTGCAGGGGAAGGCTATCAGCTGTTCGAAGAGCTCACACGTATTCTTGTCCGCCGTGTCGGTGAAAACCTGGGGAAAATTCTATAAAATACGCTGTCAACATAATTTTAAGGGAAAGGGACGTAGAAGTCGGCTATCTCTCTAGTACTTTATTTCTGGCTAGAACAATCGAATTATTCGATTGTTTTTATTCGCAATTGCCCATCGCTATCTGCGACTAGCCAGAGCGCGGAAAGAGCAGATTAGGTGATGAGTGTTTTATTCTCCCTCTTCATCCATGCAGCTTCTGCAGAAATCATTATATGGGACATGTGCAGGATGGGTTCCTGCGAGCATGAGTGCCAATTGCACAGTGTCCGGTTATGACTCCTATATGAGTCCCTAATGACTGCTTGCTGAGTCTAAGTAGACTGAGTGACCCCATTAGGCTAAGCGATGGCCAGATTTCTTTTGTTTTAAGGCAGGTGGTACCTTCTAGCCATTTGTCATTGGTTTGATTGTTTGAATCGGTATGCTGTATGCAATCGGCATGGAAGGTGGTACCCCTGCTATTGGTAGGGATGAGGTTGCGAATTCATCGACTTTGCAGTTTCCTGGTATGTCCCAGTGTCCCGCACCAACATGAGGTGAATGTTTAAATGCTCAGTCATTTCGTTAAGAGACAGCCTGCCCTGTCCAGGAATTTTCTAGCGGCCTGACTGTCCGAACAGATGGTGATATCCCTTTTTTATAGCACGTTATTTTTGAGTCATTACAACGTCTCTTTAATCGTTATGGTCTCTGCCTGGAAAACGCTGCGGTGTTCAGGGAGCTTCAAAGAGAAAGCAATGTTAAGAACTTGGGAATAGAAACCCGTACCCACCCCTTCGTTGGTCTTCGATCTGTGAAAGTGCGTAGAGGATCTTCCAACGTTTGCCTGTCCAATCTGGAGAGAATGCTGATCAAGAATTTGAAACCTGGGCTACTAGGCGGTCAGTATCACTAGGAAAGATGTTGAATTCCTTGAAAATGGTTGAGTGGCCGATTATGACCACAGTCGGAGTGTTTTGAGTCTCAATGCTTTGCTGGCTGCTATTTGCTTACCGAATAGTTCCAGTGGTGGAAGGTGGAGGAGTATATTCAGTGCGTCTGACGGAGTACTTCTCAGTGCTCCGCTGATGCAAGAGCAGGCCCGTCTTTGTACTCTATTGAGAGCCTTGCAGATTATTGCTGTCCACCCAACTGAGACTCCATACAGAGGTGCCGGTTTGACAATCGAGATGAAAATCCAGTGAGCGATGTAGGCTCCATTTGCATCAAATGGCTTTTTGCAGAAAAAAAAAGTCGAGAAGAGGATTTCCAGGATAGGGTCAACCTGGATGTTGAGTTTCCAGTTCAGCTTGTTATCAATCGTGAGATCCAGAAAATTCGCACGGGTGGCCCGTGGCGTTGTGGGTATGTGCGTCGACACCAACCTCGACGTCGTAGGTTCGATTCCTGCTCTGTGCGACGAAAACAAATTTTGACGACCCTACCTTTGCTCAAAGAGTATTTCCTGTCTCGAAAAAGCTTCTCAAACTTGACCGTTCGGAGTCGGCATAAAACTGTAGGTCCCTTCCACTCGTGAGAGAACAATAGCACGCACAACGCGAATGGTTGCTGAGAAGCTAGGCCCTGGCCCCCTACGCGCTGTAGCGCCATTACATTATTCATTATTAGTCAGCTGCAATATAGTGCCACACAGCAGTGGGACGTCAAACTGAGGATTTTTGTATCTTCTGGTGAAGAGTACAACATCCGAGTACAATTACAAGTTCCTTAGAAAAGCAGTAAAGTGAAGAAAAACTAAATTTTGTCCATTTATTATTTATTGGTAAGGATATACTTTCCCTTTCTATCATCCCATTCTTCCAAGACCTTGTTGATGGTTTTGGGCTGTAGCTGATAGACTGCTGCGACTAAGTTCTTGAATCATTTTCAGAGAATATCGGTAAAAAAGGAAGCTCCGAGGCGCCCAATTGACACCACAAAGCGTGCTAACAACACGATATGGGAACTTTGTGCGCAAAAGATCGATTGTGGCATGCTTCATTCCAGCCAAAACTTGAAAGGAATTGCAGATCACTTTGCCACAGCACTCTCTTTGGCAATAAGTTTTCAATAAAAGTTACTCAGCTGTTAGTGTGAAAATAACCTGTGATTTAAAAAAAAATACAATACACGGCCCACCCTGAACAAGTCAGCTTAATAGCTTTGTTGCAAATGTCACTCTCCGGTAATGGTGACACCTCAAAAGACCCGACAAAGTAAGGCTAAGTAATCGTACATTTACCCTACCTTACCTTACCTATTAGGCTTACACTGGCTTATGTGTGACTTCATAAGTCAGCCCCTCAACGTTATTTAGTCTGACGGTCAGTTGAAATGAATATTCGGAAAGCGTTGGTATACTTTACTGAATATTTTGACAGCTGGGTGTTGTTGCTGTCACGACGTTGACAGCTCAGTGGTGACTCTTTAAAATCCCTTATTTCTCTAGGATTTTTACAAGACTGATGCTGTTCCTTTCAGGCATCTCTTTCTCAGCTCACTAGGGTCATTTCAAAGGCCGAATCATGTGGATGTCTTGTTTGTATTTCATTGCCAGGATCGGATGTTGCTACTCGTGGGACGGCTCTCCTCAATAATATCAGCTGTAGGTATGGTCCCTAGGCTGCCAAGGCCACTGCTCCGATCAGGAAGTGCATGTTTAACACTTCCTCTACCCAGAGACTAAGAGCCCACCATTGCGTACACCGCACAGCGTTCCAAACTTATGACTCCCTTCAAGGGATTATTAGAAGATCTATTGACAGCATCTCCTCCGGTCGTTTGTTTACTCAAATAGCTTATTTGTTTTGTTTTGTTCTCTCACTACACACCACTCGCCCATCACAAATCATCCAGTTCCCCTTTTTATTCATAAACAATAAGCACCAACATATCACGTTCCGCGCCCATTAGCATATTGAAGCCGACGACGACTGTTGCTGCTGCTCCTCTATGGTAAACATCCCACAAATCCTCCACAAAGCCGCCCGTGCACGCGGTGTGTGTGTGTCCAAGCTGCTATGACAAATCTGTCTTAAATCTCTTACCAACAGATTTGAATAGTCTCTCGGTCTTTCTTTCACACCCACCCACCATCACACGCTGAACAGCAACTTGCACACATCCAGGAGCAGGAGCGATAAATTTAAAGAAAGAATTTGTCAAGTCAAAGACACGACAGATTCTTGCTGGTTTTCTGTGGTGGACGACCGCCACCGGGGACAGATGCACGCCGAGACCTTGAAATGCTTGTTTTGTTTCCATCCTCCCTCTCATCTCTTTCTCTCTCACTCCCAGTGACAGAGACCAAATGGAGGAGCATACTGTACACGTACAGTGGAGGTTTAAAAATAGCACCATAGCCTCGGATGAAACGGATCAGTCGGGAGGGCACGTACCATGTGTAGACATCGTTCATTTCTGCGATCTTTTGTGTGTGATTGCCTAAGAAGTGCATTATTCCCTTATTCGGAGTTCGTCCTTTGCATCCCGCCGGCCGGCCAATTTTCTTTTATTATCATAATTCTGTGGAAAGGCGCACACTGTGTTATGGACTGTGCCTGCGAGTATACCTTTCGTTTTCCCACTTGCAGTGACCATTGCCTGGCAAGTGGCTTTGTGGCGAAACTTTCCGTAGGTTTGACAGTTAACTGAAGTGAATTCGAATACTCATGATGCCGCCGCATTGTTCTGGTGGGATATGTTTGGCTGGGAGAGTGGCTAACCTTGGGCGTGCAATCGTATTAGGGCTCGCTTGTGGAGACGAGTGCATCGGGAATGGGATTGGTAAAGACAAAGATGCCATCGGGCCGTGCTGACTTTGGATGAAACTGGCATGGCAGGTTTTCTTTGTTCACCGCACACTTGCCTGTGTTCGTGTTGCCCTAAGGATAGGGTAGACTGTCTGACAATCGACTGAATAGCGACTTCAGTTCTAACTACTAAATGAAAAACCTAATGTTTGGCTTCCTATTCAAGAATAGCAGGGACCCCCTGAGCTTGGATCGAAAGAACACCATTTTTGACCCATTGCTTCGTTGTTGCCTTTGTAGACTTTGGTGGTTCTTTGGATTAGACGCAGGGTCCCAATTGATGATGGATGTACATGAGACTGTCTTAGACTATCTAGCACACTTGTAGTATCGCCATGCTTAGGAAACCTTTGATCGACTTTGAAGGCACTTAGCAATCCGGTGACGTGAAAAAACTGCGTTGTCACTTCACAACAAAGTGCAACTGAGGTGACATAAATCCATACTAATTCTCACTTCAGGAAATTTCAATAAAATCAAATGTGAATACTTGGTAGTGAATAAAATCCATTTAGTTATTCGATAGTTGCAAACTTTTCATTTATTCGATAGTCGAACATTGTTCATTCATCCAATGGATAGAAAAGAAAATATTCAATTGTCTTGGCTGGTTGGACTGAATCAAATGGTTGTTGTAGCTGTTATGAGCCAGAATTTGTATGTATTAAGCTCAGAGAGAATTTTGTGTATGCATACACACACTGGCAAAATACTTGCATGACAGATTGTTCACGTACATGGTTTGGTTCGAGTCGATAGTTCGACTCAGTTGAGAAATGAGTTCGAATGGGTTTTTCGAATGAATGATTCGTTCATTTGTATGATGGAAAAATGTTCGAATGGTTTTAGTTGAATTTTTTCATTCATTTGGACTTTGCACTATCGAGTCCACAGAACGATTCGTTCACATATATGATGGAAAAAGGTTTATAGGCTTTTGTGATATTTATATACCGTAGCGGCCCGTGGCGTTGTGAGTATGTGCGTCGACCCCAACCTCGACGTCGTAGGTTCGATTCCAGCTCTGAGCGACAGAAATAATTTTCACGGCCCACCTCTTTCGAGTCACTGACAATGCTCAAAAGAGTATTTCCTGTCTAGAAAAAGCTTCTCACTTTTCCGTTCGGAGTCGGCGTAAAACTGTAGGTCCCTTCCACTCGTGAGAGAACAATAGCACGCACAACACGAGTGGTTGCTGAGAAGCTAGGCCCTGGCCCTTTATGGGCTGTAGCGCCACACATATTATTATTATATTATATACCGAGGACTAGGTCTCCTTGGGAAAACTAAAAAAAACCCTCTGTACCTCCTAGCTTAAAAAACAAAAATGGGTAATGTGGAAAGGACCCCTCATCAAATGAATAAAACTTTTCGATAGTTGAAATCATTCAGTTACTAGCTATCGATAGTGCCATTCATTCGATAGTTCCCATCACTAATACTTAGTCTATTTGCCAAGCATATGCAATGTTTCTCCAATTAATTTATGAGGCTTTATCAATATTTGCAGTGCAGACCTTGGAGATTGGATATTGCTTTTCTAAAGAGCGTTTGTTTGTTTGAGCATTCATTGAATGCATCCAGCGACTGTGATGACCAATCTAAAACATCGACGTCATTTTCTTGTTTCCACGCAGTGCGCAAACTACTGCGATGTTTTGGGTTTGCAGTAACCAACTCTCATTTCCTTCTTTTAAACCACCCTTGGACAGATGGTTATAAAGCCTTCTTATAAAGTTTGACCATAATGGGTGCGTTTAATTTATTTGTAAACATGAACAAATTGCGAAATCCCCAAATGTGCACCTTTGCCGGGTTCTTGACGGTACGCTGGAGTAAATTATTGGATTGTGTGCACCAGGTATGAGTGATGGGAGCCCATGCCCAAAAAGAAGCTTCATCCGAAAGAATAACGTTGTTCCAATCACTGTCCAAATTCTCCTTGGCCCAACAGAGTCGTTTCTAAATAATATAAAATAAATTTCAAAATACAAAAATTTAACACTCAACATTTTGTTTTATTCCATGCATCTTAGCAGATGTGTTTTTGTATCTGCTAATGCAAATGCCACTTCCAAACCGGTTTCCATAAACGAATTTTGCCGTACACGATCTAATCAAACGGACTGTATTTATTTTATGTCCTTCGGCGTCACCCACAAAAATGCAAGTAAACGCAAAATCTTTCACATTTTAACTCACTTTGTCTTGCGATGTGAAAGGTGACTGACAAATGTCATACTAATTGACTAAGAGAATATCAATTTGTCACCGTGACAGATGGTTTTGGGTGACAAGATTAAGAGGGTAGGGGTGAAAGTACATGAGTCTAGGGGTAAAAGACGTACCTTGTTTTTACGTCCTTCCTCTCTAAATTTCTTACTGTAAGATGATACTTTTGTTCAGAGACGACTACTTGCCTCGGATACTGACCGATCTACTGTTGACGACCCCAGCAAACGAACAAATGACCATGCTTTTCGGTTCTGCACGTGGAATGTGAGGCCTCTTAACAGGCCACGTGCAGCCGAAGAACTCGCGGAGGCCCTTGACTGCTATAAAGCAGATATCACCGCCATCCAGGAAGTGCGATGGAATGGGCCGGGCAAGAAGAGGATGAAAAACTGCGATATCTACTACGGTGATTGCAGCAGAGAGAGGCGCTTATTTGGATGTGGATTTGTTGTTCGAGGCAGACTTAGGCAAAAAGTCTTAAGCTTTGACTGTAAAAGCGAACGCCTCATAACAATCCGCATCAAGGCTACATTCGGCAACATCAGCCTGATATGCGCCCACGCCCCGACAGAGGACAAAGATGATAGTAGCAAAGATGACTTCTATGATCTCCTAGAAAGAACATACGATCAATGCCCCAGCTTTGACACCAAGATCGTTCTAGGAGATTTCAATGCTAAGCTGGGTAAAGAAGAAATCTTTGCTAAAGCCATAGGGAAACACAGCCTACACGACACCACGTCCAGTAACGGACTAAGGCTGGTGGACTTTGTCATGGGACGTAACCTCTCTGTTGCTAGCACGCGGTTCCCACACCTCAACATCCATAAAGGGACATGGCGGTCCCCAGATCAATCAACCGTCAACCAGATTGATCACGTTGCGATCGACGTCAGACACTCCTCCAGCATTCTCGATGTCCGAACTTTCCGAGGAGCCAATGTTGACTCGGACCATTTCCTTGTTGTAGCCAAGGTAAGAATCAGGATATCACGAGAGCAACGGAGTCGAGAACGAACACCACGGTTTGACGTCGCAAAGCTACAATCGCAGCGGACTGCCAGGATCTTTGCCGACCGAGTCTCCCAGAAACTCTCTGTTAGTTCGACGCCGCCTGCACAAACCATCGAAGAAGAATGGAGTCGTTGTCAAGAAGCCATCAAAGAAGCTGCCACTGATGTGCTGGGGTTTACGACACCACCTAGAAGGAACCCATGGTTTGACGACGAGTGCAGGCAGGCACATGCAGCCAAACAGGAGGCCTACAAGGCAACGCTGCATCGAACAACGAGGGCTGTTCGTGAGCTCTACGAACAGAAGAGAAGGGAAGAGCACCGGCTTCTCAGAAGAAAAAAGAAAGAGCATGAGAAGCGCGCGGTCGAGGAGATGGAGAGGTGTTATGGCAGGAATGACGTCCGAAAGTTTTATCAAAGGGTAAAACAATTATCCAATGGATATAAAACTCGGACAGAAGCCTGTCGGGATGGAAATGGACATCTGGTAGTAGAGTCGCAGTCGATACTGAGAATCTGGAAAGATCATTTCTGCAGACTGTTAAACGGCGATGAGGACCAAAATACCGCTGTCAGGCAGAATGTTCCACTCTATCTGGGCGATGACAGACGTGAATACCGTCCCCCAGACTTAGACGAGGTCAAGGTAGCAATATCAAGACTGAAGTCTAACAAAGCTGCTGGAGCGGACGGTCTGCCCGCTGAAATATTTAAGGCAGCTGGAGATGATCTGGTTGGGCGCATGCACCAGCTCATCTGCAAGATATGGTCTGAGGAAAGCATGCCCGACGAGTGGAATCTCAGTATCGTTTGCCCGATCCACAAGAAAGGAGACCCCTTCAACTGCGCCAACTATCGAGGGATCAGTCTTCTTAACATCGCATATAAGATCTTCTCTGCCGTTTTGTGTACCCGCCTGAAGCCATTCATTAATAACCTGATAGGTCCATATCAATGTGGCTTCAGGCCAGGAAAGTCCACAACAGACCAAATTTTCACACTACGGCAGATCCTGGAAAAGACCCAAGAAATGCAAATCGACACTCACCATCTGTTCGTCGATTTCAAGGCCGCATATGACAGCGTGCATAGAGACGAGCTATACAACGCCATGTCTAGTTTTGACATTCCTGCAAAACTCGTCAGGCTGTGCAGGATGACGATGGAGAACTCTCGCTGCTCCATCAAGGTCGGTAACGAACTCACCGAGACCTTCAATGTCAAAAAAGGTTTTAGACAAGGCGACGCGCTGTCATGTGATTTCTTTAACATCGTCCTGGAGAAGATCGTGCGAAACTCACACGTCAACACTAGAGGCACGATCTTCCAGAAGAACGTGCAATTGTTAGCATACGCCGATGACATTGACGTGATTGGCAGAACTCAGCGAGCCGTCAGTGAGGCTTTTGCTAACATTGAGACGGAAGCGGCTAAAATGGGTCTGGCGGTGAATGAGGGCAAAACGAAGTATATGCTGTCCTCAAAAAAGGACATACAACATCGACGTCTTGGACAGAGCGTCACAATGGGCAGCTATAACTTCGAGGTAGTCGAGGACTTCACTTACCTCGGCTCCGGAGTAAACTGTACTAATAACATCAGTACCGAGATCAAGCGTAGGATAACTCTTGCCAACCGCTGTTTCTTCGGGCTCAAGAGGCAATTGAGTAATAGAGCCCTCTCTCGAAGAACCAAGTTGACTCTATATAAGACTCTGATCATCCCAGTCCTGCTATACGGCGCGGAGGCATGGACAATCTCGAAAGCGGATGAAGAAGTCCTTGGTCTCTTTGAGAGAAAAGTTCTACGCACGATCTTTGGTCCTGTTTGTGTTGACGGGTTCTGGAGGAGAAGATTCAATCACGAACTGTACGGGCTGTACAGCGACATGAGCCTAGTTAATCGTCTACGGATCCAATGCCTACGGTGGCTAGGTCATGTAGGGCGTATGGACAGCACAGCTCCGGCCCGAAGAATCTTCGAATCCGAACCTGTCGGGCAACGCAACAGAGGACGCCCGCGTTTAAGGTGGCGCACCCAAGTGGAGAAGGACCTCAACCAACTTGGTGTGCGAAACTTGAGACAGCTAGCCAGGGATCGCGCTAGTTGGAGAGGCATGTTGGTTGAGGCCCAGGTCCACCCCGGACTGTAGCGCCACACAAAGAAGAAGAAGAAGATGATACTTGTTGAACTATGGACGGGTTTTTCTGTTTAAGGCGAACGGCCATTCAGAGGCGATGAGCCGTGCGAGTCCGATACATCGCATGGATTGATCATTGCCTAGTTTGTGTTTTGAGGGATTCCGAACTTAGTCCTAAAATCTGTATACTAGAGCGTTGATGCACGTTTTCTCCTTATTTTTTACAGCTACAACCCGTCTCAACCAATAAGCCTTACCATCCAACACGATTTTTGGCCAGCTGTCTCTAGTTGTGCACACCATGTCGGTTAAGGTCCTTCTCCACTTGTGGGCGCCATCTCAATCGTCCCAATAGATTGTATTCTAGACTTTTCGGGACGGGGCTGTGGTGTCCATAAACTCTACATGACCTAGCCATCTTAAGCGCTGGAGCCGAAGACGTTTAACTAAGTGCATGCCGTTCGCATAGTTCGTGGTTGAATTTTCTCCTCAAGACGCCTTCAACCCAAAGAGGACCAAAGATAGCACGCAGAATTATCCTCTAAAACCGACCGAAGAAATTCCTCATCTGCTTTCAGTAGAGCCCATGTCTGCGCCAGAGAGCAGGACAGGTTGTTCAGAGTGTTGTATAAGGACAGTCTGGTCCTTTGAGAGATGGCTCTGTTACTCAAATGCCTGTTGCCCAGCGATTGACAAGACTGACTCTGCGCTTGATCTCGGTACTGGTGTTATTGGGTGGTGTGAATAAAAACTGAGAAAACACTCGGAGTAAAAACATTTGAGTCGAGTATGTTCGTCAAAGGAAATGCTCAATTTCTTCTTCTTTGATTGGCGCTACAGTCCGAAGTGGACCTGGGCCTCAACCAACATGCCTCTCCAGCCAGCACGATCTTTCGCCAGCTGCCTCCAGTTGCGCACACCAAGTTGGTTGAGGTCCTTTTCAACTTGTGTGCGCCATCTAGTGCGTCTGGACGTCCTCTGTTGCGCTGTCCGAGTGGCTCGGTATCAAAGACTCTTCGGGCCGGAGCTGTGGTGTCCATCTGCTCTACATGACCTAGCCATCTTAAGCGTTGGATCCGAAGACGCTTAACTAGGTGCATGCCGCTGTACAACCCGTACAGTTCGTGGTTGAACCATCTCCTCCAGACGCCTTCAACGCAAACAGGACCAAAGATCGTACGCAGAACTTTTCTCTCAAAACAACCAAGAGCTTCTTCATCCGCTTTCAATAGCGTCCATGTCTCTGCGCCATAGAGCAGGACTGGGATGATCAGGGTTTTATACAAGGCAAGTTTGGTGTTTCGAGAGATGGCTCTGTTACTCAATTGCCTCTTGAGCCCAAAGAAACAGCGATTGGCAAGAGTAATTCTGCGCTTGATCTCGGTACTGGTGTTGTTGTCCCTATTTACTCCAGATCCTTGGTAGACGTAGTCCTTGACTGCCTCAAAGTTTCTGCTGCCCAATATGACGCTCTGTCCGAGACGTTGATGTTGTGCGTCCTTCTATGATGACAGCATGTACTTTGTTTTGCCCTGGTTTACCGCTAGACCCATTTTAGCCGCTTCCGCTTCAATACCAGCAAACGCCTCATTGACGCCTCGCTGTGTTCGTCCAATCACGTCAATGTCGTCCGCGTAAGCAAGCAGTTGAACGGACTTTTGGAAGATCATGCTCAATTTGGTGTGAATAAAAATGTTCCTCAAAGCAGGTTCTTACCCTCAATTTGACGTTTAAAAACTCTGCTGGAGAGCTGGCAAATTTATTTGTCAACAGTCTTCAAATTCAATTAACAAACGCAAGCACATGCGAACTATTCATTTGCAATCATGTTTTTAAATATAATATAATAATAATATGGGTGGCGCTACAGCCCGTAGGGGGCCAGGGCCTAGCTTCTCAGCAACCACTTGTGTTGTGCGTGCCATTGTTCTCACACGAGTGGAAGGGACCTACAGTTTTATGCCGACTCCGAACGGCCAAGTTTGAGAGGCTTTTTCTAGACAGGAAATACTCTTTGAGCATTGTCAGTGACTCGAAAGAGGTGGGGTAGTGAACATTTTTTTTGTCGCTCAGAACTGGAATCGAACCTACGACATCGAGGTTGGGGTCGACGCACATACCCACAACGCCACGGGCCACCACATGACACATTACTAGATTTTAAAAACTGCTGTCTTTCATCAAGTGTTTAAGTAACCACTGTCATCCAGTTGTAAAAATGTTCTGTAGGGGATGCCATTTCTTCACGCTTGTCGAACGTACGATCTATAGTCAGAGATCAACATCGATATATTTGTTCTTGTTCCAACAAGTTGGCGCTACACGTCGTCAACACTCGGGAAGTCGAGAAAGATACCAAAAATTGGAGAGGCGTTTGTTATGACGAGCCATCACAAAATTGCGATTTGACCACACTTGATACTTAAACTCCTCACTCAACCATTTTGCATGAGCTCGTGGGTCACATTCGATATTGAATAACCGACCTTTCAAAGCGAACCAGAGAAGTGGAGGCATACCTGTGAATGATGATATTTTTTTTTTCAAGCAACAACAATCAGTGGTTTTCTCTTATCTTATCATGCTATACAGGTTACCAGTTTTTACGAAGAATTGCCTTCCATTATCCAAGCCGTAAGCCTTTCCAATAAAACAGGGAATTCGTTGATATCTCCCACACATGATTTATTTAAAACCTTGCCGGAATTCAGCACCAACTGCTCCATGGCTCTGCAGCCAGACCCTAGGGTGTTCAACTGAATACATCCTTTAACATTTCCACAGCTCACTTCTCATTTTCCCCTGAGTCGTAAACATTTTGCGTGGATGTAGATTTCAAGGGAGTTTGACAGAAAGCCCCCCAAAGTCAACGTATTCCATCGTAATTGACGCCGGGAGGACCACGGCATGACCTTAAACATCATGTCGACTTACCGACATCACTGCGTCATTCAGGCAAAACCAACGCGACCTCTTCATCTCGATAGAAAAGATCACACAATAGATGACATTCGCAAAGTCTCTTAGGGCTCACTTCAAAGTTGGCCACGAGTCGTGAAGATTCATCAAACAGTCACGATTCACAAATCAATTATACGCCTACTAGCGTTTCTATTCACACCCAGTACCAGTGGCAGCACCTCAGTCCAGGGCTCTGGTGATGCCCTTCACATAAGTCGTCCCCATAAAGTGCCACAGTACGGCATTGTGTGCCGAGCAATTTGCCCGAAACACTGCTGACAAATACACTACGACATTGCTCAGACACTTGAAGCGGTGGCACCTCGTCCCCTTGCCATGGGCGCTCCACACTGCTCCTGACTCACAATCTCTTTGACATCTTTTAATAGACACTTTAACGTTGTAAATTTCTTGGTAAATTAAGAAGGCCGAGGCTCGTGTCTGCGTGTGGGCATAGCATCCGTCCGTCCACCTGAGTCGGCACCCTGACGCGCCTTCAGTGCTTCCCTCGCAGAACTCGGTCACCGTCGGCGGCCTGAGATGCACTGCACCAGAAATGAACATTTGTTTAGATTTCGAGTTAAAAATGGTAACACATCATTGAACTCGAAAGTTGATGTAAACCAAGCTATTGCCTTCCCAGAATAGAGCCCATTCACCGGGTCGGAGTGTATGATCTCCGGGAATGGATGGAGGCACGGCGCGGCCGCCCAATGGCCCTGGGTGTGATTATCTCCAGCAAATTACAGTTGCTTTGTCTATTTTTAATGCAATTCCCGTCGCCGAGGTGTAAACGTATGTAAACCTGTGCAGTAATCCCATTCCATTCCGTCCGAGCGTCCTCATTACACGCACAGAGCTGGTTGCTTTGCCCGCAGGATTGGGGTCGAAATGATGGGGGCGTCGAAGCGAAGGCGATGACGATGACGACGATGTTGATGATGATGATTCATGGACGTGCCCATGCTGCTTGTGTTCATAAAAACGAGAGGGAGCTGCATGTTTGCCGGGTGCTTTAACCCCTTAACGTTGTCGCTGTTTAGGCGGTGGAGGCGGATGGGTCGACGGGCGAAGTGGGGGGCGAATGTGAAGGCGTTGGGGGAAGCGTGCAGCTTCCTCGCTCGCTCTCTCTCTCTGGATGGATGTGGGACACATCGGGGTGAATGAAATGTAACGAACGCTCTCGTCTCGGCGCGGAGGAATGTGAAAATATTTTCACAACGTCAGTGATTACTTATCTTCCGTTTAGTTACTTTTCGAGTGCAATTAAAATTGCGTGAAGCACTGCTGCGAGGGTAACGGGCGTGCGGTTGCGAATGCGAGTCCGAGTGCTGGGGTTGGTGCTGGAACTGACTGTTGCTGCTGGTGGTGGTGGTGGTGAATTAATGAAGTGCACAGCGGGACAATGGATAAATGGATTTCGTTCTGAATGGTCTCTGGAATCTGAATTCATTTGAATGACAATGTTTTGACTGGAGATGAGTGCGGCATTTGGAATGAGATGATTGAAAGATGGCAGACAGTGAGCGAGGGTGTGCTGGGCGATATAATTCAATTGAGATATGTGGAATATAATGCACGACGTGTAGAAATTTGTTTGCTTTTTCATTGGGGATCTTTGATGTGTGTGCGTTGTCCGTGTCTTAACGCGTAATCCTTTCCACCCGACAAACAAGGATAAACTTGAAAAGATACAAGTAAACTTAGCAAAACAAAGCGGATACATAAATGATTCCTGTACCAATAAGAAGCTGTTTCGTTAAGTTTCGTTCAATTTTGTTTGCGTGGCTTTCAACACACTCTTTTACTTATGAAGGCCAAAATCGTTTAAATTTCAATAAATCTTGGTCTAGAGTACTAAACGCGGCTTAGGAGCTTAAGTACCGACCTTTAAAATGACTAGGAAGAATACCATTAAGTCGATCTGCCTCAAGCAGATTACAGTATATGCTCTACAAGTACATTACACATTTAGCGCATTGATCGCCTCGCAGTACCTTTATTCCCGCATCTCTCCACCTATCCTTTGCATTCAATTTCAAGTCAGCGTTCCTTCCCACGGCATCTTCATTCCACTTGCAATTATCCACGTCTCGTGAGTGTCTTGTAATCTCACTTATGGTAAGTTCCCGTCTGTGCATACATGTCCATGTGCTCCAAATCCTGCCAAAGGTCTTTAGTGTGTGTTCCCTTCTTGTCGATTTCATTTTACACCATTTTACATTCAACCAACCTACATGCCGCACAACTCCCACTTTCAAGTGCACCGCCCCAAGGCAGCAAAAACAAGAAAACAAACTCCCAAAGCCCACTCATCCCGATAATTTATTTCAAGTTTAATTCTGAATTGTTTTCTCAAAACAACACGAAAAAAACGAACTACAGCTATTTTTGTATTATTTGTTCATCACGAATACAGATGTATCTTTGGTTTGCTGCGTGCCTTTTTGGTTTTCTTTTGCAATCCGTCTGCTCGACGAACGATAAACGTGTTTTGCGTACAAGTACGATGAGAAGGAGCGTTAAATTAAGAAAGAAATATACTTTACGTACGCTGGATGAATAACCACAGAATGAACTCACCTCACCGATATGCCATCAAGAGGAGATCTAGATTGTTCAGTTTATTTATTTATTTATTTTTTGTTTGGTTTTTCGCCTTTGTTTCATTACACTGACTTCATCCTCGTCGTCGTTGTACTCATACATTATTCTGGTTGTGTAAGAATTGACTTTTACCGAAATACGCCGGACCAGCGCGGGTTCGTTCAACATGCGAATTCGAGTGCGAGTGTTTTGGTTCAAGTTTGGCTAAAAATTGATTGTGCGTTTGATAACTGTTTATAACCGGTTCTCATTTACGTCTCTCCTTTTGGGCGTAATCACTTTTGAGAAATCAAAAGTGGCAACCCTGAAACAGATCACGTGCGATAATGTCTTTTTGAAGTGTGTTCGCTGACGCGATGGGACTGTTTGTTCCCAAAATATCTTAAATCAACTTCGCCACGACTTCGGCTTCTGTGTTTCTCTTTCCGGCGAGATGACACAACAATGAATCTTCAATTTCAATCTAACTGACCGCCGGAGAAGGTGATCATCAATTTGAATGCCTTCGACGAGCACTTGCTTTGCGAACGGAATGACAAGACTCATCGGAATTGCTACCAAAAATGCGAACAAAAAATATAAACCAGTCATCATGCGATAAGTTCATTTGTGTTTGCAAAATACTGAAGGTACTCTTGAATTTGAATTGGATTGTGTGTGCGTGTGATGCGGAAATGAATGGAATTTCTTTAGAAAGGGGGAGCAGATTGAACAAAAAAAAGAAAAAGAAATTATGATGTCTTTACAAGAAGAAGACTGGCGCCATGGCGGGATACGGAGCTTACGTAGGTTCGGGCGTGGATTTTCTGAGTTATCTGCCACTGGTATTTGGTTGGGCGCCATTGCATTGACTTTTGGTTTTGCTCTTGGGACGGGGAGACACGGTTTGTAGTTGCCAACTTCGGATACTTTTGTATCATTAAACACTAGCTGAGCAATGCAGAGTCAACAACTTTGGGTGATTATTAGAGGGATGTCATAAGGTTGTGGACTATCTCCTACTTTATTACATTGAGTTATGTGAACGCAGAGAAAAAAAACATGCAACAGGCTATGGAATTTCATTTCATTTTTCAAACGTGTGTCAGTTGCAGTTGAGCCAAAAAAACTGGCGACTTTTCGACAACTGCTTGTTTATGTGTTGGATATGGTAAAACGTTATCGTGTCTACTTCTTCATGTCGCTCAATAGTCCCTGGGTCTCAATCAAGTCTCCTACTAGTGTGATTTCCGCCTAGCTGCCCCCAATTTCGTGCGACAAGTGCTTCACAGTCTTAGACGGGTGCGTTCTTTGTTACGTTGTTACACAGGTTCGAGGTCGAAGACTCTTCCTCTTCTTGTCGATTTCATTTTACACCATTTTACATTCAACCATCCTACACGCCGAACAACTCCCACTTTCAAGTGCACCGCCCCAAGGCAGCAAAAAAGTGTACACAGGTTCGAAGTCGAAGACTCTTCCGGTCTGCACCTGAGTTTTGCCTTCTTCTTCTTGTGGCAAAACTTCTTCTTGTGGCGCTACAGTCCGGGATGAACCTAGGCCTCGGTCAACAATCCTCTCCAGCTGTTACGATCCTTAGCCAGCTGCCTCCAATTTCGCACTCCAAGCTGAGGTCCTTCTCCACTTGAGTGCGCCATCGGGTTCGTGGTCGTCCTCTATTGTGTTGTCCCACTGGTTCGGAGTCAGTCTCGATATCGCTACCTTGACTTCGTCTAGATCGAGGGGACGGAATCCTCTTCTATCGTCGTCCATTGCGTGGAGTGGGACTCCACCGCGTGCTCATCACAGAGAGGTTACGCCCCGAGTCGAAATCTACCAGCCTGAGTTCGTTTCCGGATGTGTTTTCGTGCAGGCTGTGTTTTCCAATGATTCTAGCAAAGATTTCTTCCTTGCCCAGCTGTGCGTTGAAATCTCCTAGAACGATCTTGGTGTCATAGCTGGGGCATCGATCGTAGGTTCTCTCTAAGAGATCATACAAGTCATCCGTGCTGTCGTCATCCTTCTCCTCCGTCGGGGCGTGGGCGCCAATCAGGCTGATGTTGCCGAATGTAGCCTTGATGCGGATTGTTATGAGGCGCTCGCTGATATAATCAAAGCTTAAGACTTTTTGCCTAAGTCTGCCTCGAACAAAAAATCCACATCCGAATAAGCGCCTCTCTCTGCTGCAATCATCGTAGTAGATGTCGCAGTTTTTCATCCTCTTCTTGCCCGGCCCATTCCATCGCACTTCCTGGATGGCGGTGATGTCTGCTTTATAGCAGGCAAGGGCCTCCGCGAGTTCTTCGGCTGCACGTGACCTGTTAAGAGACCTCACATTCCACGTGCAGAACCGAAAAGCATGGTAATTTGTTCGTTTGCTGGGGTCGTCAACAGTAGATCGGTCAGTATCCGAGGCAATTAGTCGTTTTTGAACAAATTTTTTTTTACGTGGTGAGGGCGTTAACCCCACGCACAACCCCCAGCTGGAAGGCCAGGCCCTTGGGCGAAGGGACCGGATGACTCCGGTATCGGTAACCTCGCTGAGGTTGTGAGTGCCGCCGTTGACCCTACATGATAGGGTTCCTCCGCCGCCAACTCTACTCCAAAATCCCGATATGATCTTGAAGGCAACCTTTTAGATCTGAGCACCGAATATGTCAGAGTAGCTCTAAAAGGGGGTGCACCAGGTAGCTTTGGATGTCGCCGTTGGGTAACCTGATGATAAGCTCCTCCGCCGCCATCCGTAAAGAAGATGAGCCCTTATGCAGACTCATCCACTCTCCTCCTCTCTCTCGTTTGCAGCCGCCAATGGGGGTTGGGTACCCCATCTTCAGTCGAAGGTGCTCGGCTCCCGGATTTCACCACGGGGAGGTGAGAGTAGGAGTTTATTGACAGAGGCTAAGTGCAGACGCCTGTGCCTGCATAAGTTGCTTGTCAAAGCTTCCGTTGGGCCTACTTCTTGCCTGAAAATGGGTAGACTTTTTTCAGACGACAAAGACTTGTTTCAAGATATCATTCCACCGGTGGAAGTTATGAGTTCCTCACATAAAGCGAATAAAGAATTATGATGGCTTATGAATGTCTTACAATGGTGACGATTGCAACGAATAGAGTTTCCGTTGTTATATAAGTTTAGCTGCAGTGAGTAGTGCTTCATCAGAGCGAATATTTTCCTAGGCAAAGTAAGTAACTTTCGGCCAGACAGTTAATATCTGAAAAAAAAGAAGTTTAATTGGTTCCGACCCAATATTAGTGAAGCAAATCATGTTTTTACAGTATTGTGTTAGAAAAAATGATATTCATAAGGATTTGTCAGAAAACATACATTTATTTGAAAACAGTAAAAATTATAAATCCCTTCATTGTATTGAATGGATTGAATGGATTCATTGCACTCGGTGTACTCAGTGTTTTGTAGTCATTTTTTGTGAGTACACTGAACTAAATGCTTATTTGTCAGTGGGTACAGTATTCAGTGGGTAATCAAATATCGGGTGATGTATTCATTTTAGTTTTCAAGATATGAGTGGAATGAATATGATACTCGAAAAATTGCAGACCTCTACTAGGTACTTACTAAGTCTTTCAATGTTTGCCACTTTTTCTTACCAATAAAAAGCTATTTTCAATCTAAAATTTGATATTTTCGTGAAATTATTCTGAGCTATTTTCGATGAACTACTTCACGCAACAGTCTTTGGAAGAATGTGCAATTTATCGACTACAAATATGACTCGATAATCTCATAAAACAGAAAAATTCTCTCCGTGTCAAATGACCCGTTGATGGTAGATATCGGTATACAACAAGGATTACTCAGAATAAACAAAACAAAAATATTTTTATAACTGTACATTAATTGCTTAGAAAAAGTCATCAAGTCAAATGTGCAAACGCAACAAAATTATACGTGAATTTTCAATGCAAAAGTTCAAAATGGTTCATTTGACCCGTTATGGTATGTGTAGTGTTAAGATCTGTGAATTTCACAAACAAGCTCCATTTTGGGACTAATGGGTCCCCTTTGTTTTCTTATTGAGAACCACCCAACAACCAACAAGACAAGATCTCATTAGTGCCACCAAATCGTTTTCGTCGTGTCTCCACACTCGCTGCGTGCTTAGTTCCATTAGTCCCGTGTGGCACCAAAATCCCCTCAACGAATAATTATCATAAAAGCCTTCCGCTCGAAATCACCCGCTTGCCCGATTTCTGCTCACTTCGACAGCAGGCCACTGCCACCATAGCCTATACCCACTTACATACGTCGCTCTGCTGTGTGTCCTTGCCAGCCAATAGCAGAGACAACCCGCGCGCCATTCTGTCCATCCGCCCCTCATCGAGGTAAAATATGAATCACGCGATGTTTTTTTTTTTTTTTTTGTTTTAAGTACGCAAAGTTATTTTTATCCGTCCGCCACAGTTACAAATGTCACACGTTGACGTTGACGTCAACCTCAACTTGTTGAAGGTATGTGTGTGAAGTAGTTTTTCTTCAGTTTCAAATAAATCCTCTTAAGGACACGACCTCATGGTCGCGTTACCCGCAATACTGGGGACGACCGATGATAAGCAGTCGTTGTGTCATCAATAAGAACCCGCGCAGAAAACAAAAATGTAAAGTGTACACAGTTGAACAGTTATTCTTACGGTTGTAGGTATCTAGGAAAGGGTGTGCACCGGAGACGCGCTGGCATGCAAAATGGTATCTGCGGGTGAAGTAGCTCCACGCACAGTCGGCGTGTGTGTACTCGTTCGGTTTTATTAATGAATTAACGCTGTGAGATGGTTTGACTTTTATAGGTTTTCACCTGCTTCTGGTGCATAAATTTGCCTTGCCTCTGTCGTCGCGTCTGTGTCTGGGTCGGCAGCACGGGCTGAGGTGAACACAGAGGCAAGGTTTAGCAACCTAGAACCTTGGTCACTGTCATCAAGTCGGTTGGATCATTGGCATGTAAGCTGCATTTGGACGAGATTTGTTATGCAAATCGTCCGGAGCCGGACAGCAGAGGTGTCACACACGTCGTTTTGTTACGTAAATCGGTGAACGCCTTCTAGAGACCTCCTAGACATGTGCCTGTGCCAGGCACCAGCTGCCTAAGCAAATACCTCTCTCTATTCGACGGTGTGCGTCATTGCCGGAATTGACAAGTTTTGCCAGAGATCGCTGCAGCTGGAGGGCTTCGTGGTTGAAGCCTAGGTTCATACCATCCTAACGAGCTGAGTTACATCGACGCGACGTGATGTAAGGCAAAGCACATTGCTGCGATCTCTTGTCTTGTCACGTCGAGTGTTGCCCAAACAATTCATTACTGTGTACGGGCGCGTACTTCACGCTAAAATCCCATTAATCACGTAGCCGTCGGCGCTGTTGCCGCCGCCAGGCTTTCCGTCAGATCTGAACACACTCAGAAAAGGGCCGTAGCCTCCAAAGCGGCGACCCATTGTTCGACCCGCAACGCGACACGTTCCCACGATCACCGTTTAGCTTTGAAACTGCCATCGCCTTCGGAAGGGAGTCCTAAATTTTCAAAGTCCTAGCTTCCAATGTAGGTCATTATTGCACCGCGATCCGTTCCAGGTACTGCCCTGCAAGCGAATGCCGTACAAGCAGCAGCAGGAAAAACTTAATTAACTCGAATATTTATTCATCAGCGGCTGTGAATTCTGTGTCTCTTGACCTGCATGCGTTTCGAAGCCAGCCCCTCACGTTGCCGCTGTCGTCGTGGTCGTAACTGTGTGCCCATTGTCTTCTTTTTGGTTTCACTTGAGAATTCCTTAAGCGAATTCTTTGGTGCCACCATAATACCGTTTGTGGTTATGTACTGCAGCACGGATTACCCGGAGAGCCCCCATGCGTGTGCAAACGGGGTGGGCTGTGGCAACTCGAAGCTGGAGGGGAGGACTGCTTCTGTTGCTGCTGCTGCCAGTGGTATTGCTCGGTTCAATGGATTGCCTGACCGTGGAGCTAATTTAGTTGCGTTTTGGATTATCGCTTCAATTGATGTGAATTCAATTGTGTGCTCATACTTTTTTTTCGCCTTCGGTCGACGCGCCTTGTAAACGGTACCAGAGTGTGGTGATCTTCCGCGAGTGATCGAGTTTTTTTTGTTTGCTTTTCGTGTACTCTCAGCTCGGGCATCCCGAGTGGTTTTTGTTCGCCAATTTGCTGTCGCTGAGGTGGGAAAAAACGAGAAGAAGAATATAGGACCAATTCACACGAGTGGTTGGTGGTGATCTGTTGTTCCTTGATCAATGTGCGTGCTCTCTCGTGGGAATGAAAGGAGCTGTGGTGTGTGCGGTTCGAGTCGAAGGAATGCGAATTAATTTGTTATTCCATTGCTGCTCAAGAAAGACGCGATTTCACAAACTAAATGGGGACTGTGAATGCACTTGTTGAAGTGGGAGGAATGAAAAGTTGGAAAGTGATTGATGTGGTTTTGATTGATTCCTGCATGGAATGGGATGGATGGCAATTATCATTAATGTACAAACATTTCCAAACCTTCTATAGGCTTCAACGCATAAAAAGGAGGCTTAATAGTTGCCTAAATATGGTACAAAACCTCGTCAAGTAGTCCCTGTCTTCCTATCCTTCCATCCACTGCGTCGAATTCCGAATGCCAGGACAGATTGACAGTCTGAATAAATGTTGAAGAATTTGCAGTTGTTGCAGAACGGCAAGTGTGTGGAGGACCACATTAAATGAAAGCACTTCGGAACTTCGGACTTCGGTCTCCGGGTTTCTATCTGCTTTTTTTCACATAATTTGTAAACGTATGGTAGACGACTGAAGGATTTTGCTAACACCATAGCTCCAGGCGACTCATTCAAGTGCTTTACACGTAGTCCTTCGGATATAGCGTAGTACCTACAGAATTCGAAGAGTGGTGGTAAAAATAAAGTCCTCTTATGCGGAGTTCGTATCTGTAAGCTCTCACGCTACTCAGTTTCGAGCTGCTCGTTGTGATTTCATAGTTTCACGCCTTGTGACACTTTCCATAACATCCACTAAAACAGGATGACTAGATAAGAGCTACAGGAAATGTGAAAAGTTGATTCGGGATTTATTTTGAAGTTACACTCATGTTATTAAGAATGCTATTCACCCCTATCACAAATTCTATCGTAATCGAAAATAGGTTTCGATTATAGAATTCATTCGTAGTAGAATCATATCGAAAAATCTGCTACAAATTTCACGATGGTTGCTATCACTGAATACGAAAAAGTGCAAATTTGTATGTTTTTCTTCTTCTTTGATTGGCGCTACAGTCCGGGGTGGACATGGGCCTCAACCAACATGCCTCTCCAGCCAGCACGATCTTTCGCCAGCTGCCTCCAGTTGCGCACACCAAGTTGGTTGAGGTCCTTTTCCACTTGTGTGCGCCATCTAGTGCGAGGACGTCCTCAGTTGCGCTGTCGCGCTGTCCCAATGGCTCGCCATACCTTGAAATCTTCTTCTTCTTCTTTGTGTGGCGCTACAGTCCGGGGTGGACCTGGGCCTCAACCAACATGCCTCTCCAACTAGCGCGATCCCTGGCTAGCTGTCTCCAGTTTCGCACACCAAGTTGGTTGAGGTCCTTCTCCACTTGGGTGCGCCACCTTAAACGCGGGCGTCCTCTGTTGCGTTGCCCGACAGGTTCGGATTCGAAGATTCTTCGGGCCGGAGCTGTGGTGTCCATACGCTCTACATGACCTAGCCACCGTAGGCGTTGGATCCGTAGACGCCTAACTAAGCTCGTGATTGAATCTTCTCCTCCAGAACCCGTCAACACAAACAGGACCAAAGATCGTGCGTAGAACTTTTCTCTCAAAGAGACCAAGGACTTCTTCATCCGCTTTCGAGATTGTCCATGCCTCCGCGCCGTATAGCAGGACTGGGATGATCAGAGTCTTATATAGAGTCAACTTGGTTCTTCGAGAGAGGGCTCTATTACTCAATTGCCTCTTGAGCCCGAAGAAACAGCGGTTGGCAAGAGTTATCCTACGCTTGATCTCGGTACTGATGTTATTAGTACAGTTTACTCCGGAGCCGAGGTAAGTGAAGTCCTTGACTACCTCGAAGTTATAGCTGCCCATTGTGACGCTCTGTCCAAGACGTCGATGTTGTATGTCCTTTTTTGAGGACAGCATATACTTCGTTTTGCCCTCATTCACCGCCAGACCCATTTTAGCCGCTTCCGTCTCAATGTTAGCAAAAGCCTCACTGACGGCTCGCTGAGTTCTGCCAATCACGTCAATGTCATCGGCGTATGCTAACAATTGCACGGACTTCTGGAAGATCGTGCCTCTAGTGTTGGCGTGTGAGTTTCGCACGATCTTCTCCAGGACGATGTTAAAGAAATCACATGACAGCGCGTCGCCTTGTCTAAAACCTTTTTTGACATTGAAGGTCTCGGTGAGTTCGTTACCGACCTTGATGGAGCAGCGAGAGTTCTCCATCGTCATCCTGCACAGCCTGACGAGTTTGGCAGGAATGTCAAAACTAGACATGGCGTTGTATAGCTCGTCTCTATGCACGCTGTCATATGCGGCCTTGAAATCGACGAACAGATGGTGAGTGCCGATTTTTATTTCTTGGGTCTTTTCCAGGATCTGCCGTAGTGTGAAGATTTGGTCTGTTGTGGACTTTCCTGGCCTGAACCCACACTGATATGGACCTATCAGATTATTAATGAACGGCTTCAGGCGGGTACACAAAACGGCAGAGAAGATCTTATACGCGATGTTAAGAAGACTGATCCCTCGATAGTTGGCGCAGTTGAAGGGGTCTCCTTTCTTGTGGATCGGGCAAACGATACTGAGATTCCACTCGTCGGGCATGCTTTCCTCAGACCATATCTTGCAGATGAGCTGGTGCATGCGCCCTACCAGATCATCTCCAGCTGCCTTAAATATTTCAGCGGGCAAACCGTCCGCTCCAGCAGCTTTGTTAGACTTCAGTCTTGATATTGCTACCTTGACCTCGTCTAAGTCCGGGGGACGGTATTCGCGTCTGTCATCGTCCAGATTGAGTGGAACATTCTGCCTGACAGCGATATTTTGGTCCTCATCGTCGTTTAACAGTCTGCAGAAATGATCTTTCCAGATTCTCAGTATCGACTGCGACTCTACTACCAGATGTCCATTTCCATCCCGACAGGCTTCTGTCCGAGTTTTATATCCATTGGATAATTGTTTTACCCTTTGATAAAACTTCCATAACACCTCTCCATCTCCTCGAACGCGCGCTTCTCATGCTCTTTCTTTTTTCTTCTGAGAAGCCGGTGCTCTTCCCTTCTCTTCTGTTCGTAGAGCTCACGAACAGCCCTCGTTGTTCGATGCAGCGTTGCCTTGTAGGCCTCCTGTTTGGCTGCATGTGCCTGCCTGCACTCGTCGTCAAACCATGGGTTCCTTCTAGGTGGTGTCGTAAAACCCAGCACATCAGTGGCAGCTTCTTTGATGGCTTCTTGACAACGACTCCATTCTTCTTCGATGGTTTGTGCAGGCGGCGTCGAACTAACAGAGAGTTTCTGGGAGACTCGGTCGGCAAAGATCCTGGCAGTCCGCTGCGATTGTAGCTTTGCGACGTCAAACCGTGGTGTTCGTTCTCGACTCCGTTGCTCTCGTGATATCCTGATTCTTACCTTGGCTACAACAAGGAAATGGTCCGAGTCAACATTGGCTCCTCGGAAAGTTCGGACATCGAGAATGCTGGAGGAGTGTCTGACGTCGATCGCAACGTGATCAATCTGGTTGACGGTTGATTGATCTGGGGACCGCCATGTCCCTTTATGGATGTTGAGGTGTGGGAACCGCGTGCTAGCAACAGAGAGGTTACGTCCCATGACAAAGTCCACCAGCCTTAGTCCGTTACTGGACGTGGTGTCGTGTAGGCTGTGTTTCCCTATGGCTTTAGCAAAGATTTCTTCTTTACCCAGCTTAGCATTGAAATCTCCTAGAACGATCTTGGTGTCAAAGCTGGGGCATTGATCGTATGTTCTTTCTAGGAGATCATAGAAGTCATCTTTGCTACTATCATCTTTGTCCTCTGTCGGGGCGTGGGCGCATATCAGGCTGATGTTGCCGAATGTAGCCTTGATGCGGATTGTTATGAGGCGTTCGCTTTTACAGTCAAAGCTTAAGACTTTTTGCCTAAGTCTGCCTCGAACAACAAATCCACATCCAAATAAGCGCCTCTCTCTGCTGCAATCACCGTAGTAGATATCGCAGTTTTTCATCCTCTTCTTGCCCGGCCCATTCCATCGCACTTCCTGGATGGCGGTGATATCTGCTTTATAGCAGTCAAGGGCCTCCGCGAGTTCTTCGGCTGCACGTGGCCTGTTAAGAGACCTCACATTCCACGTGCAGAACCGAAAAGCATGGTCATTTGTTCGTTTGCTGGGGTCGTCAACAGTAGATCGGTCAGTATCCGAGGCAAGTAGTCGTCTCTGAACAAAATTTTTTTTACGTGGTGAGGGCGTTAACCCCACGCACAACCTCCAGCTGGGAGGCCAGGCCCATTTATTTTACCCTTGGGCGAAGGGTCCGGATGACTCCGGTATCGGTAACCTCGCTGAGGTTGTGAGTGCCGCCGTTGACCCTACACGATAGGGTTCCTCCGCCGCCAACTCTACTCCAAAATCCCGATATGACCTTGAAGGCAACCTTTTAGATCTGAGCTCCGAATATGTCAGAGTAGCTCTAAAAGGAGGTGTACCAGGTAGGTCTGGATGTCGCCGTTGGCTAATCTGATGATAAGCTCCTCCGCCGCCATCCGTAGAGAAGATGAGCCCTGATACAGACTCATCCACTCTCCCCCTCTCTCGTTTGCAGCCGCCAATGACGTCCCACGGGGGTTGGGTACCCCATCTTCAGTCGAAGGTGCTCGGCTCCCGGATTTCACCACGGGGAGGTGAGAGTAGGAGTTCATTGACAGAGGCTAAGTGCAGACGCCTGTGCCTGCATAAGTCGCTTGTCAACGCTTCGAAATCCCATACCTTGAAATAACCAACATTTATGAGCTTACATAAAAAATCTATGGCCCGTGGCGTTGTGGGTATGTGCGTCGACCCCAACCTCGACGTCCTAGGTTCGATTCCAGCTCTGAGCGACAAAAATCATTTTCACGGCCCCACCTCTTTCGAGTCACTGACAATGCTCAAAGAGTATTTCCTGTCTAGAAATAGCTTCTCAAACTTGGCGGTTCGGGGTCGGCATAAAACTGTAGGTCCCTTCCACTCGTGTGAGAACAATAGCACGCACAACACGAGTGGTTGCTGAGAAAATAAGCCCTGGCCCTCAATGGGCTGTAGCGCCACCCATATTATTATTATTGTTATAAAAAATCTAAAATTTGCATGGCAAGTGTCAAAAAGCAAGCAAATGCTTCAAGACTTTTTTTGTTACGTGAGATTGATATTCCTCTCATTGCTGGTTTTTGACAAACGACAAAGCACAACGTAGTATCATATTCGGCAGTAGGCAAACCGCTGCGTTGCGGTCTTGGGACTTGGTTTTTCAGCTGTCCATGCATCAGTTTACCCAGAAAAGTGTAAATTTTAAGAGAAGTTCCAGCGGATCGCAGCTCTCGCAATTTTGTTTGCTACAAGTTGGACAAGAATGCGCTCTTTTCTGTCGTAGCGTCGTCGTAGTATTTTGTCCATCACCGCTTGAGTTGCAAGGCGACGGCGGCGACCAACGCAGCTTTGCTTCTCAGGCTTTATTCTCAACAAATAAATACTCTGCCGTAAAAGCGTATGCCGAGGTTTGAAATTCGTTAAAAAACATCAAAATCAAAGTTTTGGCATTGCTCACCAAGTGACAGCCCTCCTCGGCGGACTTCACACTCCCCGCTCAATGCAAAGCACATTGAACCACGAATGATGAATGACTGTTGGCCGCATCAATCTTGGCAAAACACACGCGCCTAATTGATGGTATTTCTATGCGCTATTCTCTGTGCCATCAATCAGAGAAGCCATTCAAATGGACTCAGCTTCTCTCACCTGTGATGGCCTCTCGATCGCCGCACTTGCATCAACATTTCACCGGAAATCAATATTTACTCAAAGAATTACTTACTACCTCTACTTGCATAGACTGATCGCATCATCGGCCGTGTGTTAACACGCAACACTTGAGCCTCAAAGCGGGGCTTAGTGTGCGAGCACGTTTTCAATAAATCATTTGTCGGCGACGGCGTCTTGCTGCATGCGCCTGTCTCGATTTATGCATTCAGCTTTATTCAAACGGCAACCTGGTGATGCATCTTTTCAGAAGAAATCCAATCCCATCAACGGTGCCAGACAGCGAAACGCATTAAGCTAAGCGTTAAGATCAAAGAGAGGCACAATCAAGCGTAACAATGTTCGCAAACGTCCGCTCAGAATGGCATGGATACGGGGACGATTCACTTGTACACCAACGAACACCAGCGTACACACGACAAGGAGCGTGCTGCAATGAATTGCGTCACTAGACCGCAAATACGTATGCGGTCGGTGTTATGGAGTATGTCAGTGCACGTGCATGCATCTTTGGGGCTATCTGTGGCCGATGAAGTGTGCGATACTTCACTTTGGTCGGTAGCATAGGGTCTCTACCATCTACAAGGTAGCAATTCATTTGTGAACCATGTATGATACTTTGAATGGTTTTAGACACGGTGACGGTGTCCTGAGTGTGTGTACGGAGGGGGAGGCTGGTGTGTACTTGTCGGTGCCTGTGCTCAAAGTTTCTGGCATAATTTATCCACAGTTGAATGAACTGCAAGAAGCAGGTGCAATGTATGTCATCTCCCACCCGAATAACTTCTATTGGAGCGCCGGCATTCCGGTCGGGAATGGCTTTGTTCAGCAGGATGTTGCACTTCCACTTCGTGTGGTCTTTTATGGGGGGAAGGGTAGTCAAATCAGATGCCGTCCACTGAGCGCCATTCATTCGTTTAGCAGAAGCATTGCTGTCTATGGCGTGACTGCTGACGGTGCTCGAGGGACTCGCTTCACACTTACAAAGTCTACCGGGTGACTGTTGCAAATTAAGTTGCTGCTTGTCTTCGGTAAATATTGACAAAGATGCTGTCGTGTGTGTGCGTTGATGCATTCCTTCGAACCTCCTCCCGACGGAGGTCTGGCGAGAGCTCTGTTTGATGAATTATATTTATTTTTACTGAACTGGGTCTACGGAGATAATGTGGACGCGTGACGGATAGACCTTGTTCTTGTGCAAATTTGGTTGAATGTCACCAGTGATGAGTGAACTTTAGACTCTCTGGAGTGTGTTTTTTCACCATTCAAATGTTCACTGTTCTATGTGTCGATAGGCAGATGTGAAGGGATTTTTCAGCAATTGGTACTCAAACATGATCTCAAGGTTTGTGATGCTTCATTTAGGGACAACGCGACCTGAGTACTTTGAGGAGACTAGTTCTGCGCGAATATTCTTATTTCTGAGACATTTTATCCTGTCTCTATGACTTTGTGTCGGTCTCGTGCACACCTCGCACCAAGCGCAAAGGCTTCGACACAGAAATGGTTTCATTCGTCCTGCTTAACACACACTTTACGTGGCGTGGTATTACGAGCTCGACACTATCTATGATTTGTGGGAGCAGCTACATTGATTATGTTCACTAGAGGACATGAGACGGTCTTGCGAGTGCTCTCAATGTGTGTACACTTCCTCAAAACCAACTAGATCTATTGTTCTTTTCAAGTTTTGACGCCTCATTGCATGCAATGAATTCTCATTCATCTTACTGTGAGGAAATGTTGACACCAATTCGAGAAAAACTGGTGGCGCTTGTGATGCCATCCACAAGCCATGCAATCATGCTCCATGGAAAGCACTATCGTCAAAAACTGCACGTCAAATGGGGTAGGAATTCCCATGTCAATGGTTTTTGATCGCCTGCACGTCTGTGGTCAAGTCAAATCACTTTGTCGTACCTTTGCTCGGAGGTCGCCGCAATGCTCCACTCAAATATATCAATTGTGATTGCGATTAGCAGAGAGGGTTTCAATCGAGTTGTAGTTAAGCACACTCCCATCAGTAGTTAAGCACAATCCCTGTGTAAGCTTCTTTCAGCATTCGATGGTCTTCAAGTGTACTTTTCTCAAATCGACAAAATTGTCTTATTCCACTTCCGATTGCAACGCCTTCTCTTGAAAATCATTCAAAACCGCTTTGTACGCATCATATGTTCTACGTAATTAATTCCTGCTCTTCCTGTTTGACGTGAAACTGAATTCTCTTCCTAGCTAGAGCTGGGCAGATGTCGAACGGATTCCATTCATAGTCTAAAAAGGCCTGTGTGCCCGATCTGATGCACTGATGCCCTTTTTGTGGTTCCGCAAGGGAAGCTGTGATCAATGTTATGG
The DNA here is from genome assembly GCA_916610145.1 of Eristalis arbustorum. Lineage (NCBI taxonomy): Eukaryota > Metazoa > Arthropoda > Insecta > Diptera > Syrphidae > Eristalis > Eristalis arbustorum. The sequence goes on from OU744319.1 coordinate 40,743,941, forward strand.
ATGTCAAGACTTCCTCTCCACGCTAAGAAGCTTTTAGTAGTGCCCATCAAATACATCAGCTATTCCGACTACTTGCCATGAACCACTAAAACCGACAATTGATGATGAACTCTTTTTGCTCGGTGCCCTGTGTACACCATCACCGTTGATCCAATGGCTGGATTCCGCTGCTGTTGATCTACTACTACTGACTCATTGCGCAACAGCTTCCCTTCTTCCTTGAAGGTCTTGGACACGATGTTTCCACTGCTCTTTTGCGTCCGCGATGAGTTAGTTCTTATACCGGAGATTCGCTCTTCCTCTCCTTCTTGAACCAGTATACTCGGATTCAACACTCTTAACTGCAGCATTGGTGTTCATTCGAGTTTTCAAGATTTTTGTCTTTCGGACTGCATCCACATCATGGGACATTTCATAGAGCACACGGCTGTGACTTCTTCTCTAAACGCCTTTCCCGTAGATGAGACTAAAGGTCCTTCTTATAAACTCGACTGTTTTTGTAGAGTTATCGACTAGATTTCGGCTGCACATTGATGGGAGTAGAATGGGAGTTTTAGAGAAAATAAAGTTGGTCCTTCGAACAAGCAGGACGTCATTTGAGACGTTTCCATTTTCCCGACATTTCACGCATATTTCAACTGTCAATCGCAATGATTTGTGTGGTTTGTTTATTTGCTAAGACTACGTCTTGTAGTGCTAGTTTCTGTTCTGGACACCAATATGTCCTCCCAGCGTCCAGCAATGTGTCCCCAGCAGAGCAGATGTTTCATCTACACTTATTCTTTCAGTGGCGCTACAGTCCGGTGTGGACCTGGGTCTCAGTCGGCATTCCTCTCCAACTAGAGCGATCTTGGGCTAAGCGCCTCCAGTTTCGTACAACCAGCTGATTAAGATCTCTTTCCAGCTGGTGACGCCATCGGAGGCTGGGTCTTCCTCTACCGCGTCGTCCTTTCATGTTGGCCTCGAAGACTTTCCAAGTCGGAGCGTAAGTGTCCATTCTCTCTACAGTTCTATCCATCTGAGTCCACACACCACAACCAGTTACATTTCGAAGTTGCTACGGCATTTGAGCGTTACTCCTACAATCTTCTGCAAACTCGGCGTGAACAAAAAAGTTCTAGCTCGAATTATGCTCCACCTCACCCATGAAAGCTCATGGAACGTATTCAGTGCGAGAACACCGTCTCATCTTTGTTTCAACATCTTTCCTGGGAATGACCTCAACAAAGACGAACGTTCATGTTCACTGTCCAGAATCTTCCACGGCGACGTTTGATCAGCATTCAAGGCTGCACAAGTTGACTCCGACTCTGAGTTTTGTTGCCTGTATCAAGCGGCGAATTCTTCGAGTGCCGATAGTCAAACGCCACACGCTTACGTGTTAGCCGTTTGCTTAGAGCCGATTTCTGGATCAACTTTGCATCCAAATCGGCTTTAGCAAATAAGAGCAGTTAAATAAGGGGTTTGATGGGCTCGTACGCTCCATTCAGAATGTGAATGAGATTTTTTTTTATCGTTTCTCCGGCGTGCCTATCGTTTGAAGTCAGCTCTCTTGAGTCTGTGTGGTGGTTCAGCGACATCTGCTGCTTCTGTCTACTCGTTGTTTTATCACCGAATTTGATATTGGACTGAATTTGAATTTAGTGTCCTCTGTGAAATAGATTATCTCTCGGCAGTGCGTCTTGGGTACGAATTGCGAGGAAAATCCTCCACAAACTAAACGATCGAATTTGACCAGAAATAGAAAAGATCGGAGCCCTTCTCAGTCAGTGCTTGTTCCGAGTCCCCACTGCCATTTACTTCCCCTCGTGGGCACCAGGTTTCACTGAATTCACTTGCTTCTCCCGCAGCGCAAAAGCGCCGTTCCCTCTTTGGCGACTTTTTCAAGCCATACTCCAGGGACCACTACAACATCACTTCACATTCCATTCCAACGCATTGGAACGACGCCACGTTTCCGCACCAAAACCCACTGCCGCCGACTGGTGGTCGGTTTTGAATTGATCTAATTACCCACTTAGCCGGAAGAGAAATCCATTAATGGAAAACATTCTGTCAACCGAAGCAGGCCGACGAAAGGAGAAAGGGGAGGGCGGGCAGCACATCAAAAAGGAAAAACGAAATGCATTCGTTTTCTTCCTTGTCAACCGCACAACCTAAATATTTTCCACTTTATCAGTGGAGCGCCTCGATGCGACGATAATGTAAAAGAATGCATGTCACAAAGGAATGCATTCGATGGGAATGAACATCGGCCAAAGGCACGGAACCACGAGACCGTCTGACTGAACAATGCACTGTCTGCCAGTGCCGGTCAGGACAAACGATCCCTTTGGGGACACTCATTCCATGTCCAACTCCCTTGTCTCTGTCTAATTCAAGAAAGTTATCCGCTTCTGTGACCTCATAGTGAACCTCCCTTATCCATTTGAAGATGGAATTCAAATCCACTTGAACATCGCTCTCGCTCGCATCACACATCCACACACCACTTGAGGGAGTCGCACAAAAAAAAGAAGAATCGTTCACCATCGTGAACCGCAATTTTTCTCTATTTTTAGATACATTTTCTCGTTTGTTTTTGTTGTTAATTGAAGACATTAAGCGCCTGTGGTGCAGTTTTGTGCGTGCAAGGTCTTTGCGTATTCAAAATGAGTGTAGTGTCGGCAGAGAACAAGATATCGATTATGATATGCGAGTCAAAGAAGGAGATGATTCTGAGTAATGGAACCATGCGGCGGCATCCGCAGCAGCAGCAGCACACGTCATTTGCGGCCTCATCATCGTTAGCATCGCGTAAGTTCATATTTTAATTAAAAATTTTATGTGAGCACTTTTTCAAGTCTCTCGGGACAGACGACACGACAGCGGCAGACAGCGGGAGTGAAACGCTTTGCCAAAGCGATTCCGGAAACCGGAAATTGTCGCCTAAATGTGATGGCGTACGAGTATTTCAAAAGGATTGCCCCCCGGGATGAAGAAGCTACGTTTAACTTGAGCGATGGTGATTCATTTCATCGGGTGGTTAGGACTTGTGCGTGCCCAGTGTTTTCAATTGTTCCCATTTTTGACGGTTTCGACTGCCGAAATGGAGCAGATGGAGCTTTAAGGTGAACGAGCAGCGATTTGTCGGATGTGAAATTGATTTTTGCTACATTTTAAAACCACATTCATGCCATCATACATGAAGAAGCACGTCATTCAAATTGTCGCAGTGTTGAAGCACTCCAAGACGTTCCGGTATAGGCGTACAATTTTATTTTTAGCAAAGTATGTTGCACCTTAAGTTCTATTGTGCTCCATTTTGCTGTTTTCCGAGTTCGACGCTATTGAAAGCGGATGAAGGAGCTCTTGGTTGTTTTGAGAGAAAAGTTCTGCGTACGATCTTTGGTCCTGTTTGCGTTGACGGCGTTTGGAGGAGAAGGTTCAATCACGAACTATACGAGCTGTACAGCGGCAGCACCTAGTTAAGCGTCTTCGGATCCAACGCTTAAGATGGCTAGGTCATGTGGAGCGGATGCACACCACAGTTCCGGCCCTAAGAATCTTCGACACCGAGCCATTGGGACAGCGCAACAGAGGACGTCCTCGCACTAGATGGCGCCCAAAAGTGGAAAAGGACCTCAACCAACTTGGTGTGCGCAACTGGAGGAGGCAGCTGGCGAAAGATCGTGCTGGCTGGAAAGGCATGTTGGTTGAGGCCCAGGTCCACCCCGGACTGTAGCGCCAATCAAAGAAGAAGAAGAGTTCGTTCTAGTAGTTCTAGCCTGTCCAGCTTTCTTCACCTATTGTGGGCTAGAGCACCACAATCACCTATTGTGGGCTAGAGCACCACAAAATCACAATACGGCTGCTGCTCGACGAACAACTGTACATAAATATGTCCCTAGTCACCTTACTGGGTCTCTGAGTCTTCAGTTTTCTCTTAGGATGGTTGTTGATACCTATAGGTTGTTCGTGTTAATTTTGGTACATGCTTCAATAGTCTTTCGGTTATACTGACCTAAGAGTTGTATGACCCGCTTCGTGTCATAAGCCTTGTTTCAGTTTTCTCTTATGTCCTTCTATCTTATTCCCTCAATCCTTCTTGTCTCCTAAATTCCAAAATGGTTCGAGGTCTGTGAGCGATTCATCTGATTGCTTCCTGGCCGCCATTCATTGTCTTCTGTTCTCCTATGTCAAAGTGTACTGCAAAATTTTACTTTGTTTCCCCTACTATTTGAGCTTCTGTAGGCATTTCCACACAAAGTAGGATATGCATGGTTTCACTGTGCGAGCTTAAGTGTCGATCCCGCCGCTGAACTCATAACCAAGAGAAATTTCGTTTTCACAATTTAGTTCAGTGATAAAAGGTGATTTTTTAAAAGCTATATGAAAGTTTAAAAAAAAAAAACACAAAATTCTGAAAAATGCATGAAATCTTCATTTGAATCGATAGCACGGTCCATATAATTTAATGTTTGAAGATCCATGCAAATGTTGACCTTGACTGCGCCTCAAATGGCCCATCTGCTTGGTCCAATTTTGGCATACTCTTTCCAACATTTCGGCCGGTATCTCACGAATAAATGCTTCAATGCTGTCTTCCAATGCGGCAATTGGAACGGGCTTGTCTGTACAGACATGAGCTTTAACATAATAATAATAATATGGGTGGCGCAACAGCCCGTAGGGGGCCAAGGCCTAGCTTCTCAGCAACCACTCGTGTTGTACGTGCTATTGTTCTCACACGAGGTGAAGGGACCTACAGTTTAATGCCGAATCCGAACGGCAAAGTTTGAGAAGCTTTTTCTAGACAGGAAATACTCTTTGAGCCTTGTCAGTGACTCGAAAGAGGTAGGGTCGTGAAAATTGTTTTCGTCGCACAGAGCAGGAATCGAACCTACGACGTCGAGGTTGGAGTCGACGCACATACCCACAACGCCTCCGGCCACCACTGCTTTAAAATAGCCCCAAAAAAAAGTCTAAAGGCGTTAAATCGCACGATCTAGGCGGCCAATTGACCACATGTCATGCGCGAGTTGTGTGGCATGTGGCACCGTCTTGTTGAAACCACATGTCATGCAAGTCAAGCTCTTGGATTTTGGGCAAAAAAAAGTTGGATATCATCTCACGGTAGCGCTCACCATTCGCAGTTACGTTACGATTCGCAGCATCTTTGAAGAAGAACGGTCCAATGATGCCACCAGCCCATAAACCGCACCAAACTGTGACTTTTTCTGGATACATTGGTAGCTCTTGTAATGCTTCTGGCTGATATTCACTCCAAAATTGACAATTCTGCTTATTTACGTCCCCATTGAGCCAAAAAATCTAAAAGTCATAAAATGGAAGAAGCGCGCGATTAACTCTTCGCTTCATTTTCTTCCTTTTAACGGAGCACGCATTTCGATAATAAAATTCAATAATTTGCAAGCGTTGTTCGTTTGTAAGACGATTCATGGTCAAGCTATAGACCAAACTGAAGATGTTTGACAGTGAAACAAAACACGAAACGTGAGTCAGCTGTTTAAACCAGTGTTGCCAAGAAGATAATAGCTAAAAACTCACCCTTTAGATTTCACGTAAATAGTGGTTTAACTTAGGTCACCAATGGCCATGTATTAAGTGTCAATCCAGAGAGTTCATAATTGCCATTAGTGTGTATTGGTCGCCTTCATTCACCATCACTGTTCACTTGGTTGGTGGATTCAGTTCAGTTGATTGACGCTCAATCCGTGACTTATCTAGGTAAACTGCCCTTTATTGCTGATACTTGCCCATAATTTTGAAAACAAAATCATTTTGAGTGAAGTTTAAATTCGATTTGGTACACCAGCAGATAAGGGTGCCCTGTGAAAGGAGTCCAGTGCCATGATAGCAACTCAAATGTCCGACATTATGGTTATGTCGCAGATGACATGCATTTCTGCGTGAAAGATGCTGGTGCGTTCGTCCATTAATTCGAGGTTCAAATACTCCTGCTCCAGTTCCTTTATCAGTTCTTGCCTCGTCGGCGGACTATGGAATCATTGCTCCAGCCCTTTTTGTGCTAAGCTTAATGTTAGTTAGTTATCAGGCAGACGGGTGGGTCTGAGCCTGAGCATTTGCTGCCTTTCATCGGTGACGGTCCTGGGCACACTGCTTCCAGTCCTCAAGGCCAAGCTGTCTTGCATCCGCGATGACTTGGTCTTTGGACCGGAGGTTCGGTCTTCCTCTCTTTCTCGAACCAGGAGGCTCGGATTCGAAGACCCTCTTTGCTGGAGCGTTGTTGTCCATTCGCTCGATGTGGTCGAGCCAATGTAGTCGACGGATTTTTGCCTTCCGGACTACATGCACATCCTTGTACAGGTCGTAGAGTTCGCGGTTGTGTCTTCTCCTCTATTCGCCTTCACTCCGCCAAAGATATTTTCCTTACCGATTTTAGCATTGAAGTCATCGAGTACGATTTTGACATTGTACTCTGGACAGGCTCCGTAGGCACCGTCCAAGAGGTCGTAAAAATCATCTTTGACAGAGTTTTCAGCTTCGTCGGTAGGGGCGTGTGCACATATGAGGCTGATGTTGTAGAATCTGCCTTGGATGCGGATCACAGCCAGGCGATCGCTTATCGGTTTGACCTTGGATGCGGATCACAGCCAGGCGATCGCTTATCGGTTTGACCTTAGCCGCTTTCCCACGACGAATCCGCATCCAAATATGTGCGACCTTTTGTGACAGCTGTAATATATGTCGCACTCCTTCTTTTTCATAATCCCTTGTCCTATCCAGCGTATTTCCTGGAGCGCAGTAATATCCGCTTTATACTGCGTGAGAATATTTTCTAGTTCTTGTGCGGCCCCTGGGATGAAGAGTGTTCTTACATTCCAGGAGCACACTCGCAAATCGTAGTCCTTTTTCGCGCCGTGTTGTCGTTGGGATTCCGTCCGTTCTTCAGAGGCTGCTTGCTCTTCCGTAACAGTTTTTTTTTTTCGTGGGTGGGTTGTTAGCCCTCCGCACAACCGCTGGGGAAAAGCTGCATGCATTGGTTCACCTCACAACGGGTGTTGTGAGAGCTATCCAAGGGGCGCCGCTTGGAGGCTGCATGTCAACTTGATCTATGCATCGACAAGGATCGTTGCTGACAGCCCGCCAAGTTGAGAGCGATGAGCAACTTTACCCTGTGAGCATAGACCCTGCTAAGCTCAATGGTCAACTTTATTTGGAATTGAATTCCCTAATCACGTTATCCCTTGCCAAGAGTGGTAGCCTTGTGCATCGAGTTCGTCTCGATGTAATGAGTATATTTTTATGGCACTTGACGACAGCATTGTTGCATTTGAAGATTCACTTCTGCACAGTCGAACATGTTGAACGTCAGCAGCTTCTCCTATCGGCATCAAAAAATACTTCGAAAAGGTCAACTTGTATCGCCTATAGATCAATACAGAACTACCCCGAATCACAATGGTGTCGACCTAATTTGGAAGCAACAAAAACCAAACTAAGGATTTGAAAAGTACCGTCTCGCAAATATGTAACGTCTCTGCTTCATTTGAACACTCGTGGCATTGTTGAAAAGAAAACTTGACTCACAAAAGCAATTGCTCACAAGCCCACTGCTGACTGGTCCAGCGTCACTCATCCACAATCGCACGCTCCCCTCGGGCGTCAATTCAAGGTCTGGTTTTTGAGTAATGTACTGAGTCACTTCATCTATGCCCAGCGGCATACTGTTTGATTCAAAGATTCTGATGAACTTCCAAGGCAGCTAGCATTTAATGCGAACGCTCAAAGGGGGGACTCCCTGATTTGAGAAAGACGTCTGTTCCCATCCTGGGTAATTTTCAAAGTCATTGACTGACACCAAAATGCTGGTGAGGTGCGATTTCCCTCGCGGTTGCGTTGGCTCTTTACAACGTTACCACCGTTCAGCAGCAGCCGTTGCCCGTGTGCACTGAATTGCACGGTCTTGATGGATTTCCAGTGTAATTAAACGTCGTATTTGGCTTGCGATCGTAGCCACTGGAGAAGCCGAAGATTACATGAGGTATTACACAACCGATATGGTTGAGAGAACCATTCAGGAAAAGGAACGCTGGCTTGCAATGAGCGCTGGAAGCAGGGTGAAGTGGGTTCAGGTTCGATCAGACTCGAAGCGCGATCGATGAAGGAATGGCTTGAGGGATGGATAAGCTGGTTGTTGCTCAGGTACATGCAGCCAAACAGCAAGCCCACAAGGCACGGGTGCATCGAACAACGAGGGCTGTTCGTGAGCTCTACGAACAGAAGACAACTGGCTTCTCAAAAGAAAAAAGAAAGATCACGAGAAGCTAGCGGTTGAGGAGATGGACAGGTCTTACGACAGGAAGGAGGTCTTACCAAAAAGTAAAACATGTATTCCGAGGATATAGACATCGAACCAAAGTCTGCAGGGACGGTGGAGTCGATGCTGAGAATCTGAACCAAGAATTCCGTATCTCCGACTTAGACGAAGTCAACATAGCGATGTCCAGACTGAAGATGTACAAAGTCGCTGGAGCGCAAACGTAGAACTGTTTAAAACAGCTGGAGATGATCTGGTTGGGTGCATGCACCAGCTCATCTGAGCACTCTCGCTGCTCTATCAAGGTCGGTAAGGAACTCACCGAGACCTTCAGTGTCAAAAAAGATTTTTGGCAAGGCGACACGCTGTCATGTGACTTCTTCGATATCATACTTGAGAAGATCGTGCGAAACTCAAACGTAAACACCCGAGGCACGATCTTCCAAAAACCCCTTCAACTGCTTGCTTACGCGGACGACATTGACGTGATTGGACGAACACAGGTAGCCGTCAATGTGGCGTTTGCTGGCATTGAAGCGGAAGCGGCTAAAATGGGTCTAGCGATAAACCAGGGCAAAACAAAGTACATGCTGTCGTCACAAAAGGACGCACAACATCGACGTCTCCGACAGAGCGTCATAATGGGCAGCCGAAACTTTGAGGTAGTCAAGGACTTCGTCTACCTAGGCGCCGGAGTAAATAGTGACAACAACACCAGTACCGAGATCAAGCGCAGAATTACTCTTGCCAATCGCTGTTTCTTTGGGCTCAAGAGGCAATTGAGTAACAGAGCCATCTCTCGAAACACCAAGTTGACTTTGTATAAGACTCTGATCATCCCAGTCCTGGGAGCTCTTGGTTGTTTTGAGAGAAAAGTTCTGCGTACGATCTTTGGTCCTGTTTGCGTTGATGGCGTTTGGAGGAGAAGGTTCAACCACGAACTGGACGGGCTGTACAGAGACATGAGCCTAGTTAGGCGTCTACGGATCCAACGCCTACGGTGGCTCGGTCATGTAGAGCGGATGGACACCACAGCTCGGGCCCGAAGAGTCTTCGACACCGAGCCATTGGGACAGCGCAACAGAGGACGTCCTCGCACTAGATGGCGCATACAAGTGGAAAAGGACCTCAACCAACTTGGTGTGCGCAACTGGAGGCAGCTGGCGAAAGATCGTGCTGTTTGGAAAGGCATGTTGGTTGAGTCGCACCTTGGACTGCACAAAATGTAGTGACATTCCCGCAAACGTGAAAACCAAATCAGTCCTAGTCACCTGAAGGAATTGCAACGAAACTTCATGGTGTGGTTCGTGGTTAAATCGTCTACTGTGGTTGGGTGCAAGGCAAAAAAGATCAATGAACGAGCGAAACATTTGTCTCAAAATAAGCACTTCCATTTCCTAATCTCCTCTGCTTCCTAGACCAGGACTGTAGTGGATATGTCTTGTGGAGACGGCATGGTCAGGGGCTAAAAGTCAGAAATCTAAAAGGTACTTCGATTGCTAAGATTAATGCCTATTTATGTCGGTTTTGTCGAGTAGACCGGAAAATTAAGCCGACCATCGACCTCGAAGGGCTTTTGTTTGAACAGCGATCGAAATAAAAGAGATGTTCTTAAGGTCTACACACCACACAGTACAAACCAGACCTACAAAAGAGTAGGGGACTGAATCTGAAAATGAAATGTAAACATGAACCAACATATGACATGACCGGCTGTCGAAAGGATCCTAATTAAATGGGGAAATCTCGTAGCATGGACAACATGAGCTTCTCATCTCATCTTCACTTGTCTGATCCCATACCTGATCCACTAATGAAATCGTGGGGACTAAACACTCCATTCGATGGACCAGCGCATCGAGCCATGTCCAAGCCCAACCACGAAAATGTTCGGATTTGGTCCAACCACTGGGGTGGGAGCAGCCAAGCGGTGTCCAACATGATGTCACGTGACCAAAACCATCGTCTTGTCTCTCCAAGGAGATCATGCCCATCCAAACGGCATGGTCTTGGTTTTGGCCACCCAGCTCCGCGGCGAAGTCTTCCCCTACGTTGGCCATCGGGGTCGGATTCGAAGACTTCCCGAGCTCGAGCCGAGGGGCTAATGTCCACTCTCTACATGGCCAAGCCATCAATCGAATTGGTTTTTACTTAGTCAACGTCGTTGTACAGCTCGAAGATCACGTCTTTCAATGTTCGAGTCCTTTTTGCTAACGGCACCGACTATAAATCGAAGGATTTTTCTCTTCTTTTCCTCTCGCCCTCGTTTTGCATTTCCCATGGTACTACGACTCAGCGGAGGACTGAGACTATAAAGGTTTTAAAGTAATAATACTAATAATATGGGTGGCGCTACAGCCCATAGAGGGCCAGGGCCTAGCATCTCAGCAACGTGTGGAAGGGACCTACAGTTTTATGCCGACTCCGAACGGCCAAGTTTGAGAAGCTTTTTCTAGACAGGAAATACTCTTTGAGCATTGTCAATAACTCGAAAGATGCAGTGGGGTAGTGAACATTATTTTTGTCGCTCTGAGCTGGAATCGAACCTACGACGTCGAGGTTGGGGTCGACGCAAATACCCACAACGCCACGGGCCACCACCAGGTTTTAAAGATACCTTGGTTATTCGAGTCATGGCTATATGCCGTCGAAACCCAAAGACACAGGCTATTGGCCAAGGTTTTTCTTTCGCTGTGGTGTCATTTGCGTAGTCTGTTGGGAAGACTTCGTCTCTGACATACCTAATTTTAGGGTTACTTTAGCAAGCTCTAAAGCACGCCTTCAAAACCATAGCGTGAACATAAAATGTTCGAGTGGCACTACAGTCCGTTGGATTCTACTGCAGCCACTGGTATTGTGCGAGGTTTTCTTCTCCTACGAGTGGAAGGCTTTATGCCTTATTCGTCTGCTCAGACTGCGTGATCGCTAGCCATAATTTTTGCACAGTAGGAATAGCAGCCTGTGCCATCAGACCATCTTTCTAAATGCCTCTCATCGATTCTAAATATCTCTAGCTAATTTCCAACTGAACTAATCCACTCTCAAGCGAGTTGCTTTTCAGAAATGTCACAGTATCGAGTGTTGTAGGACTGATGAGTATCCTGCGAGTGGTACAGATCGTTCCTGAACAGCGGAAGCTCGTCAAAGCCGAAAACTTGATCACCGTACAATGGCATCAATTGTATATCTCTCTTTCCAAGTGCATGCACTTGTATCGATCCTATTCATCATTTTTGGCAACACTTTCCCGACAATCACAACCTTAAAGAAAATATCGCCAAAAAAGGCTCCGATCCCAGTTCAAGCGACGGGTTCACGGTCCCCCACTGGTCATTGTCAAGACAAATCACGTGCACCCGAATGAAGTTAATTGCCCCCACTTTGCCGACGTAAACATATTTGTGTTGTGTTGTTCTGTTTTTCTTTTTTCAAATCATTCAAATTTCACTTTAATACCTTTTTTACTCATGAGCTCTTTTTATGTTTTCTTTCTCTGTCTTTTTGTTTATTTTCATGTCTATCATCGTAATGTGCCGGAATTGATCATCACCACTGTCACATTGAAACCCCATCACACTCCGCATGTGCCACCCAATTCGCATTGAATGAATGTGTCGTTCCCGAAACAGCTGTAAGTACCCCCATTAGCTTCAACCGAACGGATTCAACTCGAATCTCTGTGTGCCGAGTGTCGAGTGGCGAATGTCTGCCGCGCCAAGTCTTTCTTTATGTGCGTGTTGTTTTGTTTTTTTTTCTATTTGACTGTGTTGTTTAATTTTTTCTTTTGTTTTGTCTGTGCACTCGAAAATCCATCCACGTACGTTATGAATTCGTTATTGCACCGCTCAGCACTGCTAGTGAGAAATTTATCCCAATTAAAATGCTTCAACTCTCGGCTACTGTTGGCCGAAATCCATTAAATTAATTTTATTAGACCGCAGCCATGCATGGCATTGCTGCTTGGCCACTTGGCCACTGGACTAGTTGAGACTTGAGCACTTGATCGCCCAAAGTCAACAAGTGGGGCAGTTTGATTTGAATTGAGTGCTGCTTCCTCGAATCTGGCGACCGTGGGGTAGGACGTCACTGATTAGTTTCATAATTGATAGATATACTGGGACGTGGATGGTTTGTTTCCCCATCGATGATGATGGACAGTAAGCCGAGAAAGAAAGCCGGTCTTGGAGCTGCACAGGCTATTGCTTTCGAACCGCACTCGAGCACGTAGTTGGGAAAGAATCAATGCGGCTGTGGAATCACTGATGGATGAGTAATTGGGTGAGTATTTGCGCGCTGATTTGCTCACCCTCCTCTGGGCCGTGCGGTTGCAACAACTCGTGGATCGAAGGTTTGGCGCGTGACTAATGCCATCAACAGAACTGGAACTGGAAAATAACGTGTGACTTAATTGCGCCTGAAAACGACAGTCATCGATATGTGGTCATCGCTTGATGGTGTGGCAGCTTGCGCTAGGGTATCTGACATCGCTGTAATAGGGTGCGGATGAATGGTGTAATTTGGCATGGCGGACACGTTCTTGGAAAGCACAGTAGACTCGCGAAATGATTGACACTTGTTATACTTTGGTATGCTTTTCCTTTTCCTTGAAGGGAAATGGGGAAGATCTGGTTGCATAGACTTCACATGACGACTTGGTAAATATTTGCAAAGCAGCGTGGACTATTGACTTGACAGGATTTTTCTGTAAAAGTTGCAGGTTACCCCATAACTTAACAAGAACTTGAACGATTTTGTGATTTTCAGTACATTATGATCTGTCAGTGTCGAAACGTCATTCTGACATGGGAATAGTGATAAAGTTCACGATTGGGCAACGCTTTAGAAACTTAAACAAGAAATTACTTCGACATTCTTCTTCAGTGGAGCGCCTATACCAATTTCCTGTTTTACCAGGTCACGCACATATCACCTATCACGAACAGACCCATAAGCATCGAACTGTGAATTATATTTATTCACATGACGTTATTGTTGGTAGCAATTTGTTGCAAATCCTCACTGTAGAGCAAACCAAAATTCAGAATGTCGTGCATTGTTTACATATTTATGGTTGGCGCTACAGCTCCTAGGGGGCAAGGGCCTAGCTTCTCAGCAACCACTCGTGTTGTGCGTGCCATTGTTCTCTCACGAGTGGAAGGGACCTACAGTTTTATGCCGAATCCGAAGCTTTCTCTAGACAGAAAATACTCTTTGAGCATTCTCAGTAACTCGAAAGATGTCGGATCGTGAAAATTGTTTTCGTCGCACAGAGCCGGAATCGAACCTACGACGTTGAGGTTGGGGTCGACGCACACACCCACAACGCCACGGGCCTCCACATCATGTATTGTTTGGGAAGTATGAAATGTAGGAGGCAGAAATTCAGTACAGTACAGAGAATACGCGAACTGCTACCCATTCCATTGTCCCTTAAATTCGTCTTATAATGTCTTGATTTCTGACTTGAAGTAGACAATTCTCATATCTATCATCCGATCCAGCTTTTGTATCCCGTAAAAATTTGACTTTGAGGGACAATTTGTCATCACGTTTGGAAAACAGTGCCGGTTTTTGTAAATACAGCAGAACATTGACAAATATACGTATCTGCACCAAGATTTTCTCTTAGCGGGTGTGAGGTGAAATTATTTAAATGTCAAATGGCTTCAAGTAGTCGATCCAATGAGGATCACTTACCATAAATGGGCGTCATGCGTAGGAGGTTCATGTGTCGTCTCTTACCCTCTTTGGGTGCTGGGTTGCGAGTTCTTCATGTCAATGACAGTACTCAAAGAGTACACTTGCCTAGGAGTGACTTTTCCAACTTCGCTGTAAGGCTCGTCCACTTGTGAGATAATAATAGCAGGCACAGCAAGAGTAATTGCTCTAGAAGCAAGACCCGCCTCGGAAAATTAATTTTTGCTAACGTTTTTAGCTGAACACAAAAGTCCGCCTTTATTATTCTTCTTCTTTGATTGGCGCAACAGTCCGGGGTGGACCTGGGCCTCAACCAACATGCCTCTCCAGCCAGCACGATCTTTCGCCAGCTGCCTCCAGTTGCGCACACACAGTTGGTTGAGGTCCTTTTCCACTTGTGTGCGCCATCTAGTGCGAGGACGTCTTCTGTTGCGCTGTACCGCTGTACAGCCCGCATAGTTCGTGGTTGAACCTTCTCCTCCAGACGCTATCAACGCAAACAGGACCAAAGATCGTACGCAGAACTTTTCTCTTAAAACAACCAAGAGCTTCTTCATCCGCTTTCAATAGCGTATTTTCGGGCCCCTAATGATGGCGTAACCGCTGCCCGGATCGTTGACCTCGCGAAAGTGGACTTGCCACCTTAAAATTGTCTCTGCGCCATAGAGCAGGACTGGGATGATCAGAGTCTTATACAAAGTCAACTTGGTGTTTCGAGAGATGGCTCTGTTACTCAATTGCCTCTTGAGCCCAAAGAAACAGCGATTGGCAAGAGTAATTCTGCGCTTGATCTCGCTACTGGTGTTGTTGTCCCTATTTACTCCGGAGCCTAGGTAGACGAAGTCCTTGACTGCCTCAAAGTTTCAGCAGCATTTGGTTCTTGGTTTGTTAATGGCCGGTGTAGCCTCTTTAGGTGTAAGCTTGAAGTTTTTACGAAGCAACCGTTCCATTTCAGGAGCATCACTATCCGTCAGAATTCTTTGTCGCCCTCCAAAATCACCCGAAGACTCCAAATTATTTCTTTTTCGCACTGCTATCACTGTTGACTTTCCAACACCAGTCTTTTCAGCTATTTTTCGTGTACTTTCCTTTTTTTTTGCAGCAGTTCAACAATTCGGTTTTCCAAATCGTTCGTTCGTTTTGTTGCATGTTATGTTATTGAATGATGAGAGTAATAAATAGAGAATGAATAAAAAAAAACCGGAAGCAAATCGAGCAATTTTTACAAGTTTTACAGCAATATGAACTTAGGTTTGCAAACATTCGACCAGTTTTGCTCGCCACTGTAATCCATTTTCTACTAGCTAAAGACGGGATGTTGGTGTATTTAAGGTGGTTGATTGGGAGGCCCACCAGTTCGTAAGCGATCTCGTTTCCCTCTATGTTGTTATGGCCTGGAACCCAGATGTTGCTCCTACAACTCGCCTGTTTGAATTCTTGCTTTCACTGTTGCACCAATTCAAATGAGGTGGCTGCTGGGGTGGTGACTGTTATGGCTGCTTGGCTGTCGGTGCAATTCTTCCATAAGGGCAGCTGCTGCTGAGAACTTAACAAACCTCTCTGATTGCTAGTACTTACTTACTTATCAGGCAAACGAACCATGAAGGGTCTGAACCTGAGCATTTGCTGCCTTCCATCGGTGACGGTCCTGGGCACGCTGCTTCCAGTCACCAAGGCCAAGCTGTCTTACATCCGCGATGGCTTGGTCTTTGTACCGGAGGTTCGGTCTTCCTCTCCTTCTCGAACCAGGAGGCTCGGATTCGAAGACCCTCTTTGCTGGAGCGTTGTCCATTCGCTCGATGTGGCCGAGCCAGTGTAGTCGACGTGGATCACATCCACATCCTTGTACAGCTCGTAGAGTTCGCGGTTGTGTCTTCTTCTCTATTCGCCTTCACTCCTCCAAAGATGTTTTCCTTACCGAACTTAGCATTGAAGTCTCCGAGTACGATTTTGACATCGTACTCCGGACAGGCTCCGTAGGCACCGTCCAAGAGGTCGTAAAAATCCTCTTTGACAGAGTCTTCGTCGGAAGAGGCGTGTGCACATATGAGGCTGATGTTGAAGAATCTGCCTTGGATACGGATTAGAGCCAGGCGATCGCTTATCGGTTTGACCTTAGCCGCTTTGCCACGACGAATCCGCATCCAAATATGTGCGACCTTTTGTGACAGCTGTAATATATGTCGCACACTTTCTTTTTCATAATCCCTTGTTCTATCCAGCGTATTTCCGGGAGCGCAGTAATATCCGCTTTATACTGCGTGAGGATATTTTCTAGTTCTTGTGCGGCCCCTGGGGTGTAGAGTGTTCTTACATTCCAGGAGCACACTCGCAAATCGTAGTCCTTTTTCGCGCCGTGTCGTCGTTGGGATTCCGTCCGTTCTTCCGAGGCTGCTTGATCTTCTTAGCCCTCCGCACAACCGCTGGGGAAACGCTGCATGCATTGGTTCACCTCACAACGGGTGTTGTGAGAGCTATCCAGGGGGGCGCCGCTTGGAGGCTGCATGTCAACTTGATCTATGCATCGACAAGGATCGTTGCTGACATCCCGCCAAGTTGAGAGCGATCAGCAACTTTGCCCTGTGAGCATAGACTCTGCCCCCTAACCCCCTTGTTTGCTAGTACTTGGAAGATACTTGAGTAATTCGGAAGACGGTAGGATTTGGAGATATTTGAAACCCATTGAGAAGACCGCTGAACCTTCACCGTGGTCCAGCTTAGATCTAGAAAAAATTGGATTTGGCATGCAGCCGTCTGTAGCCAATTAAGAAGAAGGTCCGCTTTCTGCAAAGTCCTTTCTAGGCGTTGTCGGATGATGAAGGACCGCATTCTAATGTGAAACTACAATAAACAACAAATTCGAAGTTAGACCATTTTGATCGTGCAAGTATAACCAAAGTTCAAAGAAATAAATCAACTCAAATGTCGAAGTCCGGCAGCGATTAGTCACAGCTGACGGTAGCAATAATGGGATTTTGTTTGACAATTCTGATTGAAGCATATTTTGATAACAGAAACGAATTTGCTAGAATCACTGGTCACAAATGTTGGACTAAACTGCAAGTCCTCGACGCAGATCATTCAAAACAAGAATGCAGTTGCTTTAAACTATGTGAGACGGCAAAACAAGTAACCTGACTTACTCGCGTCCTTCACTCTAACCTAACTCTAGTCGTATCGCCTGTTATTCAATTTAAGTGCTTGCTTTTGCCTCCACCATAATGCTCAATCAGAAGCAAGGGTTGCAAACTTGAAAAATTCAAAGAAAAAGCAAAAAAAACAAACACCCCCATTCAATCAAAGCTTTCATGGTGTCACTAGCCAATAATCCAATAAGTGGCCGTCCTCGATAGTTAAATGTTCAAAGAACAAATTGAGCACGCTAAAGTGCAGCGCCTAAGCACGAATGGGCATTATCCGAGCACTCAACCCCGGCGGTGACACAAAAGCCACCGAATAACCCCAATCTTTGCTTCGAAACGACGTGCGCTCTCCTAAACCACAGCCAGAGGTAATCCGTGGCCTCAATTGGCCACATCGACGCCTCACGGCTCATAATTCATAACGCACTCTGAAGTGTTGGCGCGACAAAGACACACACACACACATTGATCGATACACCGAAGTTGGAAGATGACGGTACGTTGAAAAATTTAAAGCAACGAGTGCCCATAACTGCGCTCGCGTGGCATTTAGTGTTTGTCGCTTGATATCGTTTCGCGATGGTTATCGCCAGAAACAGAAACTGTAGTTGTGCGTGCCCATTCGATGTCCGTCTGCATTGGGACAGGTGTGTCCGAAGGAAGCACACAAGTGAACACCGCAGCCATTTGGATGGACAAGCGGAACGACCGACCGATACCCCTATGGTATGCTTCTGCTGGTGGTTTCTTGTGTCTATCCGTTCCCAGTGCTGTGTATTCTTTTGGCCAAATACGCGCTCTATGCCAAAGACCCGCGTCACGACACACGACCATTTGTGGACACTGGTGCTTGTCTGGAATCGCCCATTTATAGAGTGGCGCGCAGCAGGAAAACGGTTTGATGGTTTGCTGCTGCGTGTGCGAGCGGAATATCAAATGCGTTCGTTTGTTGCTGGGAGCTTCAGTTTACCGGGTATTTAACTGTAAATAAAGAAATTATGTGTCGCTAATACCATAAGACGTTGAATCTGGAATTCCAGATAAACCAAAAATGGGGCAGGCCGGTGTGCCTGCTAGGGGCGATGATTGATTGCAAGAGCAATGAGGAGGGGGGCGGGGAGCAGTGCGCGGTAACAACATTCCGAATCGTTTGGTTCGTTCGATGGGCTTGAGGTGAGCTAGGTACGCGTGGATTTTAATGGTGGTTAGTAACTTGTTGAGGTCTGAGTCCTCTCTGAGGCTCGTTCATAGGCGAACTGCGAACGCGAACTTTCAGAAATAACCCTTTTCCTGCAAATACAAGCGAACAGTTATGTTTCGAGCCCTATCTCGAAAGTCCAAGCTCACCTTATATAAGACCTTGATCATCCCTGTCCTGCTGTTTTGCGCGGAAGCTTGAACTATCTCAAGAGCGGATGAAAACGCACTTGGTCTCTTCGAGAGAAAAGTTCTGCGTTCAATCTTTGGTCCTGTTTGCGTTGAAGGTTCTTGGGGAAGGAGATTCAACCACGAACTGTACGGGCTGTACAGCGACATGAGTCTAGTCAGGCGTCTACTGTAGGCGCATGGACAACACTGCTCCAGCCCGAAGAGTCTTCGACTCCGAGCCAGTGGGACAACGCAATAGAGGACGACCACGAACCCGATGGCGCACTCAAGTGGAGAAGGACCTCAACCAACTTGGAGTGCGAAATTGGAGGCAGCTGGCTAAAGAACGTGCCAGCTGGAGAAGATTGTTGACCGAGGCCCAGGTTCACCCCGGACTGTAGCGCCACAAGAAGAAGAAGAAAGTTATGTTTCTTAGTATGCAACAAGACTGCCACTGAATTATCGGGTTTTTTCATCGACAAAAATCTCAACAAAAGTTCGATGAAGTATCCTGATTAATGATGAATGTTCGCAATACACAAAGAGGCAAACACCATCCACAACCACTTACTTACTTATCAGGCAGACGAGCCATGAAGGGTCTGAGCCTGAGCAATTGCTGCCTTCCATCGGTGACGGCCCTCGCCACGCTGCTTCCAGTCATCAAGCCCAAGCTGTCTTACATCCGCGATGACTTGGTCTTAGTACCGGAGGTTCGGTCTTCCTCTCCTTCTCGAACCAGGAGGCTCGGATTCGAAGACCCTCTTTGCTGGAGCGTTGTTGTCCATTCGCTCGATGTGGCCGAGCCGTGTAGTCGACGGATTTTTGCCTTCCGGACTACATCCACATCCTTGTACAGCTCGTAGAGTTCGCGGTTGTGTCTTCTCCTCCGTTCGCCTTCCTCGCTCCTTCTTTCGAAGGCAGCAAGAATCAGCTCTGCAGTCTTACTTAATGTCCAGCTTTCGGCTCCATAAAGTACGACTGGCAGGATAAGGGTTTTGTAGAGCATGGCTTTGGTCCTTCGAGTCAGGAGTTTTGACAGTCCGAAGTAGCATCGGTTGCCAAGGGCGATTCTACGTCGGATCTCCACTACGATGTCATTCGTGGAGTTTACATTTGCCCCGAGGTAGACATACTCTTTTACTACCTCGAAATTGTAGCTGTCGACTGTGACGTTTTGGCCTAGGTGGTGTGCGGCGGATATTTTTTTGCTCGACAGCATATATTTTGTCTTGTCCTCGTTGACCTTAAGACCAGCTCGTTTAGCCTGTTCCTCAATTGCAGTGAAAGCGTCCACTACGGCGCGGACCGCGCGATAATGTCGATGTCATCAGCGTATCCCAACAGCTGGACTGACTGGTAGAAGAATCCACAACCATCACTACCAACAAATTTGCAATGAACTGTCAGTTTCCACCCGTGGTTCTCTGCGAATGAATTGTCAGAGTTTGCCAAGTTTGCAATTCGTGGCGACCTCACATGAATGGGCCAGTGCAATACTCCAAGTCAATCAGTCTGATGGTGAGTAATCGGATTCTAATCACAGCTGCTGTCATGTGTCATCAGAAGCCCATTTGTTTTAATAGCTAGTCGAGCCTGTGGCATCATCAAGGTCGATCAAAACTAATTTGCCACACACACAAATGTCACCCTTGACAGGAATCAACGACAAAAAAAAGAAGAAAAATCACGCACCGCAACAATCACCAGAGACAAACCTAAAATTAGTTTTCCTCTGTTTTTTCCCATCGTTCCTTTCTGTTTTCCATCTAGTTGCGTAGGTCAGTTCTGTTATTTCCCACGACACCGACAACAGCAGAATTCTCGCTTCCCGCCCCCGTCAGCAGCCTATTGACAGAAAAAAAACTCGTTTTCTTCTGCCATGCGTCACACTCGCGCAATGTATCTGCACATCTCCACCAGCAACAGAGTTGCCCGAACCGAGCTCTCTATCATCTTGCTGTGGTTAGACACAACATTTTCCCCTACTTTCCAAAGGGGAATGATCTCCCCTCGGGGATTCTGAACACTCAACTTCAACTCGGCCGAGGCAGGGTGCCTTCCACCAGAGGAGGACTTTCGCAAGTTGTTGTTTTTGACTTAGGCGTGGTCCTTGACCATGTGTCTTTTTTTTGTGCTTGTACTGGGAGGGGTGAGTTCGAGTTGTGATTCCCTTCTCTCCCGGACACGACGGACGAAGCGATTTCGAGCGATGAGTCATATCTGAAGTTTTATCTTCTCAACGTTTTGTTTTTGGCTGTTGCCAATTGGTCTTGTCTATTCGCTCCCCGCTTAACCTAAAAACGCGCTCGTGGACCGTTCGTTTGCCTATCAATGTCACTCCACTGTCATTATCCCCGTTATTAGCGCATTTTCGCCTATGAATCAACATTCATTTTTTCACCTTTTCACTCTCTCTCTCTCTTTCTCCCTGTGTCTGCGTTGAGTTCTCCACGCTGCTCTCTTGCGATGCGCCTCTTCCCTTTCCACGGGAACCGGTCTTCGTTGAAATTTGGTTATGGTGCGGTCTTTTTATTTATTTATTTTTGCTCGTCGGTTCTGTTCGTCTTTTATTTGCTTACTTTCCATTTTAATTTGATTTTCTTTTGTTGTTTCCTTTGGCTTGTGTTCGGCTCTGAGAAACAGTTTCTTATTTCGCCATATTCGCCGTTTCACTGTTTCGCCACATTGCCATTGAACTTTGATTGAGGAACGTGAACTGCGTGGAGGCCTATTGTGGACACAGTCTCTTCATCTCACTGTATCAGTCGTCTTGCGAGTTGGTGTAGTGTGTGCATCTAATGGGATTAAGTGTGTAAACGATCGACTTCCTGCATTTAGTAAGAATCTTGAAACGCAGAATGAGGACGATGAAGTCAAGTCGTCTTTTGTTTTGTGGTGTCTTACAAATGTCTTGCATTGATAGCTGTTGGGTGTGATCGCTGAGAGTGCACGACTTGAGACACTTGGGTATGAGTACATATAGATTGCGTAAAGCATCCTGTATTCGTGTGTCTTAATCCAAATGTTGCCTGCCTCTTCACGAGCGACGAGTAAGTGCATTTCCGGTTAGAAAACGATGGATATGGTGTTTTTGTATTTTTCCATTGCAGGTGTAGAGTGGAATGGTCTTGGAGGATGAATAGCAGGAATCTCAGAAATGACCGACAGTTATACTATAAGCTAGAAGGGAAGTAGAGGGTTTTCTTCACATTTCCCATCTTCCCAAAAAATGTATAATTTTTTTTCCCGGTAGTACGGATGTACGGACTTGAATGACGATGTTTGAGTGGCTTGAATATTAGTTCTGCTGACCTATACATACTTTTGAATCCTCTGCTGACAGATGTACATTGGCCCTTAGTCTGTTCTCTCGTAAAGACGATCATTGGGGGTAGTACCAGAATGTTAGTAATACATCCACTGACAAATGCTCGTGTGAAGTAACAACACGGTCTCAGTACTGCAACCTTGACCAGGAGCTAGTTCGTAAACGTCAAACTGCGGCAGCCCTGCAAAATTTACGTTCATAAATGTAAATCAACTCCATTTATTGTGCATGAACAGAAGTCAAACAAAATATAATAACATGGGTACCTCTAGAACCCGTAGAGTGCCAGGATTAGCAATCAATCGTGTTATATGTTCTTTCGCGAAAAGAAACGACCTACCGCGTACTCCGAACGGCCAAGTAAGCTTTGTCAGCGACTCGAAAGAAGTCCACCAGGGATCAAAATATAACGTTAAGTTTCAAGACCTTTGGAGTTGACGGAAATACCCACAACGCCACAGGCCACCACAGTTCGCAGAGTAGTCGTTTATAGCGTTTATAAAAGCAAACGGCCGTCAAACTGCGATCAAGTTGGTGATTAGTGATTTTCGTTGGAATTGTCAACTCAACTCAGGTCTGCGTGACCAAATTCTATTGAATTTTCGTCTAGATTCAGCGGAACACTATCTGATCGCGATACTTCGCTTGTTAGGCGAATATAGCAGTGACCCCTTCAAATTGACAGAATCAATTGCAACTCCGAAGCCAGTGGGCAATTTTTGCCTTAGTGGGCTTGTGCACCTTCTTCATAAGCTTCTGGGGGCCGTTCGTTTTCTTTTTGTTTACAAGTCCCATTCGTAGTTCGTAGTGTTGTCTTGTGGCTTCTAGCTCCGCCTCTTATGGCTGCCTGACTTGTTGTCAAAGCAGAGATTTTCCTCAATGATGTTGCAAAGCTCAGAACTCAGTTGGTTGCTATTTGATGACTTTCTTATGATAATGCCTAAGAGATCTTGGACGCTGACGTCCTTGTTATCGGAATCAAAGCTTGTATATAGCTGTCACTGATCTACATACAGTGATGGTCAAAAAAATAAATACACCTGTAACCACTTCTGTTGCAAATAGTAGGCACAATTCTGATATGTATGTAATATATAACGAAATGTGTTCTTTTTGGGAAAATTGTTCACATTTCTTGAATTTTGTAGAAAAGTCGGATTTTAATGTGGACAAAAAAATAAATACATTTCAATGTTTTACCCGTAAAAATACTGGAAATTGAAAATTATAAGAAAAAGAACTGGTATTATGTTTGAATATTTAATACTTTTAGTTTTCCTAATTGCGCTCATTCTTTTGGGCATATAATTAACAAGTCGCTGGCATGCCTCCAAAAGTATTTACTCCCACGCCATTCTCACGGACTGCCACAATTATTTTTTATTTTTTGCGATTTGTGCTGCCGACAACATCTTTTACTTGCTTCCACAGATTCTCTATCGGATTTAAGTCCGGCGACTGAGCAGGTCACTCCAAAAGAGCAACCCCATTATTGGTAAACCATTCATTGGTTGCCTTGGCGGTGTGCTTCGGATCGTTATCTTGTTGGAAAGTCCACACCAACGGCATATTATCCTCGGCATTTGGCAACATTATGCTCTGGAGTGTGTTATCATAAATTTCCTTGGTCATAATCCCTTCTATAAGATATATGGGACCAACTGCATACCAAGAGAAACATGCCCATACCATGGTCTTTTTTGTATACTTTGGATTGAATTCCGTGTTGGGTGGACGTCTCACATTATGTCTGCTATCAGATCCAAACAAATTGAATGTTTCATGATCAATAACAAAGAATGTTTCGCCATTTTTTGTATGCCTTGATCGCCGGACCGTATTTTATGCTCAGAAGCGAACATCTTTCTACGCTTAATATTTTTTTTTTGCCAAGCATTGGAACTGTCCTTGATGATCTGGATGGAAGTTTGGACTCCACAAGCCTTCTTCTGATTGTTCTTGCACTGATGTTAATCTTAGTGGCGTTCAAAATCTTGTTAGAAGAGATAAAAGGGTCCTTTTGCCTCTAAAACTATTAAACGGTCGGTTTTCTTGCTGGTTTTACGTGACCGCCCCCTAGTTGTTTCTTCTTTAGATTTTATTTTAAATGCATTTTGCACCATACCTAAAGAGCACCCTAGAGTTTTCGCTATATTCCGGTACGAAAATCCGTCGCTTTTCATTTTTCTTATGATATTCCTTTTGCTCATCCGAACAATGCTATTTCCAGCCAACAAACGACATAAAATGACATTTGATAATTTTCCCGATAGCGGTAAACGATCTTGTTGGTTCTTTTTGTGGGATTTTTCTGCCTACTGCCTACCTACTTCCCAGAAGATGGCGGGATATTTACCAGAGGGTAAAGGAAGAAAAAATCAGAGTTGTCTGCCAGAGTTATGTCTGGATTTATTTTTTTTTCCATAACTGTATGTATTCTTTACGTGGTGACGGAGTTAACTTCATTCATAAGCCCCACCTGGTAGACCAGATCAGTTTCTTTAATCAGCTTGGAAATGTAAAATCCGGTGCCGGTAACCTTTATGAGGCTGTGAGCTCCACTGGTGGTCGTAAGAAAATTTGTCTTGTCTGTGGGCTTCTTTTCCATTTCTTCATTAATTTAAATGCAAACATATGCCATCAACGGTTCGTTTGCTCAGAAGACAATCACATTCGGTCCGACAATGTAGCATTTATGGGATTTTCCCTATAAGACGGATTAATCACTAAGTTAAGATTGATGACAGCTCAATTGTCGTGATCTTCTCATCTCAGAACTTCGGAGAGTTAAGAAAAAAACACTTCCAACTTCCATTCTAAACTTTCTCTCTCGCCATACACTAGGTATACCTTTAGGTTAGGTTAGGTTGTAGTGGCTGACTGCTGCAGAGCAGTCACACTTAGGCCAGAGTAGGCCCATTGTGATACCACGCGGATTGACTTCTCCTAACGCTGGATCCAGTTGGTGCTGCTGATGAATTGATTTAGTTGGCCAATGCTGGCACTTTTTAGCTCGTTACGGCCGCTGAAGTAGTAGGCTCCTAGATGCAGGAACCTACGACTGGCAAGAGCACTGCAGGAGCAGAGAAGGTGATGAGTGTTCTCTTCCTCCTCTTCATCCATGCAGCTTCTGCAAAAATCATTATATGGAGCACCCATCCTGCGAGCATGAGTGCCAATTACACAGTGACTCTGACGGTTATGGCTCCTATAAGGGTCCTTACTGAGGGCTTGCTGAGTCTACGTAGAGTGAGTGACCGTTTTAGGTTAAGTGATGGCCAGATTTCTTTTGTGTTAAGGCAGGTGGTGCCTTCTGGCCATTTGTCATTGGTGGTTTTAATTGTATGAATCTTTAAAAGATGATAGTTTGTAGCGATCGGCATGGAAGGTATACCTTTCAATTAATTTAATTTTTCAAGCTTACATTTCCAATGAATGGCATGATAAGCATCACATTCGTATGAATTTCCACACGAAACAGACTGGAAAATAGAAGCTCCATTTCCACTCATGAATCACTCCATGATTCGATTGGAATCTCATTCTGCCCATCGAACCGCCTCAAACCCTATCCATATCATCTCCATACTCTGATGTAATCCTCCTTCAGCTGAAAAAAA
Source organism: Eristalis arbustorum (assembly GCA_916610145.1). Classification (NCBI taxonomy): domain Eukaryota; kingdom Metazoa; phylum Arthropoda; class Insecta; order Diptera; family Syrphidae; genus Eristalis; species Eristalis arbustorum. Next base: position 40,769,384 of record OU744319.1, read on the forward strand.
AAAAAGAACACCACTTCACCTAGCCTCATTCAAAAACAGATACTTATTCCTGGTTTTCTCATTAATTCACCTCGAGGCGGCAACGAGCCGAGAACTGTCAAAAGAGCGCTTAATCTTGGCTCTCAAGCACTTTGCTCTAGATGCACAATTCCCTTCCGTTTGTTCTCCACACAACACCCCAATCCATGACAACCGCCAAGTATCGATTGTGTTGCATGTCGCACATCGCACATCTGGCAACATTTTCCCCGCCAAACAGTCGTCTATTCCATTCCATTCCAGTTCGAAACTGGAACTGGGGAAATCGGCATTCTGAACTGAGCGAGAGTGAATCTCTTTCCTCAACTTCACCACGGGCCGAGGGGAAACCCACCACCACCACCACCACACGACGGAGAGGAGCGAATGCTTGTTTTGCTGTTTGCCTGCCTTTACACGGTGCGCTTAACCTTTTGTTGTTGGTGTTATCTCAGCGATTGCTGTACGGTGAACGAGTGAGCGGAACGCATAGTCGAGTCGTCCAGTCGAGGTCGTTACGTTGTCAGAGTCGGAAACAGATGATACCTATCTTCCCTTGCAGTTAGCAGATAAAATTCGTCTTCTTCGCTGTTGGTTCGTCGGTTATTTTTCCTTTCTCCCGTTGTTTTGTGTTTTTTGTTTGCAAATAATTCGCCGCGATTGCATAAAACAATCAGTTTCAAGTGAAGTTTCCATTTTCTTCGAGAAGAACCATCAATAAAGCGATACTCAGCAACAACAGAAAAAAATAAGGAAAATAGTGGAAAGGAAGGAACGTCCTTTTCTCCTTGTGTAGGTATATCCAAAGTGTTTCACTGTGTATATGTGTGTTGGTTTCCAAAAAGAAAGAGAGCAAAATTAGTTAATGGCCTCGTGCGGATGTGTTCATCGCGTATTGGAAAAGGGAGCAACAGCAACAGCAGCGGCAGCGGCAGACGCACGTTAAGCGAGCGAAAGCAAAAACAAAAAACGTAATGGATTTGGTTACAAAATTCTCGTTGAATCTCTCCGAGAAGCCGGTACGGTTACGTTAACATGAAAAGATACAAGTTTCCCCATGCTGCGCACCGCCGCAAAATGTGACGAACAGAAATCGAAATGAGAAAAATGAAAAGAAAAACCCTGGTGAATATGACTGTGCAGATGCATTTAGATACTTATTTCGTCTTCTTCTTTTTCCGTCGTTCTCTATGTGCGTCTCACTCTGATCGACCGTCTCTTGGTCATGGAGGGACTGAGTTTCTTGTAATCTCCTTGCAGCAGAGACCTTTTCAACTCTGCAGTTGATAAGGAATAAAAAAAAGATGGTTCTTCATAAGACTAGGGATTTGCTTTGTCCATTGGACGGGATGCCAGAATCAAACCAGTTTGCCTGCTAATCACGTGTTAAATCCGAGATCTTGTGCCTATTAAGTCTTGTCTGCGCTTAAACTTGTAAGCCAATCGCCCGTGCTAGCATTTTGGCGCACAGGTGTCTTGTTATTATGCGAATATGTACTGTGAAATTCCATTCCGGTTGAGTGAAGTTAATTTAATGGAAAGACAACGACTCTGTCTAAGCCACCTATGCGTCGTATTGACCCATTGCTAGGTATGTTGCGGCCAGCCACCACATCGTGGGGTTCCTCCACAGTCCGGATTGTGAATTGTTTATGAATTAAATGAGAGGCATTGACAGGTTAATGCGTTGCCTTGTTAGTTCGATGTGTACCTACTTGTACACTTTGTTTGCCTTTGGGTTGCTCTGTGATTCTGGTGTGTGTTTATTCAGGCGTTATCAACGTTCAATGATAAGATTAGGGACATTGTTTTATGCCAATTACCTTATCATTTTCAGATTAGAACAGCACTTTGACTCTGTGGGAACTTCATGGAATGCAACGTAGTCAAGAGGCTCTGAGAGGAGTTTATCAGACGGTTCATGCGTTTCTAAAGTAGTTCGATACACTAGGGCCGGTCTTGTAATTGCTGGAATGTCACTATGTCCACTGTGATGGCTATACATTTTAAACTAAACCTCACTTTATCGCTTCATTCGTCTTCAATTACGAAGTGTCAGTTCCCATTTGGGGTTCTCTCGTTGAACAGCTTCTTTTCTAATTAAATAGGCCTCGCCGTCAACTTGGTCTTCGCTATCCTCCGGCTTTAACAAATTTCGGATTCGTGTGACAACCTGAAGTGAAGTTCTTCCCCGTTGACACATAAATTTCAGCTGTGACAGCGTTAACTGCATAATCATTTCACAGCTGCATCAGATTCTGTGCGATATCCCAATTCACATTGCCGTGACCACTTCATTTTTCCACCTGTCATTTGTGACGAATCCGTTCCCGTGACCATGAAATCACCGTCAGCCAAGTGTGGGGGACGTTCCAAGAACCACGTGCATCAAGCACGCCATCGATAGAACACTCTACGCTCCCCATTCAATTGGCGCAACGAATGATCTCTGAAATGGGCTGGGGTTAGAAGATCAAGTGGCCCCATTGGCGGAGTGTACACGAGACATGCATAGGCATGCCAAGACGCCAAGTTAATTGGAAGCAATCACCACACGGTCGCAGCTAGTCTGAGGTTGAGGTTGATTCAGTTCCTCTAGTATGAATATCGATTTCAGTGCCGTCGTTTTTCCATCAAACTCACTCTTGGGACAAGTCGAAGAAATGAAATTCAATTAAAAGAAAGTCAACAACAGATTAGATAACAACACAAGCTCAACAACAGCAAACAATCGATATGCCATGTGTCGTGCGATAAGTTGTGGCCTACCCCGATGAAGCGCATAGACTGCAGGGTGTACGATCCGCGGAAAGGTGGCAGTGATGTCAGCTGTAAGACAATCCCTGAATCTGGGCTTAGATAACTTTTTATCTGTGTTTGAGTGGAGTTGCCTCCACTCGTCGGTACCTGTTGTGCATGCGGTTTTGCAGAAGACAGTGTCACATTTCACACGGCGAAGTGAATGATCTCAATGCAATTGTGTGTTGAAAGTAAGTGGGGGATGCTGGGGCTGGTGCTGGTGCTGGGGGTCTGTGTAAAAACAAAGTTTCAAGGCACCAGCCATTGTTGGGAGAAAAATCTTTGCGACAAGTGGCAAAACGTTTTGTTTTGCTTTGCCTAGCGTCTCGGCAGTTAAGTATGCTCTGAGGTTCAAGTTCTGCTTCGTTTATTGTTCGCCGGCTCGCTTAAATGTCAAGCCCTTTGTTTAGGAGTCACTTGGGTTTTTAATTAGTTAACAAGTGGTTAAGTTTCAGCGTTGAATATTGCATGCAGACCGCCGTTACACAGTGACGCCACGAAACGAGGCCAGATGCTGTGCCCTCCATCCTGTGTGTGACTGATGTGGGTGGTGCGGGGGGAATTAACAGATTAGAATCTAGAGAGTTTATTTGAAACTTTCGAGTGTCATTCTTAAGATGGTATGTAGTTTTGTGTGTGTACGTGTTTTCGCTGTGTTCCTGAGTTGACAATGCCATGAGGGAAGCTATTCTGTTGTGTGTTCTCTCATTTGAATGACAATAGAGGAATGTGACTGTTGTTTGGAGACTAAGGTCAACGGATAGGATGTCAATGGAATTTTTCGTGGAGGCGTTATCTTCCTCGAAGAAGTCTTGGGCGTCTTGACCTTTTCACTTCGTAGCTGCAGTTGAAGTGCAGTCTTGTGACGTATGACTGCTGTCACTAGCATGAATGGAATGCGCTTGTCATGCAGCATTGGGTATTCCTGTGACTGAGAAACATTGAAACATATTTTGTTGATATGAGTGTGTAAGCTTGGTCACGAGAGGACAATCAATGCTGGCATAAAATGTTATGCCAGACAAGTTGGGGTTTCATTCAGAAACAGCGAGATTAAAATCATCGAAAGCGATCAGACTTCTTCTTCTTTGCTTGGCGCTACAGTCCGGGGTGGACCTGAGCCTCAACCAACATGCCTCTCCAGCCAGCACGATCTTTCGCCAGCTGCCTCCAGTTGCGCACACCAAGTTGGTTGAGGTCCTTTTCCACTTGTGTGCGCCATCTAGTGCGAGGACGTCCTTTGTTGCGCTGTCCCAATGGCTCGGTGTCGAAGATTCTTCGGGCCGGAGCTGTGGTGTCCATGCGCTCTACATGACCTAGCCATCTTAAGCGTTGGATGCGAAGACGATTAACTAGGTTCACTCCGCTGTACAGCCCGGATAGTTCGTGGTTGAACCTTCTCCTCCAAACCCCATCAAGGCAAACAGGACCAATGATCGTACGCAGAACTTTTCTCTCAAAACGACCAAGAGCTTCTTCATAAGCTTTCAACAGCGTTCATGTGTCTGCGCCATAGAGCAGGACAGGGTTCAGAGTGTTATATAAAGACAGCTTAGTCCTTCGAGAGATGGCTCTGTTACTGAATTCCCTCTTGAGCCCAAAGAAGCAGCGATTGGCAAGAATAATTATGCGCTTGATCTCGGAACTGGTGTGATTGGTAGACGAAGTCCTTGAAATTGTCGAACAGATGGTCTGAGTCGATTTGCACTTCTTGGGTCTTTTCCAAAATCTGCAGTAGGGTGAAGATTTGGTCTATTGTGGACTTTCATGGTCTGAAGTCACATTGATGCGGGACTGTAAGATTATTAAAAAACGGCTAGACAATTTCTCAAACTTGACCCTGCAGAGAGGCCCTAAAACTGTGGTCCTGTCCGCTCTTGAGGAACAACAGCGCGAGTGGTTGCTGAGAAGCTAGGCCTTGGCCCTCTATCGAATGTAGCGCCACCCATACAAAAGTAGACGTCATTGGTAACTTTGACAGCTGCGGATACTAAATTCGGAAAAAAATCGAGCACAGATATTATTTTTTTAGGTGATTTCGACTCAATCGAGAACAGTACGCTTGAGCATTCATAGTTGATCGTGAAATGTTAAGCTATCCAGCGCTGAAAACTGTTGTGAACGACTACCTGCGGAAGCGATCAAAATATGCTCAAAAAACACGTGCAATCAAATATATAGCGTTCTTCTGCACCACAAGCTCCACTGAACTGGTTCTATCCTTCAGATTACTGCTTGTTCATGCAAAATGGCGCTTCATTTGTACAAAGAAGTGAAAAAATGACTTTCTGAATGACCGTCATCAAAAGAGCACTAGTGACAGAGGATGGTAAAAGTCTTTAGCTTAATTCCAAATTCCTCAGCCAACCAAAAGTCCACGACAGAACCAAATCTCCATTTTCTGTTTTGATTTATGAATCCCCTCGGTTGCCATATGTGACGACATGCCACCACTCGAAGCCAGATGCAAACATCCTTTCACATCCGACGCCATGTCTCCTTCGGCCACTTTGGCAGAAATAAATATAAATAAATGTACACTTCTGGAAGCAGCAACTCCTTTCGTGTGCGTTGTCTTGTTCGGTTTATTAGCTCTATTTACAAAGAAAACAAAAAATTTGCACCACGCCACTCCCAAGGCACAAGCAGCACAAACCTCATAATGTCGTCGTCGTCTGGTTCGGTGTTTGCTTGCGTTGTCACATGAATCTAAATTTAGGCGAGGACCGCTTGATAATTTCATTTTCAGCCACAAATGCTGGTGCGCTTCTGCTGCTGGGTGCGTCCATGGAGAGAAGGGAAGTACATATATACGCCAGTTTTCTCGTCCCTCTCACTCACTCTGTATTCTGCCACCCTTCAGAATGTGCGCATCCTTAACCCTGAAAATGTTGGCTTCATTTATAAAGAGCGTCGTTGACGGCAATGGATGATGTTGGTGTTTCGGGAGAGTTTCACGCAACGGATGTTGCATGGACGAGGAGAAACACTTTCAAAGAAATATTTGTCAGCCCCCTTCCTGGTGGACTGTGTGTGTATAGCGTGTCCTTATGCTTTAGTTGGCATGCTTCCAAATTGAACGTGTGTCTCCCGCATCACATGCTTACAGTTAACCGGAGTCGGAAGAAGACCACCCATTATTGCGTAACTGGGTTAGGAATGCACACTTCTCCAGACCACGCGGAGAGCCTGTGACTCCCTTCGGCGCAAAATCACCAAACCGGGTGGACTCTCCACCCGTTCCGGCCCGCTTCTCAGTCGACGTGTCTTGTATTCGGTTTTGTTTCATTTTTCGCCCTTTCCCTCATGTCCATGGATCCACCACAATCCCTGTGTATGGTGCATCTGAATGCGAATATTTGTTGCTCCCCTCAAGCGGCTCCGCATGCCTGCTTTTAATGAAAATGTCCGGTTGGCCGTCAGAGGATCCCCAGCAGGCATTCACACTCGCAGACCAAAGCCGCCTCGCTGAGAGCGTAGCTGGAAGAGAAGGGTTTTTTTTTCCTTTTCATTGGAAGTTTCCGCATTAATTAGCCATTGAGCGATTACAGTGAATGCGAGCACATCTTTCTGTGGGTCTGTGTGTGTCTCGCTTCGGATGTAAATGAATCTGTGCCAACCTTGTCAGCCCAGTCGCACAGTGTGGCGATGATTAAAAATCCGGACTTGATGCTGCTGCTGCTGCTGTTTGCTTTTGTTCGCTTGCCATCGCAGAGCAACTCCCCTCCCGCTCAGTGCCACGGCACCTTCGACACAGGCACACACCAGGCAGGAATGACAAATTTCCATTTTTAATCGTCGCTCGACATTTGCCACGTACATACATGTCAAAAGTGCCTAACCCCCGGTGGCTGAGAAAGGGAGCGATCGACGATATAGAGTGTGATAGAGCGGCAGAAAAAAAGAGAGAGAGGATGAGTGAAGGAGAGAGGTTATAAAAGTCAAAAAAATGGCAAGGCCTGCGAGCAGTTTCAGTTCCGTTTTCGAGACGCGCCACGACGAGTAACGAGAGAGCAAATTTTCGAACGAACGTATATCGCCTTTGAGTTGATTTTTTTTTTTTTTTTTCTGGTGAGACAAGGATCCATCCTTGATGTGGGAAGTGTGAAACGAACATCCGGTAAATACGAGAGGAATTTTTCAAGAATTTTTGTTTGTTCTTTGTTCCTGTGTGGGGGCACCTTGCCTGCTGGGACCGCACGAAACTAGGATGATGTGCATACACACATCCGCAGCCGCTCAGATGTTGAAGCAGGCGCGAGATCCGTGGAGGACATTTTGGTGGTGCTTGTGTATCGATTTTTTTCTTCTCATTTTCCTTGTTTGTGTTTTGTATCCCCTTGGGAGGATTTCGCAATGCCTGCCTGACTGTGTACTGCTGCATGACCTTATGTGTGCGCCATGAGGGGTGATTTTCATTTTCATGCCGGGTAGGGTGTGTATTTTTATTGCCCCATTGCGAAAGGAGGTGGAGTACCTAGTTAATGTGTTTTCTCTTTCTCTCTGCGTTCTGTCCGTGTACCGTGAACGTTGTAATGACAAATCTTGTTAAGGAGGGTTTTTCGTGACTCTGTGCCGTGTGTAGGGGAAAAAATAAACGATGCATAGCTCTCGCATATGGCAAATGGAAGGAGTGCAATCAAGGGGCGAAGTGTCGTTGCTTTTGTGTGGAAGGACATATGCGAGAGTCGGCGTGTCATGAACAAGTTTTCGTGACCGTGTGATTGGACTTAATCCTCTGTTGTTTTTTCAATTGTTTTGGAAGTGAAACTAACTCGGTTAAGACAATTGTAAATACGTACCGTTCTATTTAAATTTTAGCCTTATTGTAGCGTTCCAATGTGTTTAGTAAGAGATTTGAATTGGGTTTGGGTGGGGACAAAAGAAGTCGTCTAAGCAAACAAATAAATCCAGCTTCATTCTGTACCGGCAGTCGGGCATTAATTCACAGATTGCATAGATCAGAGAGAGGTCAATCTAGAGTTCCGCCAATAGGAATGTGTCATCACACAGTCTATCTGTAAGCGAGATTGTCATCTTTCAGTCCTACCGAGTGGACACGCTTCCCTCTACGACAGTGTCCAGTTCTGACGCCGAGTGATAGACAAAAACTCTGTAAAATGTGATGAAACCGCTCCGCCGATCTGGCATATCTAATCCCTCAGGCACTTCATGTCGGCCTTGGCAAAAACGCCGTCAAGATGCATAACCGTATTCAGGAGATGTCGACGTGAAAAGGAATCTTTTTTTGCTTCGGTTGCGTACTCTGCGCTTAAAAAACAATCCACTTAGAATGTGGCTGAAGACGAATGTTCAGCCGGACTCTACTTCAGACTTCAGACTTTGACCAATGCTGCCCCATCTTGTCTGTCCTTTGCATCCACGTTCGGCACGAGGACTCTTGAGAACTATGCCCAGAAATTGGCTTCAGTGGTCCTCGTCAATGTAAAGTGGTCACAATTCTTTGCAACCTCTACTATTCAGAAGACATTCTACTGGTTTACACAAGTGGATTATGTTCGAGTTAGGCCATTATTCAGCAGAATCGAACACTACTAATGAAACATACTCTTTCGAGACATATGACAGCAATTTCATTCTGCTATGCAGGTCGGTAGGTAAGATGGCTACCCTCCACTTGTGTGCCAGACTGTGTACACAAACTAAACATATATTCTGTTTGCGATGCTTATGGCATAGTTCGAGTATTTGCAACTTTGAAAGGATAAAGCGTTCTCCTTCCGTCAGGTGCAATGCAAAGTTTATGCGAAAACGACGCCAACCTTCTAACCACAGTCTGTGCACGCTACAGATCCGAAGATCAAATGCGTTCTTCACAGTCCACTAGACCCTACAAACTTTACATGAAGGTCGACATTTTGTTTTTTTCGTATTGCTAAGAGTTATCGACGTTTGACAGCATTTTAATGATTTTCTAAATTCTGAAATCCAGATTGGATGCAGTCCCACAATTCCCTTAAGAAATATTGTGCCCGGATTCGTTTCCTTAAGGTGTTCATAGGCGGTTCAATGTGGGAATTAGTTTGCTCCTTACTATCCTTGTTATCACACATGACTATCAACGTGGAAATATAGTCATGTGGTAGACGTTTTCATCAAAATAGAGAAGACGTGCCAGAGAACACTGTGTTTAGGAATAGAATAGAACCATACTTGCGGATGCGGACTGTGGCCAATATGTTAAGGCGGGGACAAAAAAGAGCTTCCCGCAAGGCGGCTTCTTTTCTCCTCTACTTTAGTGTATACTGGTTGGCTCTGCTTGATGCTCTCAATGGCTCTTACATCTATGCCCAGGGCTACGCGGATGATGTAGCTGGTCTGTATGTTGGATCGGGATTAGTATTTAAGGGTAGAGAGCGGTTTTCAGTCAACCTCCGAAGTGATTCTCTTCACGAGGAAAAGAAAATTGACTGATCCGACTGATCTACGGCCATCATTCGATGAAGAAAAGTGTTACTCTAGAAACAAACTTCTCTCGAAAAAACACATCGAGACAAAAATCGCAAAGGTGCTGTGAGTTTTTTGGCAGGTAAGACATGGAGCATATCGCCAAAAAGATCCGTCTGGAGCTATACGACTGTGATAATACCTCTTCTCTCCTATGCATCTGTCGTTTGGTGGCATTAGCCCTCGCGTGAATATGTAAAAATTGTGCTTTCACCAAGCTTCAGAGAACAGTCTGTCTGGACTGCATTGGATGTTTTCCCTAGTGCGGCTGTGCTCTATGTGCATTTCTAAATTTGCTCTCCCCCTTAATGCTCACCACCATGGGCTGTATTCTCAAGGCCATCTTTCGTCTTGTACCAAGTGACCTTTGCTATACCACACACTGGAGTTTCGAAGACCTTCTTCTGTGAACCTGGGCTGGCACAATCCTTAGCCAAATTTTGCACTCCAAGTTGGTTGAGGTCCTTTTCCATTTGCGTGCGCCATCGACTTCGTGGTCGTCCTCTATAGCGTTGTCCCACTGGTTCGGAGTCGAAGACTCTTAGGGCTAGAGCAGTGTTGTCCATACGGCGTTCGAATCCGTAGACGCCTCGCTAGGCTTATGTCGCTGTACAGTCCGTATTGGTTGAATCTTCTTCTCCAGAAACCTTCAACGCAAACTGGACCAAAGATTGAGTGCACGAAAGTGTGAGTGAGTTACACGAAAACACCAAGCGCGTCTTCATCCGCTCTTGAGGTCTGGACTATGCCTACGCGCCATAGAGCAGAACAGGGATGATCAGGGTCTTATATTGTATAACGTTAGCTGGGTCCTTAGGGAGAGGACTCTACTACTCAATTGTCTCTTGAGCCCAAAGAAACTGCGGTTGGCAAGAGTTATTCTGCGTTTAATCTCGGTACTGATGTTGTTCGTACTATTACCTTGGGAGCCAAGGTAGATGAAGTCTTTTACGTCCCCAAAGTTGTAGCTGTCTATGGTGACGCTCTTTTGTGTGCCCTTTCTTGATGACAGCAAATACGTCGCTATGCACTCATTCACTCATCCATTGCATTCATTGGTTCAGCTCTAAGCGTTTGCACTTGAGGCTATCCAGAGGGCGTCACGATGAGGCTGTATGCCAACTTGACCTGTGCATGTACAGCGATCGTTGCTGGCATCTCGCCAAATAGAGGGCAATCAAGCACAGGCCCATGCCCTCCACGAAGAACATGCACACCGTATTGCTTTTGACCACAATCTTGTGAATATACCGTCTGACACACGGACACCAGAATTTCAGTTGCTAAGTACTTCCCTGCACCCAGGATTGGCTTTGGCCAGACTTCGAGGCAGGAAAGGAATGTATTGGTAGGTTCACGAATGGCGCACAAAACGAATGAAGGTTCCGGCGCTAACGCTTTCATGGAGGGCGACCACATTGGACCTCATTGCGACGGTTTTCCAACCGGAAACCTATGCGATCCTAATGGCAGCAAGGTATATTGTGAAGAACAGGTGGAAGGGCCGACTGTCTACCACTGTGCAATAACAGACAAGCTCCAGTTCTTCCAATGAAGAGTTTAACTTGTCTTGACAAGTCTCTCAAGCTCTTGTTCATTTGTTCTTTCAACTACGGAAGTCAGACAGAGGTCCTTCTTTGAGTTCAGAAACTCTAGTCCCCTGCCCACGGACACATCTGCATCACCTAACACTCAAAGGCACAGCGAATCTTCTTCAAAATCCTTGAAAAAACCAATTTCGTGTCTACCTCAGCTTCATTTCACGCCTCAATTGGCATTTTCAACCCTAAACCAGGAAATCCACACCCCAATTGATGTTTCGTCGTCGTAAAGTGCGTTGATGTCTGTTCCGTTGAACAAATGCTTATTTCTACGAATTCTGAGAGCGCGCATATTCTTCTCGGTTCATTGGCTTTGGGCGCAACAAAATTTAAGATTCTGAGAACTCAAATGTCGTTCGGTGACTGCTCGATTCGTGCTGTGGATTGGGAGCATGAGTAAGTCAATAATTCCGTATGACGATGTTTGATAAACTTCTTGATGAATTGTCCCCAGAGATAGCTTGCGAGGAAGGCGTTTTTGCTCATTTGCGAATCAACTCAGAGGAACTTGAGTTGAACTGGTGCTTAAACGTTGTTTAAATTTGTGCTTTGTTTGGGATTGTGAGCCAGTGTGAAACTTGTCCTTTGAATGCGATGAAAACTGAGGTGTTTTGTAGGAAGTGACATTTACCTGTCGAGGAGAGGTTGAGCGTTATCGGGTAGGCTAGGTTATAGTGGCTGACTGCTAGAGTAGGCCCTTCTGCGATGTTATCGGGTAACAGAGCTATGTTTTTAGCTACGCCCACATCTCTAGTGATGAACGATCGATTGATAGGTTAGGTTAGGTTAGGTTGTAGTGGCTGACTGCTGCAGAGTAGTCACACTTAGGCCAGAGTAGGCCCATTGTGATACCACGCGGATTGACTTCTCCTAACGCTGGATTGTTGGTGCTGCTGATGAACCGATTTAGTTGGCCAATGCTGGCACTTTTTTTCGGCTTGTTACGGCCGCTGAAGTAGTAGGCTCCTAGGTGCAGGAACCTACGACTGGCAAGAGCACTGCAGGAGCAGAGAAGGTGATGAGTGTTCTCTTCCTCCTCTTCATCCATGCAGCTTCTGCAAAAATCATTATATGGAGCACCCATCCTGCGAGCATGAGTGCCAATTACACAGTGCCCGGTTATGACTCCTATAAGGGTCCTTAATGAGGGCTTGGTGAGTCTAAGTAGAGTGAGAGCGGTTTAGGTTAAGTGATGGCCAGATTTCTTTTGTTTTAAGGCAGGTGGTGCCTCTAGCCATTTGTCATTGGTGGTTTTAATTGTATGAATCTTTAAAAGATGATAGGCTGTCTATCGATAGGGATGAGGTTGTACCACACCTAGCGAGTTCGTCGGCTTTGCAGTTTCCTGGTATGTCACAGTGTCCCGACACCCACATGAGGTGAATGTTAAAATGCTCAGCCATCTCGTTAAGAGACAGCCTGCAATGAAAGGATGTTTTTGAGTAGAACATGACACTGTCCAGGGATTTTATGGCGGCCTGACTATCGGAACAGATGGTGCATCCCTTTTTGATATCACATGGTGTTTAAGCCAAGACAGCGCCTCTTTAATCGCTATGGTTTCTGCCTGAAAAACGCTACAGTGATCAGGGAGCTTCACGGAGATAGCAATGTTGAGGTCTTGTGAATAGACTCCCGCACCCACCCCTTCTTTTGTCTTTGATCCATCCGTGAAGATGCGCAGAGGATCTTTCAGTGTTTGCATGTCAGTCATCCAGTCGATTGGTAACTGCAGTGACTTTTTTTCTAGCGTCTCGATGTACGCTTGAATATCTGTGAGCTTCCGTTCACGCTAAAAATGTTCTTGGGGACATTTCAAACAACAAACATTGAGTCAGAGAAAATGCCAGCTCCTGTCTCCTTTAACAATCTGTGTGCAACTTAGATTGAGTTTCCAAACAGGCATTTAGTGGTATAGGCAGAGAATAGCACTCTTTATTTGTCTGGAGCCGAGAAGTGTGTCCAAGGCGGCATTAGAACCCTCCTCCGTTGAGCTGGTCACATAAAAGCAGACTTGCGGCTCAACTTGCACTCTGCGTAGTCTTGTCCAAAGCAGTGGCGGAAAGCCGCGTCCGTTCCAACCTCCAACTTTAGATCGTGGTCAGAATTAGGGATGCTTCATTGAAAATGTGAACAATCCCTTAGCAATGCATTGAAATGATATAAGGAAATACACTGTTTTCTAAAGAGAGAAGTAATATCTGATAGCAAGGAAACGTAAGACTGATGGGGTGGGAACAAAAAACGACCAGTAAAGTTTCATTGTCGAATTCGTAGGCAAGAAGCCAATATTCGCTATCGCGGTTCAGTCAGATTTCACAACTTCTCGTTCTTCTTCTTCTTCTTGCGCTACAGTCCGGGGTGGGCCTGGGCCTCAACCAACATGCCTCTCCAGCCAGCATGATCTTTCGCCAGCTGCCTCCAGTTGCGCACACCAAGTTGGTTGAGGTCCTTTTCCACTTGTGTGCGCCATCTAGTGCGAGGACGTCCTCTGTTGCGCTGTCCCAATGGTTCGGTGTCGAAGACTATTCTCGTTCTCTGTAATTCCTGTTACCTCACTTAAAAGAGGCTCACTTGAGGAACAAGTGAAAAACAAACAAGCTAAGCCGCTGTCAATCAGTGTAGAATTAGAGTCCTAAAAGCGTACTTTTTGCCTCACTGACACCTTGTCTCCTTTGTTCGGATTTTAATGTACATCTTTTGAACAGAACAATTTGATACGTGATTGATACAGATTGAGTCAACTGGTGTATTATTTTTTAAATGCAACGCATCGTTCATCCGTTTAAATCATTTTCGCAGAACTTTCATCAGAGTTTGACAGTCACAAGTGTCAACTGCCACCACGTCCTCAAGAAGCAACCATTCAATTCCATGAACCCTCCCACCATCTGAAGAGAGAAAAATTAGAACAATAAACCACTCACAAGAGTTATACTTTAAAATGCCTTCAGCCATTCCACTTGACCCACGAACATACCCACGCCCAGTCCACAAAAACTCTTTCATTATCATCAAGCCGCCCGTTGCATCTAGGGAGGACGACGGCGCAATGAGAATATAAAATGAGCCAACTTTGCATGCAGCATTGAATACGACATCTATCAAGGGGAGCAGCATAAGATACACAAGATCTTTGCATGAGCACAGGCGACTGCTCATCTATTCATCCGACCCTCGCCTCCGATTGAAACTGTTTCAAGTGCCTCTGAAATCAAGGATGTCCATGAGTCATTGACATCTATTTGCCGTACCCACTCGAAATCAGTCATAAGTAGCCCAACTGACACAGAATTGAGTCAAATGCATGCACAAATTTGGATCAAGGCCCATATGCCGTCAAAGACGCACTCGTTCGCAGTAGCAGCAGCATCTACATTGCCGACGGAGTGTGTCCTCCACCTCGTTATCTTAAGAATAATCGAAGCCCCCCTACTCGTCGTTTCCTTCTTCTCTCGCCGAACGAGGACAACCACGCCGAGCTCTGGCAAATGTTGTCCTTCCAAATATGGTCATGGTGACAGAAAAAAAGAAGAGAATCAGAGATGAAAAAAAAAGAAGAAAGGAAGATTCGCAATCTGCCTGAAGGAATTTTAAACTTTAAGTAGACACAAAAGCATCAAATAAATCAGATACTCCGATGTGTGCTGATGCACCGAACGGGGGACCGCGCTGCACAGGGTAACAAGTTTCCCATGGACGTGCGATGCAATGCCGAATGAAGGAAACGAAGATGAACGTCTGCCGGCCAGATCGTTCGCATGTGTTCCGAGTTTAACCTTGCATTTGCCAGCCAGAAATGGGTTTTGTATCCTACGCAATCCATAAAATTAGTTCGGGCACTGCTGTGATGGTTATGGGAGGGGAAATTCAGTGTGGAATGCCGTTTGCATGTGTCCTGGGCACAGGGTGATGATGAGTTTTTTTCTTCTCGTCTGTGAAGGAGAGCGGTCTTTTTGTGTCGTTATGTGCATTCGTACTTGAGATTACATGTTTATGCTTTTGCGTATATTTTGAAATTTTGGCACAATGCGACATGGCAAGGAAAATGTGCTGGCAAAAGAGATAAGACTTTTAAGCGCGCCTGTCACATTTTTTGCGAAAATCTAGTACCACCTAACCAAATCTAGTACTAAATAACGAAAATAGATACGTTGAGTTAGTCACCCACCATTGTTACATTCGACTTGAGTCGCAATTTCAACAAAAGCACATTAACAACCACACCGCCCACGAACATCATTCAACGGCAGGTCCAATTGTCTGCGGAACCTATGAATGCATGAACCATCCCACAATGCAGACCAAACGGTCTATTTTTGTGCAATTAAGGGCGTTACATAATCGCTTGTTTGTTTACACACTCATTAAGCCAACAATTCACCTCATTGTTGATGGAAAAAATGGTGACTTAGAAAATAAACAACTCGCTTGAACTCCATTTGGGGGTTGATCCTCAACAAGGCATATACGTGCTTGTCACTGCTTGAAATTATTTAATTTTCGGTAAAAAAAGTGTCACTAAACCTTTAAGAGAGCGCATTTTTTCACGAGGATTTCTTCTTTTAGAACTCCTACACTTGAGGCTAATGAGACAACATTTTTCTTCTAATCTAAGTGCTCTGAGTTACTGTATCGCAATTCACACTCAAATAAGTTTCGTACTTACCTAAAAAATTGAATAAAAACCAAGTGCTTAGGGGGCATTGTTGCTTCAGTTAAAGTAAACTCCGAATTAAAACTGAACTCTGAACTCGCATGTTAAGTGTGCTTTTAAGAAATCAGTAGATACAATTATTGCAGTGGTTATCGTATTTCGCAGATCTATTTTGTCTCTACTCTGATGATTGACTATCAGAATCCATCTCCACTACAAACTCGAATGAACTCTTCTAGTGGGGCAGCCGGCATTAGTTCTTTTTTCAAATTTATTTGATTCCTTAGATTTGGCGCAAACTTCTTGTGTAAATATTCAAGTGTTTTGCAACATGTAAAATGTGGGTACAGTGCAACTCCCTGATTGGGATATTTCAAAGCAAAAGCGAACGAAACTTAACGATGTGCTTATTGCGTAGGATATCTACGACTTGTTCGGCATTACGTGAGATGTTGTCTCATTGTTCTCATTTTTGAACAAAGTAAATACCGGCAATTCCATGGTGAGAGTGTTCAGCAGCACTCGCGAGAAATGCAAAACCAATATCAAAGAATACTGTCATCCATCCATATCTAAAGAAACCATCGATAGGGTATTCTTACTCATTTCCCAGTCCTGCTACCCACAGAGGCTCCGAGGATGATTTCCTTTCTTTGTATCGTTAACTAGATATTTTCTACATATCACCAGACATTGCTATGGTTTGGTAAATTATTTTCTCGACATCGATGAACCTTTGAATGGTAACTTCTTCCCGTGACATCGCATCAACAGCACCGCCATGTTCTGGACTGCTATTTACAAGTAAACATTTTCTAAAGCAGGAATGAAATGGGTCCGTCAGTCTCATCTCCATATTCGTATGGCTCTAATAGACTTATGAAGAAAATTTCACAAGTTAATGTTGTCTTAGGTGTTCGCGATTCCCTATTATTTAGTCGAAGATGCTAAGGTCGAACCTTAAAACTCAAACTACTCTATTTAACCTGACTTTCTGGTCTCAAAAAACAAAAAAAACATATAGAATGATATCCGTGTTCTTAAAACCATAGATTCGTGTATGTGGATCGTGGGTAAAAAAATCTTAAACCTCACCATTTGGAGTTGGCATTACATTGTCGGGGATCGAATAAATAGCTGACACAACACAAGTGGTTGCTAAAAAAGCAGGACCCAAGTTCACTTGGGATTGTCGGGCCACAAATTTTAGCCTGTCAGGGGACTAATAAGGAATGCACAGGCTAGTCGCATGCAATCTAGAAATTTTCAAAATGTTTGATTCGATGCGCAGTGAATCGATAATGAGTGACCTATGACAGTGTCGGGTTACCGTCTCTAACATACCTGTAATGAAAAAATCTCTAATGATGTATCCGTTGGCTGTAACCAAAAGATTGCGCTCCTAATCTCTAGAAGGATTGCAACAGCTCCTCAAAACCACTTAGGGTGACAAACTAACCATGGTAGTTCATCATTGAGGTTAAATATAATGTAGATAACGAAGAGAAATAGGGCTAAAGGTCTATCTAATAGTTTATAAACCAAGCAGTAACACAACAGTCAGTGGGTGATGCTATCCAGCCACCATCTCCCCAATTACCCATCGAACCAAGTTCCATGATGTCAAATGAAAGCACCAAAGTGTCGATAAGGTACTTTTCAAAATGCACATCGAATTTACTTACTTACTTAAGGTGGCGCTACAGTCCGGGGTGGACCTGGGCCTCAACCAACAAGCGTCTCCAGCCAGCTAGCTGTCTCCAGTTTCGCACGCATAGTTGGTTGAGGTTCCTTTCCATTTGCTCGCGCCACCTGAGTCGCGGTCTTCCTCTACTGCGCCATCCCTCGAGGGTGGATTCGAAGACTTTTCGGACCGGAGCATTGGTTTCCATCCGCTCTATATGACCTAGCAATCTCAATCGTTGGATCTTCACCCTTCTGGCTAAGTCGATGTCGCTGAACAGCCCGTATAGTTCATCGTTGTATCTCCTTCTCCACTCACCATCTATGCAGACGGGACCGAAAATCACCCGAAGAATTTTCCTCTCGAAGCAACCAAGAGCTGCTACATCCGCTTTTGACAGAGTACATGCCTCCGCGCCATATAGCAGGACGGGGACGATTAAGGTCTTGTAAAGCGTTACCTTGGTTGTCCGAGAGAGGGCTTTGTTTACCAATTGCTTTCTTAGCCGAAAGAAGCACCGATTGGCAAGAGTTATTCTTCGCTTGATTTCAGCGCCGGTGTCGTTGTCTGAGTTGATAGCGGTTCCTAGGTAGACAAAGTTTTGGACTACCTCAAAGTTATATCTGTCTGTCGTGACGTTCTGACCGAGACAACGGTGCTCGTTGAAAGCATATATTAGGTCTTACCCTCGTTTACGGCTAAACCCATCTTTGCGGCCTCCGTTGCAATACTCACATACACGCGCCATTGACATCACGCTGCGTTCTTCCGATAATGTCAATATAGTCGGCATGTGCGAGTAGCTGGACGGACTTTTGAATCATTGTTCCTCTGGTGTTGACGTTCGAGTTTTTAAAAATTATTTTAAGAACGATGTTGAAAAAGTCGCATGACAGCGCGTCGCCTTGTCGGAATCCTTTTTTGACATCAAAGGTCTCGGTTAGGTCTTTACCGACCTTGATGGAGCAGCGTGCATTCTCCATCGTCATCCCACACAAACGGACGAGTTTGGTAGGGACGCCAAAACTAGACATTGCTCTGTATAGCTCGTCTCTATAGATGCTATCATACGCGGCCTTAAAATCGATGAACAGGTGGTGGGTTTTCTGGGTTTTCTCCAAAATCTGCCGAAGTGTGAATATTTGGTCGATGGTAGATTTTCCTGGCCTAAAGCCACACTGGTATGGACTGACCAAGTTTTTGACGAATGGCTTTAGACGTTCACACAGTACGGCAGATAAGATCTTATAGGCGATGGTAAGGAGCCTAATCCCCCTATAGTTGGCGCAGTCAAAGGTGTCTCCTTTCTTGTGGATCGGACAAACAATGCTAAGGTTCCATTCATCGGGCATGTTTTCCTCCGACCATATTTTACAGATGAGTTGGTGCATGCTCCTTAGCAAATCATCGCCTGCGGCTTTAAAAAGCTCGGCGGGAAGGCCGTCAGCTCCAGCAGCCTTGTTGGATTTCAGCAATCCTCACTTCATCCGGGTCGGGTGGACGGAATTGTTGATCTTCATCATCATCCCTTTCATTGGGGTTGAATGGTTCGTTCTGCCTGACAGTCGGTTCTTCGGTTCTTCGTCGCCGTTATACAGTCTGGAGAAATGGTTTCTCCATATCCTCAGCATCGACTGTGACTCTACTACGATGTTCCCTTGATCATCCTTACAGGCTTCGGTTCGGAATTTATAACCATGACTGTTTGACTTCACCCTTTGGTAAAACTTCCTCACCTCATTCCTGCAGTAATATCCCTTTATTCTGCCGATCGCGCGCGTCTCATGCTCTTTCTTTCTTATCCTGAGAAGCCGGTGTTCGTGTCTCCTCTTCTGCTCGTAGAGCTCCCGAGCAGCTCTTGTCCTTCTTTGCAGTGCCGCTTTGTATGCATCTTGCTTGGCTGCATTCGCCTGCCGACATTCATTGTCAACCACATCGAATGCTTTCCGTTAAATAAATCAATTTTCAAACATAATTCCAACGGTAAAGAGAACACAACTACTTTCTCATCGTATTTTCGGGCCCCTAATGATGGCGTAACCGCTGCGCGGATCGTTGACCTCGCGAAAGTGGACTTGGCACCTTGAAATGATGAGGAATCTTTTAAAGAATCTCTGCCAACCTCCTCCGGCAGACGTTTAATGCCTTAATCCACCGCCGCATTTAATAAGTTAGTCCATCAATCATGAATCCCATCAATTGAACTGCTCTCGCTCTCTCTCATCGCGATGGATCTTAAAATTGATTACTCAAGATTTTTTCGGAAGAAATATATACGCAGACACACACACGGTGTCCGTTCGGTGGATTGTATCTCAATTACGGCGGCGTAATTAAATTTAAAACCTCTTCCCTCCTCTCTTCCGGCAACTCCGCCTCTTGGACAAAGCACCAACTTAAGCTGAAATGATCCAAAGGCAAGCATACCGGTTGGGGGTGTAAGGGTGACGGCTTAAGTCGAGGAAACAACAAGAAAACAAAAAAAATAAATAAACAACAAATAAACCATAAGCACAGTGCTGCCGCCGCCGCCACTGTCGCACCTCCCGACTGTGGCCGACTGGCACACGATGGAGTGCATTGCCCTCATTAAAACAAAGTGCACACCAGTACACTCACTAAACAAGGGAAGCACACATAATTAAAAGCAAAAACTGAACACAAGAGGGAGAAGAAACAACAGGAGAGGGAGAGAAAAAAAGAAAAGGGCACAAAGAAGCAGCTAAATAAAAACATGAAAATGCCACCTTCTGCTCACCCTTACGCGCCTCGCCGCCAGAGTGGGGGAGAATGCGCCCGCTGCCGCAGACAGACACACTCTACTTGTTGCACTCTGAATGCAGCGCAAAGGCCTTTGGCCCGGCCCTTCAGACAGTCTTCCTCTGTTTTATGCTGTCGTCTCTGTGGCTCTGGTTGAGTTGTCGTTCGCTCGGCACCGCCGATCTGCCTCCTCGGTCGGCCGTAATCCAATAATTCACGAATATATCGAAATGATTGAAGAAACCGACGACTTGGACACGCTCTATCTGGTAGTCCTCAGCGAGTGTAAGGGAAGGCATAAAAGCGCTTGTTGTCGATGCCGCCTCAACCTCCACTCAAGCGTCCTCCCCGCGAAGTGTGCACTCTCGCCGTGTGGAGTGGACAAGAGTCATGCGTGACGTATGGCATTTCACCCTGGGGAAGGGGTTCGATCTATTTTGAGGTTTTAATTAAGTTCTTGAAAATTGATTTCGAATGAGCCATCGCGAGTGATTCGGTTGGTTACTCAATTGACAGCGGAATGCGCGATCTAATTACATTCCTGCCAGTGTGGAGTTCTGTCTGCTTCTCGACTGTTGTTGCTGGGGTTTTCAATTTGATTTTGTGGTTCAATCATTTTGAAGGCTTGCTCACATTTCGGAGAATTTGCAGACGTGGTTGGCTCGGTCGTCTGCCAGCAGACGAGGGCGCTGTCAAATGTGGTTGGCATGTGTGGCAAGTTATGAACTCGTTGTCTTGCTTCGATGAACCTGCCTGTGACAGTGGATCTGTGCACTGAATGCCGAGTTGATTGTGGGATTGAAAGGTTGCTGTCATCCCATTCAAATCCTTTCCGATGGGACGTCGTGCGATTTAGAACCGTGCGTTATTCGTGGGTTCATCAATTCGTGACAAGTGAAGAGAGCGCGTAATCCAGAAGATTCCTGTCTCAGAAGGGTCTTCCCTTCACTCTAAAATTACACTCTTTTGGGTGGCAATAGCGAAATGTCAATGTTTAGCCCCTTACGACGTAACAGAGCAAGATGATTGATCGATCATCTTCCTGTGGTTGAGGTTATTTCCCCCTTGTGGGCGCTACACTGAAGACGCACCTATTCCGTTTCGTTATCCCAGACTCGGGGGCGAAACCTTTTGACTGTAGCCATGTTGTTCAGTCACTCTTGACATTGGATCACTTGACGCCTAAATGGAACCATGTCGTTGCGAAACTCGTGAAGAATCTGTCTCTCCTCGTTCTTCTCTAGCATGCATGCATAACATCAGAGCAACCAAACTTGAATTATCAACGTCTTGCAAGATCTCGTGGCTGATGTTGTTTGCATTATTCATTCTCGAGGACGCTCGCGTTCATGTTTGTGTCGTCTATGGAGTATAATAGATGGACCTCTAGAAGTGTCCACATCTGGGCCGTGAGTGTTTCACGATCTCGTTCGTCCATAACGATGTTGAGGAAATGACATGACAGTGTACCGCCTTGTCTGAATGCGATTCTGAATTCCGAAATGTGAGGCAGCGAGAATTTGCCCTCGTCATCTGGAACAGCGTTATTGTCGCCAGGACTGCCAAAACTCTTCACGTGGGGCTGAAATTTCGTCTCATCGTGATTTTGAATTCAACGGATAGGTAGAGGCAATCCATATAGTCAGAATTCGTGCAAATTAACGTTGATTCGTCATTTGCAGTCCTATGAATCTGGAGTCCACCGTGCAGATGTCAACTGACACATCTATTCTCCCTGATGTTGGTGTTGAAGCTAGGCCACTGATCACAGTCCGTTCTACGGGATCAAAGCCTTAATGGGGATTATTGAACTGCTCTTGACGTTTTCTTGAGAAGAAATCCACAATTTTCTTCAGTTTAACTGAATTAGATTCAGACTTCAGTCAATTCTTCCTCCAGATTCCCTGAACTGGTATGATGTCTCCTTTAAAGATGTTCAGAACCTCCACAAGTTCTTCGACAGCAAGGGACGTGTGCAGAAAAGAAAAAAAACTGATCTCCTTTTTCG
The DNA here is from genome assembly GCA_916610145.1 of Eristalis arbustorum. NCBI lineage: Eukaryota > Metazoa > Arthropoda > Insecta > Diptera > Syrphidae > Eristalis > Eristalis arbustorum. The sequence goes on from OU744319.1 coordinate 40,791,379, forward strand.
TTCACTCGGGTCTTCAACAGTATGCTCTCGCTCATACCCGAGGCCTGTATTTTTTTCTGAACTACGCATCCCCACGAACAAGCTCGCAACTGAAATGGTCAAGCCTTTTTGGCACAACCAGGCGCCTAGATTGTATAGATATCTGAAAGGATCTGTTCGTCCGAAGACAAATATTCTAAGATGTACCTAAGAGCATAACAAGAACTATCGAAAACAATTTTAAAATGTCAAAGAAGATTCAGAAGGAAAGAGAACCGAGTAACCACTGTCAACTTCAGCTTTGATCGCAACTATTCTTCTTCTTCTTCTTTGTGTGACGCTACAGTCCGGGGTGGACCTGGGCCTCAACCAACATGCCTCTCCAACTAGCGCGATCCCTGGCTAGCTGTCTCCAGTTTCGCACACCAAGTTGGTTGAGGTCCTTCTCCACTTGGGTGCGCCACCTTAAACGCGGGCGTCCTCTGTTGCGTTGCCCGACAGGTTCGGATTCGAAGATTCTTCGGGCTGGAGCTGTGGTGTCCATACGCTCTACATGACCAAGCCACCATAGGCGTTGGATTCGTAGACGCCTAACAAGGCTCATGTCGCTGTACAGCCCGTACAGCTCGTAAAGCCCGTCAACACAAACAGGACCAAAGATCGTGCTTAGAACTTTTCTCTAAAAGAGACCAAGGACTTCTTCATCCGCTATTGAGATAATCCAAGCTTCCGCGCCATACAGCAGGACAGGGATGACCAAGGTCTTATATAACGTGAGCTTGGTCTTTCGACAGAGGGCTCTACTACTCAATTGTCTCTTGAGCCCAAAGAAACAGCGGTTGGCAAGAGTTATTCTGCGTTTAATCTCGGTACTGATGTTCGCACTATTTACTTGGGAGCCAAGGAAGGACTTACAACCTCGAAGTTGTAGCTGCCTATAATGACGTTTTAATCGAGTCGTCGATGTTGTGTGTCCTTTCATGATGACAGCAGATACTTTGTTTTGCCCTCATTCACCGCTAAACCCATTTTTGCGGCCTCCGTCTCAAGCAAGCGCTTCATTGACCGCTCGCTGAGTTCGGCCAATCACGTCAATGTCATCGGCGTATGCTAACAATTGCACGCACTTCTAGAAGATCGTGCCTCTAGTGTTGGCGTGTGAGTTTCGCACGATCTTCTCGAGGACGATGTTGAAGAAGTCACATGACAGCGCGTGTCTGTCTAAAACCTTTTTTGACATTTAAGGTCTCGGTGAGTTTGTTACCGACCTTGATAAAGAGTTCTCCATCGTCATCCTGCACAACCTGACGAGTTTGGCAGGAATGTCAAAACTAGACATGGCGCTGTATAGCTTGTCTCTATTCACACTGTCATATCGACGAACAGATGGTGAGTGTCGATTTGCATTTCTTGGGTCTTTTCCAGGATCTGCCATAGTGTGAAGATTTGGTCTGTTGTGGACTTGCCTGGCCTGAAGCCACACTGGTATGAACCTATCAGATTATTAATGAACGGCTTCAGACGGGTACACAAAACGGCAGAGAAGATCTTATACGCGATGTAAAGAAGACTGATCCCTCGATAGTTGGCGCAGTTGAAGGGGTCTCCTTTCTTGTGGATCGGGCAAACGATACTGAGATTCCACTCGTCGGGCATGCTTTCCTCAGACCATATCTTGCAGATGAGCTGGTGCATGCGCCCTACCAGATCATCTCCAGCTGCCTTAAATATTTCAGCGGGCAAACCGTCCGCTCCAGCAGCTTTGTTAGACTTCAGTCTTGATATTGCTACCTTGACCTCGTCTAAGTCTGGGGGACGGTATTCGCGTCTGTCATCGTCCAGATTGAGTGGAACATTCTGCCTGACAGCGTTTTGGTCCTCATCGCCGTTTAACAATCTGCAGAAATGATCTTTCCAGATTCTCAGTATCGCCTGCGACTCTACTACCAGATGTCCATTTCCATCACGACAGGCTTCTGTCCGAGTTTTATATCCATTGGATAATTGTTTTACCCTTTGATAAAACTTTCGGACGTCATTCCTGCCATAACACCTCTCCATCTCCTCGACCGCGCGCTTCTCATGCTCTTTCTTTTTTCTTCTGAAAAGCCTGTGCTCTTCCATTCTCTTCTGTTCGTAGAGCTCACGAACAGCCCTCGTTGTTCGATGCAGCGTTGCCTTGTAGGCCTACTGCTTGGCTGCATACACCTGCCTGCACTCGTCGTCAAACCACGGGTTCCTTCTATGTGGTGTCGTAAAACTCAGCACATCAGTGGCAGCTTCTTTGATGGCTTCTTGACAACGACTCCATTCTTCTTCGATGGTTTGTGCAGGCGGCGTCGAACTTACAGAGAGTTTCTGGGAGACTCGGTCGGCAAAGATCCTGTCAGTCCGCTGCGATTGTAGCTTTGCGACGTCAAACCGTGGTGTTCGTTCTCGACTCCGTTGTTCTCTTGATATCCTGACTCTTACCTTGGCTACAACAAGGAAATGGTCCGAGTCAACATTGGCTCCTCGGAACGTCGGACATCAAGAATGCTGGAGGAGTGTCTGACGTCGATCGCAACGTGATCATTCTGATTGACGGCATGTCCCTTTATGGATGTTGAGGTGCGGTAACCGCGCAACTTTTAGCCAATAAATTAATCGCCACCTCCGTTGTTGACTCAAAGAGAAACAAGCCATACTTCAGATTCAGATTGCATTGCCTTCCGTTTCAACAGTTCGTTTCTTACAAGGCCCAAGTTACGACGCTTATGTCTACATACGCCAACACTCAGGACATCCATCAGCTTCTGCACAACAGTTGACTGCACAATCAGCACATATCTTTTCAATGATCTGTGAAAGCTATATACACGAAGAGGTGGAGACCACCATAGCTAGCTGGTAAACATCGGCGTAAGTTTGCTAAATCGCTTCAACTGGTTCATCACAGCAGCGAGTCGAGCGTCTGACAGCGAAATGCGTCTAAACACAATGTAACAAGATTGACAGTAGCGAACACCTGTGTAATTAAAAACGCCGGCGAAAGTGTTCACAGACATAGTGTTGCCCGGAGTCAAATCCACATATTTCCTCGCCACAAAAGCAATAACTCATCGTAGACCAAATTAATGGAAATATTTTCTCCTCTTCATGTTTCTTTAGTAGGCTTCGGCGGCTTTCGTTTAGGTGCAAGTTGAGTTGACAGCTGTTAAAACAAAGCAATTACCGTTGTGAAACTCTGTGTAATCTACAAAGAAAATGTACTAGATCGGGGGGGGCTTGTTCGTTTAAGACAGCACTATTTTATGTGACATTTGTCGTTGTACCGTCAAATAAAAATCTCATTCATATCTATCACAGTATTCCTCCGCGTGGCGCTACAGTCTAACTTTGGGCTGGGAAATAAAATCACCACATAAAACCATTTTTGGAAGTTCATTTCAATTCCAAATTCCTCTGGCATGCTTACTCTTGAACAGACCCACTTACATCATTCGATTTTAACGACAAAACAGCAGCCCTCAACGAGTCGTAAACTGTGTTTTTTTTCGCAATAAAAACGTAAAAATCTAGTCAAGATCTGGATCGGTGAACAAGAGGAGGACGGTAATTCGTCTGGTGAATTGAAATGGCTTCAAGTGACCAAACGAACGTGTCAAAATTATGAATGAAACATAGTCTGAACATTTGCACTTGTGGTCAATGACTCAAGAAGTCTGTCAATCAAAATAAACGATGATTTGTTAACGAAGACGACGTGTGAGACATGAAGTTGATGAATACATTACACACATTTCGGGGTTTATTTCATTTTTGATGACTTAACGGAGCCCTACAATTCATTACAATTCTCGTCTGGAGCTCCAGTTCACGATTGAAGTCGCAGTTTCTTGCTTCAGAAGTTGGGGAAAAAGTCCCTACCGCTCACTTGAACCGCCAGCATTTCAAACACTCGAATGTAAATCGTTACCCTCGTGAATTCATATCCAATTCATTCATGTGCGACGTAAAAGAATCATCTTGTCTGGAAATTTATTCAAGCGCAGGCAAGTGGAAGCGCGCTACACCTAGAGCTCGTGTGAGATTTGCCTCACGTCTGCAAATGCTGTCTGAACTCCAGTCCCGGCCATCGTTAGCAGCTAGCTATCACCCCCGAGCCTTGTATGTATGCAACACTGCTTTGATGCCACTTTCCTATGCATCTCTAACGAACGCAATGACAACGAGAGCGGCAACAATGCCCGATCCTCCCGTCCACCGGGACTCAGGACGATGCCAAAAGCAGCAAAAAAAAAGGTGAAAAAGCAATCTTTGTTTTTGCGCGACTTAATTATGCTTGTATTTGTGTGGGATAGCAGTGTCGTGTCTCGCAATCCCCCCTAAGCCACTGCAACGAAAGCGATAGATCACCATTAGGGGGTTGAGTGAGGAATGCCATCAGCGCGACAAAGCGTTCCAAACCCCATCCAGAGGCAATGAAAGCAACCCCAACGATTGTGCAACCCTCGCTGCGTACAACAACCACTCAAATCCATCCATCTCCAGGCTGTGTTATGCTTGCGCCCGCTACCGACTCGAACGCAATTTTCATTCATTTTCCCATTTGCACATCACGGTGTCCCCTCGGTGAAGCAAGTGTGGAAATGTTCCCCCAAATTCGAATGCCGGGACATCGCAATTTATCCCCGAGACAAACGGCAAAATAATGCGTGCCAAAGAGTTCCGACAGGCTGATGTGCGGGACCACTTCTTGTTCACCCTGCAGGTGTTTCTGTTTTTAGGGGCGTTCAATTGTAGCAAGAAGCATGCACTTGGTCACAAACGGGTCTGAAAACAAATAACAAACGAATCCAATGGAAGTGTCCCTTTGTGGTGCAAATCGAGGGAGAGATGATGTAGCCTTTGCAGTAAGCACTTGAAGTTAATTGAACGGAAATGCCATCTTTTTGTCCTCTCTCAAGCTTGCAAAAATAAGTAAAACCTATGGTTCCTTGGCTGAAATGCCCGCGGGCTGTGGGTTTCTTTCTGCTGGAGGAGAAGTGGTCTTGAAAGTCGTAAATTGGTTTGGCGAAGTCCATTTGATGTTGAAATTCACAATTGAGCAATGGCAATCATTAGTAAGTAGTAAGGTAGAGAAATGTTGATGGGGCCACGAAGAAGGGCGACACGCGATGATTTGAAAATGGTGTTGTTATGGATGTTCTACAAGCAGGTTCACAAAAAAAAATGGGAGTTCAATAACAAACTTTTGAAGGGCGTTGCAATGTTCTGAATGGATTATTAAACTACAAATTCGAGGGAAATCATAGCAAATGAAAGAAGCGAATCGGTTAGCACACAATGACATGGGTCTCGCTGACGTCTAAGGATTCAACTCCTAAGACGACACAGTGACAGGGCTAAGTAGAGGGCATCGTCAACACCGCTCCAGCCATAAGAGTCATCGACACCGAACCCGTTTGACAACGCAATAGAAGATTCCCACGGCGTCGATGGTCCCCACCTGAAGAAGAAGCACTTTAACCGACTTTGCGTAGGTAATTGGTGGCAGCTGGCTAAATATCGTCCCGGCTGGAGAGGTTTTTTGGTAGAATAAGATGTGTTTAGTGGACAAATTCAAAGTTCACATAAATCCCCCTGCATGTGGTAAAAAGCAATAACATCTGATGGATTTATCGGGGTCCTTCATTCATCAGAAAAAAAATATTGCATTTCAGGACGAACTACGTTCATCGTCAAATGTCTACCAACAGTTGGGACAGCTAAGGGTTACACATTTCAGAGCTAAGTTTGAGTGCAGTGCAGTGCTCCAAAGAAAAGAAGACTCCCATCCCGTTGAGAGGTTCCTCCATTCAGCATTTCAAGTGAATACCATAAAAAGATCTTCCATCACAAGCTGATCGTGAATGTTATTGAGGCAACTTCGATGTCCATACAAAATCCAAGAGTGAGCGGCTTTGCTGTTGGCTATTGCCCCAACCAGAGTGGATAGAATGATGTGCCTAATCCAAGAATTTAAAAATTTCTCATGTAAACCTCGTCCAAGCTAACAATCGTGTCTGTTTTCAAAAATCAAGTCACAATCTTAGCACGTACTCCCACCCAGCATGATTGATCTCCTTAACACCAGATAGCGCGGTCCAAATTAACTTCAAAATACGAAACCAGAATTACTTACTTCTCAGGCAGACGAACCATGAAGGGTCTGAACCTGAGCAGTTGCTGCTTCCATCGGTGACGGTCCTAGCCTTCCTCGCGGGACCATATATCCGACGTAGAATTTTTCTTTCGAAGGCACCAAGAATCAGCTCTGCAGTCTTACTTAATGTCCAGCTTTCGGCTCCATAAAGTACGACTGGCAGGATAAGGGTTTTGTAGAGTATGACTTTGGTCCTTCGAGTCAGGAGTTTTGACAGACCGAAGTAGCATCGGTTGCCAAGGGCTATTCCACGTCGGATCTCCACTACGATGTCATTCGCGGAGTTTACATTTGCCCCGAGGTAGACAAACTCCTTTACTACCTCGAAATTGAAGCTGTCGATTGTGACGTTTTGGCCTAGGTGGTGTGCGGCGGATCGTTTTTTGCTCGACAGCATATATTTTGTCTTGTCCTCGTTGACCTTAAGACCAGCTCGTTTCGCCTGTTCCTCAATTGCCGTGAAAGCTTCCACTATGGCACGTTGGGACCGCGCAACAATGTCGATGTCATCAGCGTATCCCAACAGCTGGACTGACTTGTAGAAGATAGTGCCCGCCGCACTCCAGTACCAAATTGAAGGAATCACACGACAGCGCATCTCCTTGACGAAATCCGGTGCAGGTTTCGAACGGTTAAGAGGTTTTTGAACCGAACTGCACGGTGCATCGCGTGGTGCGACACAACCGGATCAGTTTTCCCGGGATCCCGAAGTCGGCCATCGAAACCAGAATTACAGTCACAAAAGGGAACAAAGCGCATGTCACGTTTACATCATCCAATTGGTTTCTTCTTTCTCCGCGTTGTAAACATGTTTTCAACAGAAGCCCCTAGCTAACCTGCTGCATAAGCCGAGAAAAGTACGTTCAAAAGAAATACGTGACACAGTGATGAGCACAAAAAAGGACATTCTCAAACGCTCCACCCATCAGAACACATGTAGAACTGCAATTGTGTGCCCACAACATGACATCTTAACTTAAACAGAGAGCATCGCTTTGCTCCTTCAAATCCTGAAGAGGAGAAGAAGATGCACCGCCATCCCATCGAATGGAAGAAAGGATTCCTTTTTGATGCAGCAAGCGGTGGGGGTCGAGGTACAGTAACAGAAAATGGCTTAGTTTTATCCGCCAAAAGGATGTCAAATCTCTTTTCATACCCACCCACACACGGGCATACACCCGAAGGAGCATGTGTGTGTGAAAGGAGGGTGGATGAGGGTGAGTGGAGACGTATGAGACGAAAAATCGAAATTAGAGAGGAAGACGGAAGTTTGTGTGAAGGCGGGTGGGACACGCTCTACTTATTTGCTGAAGAGGAAAACTATTGATATCCTTGGAGTTCATGACATCAGAAACATGAATAGGTATGGCGTGGGTGGCAAATTGTGTCTTGCCTTCATTCGGCATGGGGTGGGGTCACAGGTTCATTTGGTATTTGAATAATGCATGACACACAATCATTGGATATCTTTCCGTGCGTAGCAATTTCCGAGGCGACGCAGAACGATTTGATGCGGAAGCGCATATGTTAACCCGTCCAAAGAGTTGGACACTTAAGTTCTTCGGTTCATTTGTGAGATCATCAATCCGTGCAGGAGACAAATCGCGTGAAGTGTCATCAACGTGTCGTGGGCATGTTCACTTAAATGCTTTGGAAATTGCACAATCTTGAGGGAGGTGCAAGGACATTCCGACCCAGGAAGAACACGCTATTGTCTGCATCACAAGGGCTTATTACACCTGGTCATGTAATAGTCTGGGTTAAATCACAAACAAGATGATGATCGATTGAGTTGACAAAATTCTCATCATCACTTAAGCTGGTGGTTAGGTTTTCGGGGAGACACCCCACTTAATGGATCCATTGTTGCGTCCTTATTGTTCCCCAGGAAACAAAGTAAACCTCTCTCAGTCCATTGGGACCATCCATCCCCATTTCCATTTGCCTATTAAAGAGGTGTCCTTAAAGTTTGGGCTGTCCGCCCCCTAAATGGAACCTCGTTAATCATTCACAAGTCTAAAAGCCTAGTGAATTATCCCCACGTGCTCCTCCACTGAGGACGAGCGCTTATTAGGTATCCTTTGCCTGAGTGCACGGTAATAACTTTATATCCTCGTCTGAAGCGACGTTCTCCCCTTTGAGGCATTTAAATTAATTTAATCCCTATTCTATGCTCTCTCTGTGTGTTCCTCGATAACACAGTGAGTGCGAGCTGGTAGAATCGGAAATCATGATACAGTCACGGCGAGCCTCGGGATACACTTTTCTTCTCACTTAGGATAATGAGGGGTGCATGTTAGCATTGCAACGTCTGTGTGGTGCAAGGTTTGTGAAACAAAAGGAATGCGTTCATGTGTGCGACTTAGTTTTGAGCTGTTGTGATCTGTCTTCTGGATTACTTTAGTCGTATGTTTGAAGTATCGGGACTCATTTAGAAATGTTACGAAGTTGTTTTCAACTTAAAGAGTCCTCACATGGATTCCATTTTAAAATATTACTGCGACATAGGAACGAATAGTTCACACAGTTCTAGTACAGGTTTTGCCACACTGTAAGTCACAATTCCGGCTTTGACCTCTTGTAATGTAATTTCGCAAATTCATCTAGGGGTGTATTCTGAGAGTGGTCCTTCGCCACTTTCGTGCTACAGTTCAACATATAGCTGGTTCTAGCTAGCTAAACGAACCACTCGTATTGTGACCGCAATTGTCCACTGTTTTATTCCCGACTTCAAACGCCGAATTTCGAGAAGCATTTACTACACAAATATATGTCGTTATTGTGATCACTTTTAGTATTGTCTAACTCAGTCGACTGAGAATCGTGCTATTGTGAATGGAACACGTACATATCACGAATTGGTATAATTCTGACAGCTGTGGACATCATCATTCGTTTTTGCATAAACCTGAACACACGGATATAAGAGAGCCACAGTGTGTGAGGTGCAATAAGTTAGAGGGAGATGTAAGCCACGATGTGTGCTTTGCCATCACAATGTAGGCAGACATTTGTGTCCACCTACACCACAACTTTTTTTATTTATGAAGTGTGTGTGCAAATATTCAAATAAATTACTGCGCTGGTTGCCCGTGGCGTTGTGGGTATGTTCGTCGAGCCCAACCTCGACGTCGCAGGTTCGAGCCCTGGTCATAGCGACATAAAAATTATTTTCACGGCCCCACCTCTTTGAAGTTACTGATAATGCTCAAAGTGTATTTCCTGTCAAGAAAAAGCTTCTCAAACTTGGCATATCCGATACGGCATGAAACTATTTCCCTCCCACTTGTGAGAGAACAATAGCACGCACAACACTAGCGGATGCTGAGAAGTTAGGCTTTGGCCCTTGACGAGCTGTAGCGCCACACACATTTTATTAAAAAAAAAATACTGTCAATGGACAAATATCGACTGCGACTGATATTCACAATGCCACATTTGGCCGACGATCGTTAAATATGGACTGTCATGTGACTCGCCCTCGCAATAAGGGCCAAAAATCTGACCATTGCCATTGCGTCCATATCTCTGCGCCATAGAGCAGGACTGGGATGCTGTGCACGCCAGGTTGGATCTTGAAAGCAGGAGGCGATGAATGCGTAATACCTATGAGGGATAAGATGCCTCAATGTGACAGGAACACGATTATCTCTGCCATAAGCTCATGATCGCTTACGGAACGATATCACACTAACTTTAATCGAACGAAGGACTAGAAAATGTCTTCTTAGAGCCTGGGATTAGTCATTTCTGTGTTACAAGTGAAAGACAGATCGGTGTACGGCATGATGCGCTAAAACTAAATGTAAGCTTGGTTATTGGACTGGTGTCTTTGTTACAACTGCGTGGAATTCACGTAACTGGCTGTAATGCGGAATATCATTGTGAAGTAACAGGACCATAAAACCGAAGTGAAATCTCTGAAAAAATATAGGTGACCATGTGTAAGACTTTAGATTATCCAAAATCTGCGGGTAAGATTGGTAGGTGAAAGTGGTGGTTCGGTAAGAACCTTATGAGCACAAATGCCTCGTTTGCCACAACTCTGCAAAGCGTATTTTAATGATATCACTAAAACCAACCTTAGACATTTAAGACGGGTATTAGTTCTGTAATATATTTCGCAGAAATCTTGTCAAAGGATTTGAAAAAGAGTATGCTGAGAGTTTGCTGTCTGGGGATGTGGACTTCGTCTGCAAGTTAGCATTGAAGTACCGAAACGAACCACGGAACCCTGCCCTGCGGTTCTCATTTCTTGAGATATCACTGTGCCCTGGTGGCTGGAACTAGAGAATTGAAGGTGATCTAAGGACGCTAGCTCATTTCGGCATTCATGTACTACATGCACTAGAGTATGATTCTCAGCAGATAATGGCTTTGATGGCTGCTTAGCTATCAATACAAATGACCACCTTCCACCTAGGCTTGATGTTTTGATTTGACGACATACTTCCACGATTGCAAATGGTTCCTTGCAAATGGTTCTTGTAACACACTATAATTGTCCGGAAATCAGTAGACCTTAGAATTGTTCAGGACTCTTCGGAAAATACTCTCATTCTTCTTCTTCTTCTTTGTGTGTCGCTACAGTCCGGGGTGGACCTTGGCCTCAACCAACATGCCTCTCCAACTAGCGCGATCCCTGGCTAGCTGTCTCCAGTTTCGCACCCCAAGTTGGTTGAGATCCTTCTCCACTAGGGTGCGCCACCTTAAACGCGGGCGTCCTCTGTTGCGTTGCCCGACAGGTTCGGATTCGAAGATTCTTCGGGCTGGAGCTGTGGTGTTCATCCGATCTACTTGACCTAGCCAACGACTGTCGCTGTACAGCCCGTACAGTTCGTGATTGAATCTTCTCCTCCAGAACATGTCAACACAAACAGGACCAATGTCGCACGTAGAACTTTTTTCTCAAAGAGACCAAGGACGTCTTCATGCGCTTTCGAGATGCATCCGCGCCGTATAGCAGGACTGGGATGATCAGTGTCTTGTATAGAGTCAACTTGGTTCTTCGAGAGAGGGCTCTATTACTCAATTGCCTCTTGAGCGCAAAGAAACAGCTGTTGGCAAGAGTTATCCTACGCTTGATATCGGTACTGTATTAGTACAGTTTACTCCGGAGCCGAGGTAAGTGAAGTCCTCGACTACCTCGAAGTTAAAGCTGCCCGTTGTGAAGCTCTGTGATGTTGTATGTCCTATTTTGAGAACAGCATATACTTCGTTTTGCCCTCATTCACCACCTGACCCATTTTGGCCGCCTCAGTCTCAATGTTAGCAAATGCCTCACTGACGGCTAGCTGAGTTCTGCCAATCACGTCAATGTCATCGGCGTATGCTAACAATTGCACGGACGATCGTGCCTCTATTGTTGGCGTGCGCGTTTCGCACGATCTTCTCCAGGACGATGTTTAAGAAGTCACATGACAGCGCGTCGTCTTGTCTAAAATCTTTTTTGACATTGAAAGTCTTGGTGAGTTCGTTACCGACCTTGATGGAGCAGCGAGAGTTCTCCATCGTCATCCTGCACAGCCTGACGAGTTTGGCAGGAATGTCAAAACTAGACATGGCGCTGTATAGCTCGTCTCTATGCACGCTGTCATATGCGGCCTTGAAATCGACGAACAGATGGTGAGTGTCGATTTGCATTTCTTGGGTCTTTTCCTATTTCTTCAAAAATGTGTTCTTCCTTGGATATGGGGTCCTGCAGTGATTTTATGGGTTGTAAAGATTGAGACATTTTAATAAGAATTGATGGAAAATTGTCCCTGGTCCCTTCGGTGGCTAAGGGACGATGTTATGATGTTTTTCTGGACATTCAGTCGAATATTCCTTTTTTTCCCGTTTTTAGGGGAATGTCTGAGCACTTCTTGAGATTTGCATGATTCTTCGGAAGGCTATGACCATGATTCACGTTGAATCTCTAAAATGCGAAAAAAGTCAAACGACTACCCTCTATAAATTTTTCTGTCGTGTGCCGTCGGAATACTTTTGTGGCCGGCAGAACAAATGTGGCAATTTTTTTCTAAGACTAAAACAACATGCTATCATTTCAGCAGCACCTATTCCAGAGGGTCCTTGTGGCCACCTGCCTGTTGTCTGTCTGTAAATGTGCATTATACCAAAGTTATGACAATGTGTTCAACTCAATCTCTGCCCGAGGAGAAATCCTGCTATGGTCGGGAAAAAAAAGGCATCCAATTTTCTTGTCAACACACTTGTTGAAGACCACAATTGGGACGAGAGGATCATCACTTAAGAGGTTGCGGGCAGAATAAAGCCCGCACTAGAGATCTACAGGGCACACGATCCTTCGACATCGACTCTAAGTCATAAGGTTTTACATATGCCCAGCCGCACCCAAGATAGTTTTTGGACTTGCAACCACCTCGTCCTGGGTCTGCAAATGGGACGCCTTCCTGATGGAGTCGCATGTAAAGCACGCCTAGGAAGACCTGATAAAGTTCGTTCGACATTCGTGCTACATGTTCAAACCATCGACGTATGGCAGTTTCCGTTCGGAAAAGTAGCTGCTCGACATTGAGTTTCTCGCAAACTGCCGCGTTTCTCACAATATTCCGACGAGTAACTCCCGCAACAGCAAGAATGAATCTTCCCTCGGTAGCTTGTATTCATGATGTATACCATTACTCACATTTTATGACCATAGGTGAGAGTATGAACAAATACTGAGTTAAAATCGGCGAACTTGGCTTTGACACCAAGCTGAACCTTTCTGATTACAAATATTTCAAGCTGTTCCAATATTGCCTGGCAGCTAGGCCAATCCTAATCCTCCCATTCATCCCCAGAGCAAAGGAAGAACGATTGAGTAGTAAAATGATAAGCAGTGTCACAAACTTTGGATAAAAATGGGAACTTGAGTTTCATCATATAAGGGAACTGCACTTTAAGCTCATTTTAAGCCCTGTTTGAATTAAGTCGAGCATAATTGGGTTTGCATTCTCATGGTTTAGTCTAGTCTTAGTAATTGTCAAGCCTTGCTTCAAGTAGCTGATCTAAAAACGGCGCCTTGCCCTGTCGTGTATGTTGCCATTATACGTGTTAGAACGTTCTTGTGCGTTATGCTGTCTTCTTTTCATAGGATTGTAAGCTGTTTCGGTTTCTACAATGCTTCGACACTCCTCTCCACTTCTACTTAGCCTGACCGTCTTACTCTTATTCTTCTCCTTAGAGACCACTTCAATAAGGTGTTCCATCTATTCCCAAGCAAACTAATCATAAGCTGATTGTGTCCAGCTGGGGCCCTTTAAACCTATTGTGGTTTGATTAAGTGCTCTCTTATGTATTTATATCATCTGGTACATCACAGTTGAGATTAATTCACTCACAAACTGCATGTCACCCCCACGACCACCCCGAGAGCATCTATTATGCACAACACTTGACACCATAATCGCTGCACTCTCGCCGGACCAATTAAGCGAACTTAAAATCTGACATCATTCCCTTCGCTGAATTTAATGACCGTCCATTTCATCCGCTGCCTCATAAATTGGTCTACGCCACCAGCTGCTTGATGAGCAGCTCGTAACTAGTCGACTGTCGCCGCGTATTTACAATTGCAACCATCATCACATAATTGCTGTCCGCTGGTCATTTAGCAGCGACGACTCTCTATTCCACATCCGTTCGAAAAATGTGTCGCCATCCCCCACTCGCTGTGGCGGCGGTACTGGTGGCCCCCTGTCAAAAAGACATCCCAAATCTGTCCGCCACCCAAATGGAATCAAATCAAAAGCAATAGACAACGGCAACTGACATCTGATGGGGGCCCCCTTCGACTGCTCGAAATAAGCTCGTACCTCAGCAGACGATCGAGTGTGACTCGCTGGAGAAACCCAATTATATGGACATTTAGGACGGATTTTATGGGTCTCTGATTGCTTCCCATAAAAGCGAACGCCGAGCACAACGCGTGCTGTTATGTTTTGCTCTCTTTCTCCATTGGGAAACAAATGTCAGCTCTGACATTCATTTTCCTAATAAGGCTCTCAATCTTTTCAGCTAGGACGTGATCGACTGTGAAATAGAATTCAAAAACGAAAAAAAAAATAAACAGTGAAAAACAAAAATCAAAAGAGATCAAATTAATAAACATTCGAAAAATACTATGTAAACATGAGTGCGACAGCCACCAGCACAACATCAGCCAACACAGCTGCCCCCGGGTCGAATGGAAGCAATGGCGTCAACAATGACAACAACAATACCACCAACAGTGCGTCTACAAATGCCGCCGGTGCACCAAATAATTCAAATTCGAACAATTCAACAGTAAGCAGCGGTGGAATGAGCCACAATGCCACCTCATCTCTAAACACCACCGCATCGACGGTGACATCGAAATCAATAGGACCACCACCGATACCGCCGACAAAGCCGATTCTCTCCTCCCCCGGTGCATATAAACACAATTTTGTTAACTCGACAAATATTAATCTCAGTAGTGTAGGTACAGTCACGGCCGGTATCCATAGTGTCAACAAGGCACACATACCGAGCAGCGAGAAACCAGCGATTGCAGCTAGACCCATACCACCGCCAACATTGCCGAAATACTCGTCGAGCTTTGGCAAGATCGATCGGGAGCGCAATGACTTTGCCAAGATCGATCGTGCTGACAGGGAAAAGGTATGATTACATCTTTAATTTTTCTTTTTAAATCAAAAACAAGAAATCTAGTACTTTTTTAAGTTTTCTCTTTTTGGAATGATTTCGTGTTCCTGTTGGATTTTTTTGTAGTCAAATTTGTACTTATGTAGTCTTTGTTTATTTGTTGTTAAGTTACGTCAAGCTGTGTCTGTAAGGAAACGCCCCTCTTTAAGGGGTAGGCAGAATCTCCACGTGCAAAGAACATGTTTCGTTCACTCGCCATCTTGAAATGCATTAATCTCTCCAGCCCCACTGCGTCCTGAATGCATCGATTTGCATCAGTTAAGTATTCAAATGCCACGTCTCGCTATGCACCATCCCCCTTTCCAGCTCTAATTACGTCCTAATTTCAACTGTCCACTCATACAAACTTCAATTGGCGGCATTTAAAGTGCATCGCCTCAGACCCCATGACAGCTGTCAGTCAAATTGATGTTTATGTTCAAAACACCGCCTATTCGCCGATCAACATTCTCTTAATTGCTGTTCGAGGGTGTCAAAATAAGTCTCTTAAAACAGAGTAACGAAAAGAACCTTGTTTAATGACAATTCTGACTCATGTTTAATGTGACATCTGCTTAACGACTCCGTTTTCAGAGTGTTTTTATGACTCCCTGTAGTTTTAAACAATTTCGTTTCAAGAACCGCGCTCTTTATGTCGGCGCAGTGGTGTCGCCACTTTTAACATAAAAATTACTGTGTCACGCGGTTGAGGTTTGGTTTTGTATTTTTTACGCGGCATGCTTAACGTGCGTCATAATGACAGGAGTTTTAAGTGGAGAAAAACCTCACAAAAGCTTTACTCGAGGACATTAAAATCGCTATGAATCGTTTGCTTCTCCTGGATAATTGAACAGAATTCAATTACATGTGTGTCTTGCAAATACAGTTACTATGTGTCAACTTTAAAATGAGCGATTTATTGCCTTTTATTTACAAAGATGGTAACACGTAACGTTGTGGGTATGTGCGTCGACTCCAACCTCGACGTCGCAGGTTCGAGCCCTGGTCTTAGCGACATAAAAATAATTTTCACGGCTCCATCTCTTTTGAGTCACTGAGTATTTCCCGTCTAGACGAAGCTTCTCAAACTTGGCCGTTCGGAGTCGGCGTAAAACTGTAGGTCCCTTCCACTCGTGTGAGAACAATAGCACGCACAACACAAGTGGTTGCTGAGAAGCTAGGCTCTGGCCCTCTACGAGCTGTATCGCCACCCATATTATTATTATTATGGTAACCTCCATCAAACATCCGGCCGTTAATCCTGATAAAGGACCGAGCATAATAAACACACATTTAAGCTCGTGTGAAAATTTAACGAAAACTTGGCACAAGCACCGTTAGACGTCATAGGACACAGTTGTTTCTGCGAAGGAAGCAAGCAATAGCAACCGACATTTGCGCACGTTGGGGCAATCGTCTTTGCTCCGAATTAAGGCCATCCCTGCACGTTCCAGCAAAATATCACCGCTACTAGGAAACCGTGATAAACATTTTAGACGTTTCATTGATGCTCATTACTCAACGAAAGTGACAATCATTGGGTGTGTATCATTCTCTCAATTGCTTCAGTAGCTTAAGTCTCTAATACGCGCGAATCTTGAAGCAATTGTTGACACAAGGTGACTTACTCACTTTGAACACATTTTCAGAGAAGCTTTGGATGGAGACTAAATCTTCGATACCAGACATCGATCTTGAATCACACAAAACTTCACTATCTATCACAAATTAGGACTTATAGGTGCCTCAAGTGTTTTCACGAGAATTCAGCGGTGACGACAGTGGCGGCCCGTGGCGTTGTGGGTACGTGCGTCGACCCCAACCTCGATGTCGTAGGTTCGATTCCAGCTCTGAGGGACAGAATAATTTTCACGGCCCCACCTCTTTCGAGTCACTGACAATGCTCAAAGAGTATTTCCTGTCTAGAAAAAGCTTCTCAAACATGGCCGTTCGGAGTCGGCATAAAACTGTAGGTCCCTTCCATCAGTGTGAGAACAATAGCACGCACAGCACGAGTGGTTGCTGAGAAGCTAGGCCCTGGCCCTCTATGGGCTGTAGCGTCACCCATATTATATTATATTATTAAGCGGTGAGAACACCACATACGATAGATCTCTCCTTTTCCCCGAAACATTGACACATTTTTGAACTGCTTCCACCGCTAATGAGGTTTAGCTTCTAGATAACCTTAAACTATCGCCACCTATCGCCACTGCCTTAGTTGCAGCGGATGTCGTCCACCACAGACAACAACCATTCCATGACACATTTCTACTCCACTTAGCTCCCAAAGCCACACCCCGCGTAACGCTAAATTGAATCACTGTTCACTGAATCGCAACACTCATACCCCCTTCAACAACAGCTTTTTTGACGTATCTTAACAACAACTCTTGCAACAACTTTGCTCTCTTTATTCTGTAATCAGTATTTTATGTACATACAGTTCCTAGTATAGTTATTATTTTATTTTGCATTTTGTTCGTTCCAAGTTCTTCTTGTTTCAAGTTCGTACTTCAGTCCTAATCGAAGAAAGGAAAAAAAAACTGACTGCAATACGTCAGCCAGCACTCGCACATACTTTTGACATATATGCGTTTGTTCTTTCCGTTTGAATGACAGTTAAAACAGTTATATGCATCCATTTTTGTTCGATATGCTTATTCATGTGTTTAATGTGTTCTCCAGTGTACTGTTCGTCTTTCTGTGTACATACATATCTCAATCTATATCTGTAATCGTGTATCTATCGTGATCTGATAGAATGACAACGACCGCGTCCGTGTTTGTGAAGTAAGTCTAGACCGAGACATCGGTCGTCGGCGCGGTAAGTAGTTACATTTGTCGCATAGCTGAGCCAATTGCTATTACCTTTGATGGGTAGGTTGTGCTTCTTCGATTCGTCATAAGTTTCTCTTCAATTTTTTTTTTCATCAAAAACAGATCGACTTATTCATCCGTGCACATTGTTATTCTTTCCTCCTGCATCGCTTCTCTCTCAACCTAGTTCAGTGTGGTTGTTGTGAGTGGCGATTTGCTAGGCTCATCAGTTACGCGTTCCAGCTTCAATTGTGTGCGCCAGTGGGTATTTTTAATTCAAATTCTCCCATTCCCTGAGCATTTACATCCTTGTGTTGTGAGCATTTGAATTGGAGCAGAGGCAGGATATGCTCCTGCACGCACACACACGGTCGGGAACGTGCAGCAGAACTCCGCCTATTTGTCATAGCTGCCGGCATTAGTTGTTGGTTTCCTCTTGAATGGAAATGGAAACTGAAGCAGCTCTGCTATTAGGTTCACCGGGCAATGACTTCATTTGTCTGCATCGAATAGTGTTGTCTCCGTGCGGAATGATGCGGTGAACGACTGTATGATGATGGCAAATTGAACAGTTCGTCCTTCGGATGACATAATGGAAACGGTCTGAATTTTGCAGGAGTTTCCGGTTATCGTGCCGTTTGATTTTGTGTTGAAAGAACTGTTTTCGGTGATGCATGTCATGTGTATTCACAGCACTGTACGGACGGTGAATACACATGACATTCCGTACTTCGGATCTTCGTTGCCGTAGATATGGAAAGTGCTTGTTGATTTCTGAGCTCTGCGTGTGTAATACAACGACTATTTATGCTTATAGCACTCTATACGTCAAACATTTTGTACGATTTTGAAGTTTCAAACCTTTCCTACAGATCTCTTAGAAAGGGAAACAGTCTGTATGTCACGCTTATTCCAAACTCCAACCAGAGTCCTTAGCTTAAAACCCATTGAATACTCCAGTGGTCAGGTCTGATATTGTGTATGGATAACTTCCCGTTGATATAAGTTAGCAGTTGCTGAATATTGTCCTTAACCACTGCTGCCTGCAAACATAGTGGCGCAAATTCATAGTCAGCTCATTAAAAATTGCCTAAAGCCGACTTTAGTTATAGCCGACTCTAAATCAAAAAGCCCACTTTAACTTTTCGTTATTCATAGACATATTTATGCCTGTGTATATCTTCTTTGATTGGCGCTACAGTCCGGGGTGAACCTGGGCCTCGGTCAACAATCCTCTCCAGCTGGCACATTCTTTAGCCAGCTGCCTCCAATTTCGCACTCCAAGTTGGTTGAGGTCCTTCTCCACTTGAGTGCGCCATCGGGTTCGTGGTCGTCCTCTATTACGCTGTCCCACTGGTTCGGAGTCGAAAACTCTTCGGGCTGGAGCAGTGTTGTCCATGCGCTCTACATGGCCTAGCCATCTTAGACGTTGAATCCGTAGACGCCTGACTAGACTCATGTCGCTGTACAGCCCGTGCAGTTCGTGGTTGAATCTTCTTCTCCAAGAACCTTCAACGCAAACAGGACCAACGATTGAACGCAGAACTTTTCTCTCGAAGAGACCAAGTGCGTCTTCATCCGCTCTTGAGATAGTCCAAGCTTCCGCGCCATACAGCACGACTGGGATGATCAAGGTCTTATATAAGGTGAGCTTGGTCTTTCGAGAGAGGGCTCGACTACTCAATTGCCTCTTGAGCCCAAAGAAACAGCGGTTGGCAAGAGTTATTCTGCGTTTAATCTCAGTACTGATGTTGTTCGTACTATTTACTTGGGAGCCGAGGTACACGAAGTCCTTTACTACCTCGAAGTTGTAGCTGCCTATGGTGACGTTCTGACCGAGTCGTCGATGTTGTGTGTCCTTTCTTGATGACAGCATATACTTTGTTTTGCCCTCATTCACCGCTAAACCCATTTTTGCGGCCTCCGTCTCAATACAAGCAAACGCTTCATTGACGGCTCGCTGAGTTCGGCCAAACACGTCAATATCATCGGCGTATGCTAACAATTGGACGGACTTCTGGAAAATCGTGCCTCTAGTGTTGGCGTGTGCGTTTCGCACGATATTCTCCAGGACGATGTTGAAGAAGTCACATGACAGCGCGTCGCCTTGTCTAAAACCTTTTTTGACATTGAAGGTCTCGGCGAGTTCGTTACCGACCTTGATGGAGCAGCGAGATTTCTCCATCGTCATCCTGCACAATCTGACGAGTTTGGCAGGGATGTCAAAACTAGACATGGCGTTGTATAGCTCGTCTCTATGCACACTGTCATATGCGGCCTTAAAGTTGAAAAATAGGTGGTGGGTGTCGATCTGCATCTCTTGGGTTTTTTTGAGGGTCTGCCGTAATGTGAAAATTTGATCGATAGTGGACTTCCCAGGCCTGAAACCGCACTGATAGGGACCTATCAGGTTGTTGACGAATGGTTTCAGGCGCTCACACAGAACGGCAGAGAAGATTTTGTAGGCGATGTTAAGGAGACTTATCCCCCGATAGTTGGCGCAGTCAAAGGGGTCTCCTTTCTTCTCTTCTTTTCCTTTCTGCGTCATTGGGCCACTCTAATATCAAT
The DNA here is from genome assembly GCA_916610145.1 of Eristalis arbustorum. Lineage (NCBI taxonomy): Eukaryota > Metazoa > Arthropoda > Insecta > Diptera > Syrphidae > Eristalis > Eristalis arbustorum. Next base: position 40,811,606 of record OU744319.1, read on the forward strand.
TGCAGAAAAATCTTAGCAGTGGTTAGTAAGGATTTTCTGATGGATTTTAATGGCGCATTTGCCCACTGGCACAGCGGCCCTCCTAGGAATACCAGCAACTTGCGCACGCTTTAATGCTTCTTCTGGTGTGTGTGTGTATCGTAATCAATGTTGCCATAGGGACTCTATAGAGTCAAAAGGACTCATTTCTTTTAGCTTGACTCGGGGACGCATAATTTTTTGATGTGACTCATTTTTTTAAAGAGCAAAATGCACATGCCTGAGCACATACTAGTACTGCACCCACGATTAGCTCTAGTCAAACTTCGAGTCAGGAAAGAAATGTAGTTTCAATACATATCATAAATCATCATAGATGGCTGCAGAACGCACCGCTGATGCTGGACCGCTGCTTTCGTGGAAGGCGGCAACATTAGACTGTACACCTCATTAAGTACGAGTTTTCTAAGCAGAAGGCTATGCGCAATAAACTATATTTGAAAAACAGGTGGAAGGGTGATGGTTGGACCTCTCGAGAGCACTAACGTAGAGCATGACTCTCCAGTATGCAGATAGACCAAGCATTTGCTCTCAACTCCGCGGCATTCTTTTTGTCCCTCGACAAAAAAGACTGCAGACGACTTACCGGCCACTACACCTTTGCTAAGCACTGGGCTTAAGCGAGGATACCTGTCCGATGTCACTGTCCCGTCATTGATTGGATCAGGTGGCAGGTCTTCGGCGATTATGTGGTTAGACCACAGAAGCGCCTGCTGATCTTCCGAGCAATTGCAGGTTGCCACTTGGTAGTACAATGGACCAGTCTCGAGTCTTAGTGTTCCAGTGTAGTATCAAAACCTCGAAAAAAAAACATATTGGTTTCGTCTGTGTTTTTTTAGTTCCCAAATAAGCAGGTATTGTGTTATTGAAAACTTTTGTTGGGACTTATTTATTTTCAAAATGACTCGTTTTTTAAGCTTCTGGGACTCATAAATAATTTGACCTGTGGTAACACTGATCGTAATCGATGCTGAGAGTTTGGAGTGCATCCGGCAACATTGGAATTTTGACCGAAAAATCGTATGCCCTGGAATTACTGAAATTACGTGAAAAGGAGGAAATTATTGTACGCGTCCTTTATTCCATCCATATTCGACAACTTGCCGAAATAAAGCAAAATTTATGGCAGTTATCTCCATCTTCATCGGAACAACTGGTTCACGGAGTATGATAGATTAGGTGCTCATGGTAAGAGAATGGGTTTACTCTGGCGGAAATGTGACTTGCCTTGCCTTCCCTTCCCTAATTGTGGTGTCTGAGCCTTGCCTCCCTAACGTTGCTGGCCACGTTGCTTGCAGTCATCTAGACGACTTGGTCTTCATATCGGTGATTCAGATTCAAGGATTTGAAGAACCACTTCTATTGGCATTGGTATTCTTGAGATCGATGGCAGCCAGTGTTTGCCTTCCGAGTTACAAGCGCATGTTTGTTTATTTCGTAAAGCATCATTACGCCTTCTCCTTCATCGCATGTCTTGCAGAGAGGATCATATACAATGCAGAGACATTTGAGGCGTCTACTTACAATGTAGCCCCCTTTTCTCCAAATGAAGGAGAAAAATCGACCATAAATTCGAAGCGAGGAGTTAGCAGCTTTGACTCAAGTAGTGAATCAAACCAAGGTGGGACCGGAAGCCAATTCCAGATACGATGTCGTTTGTTGTGTTCCTTCCTCACAGTTGTAGAAGTCTATTGTAAACTCTTTTTTCATGTGGAGTTCGACGGCTTGCTTGTCGGTCTCTTAAACTTAATTCGTTAGTTTGTTTTGTCTGGATATAGACAACAGATTGCAAATAGAAGACTCTTGTGGCGCTACAGTTCGGAAAAACCTTCAGCTGCCTGCAGCTGTGCACATCAAGTTAGGCCCTTTTCAAGTAGTGAGCGCAAAAATGGCGGAACAACATCACGTCTGGTTTGATCAGTCCGGTCCTAAATGACGGCTCACACTGGTAGCTACCAACCACCTTTCCTATCACAAGACACACTTGAACAGGGCAATTGAAACCGACTCTGTTTGTTCCTTCAAAAGAGTTGCTTAATCCTTTCAAAACCACATTTCCCCCGATCCAAATTCTAAGCAAGAGTCGGACCGACAAAACGATCGAGTTCCACCAACATACACAGGCAGCACAAAGACTTTCAAGGACTCTCAACCAATTACTGCCGAGAGTCCAATGCATTCATTGCCGTAAAGTGTTGCTGCTAAATATTGGCTTGTTTACTGCAAACCGCACCACCAACACTCGTCCAAACCAATTCATCACCCCAAAGTGCATCGCTCTTCTTCATTAATCCGCAAGCAACCCCTTGGTGGCTGGCTGTTGCAGTTGCGGCTAAAGCCGTGCAATTCGTCGAGTGTTTATTGGCGAATTATGAAGGGGAAAAAATAAAACAAAACAAATAAAGCAGCGTGTTGCATATGCCACAAATTAACCACCGCCATCAATCCGGCCCCGCCAACAACTACTAACCCCTTGATCGAGTGCGTTAACTCCTCGAGAATGGAAATTTATGATTGCACCCATCGACCCTATTTTGTAAGACCTCGTCAACGTCTCGCACTCAACGGGTTGGGTAGTTGTTGGTTGCGCCCTAATTTAATCCAGAAGAAGGACCCACCGCGCCGTCGCTGAATGGCCATCGTGTGTCGCCTTGACAGCATATTCGCTGGATTGCACTCGTATCTTTAAGTTTTAATTAGTTAATTGATTGCAAAATGAATATAAAATTGAATTGGAATGTGTGATGGGATGCACTCTCGATGTGCTCGCTGGAGTGTTGGCACTGATCATTGATGTGAGATTGTGGGAGGGCGAGTGGTGGGATGGGAACGCCACATAGACGCCACCCCGGTCGCGTCTAAGGGGGGGTTTTGTGTGTTGTGTTGGGAATTTTTAATTGAATTGCACTAACAATGGCGGGGTTTGTTTTCATTTTATGTCCTTCAGCTTACATCTCAGATAAACGTGATTAGTTTCGTTGATGGAATACTGAACAGGATGTCACACAGTCGGTGTCACATTGATGTTGAGCGGGCATTGGGTGGGGAGCGGCATTTGTCTTGAGTGCTAATTGAATTTCGGTTCAAAATTACGAGTGCATGTGGCGGCAACTACTCTTTAGTGGAGCACCTATGCTACGTGACAGGGGCTTGCTGTGGGGTGGGAGTGGAGTTACAATAGAATGATTTTTATTGGTAATAAAAAGGATGGGGAGACTGGCGGAGACATATAAATCAGATCTTCGTAAGAGGAACCGTGCTGGATTTGTCATTCAAACAATGTGCCCCCAATCGCATGGAGTGGTTGAGCTGTTATGCAATTGAGTTTCCATTCCCCCCTAGTGGTCTGGGTGAAAATAGGAGGCGCGCACAAAACCAATAAACACACGCGACGATTTGGCATCTCTGCAGATTCTTCGAAAGAAGGGCTTCATTACTAATTACTGTCGCATGTTCTCCTTAATGGTCGTGGTCTTCGGGTAACCTGGGTGCACTTACCTAGCTCAAAAGACAACAATGACAGTTATGCAGGTTAACAATAACGGTCTACATACATATACACAGCCGTGTATAGTTCGGATACTTCTGAGCGGCAATCAGTAGTAACTGAATTCTTTTTGCTTCGTAAAGTTTGGTATGAAATCACCTGCAGAATATAAATTTTCGATATGAGAGAGATTATTTGTCTGCTAATTCAGACGCGTTACATGTTTCCGATGTGCAACGAAGGCAACAAAAGAAAGTTGCCAACACCCTCGATGAAAAAATAATAATTAGACAGTACGATGCACTTTCATGTGACTTCTTCTGTGTTGTCTTTGATAAGATCGTGTAAAGCTAACAAGCAGCATGACTTTTCCCGTCCTGTTAGCAGATTAGAGCGACATCATTGATCGAACCGCACAAACCGCAGGTGTACCGGTATGAAATGAAATTGAAAACAAACATTTTGTTGGAAAATAAAACACTAATTATCAATGGGAAAGTACAAACATTTTATTCAAAGTATTGGCCATTGTTTTCTACATATTTTGACCACCTTTCTGGCAATTTGTGAATACCACGCCAATAAAATTGTTCGTCTTTTAAAGCAAACCAATCTGACACCCAATTTTCGACTTCTTCGTGCGAATCGAAGTGCTGCTCAGCCAATGCGTATCCCATCGATGAAGACAAATGGTAGTCGGAAGGAGCCAGGTCTGGTGAATACGGCGGGTGGGGTAGCTGCTCCCAGCCAAGTGTTTTGATTGTATCCTGAACCGGTTTTGCTTTGTGTGCAGGTGCATTGTCATTGAGCAAAATTACCTTACCTGCCGTGTCTTCTGGCCAATTCTGGTCGTTTCTCTATCAATGCATGTTTCAAATTGATCATTTGTTGTCGGTAGCGATCAGTATTAACGGTTTCACCAGGTTTTAGGAGCTCGTGGTACACCACACCTTTCCCACCAAACACACAGCATTGTCTTCTTGCCGAATCGATCTGGTTTTGCAGTCGATGTTGATGGTTGTCCCGGATTAACCCATGATTTTTTCCTTCCACTACGGCACGTTGGGACCGCGCGACAATGTCGATGTCATCCGCGTATCCCAACAGCTGGACTGACTTTTAGAAGATAGTGCCCGCCGCACTCCTGTACCAAATTGAAGAAATCACACGACAGCGCATCTCCTTGCCGAAATCCTGTGAAGGTTTCGAACGGTTCAGAGATTTTTGAACCGAACTGCACGGTGCATCGCGAATGTGTTAGCGTGGTGCGACACAACCGGATCAGTTTTCCCGGGATCCCGAATTCGGCCATCGCTTCGAATAGCTCTTTGCGATGAATGCTGTCGTATGCGGCTTTAAAATCGATGAACAGATAATGAGTATCGATTTGAAACTCGCTGGTCTTCTCCAGGATCTGCCTTAGTGTGAAGATTTGGTCTAAAGTCGATTTGCCGGGCCGGAAGCCGCACTGGTACGTGCCGATTAGTGCGGTGCAAAATGGCTTTAGACGTTCGCACAGTACGCTGGATAGGATCTTGTAGGCGACCTTGAGCAGGGATATACCTCTGTAGTTCTTGCAGGAGGTAGGATCGCCTTTTTTGTGGATGGAGCATATGGAGCTAATATTCCAGTCGTTGGGTATGCTTTCGTCTTTCCAAATTCGGCAAATGATTTGGTGCATGCTCAATAGCATTACATTGCGCCCAGCTTTGAAAGGCTCCGACGGCTTTGTTGTTCTTCAGCTTTTTAATGGCTGTACCGACTTCTTCAAAGCTAGGTGGGAGGACTTCTTCGTCGACTGGAGTTGGGATTTTCTGGTTCCCTATCACTCTCTCCTGGTCAGGCCCGTTAAGCAGCTGTTGGAAGTGCTGCTTAAACACATCCACTATTCCCTGTGGGTCCGTAACTAGGTTACCCTCGCAACTTCGAAGAGCAAAAAATCTCAACATTGCTGCTCCTTTTATTCGTGAAAAAGACCTCGAAACCTCTTAAACTTCTCCACCTGCTACAACGGAAATCCACTTTCATGTACAGTGCATTGAAAAGGCGTTCCTGAAATGAAAATGACTACCTCAATTCTCCCAACCCGAAAAGGGGACAATCTTTCTGAACGATGGAAACAGCAAGTACTTGCTTTCGTAGACAATTGAACCTCGTTACTTGGCTGTGATGAGCTGACATTTTTGATTCAAAGAAACTCACTGGGGAGGTAAATCTTTGATCACTTGTACTGTAACTATGTAAAACACCCAGTAGTTCATTTTTAAGTTCACTTACCCATTTCCATAGCGATTAAAGAGGCGCTGTGTTGTCTTAAAAACAATGTGATATCAAAAAGCGATATCACCATCTGTTTCGATAGTCAGGCCGCCATAAAATCCCTGGACAATGTCATGTTCTACTCTAAAATCTCCCTTAATTGCAGGCTGTCTCGAGATGGCCGAGCATTTTAACATTCACCTCATGTGGGTGCCAGGACACTGTGACATACCAGGAAACTGCAAAGCCGATGAACTCGCTAGGTGTGGTACAACCTCATCCTTATCAATAGCAGGGGTACCACCTTCCGCCTGCCTTAAAACAAAAGAAATCTGGCCATCAGTCAACCTAAAACGGTCACTCAGTCTAGTTGGACTCAGCAAGCCCTCATTAAGGACCCTCATGGGAGTCATAACCGGGCATTGTGTAATTGGCACTCATGCTCGCAGGTTGGGTGCTTCATATAATGATTTTTGCAGAAGCTGCATGGATGAAGAGGAGGAAGAGAACACTCACACCTTCTCTGCTCCTGCAGTGCTCTTGCCAGTCGTAGGTTCCTGCACCTAGGAGCCTACTACTTCAGCAGCCGTAACGAGCTAAAAAGTGCCAGCATTGGCCAACTGAATCGGTTCATCAGCAGCACCAACTGGTTCCAGCGTTAGGAGAAGTCCATCCGCGTGGTATCACAATCGGCCTACTCTGGCCTAAGTGTGACTGCTCTGCAGCCACTACAACCGAACCTAACCATTTCGGGACACAACTCAAGCAATTAAAGGGACTGGTACACATTTGGTTTGAGTTTAAATGTGTACCAGTCCCAGTAGTAATTATCAACATTTCACAACAATTTCGCCGTCGTTGTAGGTCGCTTCAAAATTATTACTGATTCAATCCTAAAAACCCTAAACGACTCTCCAGTGCGAGAAGTAGTTGCTTGTTAACCTCTTGAAATCTTCAAAAGCCACAAATCATCCATGAGCGCCATCAGGTTCAAAGAATCTTGCAGCAAAACTCAGATCTGATACCGAGAGAAAGAAAGGATTGACAGGGATGTGAAGCAGAGCTAGAGCTCAAATGTCTCTTATTTGTGTTTCAGGTCACAGAGACATCCTCGGAACTGTCTAGGGAGGGATGTGCCTTTCAGTGCTTTCTTGCAAAAGAGGCTAGGCTGAAATCTCTACCCACTTCCTTCCAATAACATACCTCAGATGAAACTATGGTTTCAGTATTGCCGATCTAAATCAAAGGACCTCTTCGGCGAATTGTTCGGGACACCGATCGATAGGAGATCATGCCGTCAAAAAAGTTTCCCACACTCCTTGTCGCAGTTGGAATAACAGCTGAAAACACATTTAATTTGGATCATCTTTCGCGAAGAGGATCCATTCTAACTGTCTTCGATTCTATAGAAGCGACCTCCTCATTGACGGCTCCCTGTGTTCGCCGGAACTTCCAAACACAAAATAAGAAATGATGGCGGACGTAAAGTTCATTTGTCAATCCATTTTTCGAGACTTTCTGCTTCGTCCATTTCATTGACATGCGAAGCAAAACTCAACTGTTCATCGTTTTCCCATTTTTCGTTACAACGCACAATATGCAACCTTCCATCTGGCTGCAGAGTTTCAGAACATTTTTACAACCAGCTCAATTCCACAACGAGACACTATCTATGTAAATGTTCTTGACAAGCTGCCTTGTCCCACTCCGTGACCGTCTCTCCATCACAGCAAATGCATTTCATTCAGATTTCGTTAAATGTTCCCTCATCACGTATTCATCTATAATCTACATCCGCAGACGCCGCTGCGCTGTGTACGAAACGAACGGATGAATGAAGTGTGGGATATGATTGCAAAGCCGATCTCTTCCCACGCGGCGCCACTTCACTCGCTCAGTGATGGGTGGTATCAATCAAACCAATAACCGATACGATAAAACCCAACCTCACCCTGACCCCTTTCCAGTCTTATCTCTCTGCAGTCTGATAGGCACAGCCATCAGCTGCAGGTTCTCTGTCATCATCTCTCTCAGCTTGACGGATGTTGATGCACACCACAGGGTGCCACATCGAATAAAATCATCAAAAATTTCTCTTTTCGGAATACACCATGAAGTCAACGAGAAACTGAATTAATTCAATGGACTGTCGGCGGTTTTGTGTGTTTGCTTAAGCCGTCGCGGGAGGGGCGCGCTTGTCAACAAGACTGTTCACTAAATGTGTTGCTTGTCAAATATTTCAACTAACATCCTATCGCTTGAGTGCCGCTTGCAAGAGACTTGCTTCTTTTTTTTTCTTGAACGACAAAATGCAAAATCCAGGAATCTCCTCTCCTCTTCTAACAAAAATGGGAAAACTTAAAAAAAATAAAATTCGTTTGCAAACATTTTTAACTACTCTACCATTTCCGTTTCCGTTTTCGTTAAGTTAAGTTTTTTTTTTTTTGATTTTCCGTTGTTCCGTTTTGGTTTCCTCATTTCAATCATATGTGTGTTTAATTTTTGTTTAAAGGAGGGAATCGGTGGCTCGTATCGTTTAGCTAGCCTGGATCGGTTGGCAAACCGACAGAGAATCCTTGAACAGAATGGTGGCCTTGGTAATGTGTCACTCGAAAAGAATGGTGTACATTACGAGGCGACCAACGGACATTCAGCCACTAATTCATCATCAACTGCACCAACACCAACAGTGACGGTAAGCGAGACAAAATATTCACAGAAAAAAAAATACAAATTTGATTTGATTTGTTGTCGACGACGTTGTGGATGATGTGGGAATGATTCAAAAAATGACTGACACTGTTTGGCTGGAAGATCTCAAAAGAAAGAGAAAACTAAACAAAAAAGAAAACAATTAATTAATGGAAATATAATTTATTTTAGTTTTAAGACTTGAGTTGTGTTGTTTGTTTTTCGGTTTTTTTTTTTAAGTATTTGTTGTACTTTAAGTTAATTTTAATTGGTCTTTATTTTGTTAACTCTAACAACACAGTGAGGTGAATGGTGCGGAACTAACTTGTGAACTAACCGAAAATAAATCACTGGTCTGGCCAACTGGTCACCTCAAATAGAGGAGAGATCGTTGGCGGTGGTACTCTTCTGAATAGATTTTAAATGAGCTGTTGTCACTACAGAAAGAACATTTGAATAATAAATATATGCGAGACGCGATGGCTCAAGATAGACAAGGGTTTCTGCAGATAACTTGAAGGATGTCGGGGAAAACAACTTTTCAATGTTAACATGTATCCCTTTGAAGTATGGTAACGGGGAAAGGTTGGGTTTGTGTAGTTTTGTACAGTTGTATTTATTCGGAGCTAAAAGTTCAACAATCATTGTTTCTTGTTTTATACAAATAAACAAACGTCTGTTGTTTTGAATGGATCTTATTGTGGGTATAATTTGGAGCCACGTTTTATAGCATATTCTTCGCTTATAACCCTTGTAAAATTCTCTTCCAAGTGATTTGCCGTGGCTCACAGAAAATAGTTAAAATGTAAGACGATCTGAGACACGTGATCTGTTGCGACATCCAGTTAAAAGCACACGCCGATCTTGTGCAAAACGAAAACAAAATAATTCCATCCCAATCGTTGAATTAATTCTTTAAAAAAACTATGGGCCGATGATTACATTGATCCACAAGACGTGAGAGGCCTACCACTTAGTGAAGGCATCTGTCTGCCAACGGTGATGAAATGGGTAAATCACTGACAAACACTGCCGCCACAATTCTAGGGGAACCTGGGCTTAGCTTTTACGGAACCATCTATCCACTATGGCCCGTCGGCATCTAGCAACATTTCTGGCGGATGCAGATAGTAATTGTCTCTGCACGCATATGATTTGTTGTCTACTAGCATGAAACTGAAGGGACATTTTGGTCACTAAGGTTTGCTTTTTTCTTATAATTTGCGCGTGCTCAAGGGGTTATTAATACCCTTAATTGTCCGGGGTCAAGACACAGCACGGGCCGAAGGTATAGAGGGAGAGAGAGAAAGGAGGTACCTGTGCACATTGGTCTTAAACATCTGTGGATTGTAATCTACGGGAAATATTGAGCTGGAAAGAGCATTCCATATTCGTGTGGTGCGGCTAAAAAACGAGTCTCTAAATTTCACTGTGCGTCCGAAAGTAGGCTTAAGGGTAAACTGATGTGCATTCCTGGCGAGACGTGTATTGCGGGTGAATTCAAGGAGAGGAGGAATGCAATTGGCTAGCTCGCTTGAGCATCGTTTGTTAAAGTAACGATAAAACACGGACAAAAAAGACACCGTACGTCGATGTTCAAGCGAGTCTAATGAACCCGCGATATCGTTGTCTCCTATAAGTTTTATCGCTCGCTTTTGGATTCTATCTAGTAGGTGCAGGGTGGTCTTGGGGGCACCAGACCAGATATGAGCGTTATACTCAAGCTTAGAGCGAATGTACGCCTTATAGATTAAAGCCAAATCAGAGGGGGTGAAGTATTTCTTGCATCGATTAAGGAAACCTAAACATTTCGCGGCATTTTTGGCGACCTCGAATATATGATCGTTCCAACTAAGTGTTGTGTTGATGCACATACCAAGGATCGAAAGTTTTCCGGGTTCATCGATACAAGCGCCATTCATGGATAATGGCTGATTATCAGGGGTTCGCTTTAGAGACAGCAGACAGCATTGAGTTTTGGAAGCATTGAATTCCACTCTGTTGTTCTTACCCCAGTTGATTATGCTGTCCAGATCAGAATTCAATGTGCTTGACATACGCTGCCGTTCCAATATTACGTCCGAAGGGCAGGGTCGTGAATTTTGGAACGAATATGAAAAGCTGAGGGTGCTGTCATCAGCGAAGGAGTGGATTGGATTAGAAGTGGCAGACAGGAGATCATTTATAAAAATGAGAAAGAGTGTCGGAGACAGAACAGAGCCTTGGGGGACACCAGCCGCTTGCTTAGTACGTTTGGTTAATGTGCGAAAAAAAAACATCTTTCATAGAATACGGGTCTGATATTGTGGGTGCAAGTTTTAACCTTCCTTAACTGAATGTTCGTACTAACTTCTAACTGGTGGCCCGTGGTGTTGTGGGTATGTCCGTCGACCCCATCCTCGACGTCGCAGGTTCGATTCCAGCTCTGAGCGACAAAAATAATTTTCTCAACCCCACCTCTTTCGGGTCACTGACAATACACAAAGAGTATTTCCTGTCTAGAAAAAGCTTCTCAAACTTGGGCGTTCGGAGTCGGCGTAAAACGGTAGGTCTCTTCAACTCGTGACAGATAAATAGCACGCACAACACGAGTGGTTGCTAAAAAGCTAAGCCATGCCCCCTACGGGCTGTATTGCCTTCCATACATAAATTTTGACGTAATCTGCTTCCAATCATCAATTCCAATCTGTCTTGCATCAGCTAACCATTGTGTTGATGGAAAAGCACGACCTTCCTTCTTTCCTCAAGTGCGTTGAGGAGTGACCGATCGATAGCTCTTAACACACACAGTTGTATGTTCTCCAATCGACTTGCACGCCGACAGGACTATATATCCTATGTAGACATTTTCCTCGGAAACCCATGCAATCAGCATTGTCGTCCTACTCATTGTTCAGTTTTCATTTGCATACAGCACCGGTAGGACAAGTTGAGTCATTGAGGTCTGTCAAGTCAAAAGTGTGAAACTAGATGAACCAAAATAACAGGGTTTGTCAACAGCGATTTAATGTCGGATCGAATACTCTGAAGAAATTCCTTCACTCATCAAAGTTGTGCCTGTTGTGCAGTTGTGAACGGTGAGTCGATTTTGGGTCGCGATCAAATGACAAAAAGTAAAGATTCTGTGCAAATTTAAAAAAATTACCGTTAAATGGCCCTCAAGTTACGACCTGCCACATCAGTTCCTTTCTTTATATTCATACTGTATGTCACCAGTTCGAAATTAAGCCACAACCAATTAACTTGGGGTGCAGCACATCAAGTTGACTGGTGGTGGGAAAAGCCTTAATTGCGCCATCACTGCCGTCCATTTATTGGTTTTGTAAGTGTAGAAGTAGAGGGTCAGTTTCTGCGTTATGCTACGCCCTGGGCCTCGGTCAACAATCCTCTCCAGCTGTTACTATCCTTAGTCAGCTGCCTCCGATTTCGCACTCCAAGTTAATTGAGGTCTTTCTCCACTTGAGTGCGCCATCGGTTTCGTGGTCGTCCTCTATTGTGTTGTCCCACTGGTTCGGAGTCAGTCTCGATATAGCTACCTTGACTTCGTCTAGATCGAGGGGAAGAAATTCTCTTCTATCGTCGTCCATTGCGTGCAGTGGAACATTCTGCCTGACAGCGGTATTGGTGTCCACTTCGCCGTTAAACAGTCTGCAGAAGGCATCTTTCCAGATTTTCAGTATCGACTGCGACTCTACTACGAGTTGTCCCTCTTCATTCCGACAGGCTTCTGTCCGATGTTTGTACCCTTTGGATAGTTGTTTCACCCGCTGGTAAAACTTTCGGACATTATTTCTGCCGTACCCACTCTCCATTTCCTCGATCGCGCGCTTCTCGTGCTCCTTCTTTTTCTTTTTGAGAGTCCGGTGTTCTTCCCTTCTTTTAAGTTCGTAGAGCTCACGAACCGCTCTCGTTCTTCTATCCAGCGTCGCCTTATATGCTGCTAGCTTCGCTGAATGCACCTGCCGACACTCATTGTCAAACCATGGGTTTTTTCTAGGTGGCATTTTAAAACCCAACACATCAGAGGCAGCTTCTCTGATGGCGTTTTGACAACGGTTCCACTGTTCGTCGATTGTTTCGCCTGGCAGGGTTGGACTCTCTGAGAGCTTCAGGGAGACTCGATCCGAGAAGTTCCCAGCGTCAAACTGTTTTGGTCTTGCTCTACTCCGTTTTGCAATCGATATCCGAGTTCTGACCTTGGCTACAACAAGGTAATGCTCCGAGTGGATGTTGGCACCTCGGAACGTTCGGACATCGAGGACACTGGAGGAATGTCTGACGTCGATCGCAATGTGATCAATCTGGTTGACGGTTGATTGATCAGGCGACCGCCAGGTCCCTTTGTGAATGTTGAGGTTAGGGAACCGCGTGCTGGCTACAGTGAGGTTTCGCCCCGTCACGAAGTCCAACAGCCTGAGTCCATTGTCGGACGTGTTGTCGTGTAGGCTGTGTTTTCCGACGACTCTAGCAAAGATTTCTTACTTGCCTCGCTTTGCATTAAAATCTCCTAGAACGATCTTGGTGTCGTAGCTGGGGCATTGATCGTATGTTCTTTCTAGAAGATCATAGAAGTCATCCTTGCTATCATCGTCTTTGTCCTCCGTTGGGGCGTGGGCGTAAATTAGTCTGATGTTGCCGCATGTTGCCTTGATGCGGATTGCTTTGAGGCGTTCGCTTATGTATCTAAAGCTTAAAACTTCTTGCCTAAGTCTGCCTTGAACAACGAATCCGCATCCAAACACGCGCTGTCTTCCCTCTTTGTAGCAATCACCGTAGTAGATGTCGCAGTTTCTCATGTTTCTTTTGCCCGGCCCATCCCATCGCACCTCCTGGATGGCGGTGATGTCAGCCTTATAGGCTTCTAGGGCCTCCGCAAGTTCATCGGCTGCACGTGGTCTGTTAAGTGACCTCACATTCCACGTGCAGAACCGAAAATCGTTGTCCTTGTTTCGTTGTCCATGGTCGTCAGCAGTAGGGTCATCCGTATCCGAGGTTTGTTGCCGTCTCTGAACTAGAGTATACTTTACACGGTGGGAAAGTTAACCCCACGCGAAACCCCCGAACCTGGAGGACCGGTTCCTGGTTTAAGCCCCCGGACAAGGGGTCGGTGCATACATTGGTTCACCTCTAAGCGGCTGCAGTAGTGGTTATCCAGAGGGTGCCGCGAGGAGGCTGTATGTCAACTTGACACTGTGCATTTACAGGGGTTGTTGCTGGCATCTCGTCAAGTTGAGAGCAATCTACAACTTTGCCTTCGATACACAGGTCCATGCCCTCCAGCAAAATTGATTGGTTTTGCTTAAAAATCCGTGTGTTTGTCCACAGCTGTGTTTGTTTATCCACCTTGGGTCGGAGAATGTGAGTCAAAAGCAGATTTGATTTCGTTTGTTGAATGGTGATCTTTGACAAAGAGCCTCCCTTTTGGAATTTGATTTCCTCCACCCGACAGACCGTAGTCTTGGTTGTACTTATTTTGAAAGCTCTTGGCCTGCCAGAACGTTGACTGCCGCAGAAATATGCTACATTTTTTTATATGGCCGTGGGACACCTATATATTTTTTGTCTGTGATTGAATCTTCGTAGAGAAGCGTCTAGAGTTAGGACTTCCTCTTCATCCACAGCTTGTACTTGAATAGGACTTCAAAATTTAGTGAAAAATGATCTCGTGTTAAAATATTGTGCACCTTTCTTGTTGTTGTGTCACGCATCTTATACGATTTTATTGTGATTCTTCCCTCGATACATTCAGTCACTGAACTGTCTTCGGTTGAATTCACTGTCTTTCATCGATGACCACTTTTTTTGCACACACTCCCGTCTTAACCGACACTCTGTTTCGTCCGCTCTCGGTCAACTGTCTTCAGGCAACTGACAACACCTTTCAGAGACAATCTCAAATACTCCTCCGTTTTGTGGACCACAGTCACAAATCTTCCACACGCTCTTCCGCCATTTAAGTCAAACATCCCGCTGCTTAAAAGCATTTTATGTGATCCGTTCACACGACTGACACAATGAATTCGATAGCAATAAACCAATTTATAACCCTCTTGACCGCCGTGTGCCATTCCCAGTGATTGACACTCGACTCTTGTTCGATGAAACCATGCGTCATGGGCCACCACCCGGTGGCTTTGCAAAGCGACACAAAAGCCATTTAAGCGCCAAATATGAATCGTGCGATACAATGGCGGCGAAAAAGGATCACCACACGAGCCATGAATCATGTCTTTTGAGGTCAATTTATGGAACGAATTCAGCCGCAGACGACTATACATGACATCCGTTGTCAGTTCTATATCCGATGAATTAAATTTACGAACCGAATCGTTCTCTCGTTCGCGTTAATTGCGCACCACACACAAGGAGGAGGAGGCGCTTTGCGAGATCCTGTTTCGTTGGTTCTGAACTTGCACTCTATACGGTGCAACAGGAACGAATGGCGGAGGAGAGACACTAGAGAGTGCACTCCGCGTATCCTACGCAATTTATATCTACCGGTTTTTGTGTGAAGTACCTAGAATATTCCACACAGCTCGTCGTCGAGTGTTAAGTGTGTGTACAGACAGTGCTGTGTGTGGTGATGGGGCCGAGGAGCGTTGCGCTTCTTCCATGCATGCTGCACATTTAGCATGCAACAAATTTTTGCGCATTTCTAGTCGAGATCTATTAATAGAATATAATGTTGCATGGAATGTTGAATTTCAACCGAACCCATGTTATGCTTGTGCACTGATAAAAAGGATTTGATTGTTTTAATGACGATACGACTGACGTGATTTCAAATTGATTTTTGCTGTGACTACGGAATGTGTCTTCAAACTTGCAGTGGAGTTTGTTCAAGAGTTTATTGTTATCCAACTCAATCCTTACTATTCAAGGGGTGCGAACAATTATGTGTAAATGCTTTTGTAGTTCTTAGGCAGTTCCACGTTCCATTTACTTCAGAGTGAAGAAGAGTTTGGTGACCTGATAAGAAGGATTTGAGAATAATTAAACTGATGTAAAACAGCAACAGTGTGCATTATTTTGAAGCCACATTCATGCTATTGTGTGTGGAACATCACGTCTGGGTTTTGCTGTCAGTCCTGCAAGCGATGGGTCCAATGTACTCACCTGCCTGTCCTGCCTGTTAGTCTGGACTAAGGACTTGATGAAAAATAATAAAAAATGGAGTCGCATGATCGCGGCTCTTAAATGAATAAAACTCTCAGTGACTCATCAGGTTGGAACCATAGCCCTTTGTGGATGCATTGATGTGTGGTCGGATACCTGTGGATTGATGTTTGGTCCAACAACTGCAAGTTTGCTTCTTGACATAGCTGTCGAGCAAAAAATGGATATTGTCCGAGGATCTTCCGCTTACATCTCCAGCGAACAAGTAATGAACTCACAGCGTGAGCCAGCTTCAATTCAACCGTCAGTACAATTTGAGTGTATGGCTAAATTCAATTTTCAAAATTACACAGCATATCTGCAGTTGCTGCCCTTTTATAATGTATAGCTTTTATTTGATTATCATTTCCATTGATAGTGAAGTAGTCCTTCGTTAGAGAAGGACGTTCTTGACGTTGGGAGGGGTAGAGTATAAGCTTGCTCAACAGGCGTAGTACAAAATTGAAAGTCTGGGAAGATGAACATAATAAAGCTGACCTAAGAATGCTATGTAGAGCAATATAAAACCACGGAGCATGTTATAAGCACTTTTATGAAACGTTCCTTACAAGTGCAGACGTCGTTTGCCCACGATAAGCCCGGAAAAGATTCAAAAGGAAGAAATCCCATCTAGAGCAGTTGTGAAATATCCCAGATTTCTAATTCTAGGCTGAAATAAGTAGGCCGCATTACTAGTGTCTTGCCCAAGCTCTTCAATTCAATTCAATTGCTTAGGTGCATCGGTGCGTTGAAGGGCACGTAAAAAGCCTGACAGCTCTCCGTAGTGTGCCACTTGTAGATAAGAATTTGAGGAGAACTTGCTCGAAACGGTGGTAGTAGCGGCCGTGACGTTATATTCGCTTTCTTGCATGTGACAAAAACAACTGGGTGTCAGCAGAAAACTGTAGGTCTCTTCCACTTGTGGGAGATCAATAGCACACACAACGCTAGTGGTTCTGTAACATCTAAGCCATATGAACCTCATTTGTCACATCTAAGCCATATGAACCTCATTTGTCTGCAATCACCGGACGGAACGCAGATTACGGGAGACTGGAACATGAAACCTAGCAACTCGTGAAGAGTAGTGTGATAAATATTTGCCAGTCTTCAACAACAAACAGAATGATATCAAATGTCTGAAGCTCGGGACATGAAACCGATAGTTCAACGTGGACACCAACAGACCTCAAGGATGATCTGGTGAGGAGCTGCCTGTAATGAAGTCTCCACTCTCCGAGGCTGATCGAGGAGATCCTTGTCAATCCTGGTTACACAGTACTATAAAATTCTTCGTGAACCGTAGTGCAAAAATGGCACGAGCATGGTCAGTTACAATACATACATCACATTGCAATGTCATTGCAATTGACAGTAAAAGAGGAAAAACGTTTAAAAAACAACGTTTCAAACATCCCTTCGATATACCTGCGTATTGTGTTACCTGTCAGGCGGCGAAAAAAGGGGTGTAACTGCCTGGGTGCCATTCCATTTGGACGATGTTTTCTGATCATAATTACATACAAAAACCAAATGAGCACCAGCTAAACGTATCAAGTATCAAATTAAAAACAATACTCAGCGAGGAAAAATTCCCATCTAATGAATTCGTTAATTCGTCTTTCCACCGACTGTGCACACGTCTACCACAGCGTGCGGTATCTGGTGTCGCAGCAACCACACCCGGATCGGTTGACTTGAAAGATTCAAGCTCCCACTCCCGCGTGGAACGTGCTCCCCAGACCGGCAGTGACGTTCAGGTGAAATGGAAAAAAAACATCTAATCACTATGTCAAACAAAATGTGATTACAACTCACAGTGTAATGCAGCAGCTAATGACGTTAACAGTACTAAACCATCAGCACGTCCTTACACAAAAAGACCCTCAATCTGTGGTCGGGTCGTTTTCCCTCTTTTCTCGGAACCTAATTAGAACGTCATCATTAGTGTGCACGCCCAGACGTCACGATGGACGAAAAAACCACCAAAGCGTCGATGATTTAGTGACATTTCTTGCCGTGTATTCGTATCTCATTTGAGTGTGACTTTTCCACCGTCCGACGGTTGCGCATGAGTGTGCGCTTGATTTGTGGAAATTAGTCGTTGCACGGCGAGTGTCAGTTTTCCACACACAAACACACGGGCCACACTCACCTTTGTCAATGATTCACCGTCAAGTCGTCGCTCATTTCGGGCCGAGCTCTAATCTTATCGGGCAAATATAAAACTTGTCAAAGTATCGACAACCGCGACGGAACGGCGGATAGAGCTGCAGTATCAGCCATAAATGTTGTTCGTTTGTATTTCGAGACCGTAAATAAAAGATATCAACTTGAAGACTGAGAAAATGAAATGACACCACACAAGTTTGTGCTCTCTCGGTGCGCTCTCCTCCGCACGCTCTCTCTCTCACTTTTGAGAAGCAAACGTGTAAAATGACCCGCCGAGCGCCTTGACTTGTGAGTTGGGGTCCCGGTCCGCCGCTGGACCCACCGCCGAAGTCAAGCTGTGGAGTTCGATGACAAGCCGATGGCGGCGGCGAGTGCTGCGGCGCACTGTATAAGAGAGAGAATAAGATACTTTCCTCGTACACTCTTGGTGGCGGCTCATTTCTCCGCTCTCCCTCGCGCGATCCATTCGGTCGTTGTCGATAGCGACCAACCAAAAGTGATTCACAGCAGCAGCTCGCGGCGCTCTCGCAGCAAGAAGAGCCCAGAGAGGAGCTGACTGACTGGTTCAACAACGACTGAGGTGAGGTGAATAATACTACACAACAATACGGCTACGGGCTGCATCGCGCGAGTCGCCAGTTAAACGGTTTTTTGCTTTTAGTAACGAACCACAGTTGATTTGGTTTAGTGCGTGCGTGTTGTCAGTTTAAGTGCGGTACAAACGACGGATCCAGTCCAAGTTTTCCTCTCACAACTATATACTTCCTTGGCTGCGATTCCAGATTTTTTGTGGATCACGTTGAGATCTGAAAGAAAAAAAAATTAAAATAAATAAAGTTTTATGTCGCATCAGCAGCAATGAGCAGCTACTCGGTCAACAATTCAAGTCGGGTAACGCAATTGCAGAGTTATTTCGCTGATAAGATACGCTCGAATGATGAGTACAATCGTGGGATAGGTGGCAGTATCAAGTATTCCTTCAATCGAATCGATAACAGAGTGAGTGTCCAACCAACTATACATACCTATACTGTGCCCAGTGATTGTGGTGTGTTTCTTTGAATTGATTGTGACTGTGAACTCTGGCGGCGAGGTCTGATATACGCCCCCATTAAAACAATTAGCCGTAGTGAATGCTAAACCAGCAAATTAAGTATAGTTTCTCTTGTCTTCCAGCTGTGCGTGTGTGTCTCGCCACTGACAGTTGCGCTAAAGTTCGATCCGTCCACCCCGCGGGGAAACATCGAATTGTTCTTTGAGATCGGAAACTGTATACAGAAAACCGGAAAAACATAAATAAACTCTGGTTCAGGATTACTCACGCGAGGAGGATGTGTGTCATGTACACAAACAGGGAGAGGAAGAAAATGAGATTTAGTGGGCGATGTGCACGCATGTGTTGACCTCAAGTTCAAGTTTAAGGGAAGTGAACTGATTGCAAATTCTGCCGGATGTCCTGTCGGGTGATGGGGTCATATCCGCGATCAAGACTGTTGCTTATTTAAAGCGTCCACGAAAGGTGAAGACGAAGACATTTTTGATAGGGGTGGCGTAGGTACACTGTGCTATGGGTGATGGGAAACCAACTCGCATTTACAATAAAGCGGTGGAAGTCAAGTCACTTAGTCTCCTTTCCTCACAAACTATTCCAAAGCCGTTCAGAGTGAGTGTGCGCTTGATTTGTGGAAAATCTCCTTAATCCATTCATGGAGCGATCTCTGGAGAGATGTTGGTTGAGTTGCAAATATCATAGATACAAGTGGGTTAAGGAGAAGCCTGAGGTGTAAGATGCTTTCGACCACCTCCCCATCCATGCAGTGGCATGTCATGGCTTCCCATGACACGAAGCATAATAATTTTGAATTTCGTCTGTTATAGGACAGACCTTTGCTTGGGCTAGTTTTGGCCAAATCAGGCATTTGATGTCCTTCGAACACCACCATCTTATTACTGTTTTCTGCTGGCCAGAGGAATCCCTGTGGTGGCATGGTACCCAACAAAAACGTGAACAGTCTCAACTGACTTCTTTGTATAACCCTACGATCTGGGGTGGATCGGGTGCACAATCATTGGCTAGCCGCTTTGGCACACTTGCGCTGACATTTCATTCCATTTTCAAAACGCTAACACCTCACAAGTCTCCATGATCGGCGTCTGAAAGTTATCACACTTATCGGCTAGTCTCTTCCTTAGACGGCTTTCAGTCCCTTGAGAAATTACCTCAGAGCATTGCTTTGGAATTTTTAAGTTGTGTGACTGCCTGCGAACAAAGTCGCAAAATTTGTCTGGACCGCGTTGTTGGTTTGAACTCATTGCGCTGTGTAAAGACGTCTGACTGACGTGCTTACGACTTCTTGGAGTCAGATTAAAGATAACATTTTGATAGATTGGTTCGCTGAGAGCCACTGACACATATACAGGCGTCTCGTTTGACATTCTTCGCGATGCATGTTTATGTGCCAATGAACTAACCCCCTGGCCACGTTGATTCAATTGCGGCTGTTGAGATTTGAGTTGGAATATTGAGATGTGGCCCGAGTGAGACTCTACAAAGGTCCGTCAAAGTTTGTGACTCATACTAGTCGACAGTGCAAGAGGAATAATCTATGACAACCAGGAGGCATTGATTAGATTCAAGGACACAAAGACTGAGGGAACTTGAGAAGAACTACCATTATAATTAAAGGCATTGATTAGATTCAAGGACACAGAGTCTGAGGGAAGTAGAAGAACTACCATTCGTAGAAGCTCATAGTTTACAATTAAAATAGTGGGGGATTCAATATTGCGCCATTATCCACACATGTTGGTTAATAACTCAGTCACAACTTGACGGATTGTCGGAATACATATAAAGTCGTCTCTTGCATGAATCCAAAAAGTATATCTTCAAGCTAGGCTTTGTCCCAAATCAAGGCTTAGTCCCAAGCGACATAGTCATATGGGCGAGATGTGTGAGATGTGGTACTTGTTGAAATCAAAGAAAGAAATGCCTTCCACATCAAAATCTTTTATTTGAGGGTAGAGTAATTCATCTACATATATGGGAGCTGAAGATAGCGAGTTGTGTCCATTTTCAAAGATGTATGGACTAATGACCTGCCAGAATGGTCTTTTGGCAGTCACGTGTGGTTCCTTCCTTATAATAATAATATCGGTTGCGCTACAGTCCGTTCTAGTCCTGGACCTAGCTTCTCAACAACCACTCGTGTTGTGCGTGCTATTGTTCTATCACGAGTGGAAGAGACCTACAGTTTTATGTTGAGTCGAACGGCCAAGTTTGAGGAGCTTTTTCTAGACAGGAAATACTCTTTGAGCATTGTCATCCCATCAGGTGGGCCATGAAAACTATTTTTGTTGCACAGTGCAGGAATCAAATCTACGACGTCGAGGTTGGGCTCGACATGCACATACCCACAACGCCACGCTCCGCCGCCTTGCATTCCTTCCTAGCGACTGCGTAAATTTTCCCAATTTCAACACGTTCAGTAATTTTTCAACGACGTATAGTGTAAAACAGCACGCATTAGGTGTTTTAAACCAACCACTGAAAATCTCGCGTGCCAATATTGTTGGACGCAAGTGAATTGAAACAGGAATATGACTACGAATTGGGCAGCAGTCTGCGGACCGTGATTCATTTGGATAGGATATGTTAATGAAACTGCATTAGACGATCATTTTTGTTCTAGTCTTCAGTTGCCCAATGCTGTTGCTTTCCAGCAGATAAGAACGAGTTGGATGCTAGGTTATCATATTAAGGCGGTTTGTGTGTATCATCCGTGATGCATTTTCGTTAAGGAGGTGAATTTCTTGTGATCAGCGGTGTTGATCCAGTTTCCGCTCTAGTACCCCCCGACCAATGGTCATCGGAATCACCTGAAAAATGTTCTAAAGCTAACTGCAATAAAGACAAGAACATCTATGTATTATCACACAAAACAACTTATTTTTTAAATAAATACAAAACTTTTAGAAATACATGGATAAGTGGTTCTTGGGGCCATGCAATCCGTCATTGCCCCACGGAAGTGAAAGTCTGCCCAGTGACTGTCCTGTTCTCCGTTATCACTCAGAGTAAATTGACGTCAACCCACTTGTGTTATTAGCTTCAATTCGTCATTCTGTGCCACCAAAGCTGTCATGATGGTTCATGCAGGTAGAAATGTGGCTTTCTGTGCATCTTTAACATCTCCGTGAATGAGTGGAAGACGATTAGGAACCACACCTTTTTTTCCCATATTTGTTTTAAACGAAATCAGAGTCGCATCACGGCTGCTCGTTCCCTTAGAACAAGTAGTCACATCCATCAAGTGTGGTTGGTTATCGCTTGAAAATATCAAATTTCAATTGTTAACCTCTGATGGAATATGTCGATTTATCAAATTTAAAACTGCTATCTCCTCCCACTGACTATTTGAAGGTGTGCATCGGAAAAAGCTGCTAGTTCCTCCAAGTGCTTGTGCTTATCTGATGCACGTATTCATTACGTTATCGTATCGAAATTCCCTTCGTTTACCTGATAAGAACAGTCTTTTGTTTGTGAAACTTTGCAATGACATCATAGCTCGACTTGTAACACGGCTCCGAAAGGCTTTTTTCAGGGATCAACGCTTGAATTGTTTGCATGGTTAAAAATGTTTGCCACCCTTCTGTCCAACGGGTTTTCAAGGTTGCAAGCAGACAGACAAAGTTGTCAATAAACCCGATTTGGGCTGCTCCCCCCATGATATCCTAGTCACTTTATGCCGTGGAATTTGAATGGCAAGAGTGTACAAGAAAAAATAACGTATTAATGACTCAGCCAATTGAAAGGCGTGCATCATTGACATTTTTGTGGTTTCCAATAAATCGTGTAAACTTAAAGAGAATAGATTTCTGTTTAGTTTTGCAGAGACTAGACCACCTTGAGTTTCACTACGTGGCCTATGTGTCTGTATTGAGAGCTGCAAGGTAAATCCTTCCCTTCTCAGCTGACTCATCGGGTTGTCAAGTTTGTGTGGTGATCAACGCAAACAGCGGCTGTTTTGAGGTTGTTGTTGATAGACGAGCTACGTAGCTTTACTTAAGTTGCTCTTGGATTTAGCAGGTCGTTTAGGAAAACTAGCGTTGCTTCACCTTTTGAAGAGCAAGACAATATATAGTATTTGAAGGCCCTATGACTGAGCTCTTTAATGCAGTTTTTGTGGTTAGTTTCCTCTAGTTGCGCACAACTTGTTGTTTAAGATTTTTCTTTCATGTATGCCTTCTTTCTCCTTAATCATGCAGTAGGCATGGCCTAGACTATAACCAGGAGTGGGATATGTCTAGACAGTGTGTTCGCTTCCTGCATTCCCTTAAAAACATGTTTAAACATATAACAAGAAGAAAGATCGATACCTGTTTAATTAGGCTTCCTCCGAAAGAGCAACCATCAGTTAGCTTTGCTCGTCCACCAGTTGTCTGACAGGAGTTCGTTGAACAATCCAGGATAAAGCAGCGACTGATTGGACATGACTAAAGACTGTTGCTATCACGGAGCAACCTGGTGCTGGATCAAATGCATCGACTGCCCTCGAATTAGCATTGCTTTCGGTATTTAATTGGAGTTAATTTTGATTCTAGGAATGATGATTGTACAATCTTGGACTCTTTCCTTACGAAGCTCGTTTGTCAATTTCCATTACAAACACAAAACATTCTCCTCCTTAATAAAGCACAAAGGCGTGATAAATACCTACATCGTCTCTACAAAGCGTCGGATTAAATAAAAATAGCAGCAGCATTGATGGCGCCTTTATTTCTTGATGAATGGGTGTCCTTAAAGCTCACCGCCTAAAGAGATTCTCCATGTCTTCATCAAAGAAGATATTTCCAAGAATTCGCATTGAATATGACTCTTTGACTCCCTTCGGTTCTAGTTGAACTTGTGAACTTGGGAAATTTATTTATGAGTAAATGAAAAAGAAATGTCACTTTGATGTTGACTTTAAAGGTTACTGGATTCTGAGAAATGGCAATTCGCTTCGGTACTGACATCGGCTTTTGACGTACGCCGACCAATCGATACGATATGGGCTTTGAAGCAAACAAGTGAAATCGTTTAAATCATGCTAATTAACTTCCTAAGTGAGGGATTTCAAGCTACTCTGTACAATGCTCTTCGTGACTAATTGATGGATGTTCAAAGAAAGTTGCTCTTGTGTTCGTTCGAGGCAGCATTTGGACATTCTTATGGAAGACAGGCGTCCATTCGTAGTGGAATTTCAGGGAAGAAATGAATGAAAACTTTGCAAAAATCGTCTTGAACTTGTGGTACTTTTTGGCAAGGCCATTTCCGTTTCCACAATTTCGAACTCGTACACCTGCCATGACTATGCTACAGGATGTGTTTACCAGGTTATTGCCAGGAGCAGCCCATCATTGATAGAAGCCACTGTTAGAAGCTGTCGTGAATGTAATGGAAGTATGCTCGTTTTGGTGTAAACGTGGCAAGAGGTCGAAGACAGTTGATTTGTTATTGATTTCGGACATTCCCGACGAAGGACGTGCTATGCTTTGTTGGACGACTTCGTAGAGTTTGTCTACAGTCATAGCTTCTGCGGCAAAAACTCGCGTTAAATCTTCTTCTTGTCTCACACGAGTGGACGTTATCTAGAGTTTGGAGTCCACTGCAGAAGTGACAATGGCCTGGAAGTTGGTCCAACCGGACACTGAAGCAAGTGTTCGCGATCGTAATTTCCGACATCCAATCTGCCCACTCAAACCACGACCGATCTTATTTGGGCCTCTGGGCGGAAGGGTGGGTCGCAGCATACATTCGGCTACCTCTAAGCGATTGATCTAGATGATCTTAATATTAGCCTGTGTATCGGGATCATTGCTGGCGAGGTTTGGAATCATCAACACCTTCACCTTATTTGCAAAGTTCCATGCCTTTTAAGAAGAGTCTTGTACAGAGGATGCTAATGAAGGCGATGGAGCGGGCAGATTGAGGCAGATCTTAGTCAACTTGGCGTGGACAAGTGGAGACAGCGGGCTGAAACTACAGCTAGACAGACTTTTTTGTTTAGAGCCATGTCTTCCGCATATTGTTTCAACTCTTTGCCTTGGTACGTTCGCCTGATATATTGGAAGAATACATTTCTACGGTCAGAGCAAGCAATCACTTCCAAGACATTGTAAATGGTTTAGGAAAGAAATTAAAGAAAGCAAATGATTTATCTCAATTCCTGTCCTTTGTTTACTCAAGAACCTAAACTGCACCAACGAGCGCGCCATTTCAATGATAAATCCTTCTCTTACAACAATCAGGACGATTCCGCTTCAGATAAGAGCCGAGGCTAAAAAACTAACCAACTGCTGTGTCCATACAACCCACGTAAACATACGAGTATTCCATTCGAAATATGAACTTTCACTCAGAGGAAAATGACAACGCAACGCACACAATCTGTGATCAAGTAGAAAACGCCTTCTGTTCGGAATGCGTTGCCCCCCCAAACGATTCTGTAAATCGAACAGGTTCCTTAAATTAATTTTTATAGGAGACCAGTCCCCAGGGTCTCTGGTTTTTCTTCGACGGTGGCAGTAAAACTTAAACACGCTAAGCACAAGACTTGCTGGTCGTGGCTGGTCTGGGTTGAATGTTGATCCATCTTTAATGTGCGCGATGAGATTGGTTTCTTCTCGCCCGGTCCAAGTGGGGTTTCGTTTTAATGTCCGCCGTTTCGGTACTAATTATCAACCGATTGGACGTAGTTTCCTCATCAGTTCGGTCGTAAAACGCATCAATACACCAACGTTCCATATCCCCTTATATGCTTCCTTATCGTTAATGTTTTTGGTTGGATTCGGTCTACAAGGGGGGCAACACAGCGCAATCACCTGCACGTTATCCTTGCTCAAGATCGCATAAACTTTTAGTGACACGGTTATGTTAGTCACGAATGACACGATAGAGACGGAGGGGATATCCGCGGCTAAAATCAGGTAAATGTCGATCGATATCGGTGGAATGTGCCGAGCGGTTATCCACACTGAAGTGTCAATACATTTTAATTTGAAGCATGCCTGCCGTCCTCTGGGATACAGTGAGTCTGCACTTCCTTCCGCATTTTTGCATAAATAATGATTCCCGTTCTGGTTCTGTTTTGTTTTATTTTTTCGTTTCGTTTGATGGATGCATTCCTGTTGTGTTTTTTTTGTGTGTATCCCTCGTTGGAGCCCCGGATGCTGTGAATCGAATATTTCAGATTTATTTACCATGCACATGCTTAAGTTTGATATTAATTATTGATTTCTTCCCATTTTTTCTATTTGCAGCTGCAATCGAAGCGTGAGATGTTCTTTAAGAGCGACTCACACAGCAGTCCATCTGGTCCACCGCCTACACCACCAACGTTAAACAATCATGTGAATAGTAATTCAACATCACAGGTAAAGAGAGGGCAATTTGGATATGCAAATGAATATAGGTTTACAGAGGTGTCTCGTCCAGTGTGTGCGTGCAGACAGAGAGATGCGATGATAAATGAAATTGCTTGTGGTGGTGATAAATCTAAAGCAAAGTGTCGGACTGGAGATAATTGGATTTGCGTTGGAAGTGTGTGTTTGTTGTGAAAACATTGACAACAAGAGAGAGAGAGAGTGTGTGTGTGTAAAATTACACCAGCTTAGGTGAGACGAAACTAGGCCGAAGTGAATGCAGCTGACCAGTGATCCTCAAAAGATTTATAATCGATGATGGAGTGAAGGGGAGGGGGGGGGGGGGGGGGCTGTTGCATTCCCTTTGAGGAGAATTTTGGCATCTTTAGTTTCTCATTTTCTCTAAGTATCCTGAAGGGGCTCGAACAAATTATTGAACAATTTTAGACTATTTCGTGATTCAAGCAAATGTTTGTACAATTGAGAATAATAGCCTTAGTCGATGGAACATCACGGTTAATTACAGGGTGACCAAAATGGGAATGATATGAATTGAAATTAAAATATCACAAGAACGATGTAAAACTTGAAACAGATTCAAGTCTTATTGTGAAGCCACATTCACGACATTATGAATCATCATTCACATGGTTGCTTCAGCTCTTCTAGCAGTGCTGCAGGTCGTCGATCCAATTTTTGATGACTAAGTTCAATATGTGTGGTGGCCGTGGCGTTGTGGGTATGTGCGTCGACCCCATCCTCGACGTCGCAGTTTCGATTCCAGCTCTGAGCGACAAAAATAATTTTCACGGCCCCACCTCTTTCGAGTCACTGACAATGCACAAAGCGTATTTCCTGTCTAGAAAAAGCTTCTCAAACTTGGCCGTTCGGAGTCGGCATAAAACTGTAGGTCCCTTCCACTCGTGGAAGAACAATAGCACGCACAACACGAGTGGTTGCTGAGAAGCTTGGCCCTGACCCCCTACGGGCTGTAGCGCCACCCATATTATTATAAAATAGTAATGGACCCGAATGGCTACCCTGCGGTAAGCCCTATGTTATCTTCATTACCCGAGATTTAGAACTATCAATTTTTACCAATTACTTCCTCCCTGTTAAGTAATTCTTAAACCACTCTAACATGGTTGAGCGAATTCCCAGTGCCTTAAGCTTGTTTAAAAGCAAAGTGTGATGTACTTTATCGAAAGCTTTCGATAAATCAGAGCAAAGTTCATCAACTTGTTTTTACTAACTCGACTGAACATAGGTTCGGACATGTCTAAGGGGCAGAAATGAAACGAGTATTTAAGTCTTCGCCATGCCATCATCGTTTGATTCCTTGTGAGTTTAGTCCAGTACTTCCCTGTGGTTTGGAAAAAATCTGGTGATTCAATATTTACCTGACACCCAAGTCCATGGTCATCTTAGCTGTGGAATCGTACGAGTTGAATGTCCAGGTTGTGTATTCCTCGTGGTTTTCGGAGATCTCCGTTGTGCACGACCAGTCCTTCTCCAAGTATTGAATCAGCTAAAGTGAACACAAACAGTCTAAGCGATCTTAAAGTGAGAGATAGCTCAAGCACCCACCCTAACAACAATGAAGCTTTTGGCTTCTTTCCGCCTGCTCGTCAGCTGAACAGTGGGCAGCTGCAGTACATCGCCAGGCAGCACCTCCTTGTCCCCATAGTCGAGCATCTCCTCCTTGTTTGCCAACGCCTTTGCATCAGTCACATCCATCTCGTCCAGCTCGACTCCCTTTTTGATGTCAGCATTGCGCACGGAGCATCCGGCTACGGACACCTTGATTTCTATTGGCAGAGCGTTTCTCAGATACAGAGGTGGACGCAGATGCACCGTGTAGTAAGCACTCAGCAGCATGAACTTCATCGTGTTCTCATGGTAGACTTCGGTCTTCAGGCGAATCGCGTTGATGTACAGCGGTTCGAATGTGTCAACTGGATCGCAGTGAATCTGTTGATGGTAGTTGAAATCTGTGGGGCAGTCATTCCAGCGTATGCCTTGGGTTGATACTTTGTAGCCCTGTGTGTATCATCCGTGATGCATTTTCGTCTTGGAGGTGAATTCCATGTGATCAGCGGTGTTGATCCAGTTTCCTCTCTATTACCCCCCGACCAATGGTCATCGGAATCACTAATGCTGGGTGGTGGCCCGTGCCGTTGTGGGTATGTGGGTCGACCCCAACCTCGACGTCGTAGGTTCGATTCCAGCTCTGAGTGACACAAATAATTTTCACGACCCCACCTCTTTCGAGTCACTGACAATGCTCAAAGAGTATTTCCGGTCTAGAAAAAACTTCTCAAACTTGGCCGTTCAGAGTCGGCATAAAACTGTAGGTCCCTTCCACTCGTGAGAGAACAATAGCACGAACAACACGAGTGGTTGCTGAGGAGCTAGGCCCTGGCCCTCTATGGGCTATAGCGCCATAGTGTCTCGAAAGAGGTGGGGTCGTGAAAATTATTTTTGTCGCTCAGAGCTGGAGTCGAACCTGCGACGTCGAGGTTGGGGTCGACGCACATACCCACAACGCCACGGGCCACCACTTATAAGTAATAATATGGATGATTGATCCTTCTAATGTATGATTAAAAAAAACTCAGAAAATGAGAATTTCTTACGTAACTTGGAAGCAACTATTTTTTAACGACGCAACATTAATCTCCGCAAAGTACAGCGACACTGTTTTAGATAGATGGCGTTAAGCACCGTGCATTTGTAGATTGAATGACTATGCAACCACGGAATGCAGTTAAAAGCGCAACTGCCGAAAGAGGTTATGTTCCCAGTAGGAATCATGAAATGACCATACCTCTTGTGATCTTTCAAGCCTTCACTGACATCCATTCATCAGTGAACATGAAACAATAGAAAACAATTTCCTCAATCAAACAAGAAATATTTCCATCACTTGTTTCACCACTCATAATTCATTTGTTTTCCCTTCACACAATTCCATCGTCATTTAACCAATTATCACGCAAATTGCTCCATTGACCTCGACATTCAGAGTGTGCTAACCTACATCATACCTTTAGTACACTTCAACGCTCTTGTAATTAACCATTTATTGCAATTCTCATTTTTGTTTTCTCCTCGTTTGTACAGAATTCGTCGATAAACAACACAGCATCGGCAGCAAACGATAAACACCATCATATTAGCAATAATATACAGAACAACCACCACACCTCATCGTCGACACTAAACAGTAGCACCACTCTAATATCACAAGAGCAGCAGCACAGTAAAATCTCCAATTCAATAGCTACAACAAATTCAACGACATCCGGCGGAGGTGTTGGTGGCGTTACCAGCAGTGGTGGCATTACATCGAATGTAACCGCATTGGCGAATAATATCAACAATTTATCACTGAAGGAGAAACAACAACAGCTTCTAATGAACAATGACAGTTACTCGGATTCAAATAAAATCGCCAGCGAGAGATATGATAAGGAGAAAGTGCAAGCGGTAGTGCGGCCCAAACCAAAGGAATTGGACGGCTATGTGGGCTTCGCCAATCTTCCCAATCAGGTGTATCGGAAGGCGGTGAAAAAGGGATTCGAATTCACCCTTATGGTTGTGGGTAAGTTCTTAGATTGATCGGGTTATTTCCACTCGATGTGAGACTCATGCGGATAATTTTGTTTTGCTGTTCAGGTGAAAGTGGCTTGGGAAAGTCTACACTGATCAATTCAATGTTCTTGTCGGACATTTACAATCAGGACCAACATCCGGGACCATCGCTTCGTATTAAGAAGACGGTTGCTGTCGAATCGACTAGGGTATTGCTCAAGGAGAACGGAGTCAATTTGACATTGACTGTCGTCGACACACCTGGATTCGGCGATGCGGTAGATAATAGTAATTGGTAAGTAGAATGTTTTTTTATTTTTTATAACACAAAGCGGTTGGCGTCTCGCATTAGGACGTCGGCGTGTTTCATTGATCGATAAACTAGAGCCTGAAAGTTGACGACAATTTCTTTAGATGTCGCTAAATTCCGTACATCGACACATGTACACTGCCATTATGAATGCAATGTCAATAGTGTGGTATGAAGTAGCTGCGAAATCTTTTCAAATGTGTCTGAGATCGGCGAAAATGTGGGTCTCTTATGTTCTGTATCTATGTAAGTGTCGACATATTTAGTTGTGCATAGACGATGTAGCGTGTCCCTCCATCAGGCAGTGCCTGGTGGTTGGGTTTGGCCAAACCACGCAACAAGGCAAAACGCAAAGGATTGCATTATCAGGCAGACGAACCACGAAGAGTCTGAGCCTGAGCAAATGCTGCCTTTTATCGGTGACGGTCCTGGGCACGCTGCTTCCAGTCATCAAGGCCAAGCTGTCTCACATCCGCGATGATTTGGTCTCTGTACCGGAGGTTCGGTCTTCCTCTCCTTCTCGAATCAGGAGGCTCGGATTCGAAGACCCTCTTTGCTGGAGCGTTGTTGTCCATTCGCTCGATGTGGCCGAGCCAGTGTAGTCGACGGATTTTTGCCTTCCGGACTACATCCACATCCTTGTACAGCTCGTAGAGTTCGCGGTTGTGTCTTCTCCTCCATTCGGCTTCCGCGCAGGCGGGACCATATATCCGACGTAGAATTTTTCTTTCGAAGGCAGCAAGAATCAGCTCTGCAGTCTTACTTAATGTCCATCTTTCGGCTCCATAAAGAAGGACTGGCAGGATAAGGGTTTTGTAGAGCATGACTTTGGTCCTTCGAGTCAGGAGTTTTGACAGACCGAAGTAGCATCGGTTGCCAAGGGCGATTCCACGTCGGATATCCACTACGATGTCATTCGTGGAGTTTACATTTTCCCCGAGGTAGACAATCTCCTTTACTACCTCGAAATTGTAGCTGTCGATTGTGACGCTTTGGCCTAGGTGGTGTGCGGCGGATCATTTTTTGCTCGACAGCATATAATTGGTTTTGTCCTCGTTGACCTTAAGACCAGCTCGAGTCGCCTGTTCCTCAATTGCCGTGAAAGCTTCCACTATGGCACGTTGGAACCGCGCGACAATGTCGATGTCATCAGCGTATCCTAACAGCTGGACTGACTTGTAGAACGCCGCACTATCTTCTCCAGAACCAAATTGCAGAAATCACACGACAGCGCATCTCCTTGCCGAAATCTGGTGCAGCTTTCGCGAACCGAACTGCACCGGTGCATCGCGTATGTGTTAGCGTGGTGCGACACAACCGGATCAGTTTTCCCGAGATCCCGAATTCGGCCATCGCCTCGAATAGCTCCTTGCGATGAATGCTGTCGTATGCGGCTTTAAAATCGATGAACAGATGGTGAGTATCGATTTGAGAATTGCTGGTCTTCTCCAGGATCTGCCTTAGTGTGAAAATTTGGTCTGTACTCGATTTGCCGGGCCGGAAGCCGCACTGGTACGTGCCGATTAGTGCGGTGCAAAACGGCTTTAGACGTTCACACTGTACGCTGTATAGGATCTTGTAGGCGACATTGAGCAGGGATATACCTCTGTAGTTCTTGCAGGAGGTAGGATCGCCTTTTTTGTGGATTGGGCATATGGAGCTGATATTCGAGTCGTTGGGCATGCTTTCGTCTTCCCAAATTCGGCAAATGATTTGGTGCATGCTCCATACCATTACATTGCCCCCAGCTTTGAAAAGCTCCGATGGTAAGCCATCTGAGCCTGCGGCTTTGTTGTTCTTCAGCCTTTTAATGGCTGTACCGACTTCTCCAAAGCTAGGTGGGAGGACTTCTTCGTCGACTGGAGTTGGGATTTCCTGGTTCCCTATCACTCGCTCCTGGTCAGGCCCGCTAAGCAGCTGTTGGAAGTGCTGCTTAAACACATCCACTATTCCCTGTGGGTCCGTAACTAGGTTACGCTCGCAATTTCGAAGAGCCTGGGTGCCTTTCCTAAAGCCTGTGGCCAGGTGCAGCTTGTCGGGGGTGGTAGGTAGCCTAATGTAGTTTCCGCTACCTCTTTGATGGCCGAGCGGCAATGCAACCACATCTCGTTGGCACTTGACGTAGGCATACCGGATGACAAAGATTGGAACACTAGTACCGACACCAAGCGCAGAATAACCCTTTTCAATCGCGGTCAATTGTGTAACAAAGCTCTCTCTCTCTCAAAGGAGCAAGTTGAATTTATACAACACTTTGGTCATCCATGCCCAGCTGTATGGTGCAGAGACATGAGCTCTATTGGTGGGTGAAGAATCTCTCAGTCGTTTTGTGTTTGGTCCTGGTTACAGTGATGGGGCTTGGAAGATTGTACGGGCTCTTCAGCGGCATGCACCTAGTTAAGCACACTCTTCCAACGATTAAGATGGCCGGCTTGAAGAGTTTTCGCATGTGCCATTGTTAGACTGACACAAAGGACGGCTTCGATCGAGATGGCGTGCCCAAATGGAGTGCGCAACTGGAGACAATTGATGAAAGATGGTTCTAGCTGGAGGGGATTGTTAGTTGGAGCCCAAGTCCAGCTCTGACGCCAAACAAAGATTCCAATTCTGACAACGAATTGAATGACCGTACACGTTTTGAGGCTACAACATACAGCTGTCTGTAGGGTCAAGTCTCAGACAGTAGTAAACACTAATGAGCTCGTTGTTGGCTTCGCTTTTGGAGAGTAGTTTCTTGGGTCATCTTGCAAGACTCCAAACATTTTCGTTAAATGTTTGACTTATCAAAGTCTGGCTCTAATTCAGACGTAAAAGTAGAAGTATTTAGGTTGCCTCTCAGAGACCAACGGAGGTTCATACTGGCACCACAGAACAGACAATAAAATTAGCTTAAAATGATTGTTCCTTCTTCATTCCATCTGTGTCCTGTATACAGATTGAACTCAAAGCGAATGCACATGAAGATCCATGTCCAATCTTGAAAAAAGTGAAAGATGTGTCGTCATTCTTGTATTAGTTGTTTGAAAGATACTCCATGCTTCTCTTTCAATCCCTGACCACTAATTGCAGAGTTGTTCGCATAATCAAACTAAATCTACGACATTCCAATAATCGATTCGAGTTTCTTTCTCAACACAGGTGAGGAATTCGAATGATCATAGCCTCGTTAATTAACAATAATTGATCGTTCTTAAGTTCCTTTTGAAATTTCCTGCTTTTCCATTCATATCACGAATATCATCGATGGCCTAGTCGCAGCAGTTACTCTCATGCTTGCTGGTTGCACATTCTTGTTCCCGGCTCACCTTAAACTTCGAAGCTTAATTATCCTAACAACTCAAACGGACAAATAGTGTAAGCGCAAACTCGTTTGATGTGTTCGTTGAAACAACTCAACGTCATTAATTGGAAGTGTTATTCGCTTAAATGCATGGTTTTATTGAGACGCGCAAACTTGTCTGGGATGGATAATCAAGAAACTGCGCCTGCTTTGGGCTTGGTCTTCATTTGGAAGATAAGATTACTATTAGCGCCGGCTTACAATCCATCATAGTTCGCAATTTCGACGACTTTGCCAATGTTCATCAGGAGCTGCCCGTCATTTAAGTGGCCGCCGCTGGATTGACTATGAAAAAAGAAACGCCGCTTGCATACATTCCTCTGAAGAAGTACCTCAACTTCTTTTCACTGAGTAAAATGGCAGACTTCATCGGACAAACCCCGTCCTTTGTGCTTGCCTTGACAATGGTTTATATTTAGTTTGTCCAAGGCGATGCCGCCACACCTTCTCTTACATTCTTGCTGTCCAGACTAGAATTTAATCAATTTTTCATTCACTTTCAGTTGGGTGCCCATTATTGATTTTGTCGAAAATAAATACGAAGAATATCTAACCGCTGAGTCGCGAGTGCATCGCAAGGCAACACCGGACAATCGGGTACATTGTTGTCTGTATTTTATAGCACCATCCGGTCATGGATTGAAACCGCTCGATGTTGAGTTTATGCAACGTCTATGCGATAAGGTGAACATAATTCCAGTTATTGCCAAAGCCGACACAATGACACCCGAGGAAGTGCAACTGTTTAAAAAACAAATTCTCAACGAAATTGCTCAACATAAAATTAAGATTTACGATTTCCCCGAACCGCTCGAGGACGAGGAAGAGGCCAAGGCCTTGCGACAACTCAGAAGTCGTGTGCCATTCGCTGTTGTTGGAGCAAATACAGTGATCGAAGTCGATGGAAAGAAGATACGTGGACGAAGATATCCCTGGGGTATCGCCGAAGGTAAGTGAATGTGAAATGACAGCCAGAGATTGTAATCGATTGTTTCTCTTTGCATTTCAGTTGAAAACCTCGATCACTGCGATTTTATTGCGCTCCGCAACATGGTCATCCGGACACATTTACAGGACTTGAAGGATGTGACAAACAACGTGCACTACGAGAATTATCGGTGTAGAAAGTTGGCTGGACTGGGAGCCGATGGAAAGGCCAGACTAACAAACAAGTGAGTGCGGGCGACAGTGCTCGTTTCGGGTTGTCTTTCCTTATTTTTGTTTTTCTGTGATAAATGTTGCTTTTGTGTGTGTTTTCCGTTTTGGATTCTGTGTGGATTTGTTTGATTATTTTAGTTTGGTCCAGTTTCAGTTGTCGGTTTCGTTCATGCAAACACATCACAGTCCCCCTTAACATTTGATTAAATGGATAGAATTTTCATAAAGACAGATACGAAAAAAACAAAAAAACCTTTTACAAAACAAAAACATGAAATATCTCTCATTCATCGATGTTCATCATTGTTGTATACATTGTCTCTCTTTCTCATATAGTTTTTGCCCCCAAGGAATTATGAATAGCTTTATGATTGTTTGGTAAGTTCATGCCCACATTCGTGTATATTTTGCCTTCCTATCTCTCTCTCTCTCATTCTCAGTTCATGATTGATTGATTTTGTTTGTTCGATTTTTGATTTCCACCTTAGTTCTTTGAATGATTATTTAGTTTTGTTTGCAGTTAGCTGTCCTCAGTTTGGGTTTTCTTTCTTTTCCTTTTCTTGGTTTTGTAAATAGTTTTGGTTTTGTAGAGTAGGAGAGTATGTATCATAAGTTAGTTGCGAGTGCAAGGTAAGAATGGAGTTGAGTTGACTTTGCGCGCATTGGTAGTGTCTGTGGAGTGAATGGGTCCTTTGAATCTTGTCGCCTTGGTCTCTGCATAAGGTAGGTTTGAAAGAATCTGTTCTTTTTAGATGTAATCACTTCTACTTAGCTGCGTAGTGATGTAGAATTAATTCATTGCGTGTTCATCGGAATGTATTTTCTTGTGGATTTGTGATAAATGGGGCTGTGACTGCAGCAACTTGTTTCACGGTCCTACATCTTTCGACACATCATGCTAGTACCTGTTTTCTCTAAACTTCTTCAATTGTAGTCTGCATGAATCTGTAGGTATCTTCTATTCTCTCGTGGGATGACGGTAGTACGCGCACCACGAATGCTTGCGCTAAGATCGTGTTGTCTGTTGTCTGGTTTGATCTATTGTATTGCATAGGAAGTCTCTATTTTGCTCCCTTTTCTGGCAAGTTCATCAATTGCTCCAATGCTCGTGCGTCATGGAACCCAGCGAAGACTGCTTCACTAACGCTCTTGGTGCTATCTGTTCCCAAAGTTCTCAAATGATTCAGTGTCGTCTGCTGGCTTTTTCACATGCTCCTACTTAGTTCCGTCATTTTGAGCACTTCTTTGAAAACTAGCACCTCAGACTGCCAGAAGCAGCGCAAGTTCAACATTTGGCAAACGCAAAATGTGACGGGCTTAATCCTTTAGAAACCATTGGACCTGGTTCTAAATGTCTTTGAATCTTTTCGGAAACAGGGAAATGAACTGTGCTTGTCTACAATTTCATCAAATGTGGTTTGGATCTATCTGCCAGATTGACTGAAACTCAAGGCGCTCCTCGCATGCATATGAGGGTTTCTTGGCACGAAGTGAATTACCGCCTTCAAGCCGGCTGCTAACGTAATGCTAGTTTAACCGCACCTTCGACTCTCAACCTCGGGGAATTATGAATACAGTTTATGTGTGTCCTGACTGTACTCACAGTATGCCCAGTCTTCAGGTCCTCAGTGACTCAGACTCAGTGTAATGTCAGATCGCATGTAGAGCATATGTCTTTGGAACACCAGTCTTGGCTGTTAAAGAGCCCTGCTGATAGCAACTATTCGCTTGAAGTCCTAATGAGAGACTGTGTCCAAGTCCTCTTGTGATCTGTTACCTCTAAACTAAGTTTAGTCTGATTCGGCAGAGGGATGGACCCTAGATTAAATGTTCATGGACTAACGAGTTGCGTTGCGCTGCGACCCATACAGAGGCATATTTTGTCAATCGACTTCGGTCCTTCCAAATCAGAGCAGTCCCTAAGGCACTTGAGTTGCAAGGCTGAACTCACTGGAGTTGCAAGCCGTTCGTCGGCGTTTCACCGCATGATACATAGTATTCACGGTAGGGATTTAGGTAAATCCAAACATTCACTAGTGGCTCTTAGAAAAGAAAGTGCATGTACCTGATTCCTTGCTTAAAAAAACCAGCCTGTCGCAACGACCTATATTTCCCATGACAAACTTCAAAGCATCCTGAGCTTGCCGGTAGATCAAGTGACACGATATTTTCATTAAATTTCTGTTCAGAGAGCAAGAGTGAGGGAAGGTCTCTCCATCTTTCTATTTCCATTTTTTTACACAAAATTATATCCATTTACTCTTAGTTGATCTGTCCTGTATACTCGCAGTCCCTTCTGCATCTTGTCATTCAAATTGTATTTCTTGCGAACAGTTTTGTTTGTTTTGTCATTTCGTGTATGTTTCATTTGTGTATTTTGATTTGATCGTTTTTTTTTGTTTGTTTTGTTTTTGCCGTTAATGTACCCTTCGGTGCCGTAGATTTGACTGTCATCTGAATGTGGTTTGGGTTCTGTTGATGATTTGATTTATTATTTTTTGATTTTGATTTTATCAACAAATGAAAACAATTTTCAGGAATCCACTTGCTCAAATGGAAGAGGAGAAGCGTGAACATGATTTGAAAATGAAAAAAATGGAAGCCGAAATGGAACAAGTCTTCGAAATGAAGGTGAAAGAAAAGAAACAAAAACTCAAAGATTCTGAATTAGAATTGACAAGACGACACGAGGAACGCAAGAAGGTGAGTTTCGTTTGTTTTATATGAAGGATTTGGTTTATAGATGGAGTGAATTTTATATATACCCCCGGATAGCAAATTAGAAGTGCTCTAGAATATTTTTGGCGTGATGTTATTGCATTACGTGTCAGTGCAGTAGTCTGTGTGTGTGAGCAGTTTTTATTAGAGTTCATAGAAGTTCACTTGAGAAATCATATGAAAGACCATTAACGAAGTCGTCACTCCACGGACGGACTGTGTTCGGCTATATTTCAAAACCTCCCATCGTGGAACGTCCCGAAAATTGCATACTTAATATTAAGGCATATGCAAACAACCTACCTGTCACGCTGGGCAGTAAAACAAACCCGAAACTGATTGTACAGGATCGTAGTAGAGAGTCACCAGTTAGTTTCTTCTTCTTCTTGTTGTGGCGCTACAGTCCGGGGAGAACCTGGGCCTCGGTCAACAATCCTCTCCAGCTGGCACGATCCTTAGCCAGCTGCCTCCAATTTCGCACTCCAAGTTGGTTGAGGTCTTTCTCTACTTGAGTGCGCCATCGGGTTCGTGGTCGTCCTCTATTGTGTTGTCCCACTGGTTCGGAGTCAGTCTCGATATCGCTACCTTGACTTCGTCTAGATCGAGGAGACGGAACTCTCTGTCTCTCGTGTCTTCTTCGCCGTTAAACAGTCTGCAGAAGACATCTTTCCAGATTCTCAGTATCGACTGCGACTCCACTACGCGTTGTCCCTCTTCGTTCCGACAGGCTTCTGTCCGATGTTTGTACCCTTTGGATAGTTGTTTCACCCACTGGTAAAACTTTCGGACATTATTTCTGCCGTACCACCTCCATTTCCTCGATCCCGCGCTCATGCTCCTTCTTTTTCTTTTTGAGAAGCCGGTGTTCTTCCCTTCTTTTAAGTTCGTAGAGCTCACGAACCGCTCTCGTCCTTCTATCCAGCTTCGCCTTATTTGCTGCTAGCTTCGCTGAATGCGCCTACCGACACTCATTGTCAAACCATTACTTTTTTCTAGGTGGCATTTTAAAACCCAACACATCAGAGGCAGCTTCTCTAATGGCGTTTTGACAACGGTTCCACTGTTCGTCGATTGTTTCGCCTGGCAGGGATGGACTCCCTGAGAGCTTCAGTGAGACTCGATCGGAGAAGTTCCCAGCGGTCGTGCTGCGATTGCAGCTTTCCAACGTCAAACTGTTTTGGTCTTGCTCTACTCCGTTGTACAATTGATATCCGAGTTCTGACCTTGGCTACAACAAGGTAATGATCCGAGTCGATGTTGGCACCTCGGAACGTTCGGACATCGAGGACACTGGAGGAGTGTCTGACGTCGATCGCAATGTGATCAATCTGGTTGACGGTTGATTGATCAGGGGACCGCCAGGTCCCATTGTAAATGTTGAGGTGAGGGAACCGCGTACTGGCTACAGTGAGGTTTCGCCCCGTCACGAAGTCCAACAGCCTGAGTCCATTGTCGGACGTGTTGTCGTGTAGGCTGTGTTTTCCGACGACTCTAGCAATGATTTCTTCCTTGCCCAGCTTTGCATTAAAATCTCCTAGAACGATCTTGGTGTCGTAGCTGGGGCATTGATCGTCTTGTTCGCTCTTTGTAGCAATCGCCGTGCATTTGTGCATTTACAGTGATCGTTGTTGGCATCTCGTCTATTTGAGGGCAATCAACAACTTTGCCCTGGATGCACAGGCCCATGCCCACCAGTTAGGTTAGGTTAGGTAGTGATGGCTGACTGCTGCAGAGCAGTCACACTTAGGCCAGAGTAGGCCCATTGTGATACCACGCGGATTGACTTCTCCTAACGCCGGAACCAGTTGGTGCTGCTAATGAACCGATTTAGTTGGCCAATGCTGGCACTTTTTAGCTCGTTACGACCGCTGAAGTAGTGGGCTCCTAGGTGCAGAACCTACGACTGGCAAGAGCACTGTAAGAGCATAGAAGGCGATAAGTGTTCTCTTCCTCCTCTTCATCCATACAGCTCCTGCAAAAAT
The DNA here is from genome assembly GCA_916610145.1 of Eristalis arbustorum. NCBI lineage: Eukaryota > Metazoa > Arthropoda > Insecta > Diptera > Syrphidae > Eristalis > Eristalis arbustorum. Next base: position 40,850,917 of record OU744319.1, read on the forward strand.
CATTATATGGGGCACCCATCATGCGAGCATGACTGCCAATTACACAGTGACTCTGACGAGATCTTGCTGAGTCTAAGCAGAGTGAGTGACCGTTTTAGGTTAAGTGATGGCCAGATTTCTTTTATTTTAAGGAAGGTGGTGCCTTCTAGCCATTTGTCATTAGTGGTTTTATTTGTGTGGATCTTAAGAAGATGGTAAGCTGTAGCGATCGGCATGGAAGGTGGTACCCCTTCCATCGATAGGGATGAGGTTGTACCACACCTAGCGAGTTCGTCGGCTTTGCAGTTTCCTGGTATGTCACAGTGTCCCGGCACCCACATGAGGTGAATGTTAAAATGCTCGACCATCTCGTTAAGAGACAGCCTGCAATTAAGGGATGTTTTAGAGTAGAACATGACACTGTCCAGGGATTTTATGGCGGCCTGACTATCGGAACTATGAGGCCCAGGTCCACCCCGGACTGTAGCGCCATTCAAAGAAGAGGAAGACTATCGGAACAGATGGTGATATCCCTTTTTGATATCACATTGTTTTTAAGCCAAGACAGCGTCTCTTTATCGCTATGGTTTCTGCCTGAAAAATGCTACAGTGATCAGGGAGCTTCACGGAGATAGCAATGTTGAGGTCTTGTGAATAGACACCCGCGCCCGCCCTTTCTTCTGTCTTTGATCCATCTGTGAAATTGCGCAGAGGATCTTTCAGCGTTTGCCTGTCTGTTATCCAGTTCGATCTGGAAGGAATGCTGATTGAGAATTTCTCCTCGAAGACGCCTGGGTTAGTAAGCGGTCAATGTCGCTAGGAAGGAAATTGAATTCCTTGAGTATGGTTGAGTGGTCAGTGTTGAGTTCAGACCACAATCAAAGTGTTTTGAGTCTCAAGACCGACTTGCTGTTGCTTGTTTCCAAAGGTGATAGATGGAGGAGAATATTCAATGATACAGGACTCCGCTGATACACAGGCAGGCCAGTCTTTGTACTCGGTTGGGTGCATTGTCTTGTTTAGTGCTGTCCACCAAACTGAGACACCATACAGAAGTGTCTGACGATAGAGGTGTAAATCCAATGAGCGATGTGTGGTTGTAGGCCCCATTTGCATCCAATGGCCTTTTTGCAGCTAAAAAGTGCAGAAGAGGCTTTTTTTTACCCTCTCCTGGATATTGAGCTTCCAATTTAGCTTGCTGAAGAGAGTGAGACCCAGAAATTTCGCACTGGTGGTTAGCTGTAATGTAGTGCCGCACAGCAGTGGGGGGGGGGGTCAAATTGGGAGATTTTGTATCTTCTTGTGAAAAGTACGATATCCGTTTGTTGTGGGTTGACGCCGAGTCCGCATGTTTGTGTCCATGCTTCTAGCTTGTCGAAGGCATTCTGCATTATGTCTCTTAAAGTAGAGACGAATTTGCTGGATTCCCCTATGGCAACATCATCCGCATAGGCAATAACTTTGCACCCTACCTCTTTCAGTATTAATAGCAGTTCATTTATCTCTACGTTCCAAAGAAGGGGTGAGAGAACACCTTCTTGTGGGGTGCCCCTATTAACTCCTCTATGGATCTTAGCGGCTCCCATGTGAGAATGTATTACTCTGCTGGCGAGTAGCTGATGAAGGAAAGCCACTAGGGGCTTTCCGGGTTGATATTGTTAAAAGCACCTTTGATGTCGAGAAATGTCACAAGTGTGTATTCTTTGAACCCGAGAGATTTTTCGATGGTGCCAATCAGAGAGTGGAGGGCTGTCTCTACAGACTTGCCTTTGTTGTAGGCGAATTGGCCGTTTTGATCACTCGTCTTTTCCGATTAATCAGTGTTAATTGCAGACTTGGTAGTTGGCAGCATGTTTATTCACTCTTTATGTATATCACCAGAGGACATCGATCCTGAAACTTATCTCCGCTCTGGATTCAAATCTGCATCTGTTTACGGTCGTCATTCTCGGGGAACAAATAGCCACAAAATGGGGGCAAATCGATCAATCGGGTGGTGTAGAAGGAAGATTTCGAATCGAAGAGGCTGAAAGCTACTAGTCTCACATAGGGATGACTGGACAGCAGTCTAAAATAAAACTTCTGGCTGTCTACACAGACATATGCAAGACAGATGACAGGCATGGGGTGCTTTTATGCGTTGATTTAAATTTCGGTGAAAGCTTACAACTCTTTTCATCGAGGATAGCTTTTGTATTACTCTATGCGTGACCCGATTCTGAACGCACCGACATCCTTTTACATCGCGACCTAGTGATGTCAATGAAATTGTTCAGAAAGTAGAGAAGTCAACTCCAGATGGTAAGACATGCTTGGTGCATTACTCCATTCGGAGTAAGAATAAAATGAACGCTGCCTTCCAGTGATTGCTGGAGATGCCAGACCGACGGAACTAACTGAATGATTATTCTCTTGCTCATGTCCTCATGAATGACATTCACGGCTTGTGCGCATTTGTTCATGCGTTAATTTGAGCATTATGATAGTGAACGGCTATACGTTTTATTATTTCGTTTATCTCACTTGCACATGTACACAGTCGATGAGTACATGCGATTATTGCCTGAAGTCTACACGATAATTGTTCAAAGGCTTTGGAAGTGAACTCTCGTGAATAATTCCAACTGCTCGAAATGTTCTCCACTGTTGTTCGATGATTGTTTGACAGTCCACTGTAAATGTCCACAAGCCATTGGGGATGTTACGTCGAGTTTCGTTAGTCAATGTCTGTATTTGTCAAAAATGATTTAGTTCGCTAAAAATGTTGTGAATGACAAAAGAAAGGCTATTTTAGACAAGGGATGGGCGATTGCGAATGAATAAATTGGCAATTGTTAAAATTTGAATTCGACTGTCGATTTATTCGGTCTCATTAGAAAACAATCGAATAATAATCGAGTCGAGTCGATTATTCTCAGTACTACAACCAACAAAATGCCGGGTACTAATTCCTCGATTTATTCATATGTTGGTGTCAGTGTAAAAAATCAGCGTAAGGCTGTGTCTCCAATAAGAAACTATACCTACAAAAATAGGAATATTGGGAATAGAAATACATACAACCAAACCCTGTAATTGGAACATCCTTCAATCGAATTTGCTATAATTCAAACCAAAATTCTGAAAAATATTGGTTTCCGTGGCTATTTGAATTTTGGGAGTTCGACTGTATTCCTTATCCTTCTCACCCAATGAGTGAGAGGATTGTACTCTCACTCTCATAAACGTACAGTTTAAATTTAAGTGGTGAAACGAAATGAAAAAGAGATGGGCAATTGCGAGAATCAGCGGATACACACAATTTAGCAATCTCTCTCTGACTTGAAGAAGAATCGGCGTCCTACAAGAATCGAAATTCAACAATCGACTCCGCTCAATTCGATTTCGAATAATTACGATTGCTAGACCAATCGAATTAATATAATAATATGGGAGGCGTTACAGTCCGTCGAGGGTCAGGGCCTAGCTTCTCAGCAACCACTCGTGTTGTGCGTGCTATTGTTCTCTCAAGAGTGGAAGGGACCTACAGTTTTATGCCGACTCCGAACGGCCAAGTTTGAGAAGCTTTTTCTAGACAGGAAATACTCTTTGAGCATTGTCAGTGACTCGGAAGAGGTGGGGCCGTGAAAATTGTTTTCGTCGCTCAGAGCTGGAATCAAACCTAGGACGTCGAGATTGGGGTCGACGCACATAACCACAACGCCACGGGCCACCGCCACGAATTATTCGATTGTTTTTATTCGCAATTGCCCATCGCTATTTTAGACACACATGCTGAAGATAATGTTGAGGATTGCCATCGTTGAATGAAAGTAAAAGTCTGTCTGCAAAAAATTAACACGCAGGGAATGGCATTCATGAGTGATCGTACCTAACGTAAAGCTAATAACTTTTCAAATAAATTACAAATTCTCGATGACTTCTCCTTTTATATCATCAGTTTACGAATCATACTAGGGTGCCAGCACGGAACTTGACACAACAATCGAGTTGAGTCGATACAATCGAACATGGGTAGCACCAATTTTGATTCAATCGAGTATCCTCGATTGTACAGTCAAAGTAGGCAGCATACAAATTCGAATATGACGTTTGAAACAAAATTTTTTAGTCGATAGAAAAAAAGTTATCGCCATCAATTAATAAAAAGTGTTCGTCATTGTGGAAGCGAAGCAAAATATGTCCATCAACGAAAAACAAATTCAAATTTTGACCGATTATATGAGTGGTGGTCATCAAGACTTGGCAAAAGGCTTGGAAGTAGCAGGGTTCTCTGAGAAATATTATTTAGTTTTATTATTATTATTATTGTATTAGTTATCCACAAATGAACATTAATTGCATGTATAATTATAACAGCAATATTGATCACAATGAGTTCTTTATATTATTTCGTATGTTGTGAGCGGTTCTTGATAAATTGTCGTTAAAGTTTGAATCCATAATTACTTCGTGCTCTGTGTTATTTGTAAATGAATTTGTACCGCTCTGACCGAATGGTATCCTAAGATCGATACAAGCATTATGCACAGCACAAAACACATTAATGATTCGCGTCACAGTCTCCGGCTCAAACCTAAGCTTCCGCTCATTTGATAGACATCTCCAGCGTCCTTTTAAAATCCCAATGCATCTTTCTATTTGGCTTCTAGCTACAGAATGAATGTTGATGAACCGCATCTCAGCACTTCCTTCTGGAGCATTCCAGTAGGGTTGCGCAAAGCTGGAGAACTGGTGGAACCGATGTGCTTCTAACGCTGTCTGGGAGATTAAAGTAGCTCAGTATCATCACGAAACATTCCTTATTGACTCTAAACTGCTGTACAAAACTAAACAACGATGGTGTTGTTTTTGTATGGTATTCTTTTTCTTTGTATGAATATATGAATACTTACTCATTTTCACACAATTCTAATGGATTGCTGTTATCCCTAAGGTATCTTCTTTTGATTTTGGCATTAATTATTTCTTCATCTTCGCTTTCGGAATCAAAAATATCATTTCAAATGTAATTCAACTTTAATGTATGAAGTTTGTTTTAGAAATAACAAATTTGACATTTCACTTTATAGTACACAATGACATTTTTAAGTAGAAGTCACAATGAAACTCGTTTCAAGTTACATGTTTCCAGAAAATATTTGCTTCGAGTTGACTGGCGATGAACAATGCTCGATTGTTTCAAGTTATGTGCTGTCACCCCTGCTGAATTATATAATTCAAAATCCGAAGATTCCACATTAGCAATACAAATTACAATGAATTTCTTTTTGTAATAGGCACTCGAATTACAAATCCGTGAATTGGAGGAACGAAGGCGAGGCTTTGACCAGGAGAAGAAAGATTGGGAGGACACCAACCACATTACGTTAGACGAACTCAGACGACGAAGCTTAGAAGCGAATAGTAAAGAGTGAGTACCGCATTTGACATTTCTTTTTTTTTTCTGGTTATCATTTCATTTTGGTTATTTAGCTTTCTTTACAAAAAAAAAAAAAACAAACAAACAAAATAATTTAATTTTGTTGTCGCTTGATTTTTATCATTTTACTTATTTATGTTCTTTTTTGTTTTCTTTTCCATTTCATTTTCATAATTTAACTCTTGTGTTGGATTTCTTCATTTCAATTTAATTCATTTATGTGTATTTAATTTTCTCTATTAACTACTATTTGTCTTTAATTCTACATTTTTTAATCGTGTATATATTTATTGTACATTTGTTTAATTAATTTATAAAAATTCGATTCTAAATTCTAAGGAACAGCAAAACACGCAAACATAAATAAGTCTTTATGTATTTTTTGTATACTTCTCGTTTATAATTTGCAAGTAAATCTATTTTTTTTTTAAAGTTCTCACACACTTAACAAAGAGACGATACAATTTTATAACACTACAAACTGGGATATAATATACATTTTCCAAAATCAAACAAGACAATATTGTATGAATATGCTTTTCTGCTGTGTTTTTATTTCCATCGATTTTCACGTTATTTTTTATTCCGAAAATAAATACGTATTTTTCGGTTTTTTTTTCTCTACCCCGAGGACTCTCGTTTTGTTTTTTTTGTTTATTCTTTTGTATTTGAAGTGGGAAGACATCGAGTCTTTTATGCCGCACTTTTTCGATTTGCGTATAAATGGAATGGGAACTCGGGAAGATCAAACTTCACGCAGAAAAATACAGAATTGCTCGCACAGAATGAGAAGATGCGTGCTTTTTTTTCTTGAGAGTGTGTAATGTTTGACAATTGGAAAAGAAAGTATTTTTAATTTAGTTGTTATCATTGTATTTAGTTTGGTATATCTTCTTTGCGAAACACTGTTTAATTTCTTTTTTTTTCTTGGTTATGTTCATGTTTTATTTCTTAGTTTTAGTGTTTAACTTTTGGTTAGAATATATTAGTATTCTCTTATTCTTCTCTCTATATACTATATCACTTACAAATATTGTGCTCGAAAGTTGCTTTGTTTAGATCTGCTAAAACGAAACAAATTCACCCGTAAAACACCAGTATGAATCGAGTTTTTTTTATTTTTGTTTACATGAATGCTATTATTATTTCGTTGTTTTGAAATCTAATTTTGAGTTTTTCATTCATTTTTGATTTTTCTGTTTGCATTTGTTTATGTTGTTTCCGTAACACAAACAACTGCGGTTCGGTTTCTGATCAATCAATCAAGTACAAATGAATCCAGGGGAGATGGATCTTTGTGTCACTCACAGCTGACCCCCCCCCAGCTGAAATTTTCAAACGTCCTTTGGACAAGTCATTTCCATTAATAATATAATAATATAATATGGGTGGCGCTACAGCCCATAGAGGGCCAGGGCCTAGCTTCTCAGCAATCACTCGTGTTGTGCGTGCTATTGTTCTCTCACGAGTGGAAATGACATACAGTTTTATGCCGACTCTGAACGGCCATGTTTGAGAAGCTTTCTCTAGACAGGAAATACTCTTTGAGTATTGTCAGTGACTCGAAAGAGGTGGGGCCGCGAAAATTGTTTTCGTCGCACATCGAACCTACGACGTCGAGGTTGGGGTCGACGCACAGACCCACAACGCCACTTGTCACCACGCTCATTTCCATTATTTAGTCGATATCATTAAAACGCGTAGTAAGTGAATTCTAAAACTATGACGCAATTGAAAATATTGATCTGCAAAAAGTTGTAACGTTTACGTCCCAACAATCTTCTCCTTTCGACACTGTTTCATGGACGGTCCGACCCTGCCTTCCATAATTGATGACCCTGGGCACGCTCCATCCAGTCATCAATACCAAACTGCCTTGTGTCCGCGATGGCTTGGTTTCTACAACGTAGGTTGGGTCTTCCTCTCTTTCTCGAACCAGGAAGCTCGGATGCGAAGACCTCCTTACCTGGAGCAATCTAGTTCATGCGATCAATGTGGTCAACCTGCCTTGGAGAATGTCAAGCTTCTCGGTTATGTCTTCTCCTCCATTAGCCGTTCTCGCAGATGGGACCATATATCTGTAAAGCTGGTTGACTAAAGAATAATGCTTGCATTTATTTTCTCACGCCCGTCATAAAACTACACATTACCACAACCAACGAAGAGCAACGCTGTCAATTGCCTAGAATTGACAAATTCACTAACTTCCTACCGTCACAACACTAGCACTTATTAAATCACAAGCTTATTTCATTGCTGTCAAAGTGTAACGTAGTAAGCACATGAACCACTACCAGCGAACGTTGCATAAACAAGAGGTAATACTTCTTGGTAAACCAGAAGTTGAGTGTTTTATAATCGGGCTTACTATCAAGACAAATCTTAACAAAAGTTAGCTCAAACTAAGAACAACGTCCAAAAAGAGGCAAACGTGACTAGAGAAAAGTCTACCTGAAATTAAATGTTCCAGTTTTCGAGCGTCACGATGTGCTCATTTGACATCTTATATTTGATTGGCTCTTCAACCACAACAATGTCGACGGAAATACAGTGCTTCTTAGAATTTTGTCAACCAACAACGGAATTAGCACACCAACTGACCATGATTTAAAGATACGTACGTCTCCCACAGTTTCCGACCAAGGTTTTGTTTTGCCGTTTATTGCCTTTGAGAAAAATAAACTGCAGCTTAGTTAAGCCGCGTTAGTTGTCGGAGAAAAAGGTTCCCCAATGTGAAGCCTGATATTTGACCATCATCTGTTTTATCGACAATATGCCAACAGTATGAACATAAGACACTAGAATAAGAAGCAGTCTAGTCTAATTGATTCAAATATATGGTGAATTTGCTCATAACATTTAAAATAGTTATTCAGTCTTTCTTACCTGTTGCATCGCCTTCAAGCAATAGTGGGACATCTACAAGGCTTGGCGTTACAATCCGGGTTGGACCTGAATCGCAACCAAAAGGACATTCAACCTCACGAGATATCTCCAATTGCCGTATCAAGTTGTTTAAGGTCACTCTCCCCCTGTGCTATATCAGGTGAATAAGGTGGTTTTTGACGTTTCTTGAATTCTGTGCATTTCTACGAAACATCGTTCCACAAGTTTGTGCACAGTTTCTCTCTCAAAGAGAGACTTTTACCCCCACTTCTGAAAATTTGCTCAACTACGAATTTCTGTGCACAAATCAATTGGAACAGACCTACTATTTATTCACAAAATATGTATAGGTTGTGAAGATTTAATTTAATTTGACTCAGATGTCAGTGGCCGCCAAGCTTAAACAAATGTTAGCTCGAATTGGAAACGCCAAATAATAAAACTAAATCCTACAGTAAGATGCGGTTGAGAAGAATCTTTCTTTTCTCTTCGCAACCAGGCGCAAGGAAACCAATGTGTGCTTGTACAACTTGTTAAAAAAATAAAAGGAAAACAAATTGCAAATTGATTAATTACGAAAATATGAATGAATTCAATTAATTTTTTAGTTGTTGTTTGCTTTTAAGCTGAAAGGAAATGTTGTCTTTACTTGTTCTGCTCACACCATGAGTCGGAAAAATATGTCAGCATTGGTCGCACCATTGCGTTTTGCTGATTTAAATAATACTCTTGTGATTAAAACCATCACAGTATAGAGACTCTTGTTCGGAGTGTCATTAATTTCAATTCGAATCAGCACAATCATCAAAACATGTGCCTTTCACGTAAACTGTGTTAAAACTTGGTTGATATCGTGTCTGCCACGGAACTACTGGATCACTAAAATGAACTCCTTAAAACGCCTATGTATTGTTACCAACTGTAGTCTAATGTAGAAGACATATGCATAAAGGTGCATAACGCGCAACGGCGCGTTCGTCTTTGGGAGGCGTTGCGTTTTATCGGCCTTACGAGAATGTTTTGTCAAAAGCAAGCAACCTTAGCCTTCCATATCCAAATGGACGCCCGCGTTTGAAAATTCGAATGTTCTGAAAAACAATTCAAAGTCAGTAATAAATTTAAAAAAATGGATCCACAATCAGTACACCGAGCAGCGATTAGTACTAGCCAGAATTTTGTGCTTTGTCTTACGATACATGGTTCGTGAAGCCACAGCGCGCGACCACCTCTTCGCGATGGTTTTCAGGATTAATGTGTACTCTATGTACTTAAATCGTCTAAGTAAGAGCGTAGCCTTTAAACCTTTCTGTTCAAGGGGATTTACATATCATCGGCAATAATTAATTTATTAGGACGTTCTTTTGAACGTTAACACTCCTATGAGCTTCAAAATGATTAAAGGTTTCCATAACCCATTTGAACACCGCTCTTATCTTGTTCCGAAGTAACCCCTCATTTGCAAGCAATTGTAGTGAAGTGGTTAAGTATCGTTTTCACATTCAATAAATAATCAACAGCGACGAATGTCGGGAAACTAATTGCATGCATTGCAAGAGGACAGCACTCTTGGACAACTTGTGAGTTGCTAAAAGTCTATACTACATGTGATATCACTTGATGACTCGCCGAAGAGACTTGTATGAGGGAGTTCTAGCTGATACACAGCATGTATGTGTTTGCATTTGTACCACCGTTGCTTTTCGTCATACATTAAGTCTAGGTTAGGTTATTGGAACAAAGTACAGGCCAGTTGGAACAACCCGGATCTAGTCGTATCGTCATCAGTCAAGAGGTGATCGTTTGGTTAAATGCAATTGATTTTTGGACCATGAAACAGATTCAGCACACAATTGTTTCAATCAAATATTGTGTTGTTTTAAAATAGCTTTGTTTCTGGAGGTTCTAGGCAATTATCTTATTCGCTTGCATTTGATATACTCAGCGTGTTACACTCTTCATCCGCTTTTGAGATAGTCCATGTCTCCGCGCCGTATAGCAGGACTGGGATGATCAAGGTCGTATATAGAGTCAACTTGGTTTTTCGAAAGAGGGCTCTATTACTCAATTGGTTGGCAAGAGTTATCCTACGCTTAATCTCGGTGCTGATGTTATTAGTACAGTTTACTCCGAAACCGAGGTAAGTGAAGTCCTTGACTACCTCGAAGTTATAGCTGCCCATTGTGACGCTCTGTCCAAGACGTCGATGTTGTATGTCCTTTCTTGAGAACAGCATATACTTCGTTTTGCCCTCATTCACCGCCAGACCCATTTTAGCCGCTTCCGTCTCAATGTTAGCAAAAGCCTCACTGACGGCTCGCTGAGTTTTGCCAATCACGCAATGTCATCGGCGTATGCTAACAATTGCACGGACTTCTGGAAGATCGTGCTTCTAGTGTTGGCGTGTGAATTTCGCACGATCTTCTCCAGGACGATGTTAAAGAAATCACATGACAGCGCGTCGCCTTGTCTAAAACCTTTTTTGACCTTGAAGGTCTCCGCTACCGACCTTGGTGGAGCAGTGGGAGTTCTCCATTGTCATCCTGCACAACCTGACGAGTTTGGCAGGAATGTCAAAACTAGACATGGCGTTGTATAGCTCGTCTCTATGCGGCCTTGAAATCGGCGAACAGATGGTTAGTGTCGATTTGCATTTCTTGGGTCTTTCCAGGATTAACCCCACATAGGCATTCTAAAATAGATGAATTTCCCCTTCTGTCTGTCAGCAGCCTCTCATTTTTGTTAGTAATTTTTTTTGTTAAGAAATACCATTCGGAAACAGCATTCGCATTGGAAAACTCAAATCAATTCAAAAGCGATCCTGCAACTTTCGTGCGCAATGAAACAAACAAAAAATAAAAATAATAATAATAATGAAAATTTAAATAAACTATTTGGTAGCTTACAAATAAAGAATACAATTAGAACAAAAAGAATATAGAAAACAAACAAAAAAAAATATCAAACCATTATTTAGAACACAAACACAAATGAAAGCAACCAAAACAAAACAAAAAAACAAAATACCCCCGACATTTTCCAGGACCGCATCAATGACATCACGAGGTTCAGATGAGCCGAAGAGTCGCCGTGGTTTTGGATCATTATTGAGACGTCATACAAGTTTTGGAGCTCCCGATGCTCATCTTCATAGAGGCGGCACTGGTGCTGGCAGTGGCAATGGTACAGCCATACCAACGCCTGGACTCAACTCAACCAATTCATTACCCCCAAATTGTAATAATGAAGAGAATCATGAAATGAATCATAAGAACTGATAACAAACATTTTTTGAATGCATTTGCCTACATATCAATTAAATTCAAAAAAACAAAAGAAATCTCATTTATTTTTGTTACTTATTATTTTTTCGTTTTGATGCAAAAAGAATAGCTTGTAAACTTTATGTACTTTTTTCTTTTTTTTTCCACTCCAAGTTGTGTTTATTTTTTTTGTATTTTGTACGCATTTTTTCTTTAAATATTTTTTTGTAGATTGTTTAAGATTTATCCGTTTATTCTTCTCTATCCTTTACTTTCCATTAACTTCCCTTCTTCATGTTCTCATATGTCTCTTGTGCTGTTTGTCAAAAAATCAAAAGGAAATAAATGAAACCATGTGTTCCCGGTAACAGATTATTCGAAATTTTATGTTCTTAATTTTATTCTTTATTATATCCCAGTATGTATTTAAGTCGTTTTTTTTTTCGTTTTGAACAAAATTTTCTCTGCACACGTTTTGTATCGAATTTGCTTTAACACATTTTGTTTGATTAATACTCATCATCATCACAAAACACACACCAACCACACCCCACCAGCTTCAGATATAAGATTGTTTTATTTTTGTTTGTTTTTGTTTTCGTTTTTTTGCCGTGATGAGCTGTACAAATTTGTTCGCATTCGGCAATGAAGGATATTTTATTTTTGCATGTAGTAGAAAAAATACTCACTTTTCCCGGAAATTCACAACAAGTAGGAAGTGCATAAGCTTAGCCATCTGTTGAGTGATAGCAGCAATCATTGTGGCTCTTCAACTCTATCGGATGGCTGGTGAATTGTGTTTGGGAAGTGAGATCTATATGAAGTGATTTTTAAGTTGCAGCGATGAAATTGTTGAGGTGTGAGGAAGTTCTCGTTATCCCTTAATTGAGTGAAGAGTTTGTGTGCATTGGATTATTTTAAATGTGAAGTCTCTTTGTAAAGTTGTATCCGATTTCAGATCTATAGGTAGGTAGGTAAAACGTGTGGCTTCACATTCAATCATACTTAGCATTAAACCCAGAATACCCAGCGTGTCGCAACGTCGTAGACCATGTCACTCCTGGATCATTTACCATAGATGACCAATGAATCCCTGCGACACCTTGAATTAGTGTCTTTAAAGAGACAACGTGTGCCCCCTTTCTTTTTTCATTCAAGCATGCTTCGTACAATTTCTTGCGAAGTAAGTAAATCGTGCACAGAGAGGTCTGTAAAGGCCCATTCATATGAGGTCGCCACGAACTCCGAACTTCGCAAACTCTGACAACTCATTCATATGGAGTTTTTTTCATTCGCGGAGAACTACGGGTGCACACTGACACTTCACTGCGAATTTTTTGGTCGTGTAGGTTGTGGATTGCGTTTGCGCGTTTGTGTATCACGAATTCAGTTTGACAGTTCGCGGAGAGATTGATTGATTCGTGGAGAAATACTTTTGAATCATTAATTAGGATACTTAAACTAATTTTTATTGGGATTTTTGTCTATGAAAAAACTCGATAATTCAGTTACAATCTTTTTGCATACCAAGAACTTTAACTTTTTGTTTATATTTGCTGGAAAAGGGTTGTTTCTGAAAGTTCGCGTTCGCAGTTCGCCGCTTATATGAATGGGCCTTAAGGGGGTTCCGATTCGGTTATCGATCTTCCGCCATTGATCTCAACTTCACACAAGCTCCGCCATGTTGCCTTGCATTATTTTCTAGACTACAAATTGAACTTTCTCAAAAAAGGACGCTTACTTCTTTCTAATGTTTGTCAATTGGTTGATTTCCTTTGTTAAGGCAGCGTTTACAAATGAAACCTTAAATATTCCATTTTGTTACATGAAACTCTTAATGCTCAAGAAAACCTCAAGCACAGACGAGGTCTACTCTTGTCTTGTCTACTCTTAGCACTTACCAATCCGCTTGTCAACGCATATTACCGTGTATCGACTAATTTACAGAGTGTAAGAACCGAGAAAAAGCATTTTCATTCGTTTCCCGTTGTAAATGAAATTTTTTACGACGAAGCTTCCTCGAAACTACGCATATCGAGACGAATTGAGTGCCTGTTTCGGTGTAGATGGTTCCAGTAATCGTATTCTGCTGTGTCGAGAAGTATTCGCACGAGTTGCATGAAGATAAACACTTCACATTGGTTATTTTTATTTCTTCTTTGGCCGCATTGCCTTCCATTGATTCAGCAGTGTCAACAAAAGCGATAAATGGAGTACATTGCCTATTGCATAAAATGTTTTCCGTTCTTTCATGTGTAGAATAATTGAACGACTAACTCGGTCAGGTCTATAAGCCGAAGATGCGGTATTCCTTCCCTCTTAGCTGGACCATTAGTGGTCATGCACTTCTTGTGGTAGAGCCAGTGCAGTCGACGCATGCCTTTCGGACGTCATCCCCATCTTAGTGCAGTTCTTAGAATTCGCGGTTATGTCTTCCTTACTCTTCCACTGTTTGTTTCGAAGACTTTGAAGTTTTTGATGTGATGTTCTACCCGGCGTCCAGCTTTTGACTCCGTATAATGACTGGCTAAAAAAGGATTTCGTAGAACAGAATTTTGTTTGTTGTTGATTCGAGGACAGTTGTTTCGACGAACCAAGAAAACGTCGAATGCTCTTTCAGTAATGTTCGTGACTCGAAAGCGAAACCTGCTTACTATGCTATTAGTATTTTTTAGAATCCTCATTGACCTTAAGGCAAGTTCGCTTGGAACCCTATTCACATTGCCGTTCCACCTCTAATGTCGGTAACCAACATTTGGACCCACCACACTATTCTTTCCAGATTGATCGAATCACACTTGCCGAAATTATTCCTAGGCCACCGAAATGATTCCATTTTTTCATTCGAAGGGCATGAATTCACCTTCTGAAGTGCCAGCATCGTTGAAATGACATTTTAACCGTGGTAGCTAGGACGAGATCCATCACCAACTAACTGCAGAGCTACCAATACCATTTTTATAATCATTACCTACGAAGTAAGGACACCGAAAGGTCAGAAGGATACATTTTGTGCAGATTTTTGTGTGCTATCTACCAACTCACAGTCGTCAACTTAAGATGAATGCTGGCTAGGACTCCTCTTGAAACTTAACCACCACATTCGGAAGATACGTCAATTCTTCGTTATTCTATGGAGTGTTAATGACTTAAGTAAACCTATCAAAAATTTGCCAGATCGCATTACAAACTCAAGTGGTTGTATTAAGTACACAGATTATGCAGATAAGTCTGTAGTCAGTCCTAGGTCAGAAGAAGATGTAGACATGTCTGAAGCTGTGTATTTAATAATAGCGACGAACTACATTCAATTCAAATTAAACCTCTGTTAGTGAAGTAGTTGCAAACTGACCATATGTTAAAGTGTCATTCGTACGAATCGAAGTTATAATACCAACTACGAAAAATGTTATCACACAATCCGAACGGAAAAGAGCTTACAAATTTCCATTTCATTCGTATTCAATGATAGCAACTTTGAGGAAATTCGTTTATTTAACAAGACAACAAGAACAAAGAATTCTGGAATTTTTGATTGTAACGAATTTCGTGATAGGGGTGAATATAATGATGGCGGCCTTTAACCCAGCCAACTAAGGGATTCCGTCAGGGATTCCATCAGATTTCATAGACTGGACACATTTTAAGCATACTCTTCATGTAAAATGCACTAGGTTAGGTAGAAAAGGCTGACTGGATAAAACGCTTTAGCTGGCTTTGTGAAGGTGTGCTTTGTGAATGCTTACAACCCGCCTAAGCGCTATTCCAGCAAAATGATTGCAAAGCACAAGGATTAAATGAAATCAAACTGCCAACTTCTGGATTAGCAACTAAAAACCATAATTGTTGAACTAGAAAACTGGCTTAGTTCGTAGGATGCCATTAAATTCCCTGCATTAGGAATATTGTTCATAATTCACAGTTCCACCTCCAGCACCTTAAAGCTTATGTGAAGTACACCTGTTCACGATTGGCATCTGGTCTGGGACTGTATACCTTCAGACCCTTCTGGGACTGTAAGTGATTTTGTCTAGAAAATGAATGTTACATCTTTCATGGCGTTTCATTGATTCTGGAATAGCAATCTTGCTTCTGGTAACAAGCACACTTACTATCAAACTACTGATGCGCAATCTCAAATGTCCATGCCATAGATCTTATCTATCTTAGCGTCTGCCAGTCCGACCCAAAGCAACGACAACAAAGACGACGCTAGCGTTGAATATGGCGCACGCAAGTGGCGACAAACAGCTTAGGGTGCACTGTTCGGAAAGAAAGATAGTTCGAGCTCCGGTTTACTCCCGACTGACAGAAAGAACGTCGAATCGATGTCGAATTAAATTCAGTTTTAAATGACTTATTTGAAAGGTCAATGAGAGATTTCGAGATCGTAATGGATTGTGTGCACACAACAGGAGAGAATATATAGGAGTCATGGCTGTAATTGATTGACTGGGGCAATACTGCACAGATCGTGCCAATGTGCCTACGTTCGATGTACATTTTCAGTCACATTGTCTAAAAAATCTAAAGTATCTAAAAAATCAAGCAAATTTTTTCGAAACTTTAATGTACTGCTGGTTTCGCAAGAAAAATTCATTGAAAGTGATCAACTTAAAGCCCAGAATCACCAGAATAGGCAACAAAAAAAACTGATTTCGACCTTATTTACAATGCATTCTTCAGTTCAGAGGGATGCTGACAGTTGGTGCAAAACCACCCGAAAAACTCCCCATTATTACATTTATTTAATTTCATTTAATTTTCCGTTTCAAATAATTCCGTTTAGCTATTTTTTCTTTCGCAATCAAAATGAATCAAAGAATTGCATAATTCATGGCATGATTGAATGACGAGCTTTTATTTGATGGGGCAAGGGGGAACTTCATTCAAAGTATTGCACAAAAGTTATTTAACGTATTTCTGTACCTACACCCTTAACATTATTGTGTTTGACTTTTTAAGTGATTTATTATTATCTTCCGTTTATAGTGACGTCGATAAAAAGCCCCGAACTCGTTGTTGCCTAACGTAGATATCTGTATGTCCATTCGTTTGCAAGCATCGACAACCCATTGAAAAAAATGTCCGACATTTCAGGTGAATTTGAGTTCAGAACAATCAAACAAAACAAGTTATGTGGCACCTGGAAGATTGAGATTTTCATGCTAACACAGAATACTAATATTAACCAGTAAGGGCACTTAAAAATAGTTTCCGAGAATATGTTTGTATTTGTCTGTTACTATGTGTGAGTCTTGTGTATTTGAAGTGAGCTAATAATTGGATTTTATTAAATAACCACCTATCCTGTGTTTGTCTGTCCTGTGTCGATGTGTAGAAGGGTGCTTGAAATAGCTGCTGACTGTAACTTGTCTGGACTTAGACAGTTAAATGGAGTGTCAGATTTAATCCTACGGTTCACAATCTAAGGATTAACTTGAATTACTGTCAATGATTAACAGAGATGAACTAGCGAATGAAGCGTGCTAGTCTCGCAATCTGTCAGTGTTGTGTTCTTCCGTCATCTGAGAAAGTTCTTAAGGAAAATTCAAGGCTCATGTTAGGGAGCACGTCAGACAAGTGTAGCAGCTGTCTTCAAGTCGAACGTTCTCATTTGCTGTCGGACTACGCTAATGGCTCAATGAGAAAGAGAACTCGGACCCGCCATCAGTCTGCTGATAGCATTTAGTCTGCACAAAGATTGGAAGAAGTACCGAGTTCACTGCACGACCAGATGAGTCTGCAATGCGTTTTCAGCAACAAACAGGCTGTCCATTAAGAATCCATATGACGGTGGGTGTATCGTCAAGTCGAGAAATTGACTAATATTCCGTCTAGGATGGCTTAACATTTAATTTGTCTATAATAAGATGTACAATATGTGACTTAAGTACGAACGGAATTCAAGGATGAACAGACATTTCAAGCAGCGAATCATTTTTGCTTAGTGAGGGGGGGGGCATAGAGCTAAACTTCCCCTAAGACGCGGATTATGTCGCATAAACCGGAGCGACGGTGCAATGAAAATCTCAGAGCATGAAATCGCTGTAAATCTGTTGAAGTCAATACCTTTAGGCCTCTCCTTTACATCAGTTAAGTACGTAAAGCAAATTTTACCACCGGCTCTATTTAAAATGTCCGTCTTTTTGTGTTTCTTGTGTTTTCTAAATGCCTCCTTAATTGTGTTTACTTAAGATTTAGTCTTTTTTATGTCCCCCGGACTGGCCAAGAACCGCTCGGAGTTCTTCAACGGGTCCTAGCTCCCTTCATTCCATTCAGAAAGAACACGATTCATCATCGACTGTTCTGCTCCACGTTTTACTTCGCAATATCTGAAATTAACCGTCACTCTCTGCTCTGTGTCTGTCTCTTCAACGATCTCATCAAATAACACTTTCTTTTAAAAATAGTATAAAAAGTAGCCATTTTTCAATCCAAATCGGTGTCATCGCGGTTAGCCGAGAACACGCTATTTTAGACATGGGAAACTGTGTGAGATGGCCATGCATATTAATACCATTCGATAAGGCATAATACCGTGCAGTCCGTGCAACTTCATATCCACCGCTCTAGAAAAGTCCATTGCAATCCTTGTACATATCACAGCACCCCATCAGCTTCTCTCTCTATCTGGTAAATGGCTTAAACATTTCCCGCAGTTCTAACTATCAAACCATCCCATCAATTACGCATCACATACCGGCACAATTCATAATTATCTTTCAAAACACTTGATTAAAACATCATCAAAACTTTCCTTTGTTTTTTCAGTTGTGGAAGTAGTTCCACCATTAAAAAGAAAAAACTCATTATCTCCACCCCAAAAAGCTTTGGTCTACGTCAATTGTATTTTCACTGATCTGCAATAGGATAGAAAAAAATCACAAAAAAGTCACTTCATATAGAAACATTTTGTTGCTTTAGGTTTATGTATGACTACTCTTCCAGGACACACTCTCACATTCACATCACATTTTGTTCTGTATTTTTGAGCTAATCAACAAAAAATAAATCACTCATTGTAAAAAAGCATCTCAGAGTTCAACACCAACATTCACATCTTTTTTTTGTTCAAATTCATCACCAAATCAATTTTTGAAAAAAAAAAACCAAAAAAGAAAGAAACAAAACAAAAAATTCTCCAATCATTCCCTTTTTACAGAACCGTCGACGGAAAAGACAAAAAAGACAAGAAAAAGAAGAGTTTGTTCTAGAGGTCAATATCTTGAGTGGAGGAATACACTCATAGGAAATAATTAAAAAAAAAATATATACATATATATATAAAATTACTTTATATAAAATAGTTATGTAGACGTTTATATACAATTAATTTATGAGTTAAATATTTAAGTCAAAGTTTTTTGATTGAAACCTCTTTTGTTTGTTTTTGTTTTCGACGAAAAAAAAGTACCATGTGCAAACAAGTATCAACATTTTTTTAGTACACAACAACACACATCCCTTTCCTTTCTTTTCTGTATTTCTTTTCCAACACTCTTTACTTTCACCTTCACACCACAACGCCATCTGTCCAGATATGACAAAAGAGTTTACAAGTTGCCGACACTCGTTTACGAATCAAATTATAAAAGAAAACACAAGCATTTAAAAGGAATAAAACTTCTCTGATTGTATAACAAATTTATAAACTAGCTTAGTTTTCTTAAGAACTAGAAAAAAAAAAAAAACAAAAACAAACTTGTAACTAGTGTTGAAATGGAATAAACATTTACACGAACAAAAAAATCAAATAGAAACGAATATATATTATTGAAACGCAAGCGAAAAAAGCATCATCGTGTTTCCTTTCTAATTACAAACTAAAAAACAAACAAATTAAAAACAAAAAAAAAAACAAATGAAATCCTTTATATAAGTTAGAAATTTAAAATATATGTATTATATATTATTTAACTAGTTATATAAATTTAAAACAACAAACTTTACTAAGCAAAATCAACTAAGAAGAGTAGGCATTTTTGTTTGATATAAATATATATATATATTTTTTTTTCTAATCCATTTCTCCATTTGTTTAATGTAATTTTTACGAAGTCACACAAAATAAATAACAACAAACTTCAAGTGAGAGAAGAGTACACATTTTCTTTCGTCTAGTATTGTATTCAAATAATTTAATATAAAGTGTTACAAATATATAAAGTTCGATAGATGCTGCGGCAGCTACAGTGGGAGAGAAAAACAAAACGATTCAATAAATCATAATGAAAATGAAAAACTCGATGCTTTGTACAATTATTAATTACAATTGCTATTAAATATATAATTCAAATAAAAATTGAAGTAAAAAATCATAACTCAATTGTGTTTTAATCGATCTGTGGTGCCGATTTCGCTCTATCCAGCAGGAATAAAGGAGCAAGTAGGTAAGTTGTCGGTGGCGAGAGATATACACAAAAGGATGGGCAGATAGGTAATATATAATAAAAATATAATATATGGGTGGCGCTACAGCCCATAGAGGGCCAGGGCCTAGCTTCTCAGCAAGCACTCGTGTTGTGCGTGCCATTATTCTCTCACGAGTGGAAGGGACATACAGTTTTATGCCGAATCCGAACGGCTTTGTTTGAGAAGCTTTCTCTATACAGGAAATATTCTTTGAGCATTGTCAGTGACTCGAAAGAGGTGGGGTCGTGAAAATTATTTTTGTCGCTCAGAGCTGGAATCGAAGCCACAACGCCACGGGCCACCACAGACAGGTAATATAAATAACAAAAAACTATGATGTGCTACTAAAGGGTAATTTTTTAAAAGCTATAGGAAAGTTTTTGCAAAAAAACACATGAAATTCAGAAAAAATGCATGAAATCTTTATTTGAATCGATAGTACGGTCTATATAAGGCCTACAAGACAATGCTGCATCGAACAACGAGAGCTGTTCGTGAGCTCTACGAACTGAAGAGAAGGGAAGAGAACCGGCTTCTCAGAAGAAAAAAGAAAGAGCGCCAACTATCGAGGGATCAGTCTTCTTAACATCGCGTATAAGATCTTCTCTGCCGTTTTGTGTACCCGCCTGAAGCCATTCATTAATAATCTGATAGGTCCCTATCAGTGTGGCTTCAGGCCAAGAAAGTCTACAACAGAAGCATTAGCCGCATATGACAGGCTGTGCAGGATGACGATGGAGAACTCTCAGTGCCCCATCAAGGTCGGTAACGAACTCACCGAGACCTTTAATGTCAAAAAAGGTTTTAGACAAGGCGACGCGCTGTCATGTGATTTCTTTAACATCGTCCTGGAGACGATCGTGCGAAACTCACACGCAAACACTAGAGGCACGATATTCCAGAAGTCCGTGCAATTGTTAGCATACGCCGATGACATTGACGTGATTGGCAGAACTCAGCGAGCCGTCAGTGAGGCATTTGCTAACAATGAGACGGTAGCGGCTAAATGGGTCTGGCGGTGAATGAGGGCAAAACGAAGTGTATGCTGTTCTCAAAAGAGGACATACAACATCACAGAGCGTCACAACGGGCAGCTATAACTTCGAGGTAGTCGAGGACTTCACTTACCTCGGCTCCCGAGTAAACTTTATTAATAGCATTAGTACCGAGATCAAGCGTAGGATAACTCTTGCCAACCGCTGTTTCTTTGGGATGAAGAGGCACTTGAGTGATAGAGCCCTCTCTCGAAGAACCAAGTTGACTCTATGTAAGACCTTGATCATCCCAGTCCTGCTATACGGCGCGGAGGCATGGACAATCTCGAAAGCATATGAAGAAGTCCTTGGTCTCTTTGAGAGAAAAGTTCTACGCACGATCTTTGGTCCTGTTTGTGTTGACGGGTTCTGGAGGAGAAGATTCAATCACGAACTGTACGGGCTGTACAGCGACATGAGCCTAGTTAGGCGTCTACGGATCCAACGCCTACGGTGGCGTTAGGTCATGTAGAGCGGTTGGACACCACAGCTCCGGCCCGAAGAATCTTCGCATCCGAACCTGTCGGGCAACGCAACAGAGGACGTCCTCGCACTAGATGGCGCACACAAGTGGAGAAAGACCTCAACCAACTTGGTGTGCGAAACTGGAGACAGCTAGCCAGAGATCGCGCTAGTTGGAGAGGCATGTTGGTTGAGGCCCAGGTCCACCCAGGACTGTAGCGCCACACAAAGAAGAAGTTGACCTTGACTGCGCCTCAAATGGTCCATCCGCTTAGTCCAATTTTGGCATACTCTTTCCAACATTTCGGTCAGTATCTCACGAATAAATGCTTCAATGTTGTCTTCCAATGGGTCAATTGAAGCGGGCTTGTCTGCATAGACATGAGCTTTAAAATAGCTCCACAAAAAATAGTCTAAAGGCGTTAAATCGCACGATATACGCGGCCAATTGACCGGTCCCGAACGTGAAATAAAATGTTCACCGAACTCGTCCATTGTTGCGCGTGCTGTGTGGCATCTGGAACCGTCTTGTTGAAACCAAATGTCAGCTCTTTCATTTTGGGCAAAAAAAAGTTGGATATCATCTCCCGGTAGCGCTCACCATTCACAGTTACGTTACGATTCGCATCATCTTTGAAGAAGTACGGTCCAATGATGCCACCAGCCCATAAATCGCATCAAACTGTGACTTTTTCTGGATGCATTGGTAGCTCTTGCAATCCTTCTGGCTGATATTCACTCCGAACTATTCTGCGTACGTACCCATTGAGCCAAAAATGAGCTTCGTCGCTGAACACAATGAATGAACACAAGCGCGCAATGAACTTTCGTAACAGACCACGCATTTTGATAACGAAATTCAATGATTTGCAAGCGTTGTTCGTTTCTAAGACGATTCATGGTTAAATTCAGAAATAAGAGAGCAAAGATGTATCCATCTTTTGCCTCTCTTGCCCCTTGATTCCATCTGACAGCGTTTTTTATAAGAGCTCTTGAGAACAGCTAATCCTCTTCAGCAACCATAGTATTGGGGTGGATTGAAGGTATAGTTTGAACATTCGCACGTTTACCCGAAATTTTTCAAGTTTTCTGTGTTAAGTATTCAACACAGTAAGGAGGGGTAAGCAAACAAACAAAGCGTATGTTCACGCTGTAAATTATTTAAGCTCCTGTTTATAGGAGTTACTGTCTGCAGCATTAGGGTGATATTAATGAAGAAGCAGATAAATGTATGTTTGTTTGCTCAAATATGAGTTATATATGTAAAATGCATTGCCCGAGACTTATGTACAGGATATATAACTTTGAAACATTGGCATTAATCAATAAAATAAGCAGTTTCTTTGCTGCTTTTCCTTTTCTACAGATATATGATGGAAGTTACTTCCAAATTTTGGCAACTATTTTTCTCAATAGTTATAGTTTCAATATCTGTGAATTTCTCTTAACAAATAAGAAATGTTAATTAACTTTTTTCGAATGTATGAATGAATGCTATGAAAGTGATTTCATTTCTCACGTATGAAATAGAAATAGGCTTTATATTACATTAATGTATTAAATTGATGCAAAATATTTCTGTAAATAATACGTGGCATTACACTTTTATTCACCCAATCCTACCATTAGTCATGAACCAACTGAACACTCTTCGAAGTACATGGTTGTGGGCAACTTCACACGATTTTCCCACAAAATCCATGAATCTCTCTCTTATCCCACAAAATCCACGAATCGGCCTCCATATTGTGGTGGATCTATGGTTTTCGTGAAAGTATTTGTGATTTATAAGGGATTTCCACTACTCTCACATTCCTCTCTTTTGTGGACTAGGGGTAAAAGTGGCCAAAGATGGATATCTCCTTGCTCTTCTTGCTCCTTGCTAGGCCAAACTGAAGATGTTTGACAGTGAAACAAAACACGAAACGTGAGTCAGCTGCTTAAACCAGTCAACCTTTATTACAATGAAGCAGATTATTCAAATAGCCACAACCGTATATAAGGAATCAGTCAAATGAATTTTATTTTGTGACTCAGACCAATTTGCGTGGCTCATTATTCCGGCAATAGCATTTCGAATGTTGGTTTGTTAGTTAGCAACACAGCTCGGATATAAAGGGTGGTTATATTTTAAGGGCCCATGTTGAATAAAACACAAATAATTTAGGAAAGTATTGTCATATCTTCATACGATAATATTGGTGTGATTCAACTATGTATGGAACAAAATATCGGCCAAATGGCCACCGCGAACTCGGCGGCACACCTCCATCTAAGGATCCAAATTTTCGATGACGCTGAAGCATAATTGAGATTCTATGCCGTTAATGTGCCGAATTATCTCATCCTTTAGCTCTTGAATTGTTGCTGGCTTATCGACGTACACCTTTTCTTTCAAGTAACCCCAAAGAAAAAAATCCATGACACGGCCATTGAGTTTGTCGCGCAAAAGAGCCATTGTTTCAAGTTGATCATCCACTGTTGCCATTTCTTGCCACCATTCTGACCGTGGTGGCCCGTGGCGAGCTGTACGAGCATGCACTGGTGTTTTCACATTCCCTACAGCCCCGGTTTGCAAACATTTTTGCACGATTTTTCCGATTGTACGCACATTTGGACGATTAAATTGACCGAAAAAATCCGATTTGAACGCCCATTTTCATAACACGCCTGAATAACTTTAACGCGTTGCTCGATTGTGTATCTTTCCAATTTCAAATTGAGTTAGTCTGAAATTGAGAAATGTTAAATGAAATGCTGAAAAAACTTGACGTTTAGGCGTGATTCACATTAGCGATGGGCAATAGGCGAGTAAAAACAATCGAATAATTCGATTGTTCTCGCAATCGCTATTACTCGAATTCAAATTGAGCGAAGTCGAATTCCAACCGTCGACGAATGTATGTATTCATCGATTCTTCAAGTCGGAGAGAGATTGTTGGATTGTGTGTATCTGCCGATTGTCGTCATTGCTCATCTCTTTTTCATTTAGTTTCTATTTAAACTTTACATTTATGAGAGTGAGAGTACAATCCTCTCATTAATTGGGTGAGAAGGAAGAAGAATACAGTCGAACCTCGAAAATTCAAATACCCACCGGAAACAATATGTTTCAGAAATTTGGTTTGACTTATAAAAAATTCGATTTAAACATGGTCTAATAACAGAGGCTTGGCTGTATTTCCATTCCTTATGTTCCTATTTTGGTAATTATAGTTTCTTAAGGGTGCAACAGCCTTACGCTGATTTTTCCACTCACGTCAACATATGAATAAATCCAGGAATACATACATTTCTTCACTAAACAGGACCAAATAACACACGCAGAATCTTACTCTCACATCGACCAAGAGCTTCTTCATCCGCTTTTAATAGGATCTATGCCTGCAGTCGAAAGTCTGGACTATGATGGACGAGGAAACTGAAATGGGTTTCCGGAAAAGTGAATAGAAACCTAGAGGACAATGAATTTTCTGGACAATGAAATTGAAAGGGGTTTCAGGACAAGGAAACCGAAAGGGATTTCTGGACAAGAGAACCGAAAGGGGTTTCTGGACAACGAAACCGAAAGAGGTTTTTGGACAAGGGAACCGAAAGGGGTTTCTGGACAAGGGAACTTAAAGGAGTTTTTGGACAAGGGAACCGGAAGAGGTTTCTGGACAAGGAAACCGGAAGGGGTTTCTGGACAAGGAAACCGAAATGGGTTTCTGGACAAGGGAACCGAAAGGGGTTTCTGGACAAGGGAACCGAAAGGAGTTTTTGGACGAGGGAACCGAAAGGGGTTTCTTTGTGTTTTTTGGAGGATCCACGCTTTTTGGTGTCGAAGGGGGTTTTGTGGTTGAGGACTTTTGCACTTTTTTGCTCCATTCAAACAGGTTATATTTTGATTTGTGCGATAGCCACAAAAATCATTTAGAGAGTCGTTCGGATGGATCCCTGAAACCAAAACCGCATCACCGGCCGTATTAGGCTTAGCAACGACCTGGACACACCTTTTTGCATGATCTGGTGCGTGAACTAATCGGCACTGTGAGTTTGGAGTGCATCCGCAACATTGAGATTTTGACCGTAGTGGTAGTAAGACATTTTTGATGGATTGTATGGCTCATCTGCCTACTGACACAGCGGCCCTATTAGGGCTACCAAAAACTCGCGCACATCTGTTTCCATATTCTTGTACGTGTATTAATTGATGATGACGAAAAATTCACCGGAATACGATGTTGTTTGCGTATTTTTTAGTTTCAAATTAGCTTCGTCATTTCCATTAAATAAGGCGTAAATAAAGATTTGTGTATCTTCGTCTTCTCGTCGTAACTTCCGAAAATTCTTAATCAGTTGGAAGTACGATTGTCGTCTGTTGTGGCATTAGCCTTTATCGGAAGGTACAAATACACGATGACTAACTTCTTAGTCACGTGGTGGAATCAAGTGACCGAAATGTGTTATCAACGTACGGTGCTGTTATTTTTATTACTTGCCATACGCTTCCAAGAAGTCGTTAAAATTGTTCCTAAATTAGGTACTTTGCCAAGTAGGTGGGCGGCATGGAAGAAGCTTCTTTAACTTGAGCTTTCTCTGGCTTTTATCTGGCACCCGACTTAAATTATTTGTTGAAAAGAAATGAAACCCAATTATTTTTGCCGCACCACAAGTATTTATTTATTTTATTCTGAGTGCCGCTGTCTATAGCTTGGCCGCACACTCTTTCAATCCAACAAATAATCTCCGATTTGGTGACATTCGGTCGGTTTTATATCATAAAATTGATAAGCCAAGCACTTCTCATATTCCAATTCGGAGGTATGCGATTTTGCTGACTTAGCACAAAAGTGCCATCTTGCAATTTTACAATTCTTTTTGGTAGGTGGTACGTAACTCCCGCTTGGTTTAGTTTCTTCTCTACTTCTACGCGTTAATGCAGGTTCATATTATTGGGTAGACGCTCAAACTAAGTCTGACGACCATTGAAGAAGTGTTCTCCCAGTATTCGATATCGCAACTAGCTGAGACTGAGGCAATCTAAGGGATAGTAAAGAGTATCCTCCTCCTGAAAAAACATCACAATTCAATTCGTAGAATTGATTTCGGTTTCAAAATTCAAGTGGCAATTTTTTTCTGCTGCCTCTTTGCCGCTTATTTCCTTATGACATGTAACCCAACCGAGAGTAATAGAGTGCTTTATGCTAAGAACCTCCAGCGCATCGCGTCAGCATGCGACCAACTTAGACTTGATTTCAGTTGCCAAAGTAACATTATTAGCCGCAGGTCTGTCAATTAGGATGGTTATATCAGCTCGAGCTATTTCCATTTTATTCGATTTCATGACTGTCAGAAGCTACACTTAAAAGTTGCGGCATTTTAAAGACTGCACCGACTCTAGAACTGGTCCATTTACTACATTCGCTGGTCTTGGTCTTCCTTCTGTGATTAGGAGCCTAGATCTTAAGTTCTTACGATTTAATCCAAATGGTTGTTATGACCCGTGACTTGTGGGTATATGTGTTGAGTGCAAAGCACTTGGACAGATTACTTTTCACAGGCTCACCTCTTTTGCGTCACCGACAAAGAGTATTCCTGTCTAGAAAAAGGTGACCAAACTTGGTCGTTCGAAATCGGTATAAAATTATAAGTCCAATCCACTCGTGAAAGAAAGCACACACAACACGAGTCGTTGCTGAGAAGCTAGGCCCTGGCCCTCCACGAGCTGCAGCGCCACCCACATTATTATTATTAATACCAATAAATGCGGCATAGTGCAGAGGAAGTGATCTACGGCTCCGTCGTCCACTCCACAGGCCTCGCAGAGGATTATATCGCTCAGCCCAAGTACACTTAGGTGTGTGCCCCTTAAGCCAGTAAGCCAGTAAGTCGTCTGCGATCTTTTCTGTCAGGAGATAACAAATTATTTCGCAGATTTCGTTTCGCTAGCATTCGAGAGCATGCATCTCGGTTTGCCTCTCGGTTGTTTGTGCAGTTTATTCCTGAGCCGAGGTCCCTCACTACCTTAAATTTAGCTAGCCAACGCCTCATTGTCTCCCGCTGTGATCTGTCAATCACGTCAATGTAAGTAACGGAGCTGAGCTCTGCATTATCGCCTCAAGAACAATGTGGAAGAAGTCACAGACTGCGAGTCGCCTTGCTTAAATATTTGGAGGTTAAGATTTGAAGGTCTTGGTGAATTATCATCGGTCTTTATGCAGCTTGAGAAAGAATATGCTTCCATCCACAACTTGACGAATCTTAAAGTTGTTATTTGTAATAAATATCTATATATATTTTATTTAAATGTCGATGTACAGTCGGCCTTGTAACCGACGAATAGGCGATGCGAGTCGATTTGCATTCTTGATTGGTTTCCAAAATCTGCCGCAGCTGATCTACTGAAGCCTTTCAGCTTCAATCGGCTGCTGAATCTGATAGAACCAAGCTGACTGTATTTAACCAAACCAACAATACCACCCACAATCAGACTTTGACCACAAGCGTTACGTTTCACTTCAGACATTTCTGCGCTCCGCCACAAAGCTGCTTCTTATCGGAGTCTCAAGCGCAGTCACGATATGAGTATTCCGAAAAGTTCAATATTGTGTGAACGTTCGCTGGCATCTGATAAGCTTTGCTTTCACTCCAATCAATTTCACCACATTCACAGAACGGCACCTTTAACTCACTGACGACTCAGTGTCGGGAGGTGTGCTCTCTCTCTGCCATTATCAGCTATTTGTGTCCACCATCACAGCGGATATCAATGGCCACATTTATCTGCACGCCGTCGAATCGGTGGTTAGTGTGCGTATTTCATTGAACGCAAGAAGTTCGCGACAACAGCACTCATTGTCCCACCGGCAGCGCCCTGTCGCTTCCAGCTCTCCGGCAAATTCATGATTGTCATTCTGACGCTGTTCATAATTGTGTCTTGCGTATCAGCAGTTTGCATAGTGAGTGTGTCCTTTTCATTTCGTGAAAGCTCTTGAACAACAATCAAAAATACAAAAATTAAACCAAAAAAATGTGCTTTCGTAACTTCCAGTTATCCTATTGCAAGTCGAGAATCTTGAAAACAACCGAAACTCGTAGGTCACTTAGTTTTTCTGATCCACTTGATCATTCATTCGGTTTGTTTTTTTTTTTTTCAGCGGTTCGCCGTGCAGTGAGTTCCGGGTCTTCGCAACCAGCTGTGTTCATTGTTCCAACCACTAGCCAGGTGATGGAGATGTATTTGAGTCAATCCATCGCTACTGACCAGAGTACATGCGAAGCGACGAGAGAACGCCCTCCCAGCTACGGACACGTAATTGTCGATGTGCCACCAAGCTACGAGCAAGTGGTCGAAGGCTCGCGCAACTAACTTTGTTTTCGTACTCAAGTGACATTTTCTCACCCCCCACTGTATATATTATCATTATCAATTAAGACATTCAAAAGTAGCGAACAATAAACAAAAGACATGACACAGCGACTGCCTGCACTGGAGCGGTCAGGTGGTTGGGTGCTCAATCAAATCTGTCCCGCCGTGATTTTGTTTAAACGTTTAAATGTTTAACGCCTGCCAAGTGATTTATAGCAGTGTGGCCTGAAGATACCCCCCCAAGGGAAGAAGTGCTCATCATTGGCTTCAAGTAAAAAAAAAAACAGAAATGAAACGAAGAAAGGAAATTAATTTGTTTGTTGACGCTTTTAAGTCTGGTGGTTATATTTGACGGCTGATAAGAACTATCGTATGCCATAGATAGGGGAGTTTGATTGGACTTGCGTGCACCTTTGATGTCATCCACTCATAAGCCAGACGGAAACTTTCCCAAATCAGCAGTGAGTGCGACTGTGGTGAACTGCTTCAATTCAAGCGGTAGGCGGTCGAGCTAGTGATGAACTGGAACTACGTGGCAGTCGGTAGTCGAATCTAGCAGAAATATATGGAAAACTCTTACGATTCTAACCAAAGACTCTCTGATTATTTGCCTTTTCGATCTTGTGCCAATTCCGATGCATAGCGGCCTGAGTCTCTTCCTGCAAACGAGGACAAGCATATACGGTCTAAATATTAGAATTACGTATTTCTGAACTCCCTTTTGCCATGTCGCTTGTATTTTTTCATAACAAACAGATGCTATCCAAGAGATTCGATTTAAGAAAATGGACTTCGAATTGACCGTTATCGAGGCAAATATTCGAATTGTTTTGCGGGTATGTCCGTCGACTATATTAGGTTATAAGCAATCGCTTGTCCCCACAAGAACACATCTATACCGGCTGAACTCAGGTATCAGTTTCAGTCTTCTTACTGGCTTTCGTTAACGGAGTTATACGAGTTTTCTACAAGTCAGTCCAGCTGTTGGGATACGCTGATGACATCGACATTGTCGCGCGGTCGTAACGTGCCACAAGTGGAAGCTTTCAAGGCAATTGAGGAACAGGCGAAACGAGCGAGGACAAAACAAAATATATACTGTCGAGCAAAAAACGATCCGCCGCACACCACCTAGGCCAAAACGTCACAATCGACAGCTACAATTTCCAGGTAGTAAAGGAGTTTGTCTACTTCGGGGCAAATGTAAACTCCACGAATGACATCGTAGTGGAGATCCGACGTAGAATCGCCCTTGGCAACCGATGCTACTTCGGTCTGTCAAAACTCCTGACTCGAAGGACCAAAGTCATGCTCTACAAAGCCCTTATCCTGCCAGTCCTACTTTATGGAGCCGAAAGCTGGAAATCTAGTAAGACTGCAGAGCTGATTCTGGCTGCCTTCGAAAGAAAAATTCTACGTCGGATGTATGGTCCCGTCTGCGAGGAAGCCGAATGGAGGAGAAGACACAACCGCGAACTCTACGAGCTGTACAAGGATGTGGATGTAGTCCGGAAGGCAAAAATCCGTCGACTACACTGGCTCGGCCACATCGAGCGAATGGACAACAACGCTCCAGCAAAGAGGATCTTCGAATCCGAGCCTCCTGGTTCGAGAAGGAGAGGAAGACCGAACCTCCGGTACAAAGACCGAGTCATCGCGGATGCAAGACAGCTTGGCCTTGATGACTGGAAGCAGCGTGCCCAGGACCGTCACCGATGGAAGGCAGCAATTGCTCAGGCTCAGACCCTTCATGGTTCGTCTGCCTGATAATTAAGTAAGTAAGTTATACGAGTTTTTCAAACAGTGCACTGTGCCTTGAGCTGATAGGGTGCACGGCCATTGACTATGTAGGCATTGTTGCTGTCGCGATCTCTAGGGAATATATACTACACAGTTAAGCTATTCGAACTAATTAAATGGACAAAAGAATTACTTATGGTAGGAGAACTCCACTCGAAAAACTCTAATATACTTTGGTACCTCCTACTCTCAATTGGAAATTCTTCTTTGTGTGGCGCTACAGTCCGGGGTGGACCTGGGCCACAACCAACATGCCTCTCCAACTAGCGCGATCTCTGGCAAGCTGTCTCCGGTTCGCACACCAAGTTGGTTGAGGTCCTTCTCCACTTGGGTGCGCCACCTTAAACGCGAGCGTCCTCTGTTGGGTTGCCCCACATGTTCGGATTCGAAGATTCTTCGGGCCGGAGCTGTGGTGTCCATCCGCTCTACGTGAGCTGGCCACCGTAGGCGTTGGATCCGTAGAAGCCTAACTAGGCTCATGACGCTGTAAAGCCCGTACATCTCGTGGTCGAATATTCTCCTCCAAAACCCGTCAACATAAACAGGACCAAAGATCGTGCGTAGAACTTTTCTCTCAAAGCGACCTAGGACTTCTTCATCCGCTTTCGAGACTGTCGTTGCCTCCGCGCAATATAGCAGGATGAGCAGTGTCTTGTATAGAGTCAACCTTATTCTTCGAGAGAGGGCTCTATCACTCAAGTGCCTCTTCATCCCAAAGAAACAGCGGTTGGCAAGAGTTATCCTACGCTTGATCTCGGTACTGTATTAGTACAGTATACTCCGGAGCCGAGGTAAGTGAAGTCCTCGACTACCTCGAAGTTATGCCAGTTGTGACGCTCTGTCCAAGACGTCGATGTTATATGTCCTTTTTGAGAACAGCAAAAACGACACGTTTTGCCCTCATTCACCGCCAGACCCATTTAGCCGCTTCCGTCTCATTGTTAGCAAATGCCTCACTGACGGCTCGCTGAGTTCTGCCAATCACGTCAATGTTATCGGCGTATGCTAACAATTGCACGGACTTCTGGAAGATCGTGCCTCTAGTGTTGGCGTGTGAGTTTCGCACGATCTTCTCCAGGACGATGTTGAAGACATCACATGACAGCGCGTCGCCTTGTCTAAAACCTTTTTTGACATTACCATACCGACCTTGATGGAGCAGCGGGAATTCTCCGTTGTCATCCTGCATATACTGACGAGTTTGGCAGGAATGTCAAAACTAGACATGGCGTTGTGTAGCTCGTCTCTATGCACGCTGTCATATGCGGCCTTGAAATTGCCGAACAGACGGTGAGTGTCGATTTGCATTTCTTGGGTATTTTTTCAGGATCTGCCGAAGTGTGAAGATTTGGTCTATTGTGGACTTTCCTGGCCTGAAGCCATACTGATACGAATCAGATTATCAATGAACGGCTTCAGGCGGGTGCACAGAACGTAATAGAAGATCTGATAAGCGATGTTAAGAAGATCCCTCGATAGTTGGCGCAGTCAAAGTGGTCTCCTTTTGTGTGGATCGGGCAAACGATACTAAGATTCCACTCGTTGGGCATGCTTTCCTCCGACCATATCCTACAGATGAGCTGGTGCATTCGCCCTACCAGATCATCTCCAGCTGCCTTAAGTATTTCAGCGGGCAAACCGTCCGCTCCAGCAGCTTTGTTAGACTTCAGTCTTGATATTGCTACCTTGACCTCGTCTAAGTCTGGGGGACGGAGTTCGCGTCTGTCATCGTCCAGATTGAGTGGACCATTCTGCCTGACAACGGTATTTTGGTTCTCATCGCCGTTTAACAGTCTCCAGAAATGATCTTTCCAGATTCTCAGTATCGACTGCGACTCTACTACCAGTTGTCCATTTCGATCCCAACAGGCTTCTGTTCGAGTTGTATATCCATTGGATAATTGCTTTACCCTTTGATAAAACCTTCGGACGTCATTCCTGCCATAACACCATCCCATCTCCTCGACATGCTCTTTCTTTTTTGCTTCTGAGAAGATGGTTCTCTTCCATTCTCTTCTGTTCGTAGATCTCACGAACAGCCCTCGTTGTTCGATGCAGCGTTGCCTTGTAGACCTACTGCTTGGCTGCATACACCTGCCTGCACTCGTCGTCAAACCACGGGTATCTTCTATGTGGTGTCGTAAAACCCAGCACATCAATGGCAGCTTCTTTCGACGACTCCATTCTTCTTCGATGGTTTGTGCAGGCGGCGTCGAACTTACAGAGAGTTTCTGGGAGATTCGGTCAGCAAAGATCCTAGCAGTCCCTTGCGATTGTAGCTTTGCGACGTCAATCCGTGGTGTTCTTTCCCCACTTCGTTGTTCTCTTGATATCCTGATTCTTACCTTGGCTACAACAAGGAAATGGTCCGAGTCAACAGTGGCTCCTCGGAATGTTATCAATCTGGTAGACGGTTGATTGATCTGGGGACCGCCATGTCCCTTTATAGATGTTTAGGTGTGGAACCGCGTGCTAGCAACAGAGAGATCAGGCTGATGTTGCCGAATTAAGCCTCGTTACGGATTGTTATGAGGCGTTCGCTTTTACAGACAGTGCTTAAGACTTTTTGCCTAAGTCTGCCTCGAAAAACGAATCCACCTCCAAATAAGCGCCTCTCTCTGCTGCAATCACCGTAGTAGATGTCGCAGTTTTTCATCCTCTTCTTGCCCAATTGGAAATTATGAACAGAACAAACTGGCCGACACTCAGGACACTTATCGGCGTCATCACAGAGCACTACTCTTTTTAAACTCTTGTCTTTTTCCTTTAATTTCTGGATGTTTGGCCAACTTGAAAGGATGCACGATGGAACGGCAAACCTTACAGAATATTTTTACACTCGGGTGGCATTGGTGGCTTAGACAACTATCGGAACATAACAATTGATAAGACTCCCATTGCACCATGTACACCATGCCCCATGGAATGGAAACTCTACAACCGAGGAAAAGCATAATTAAAACAGAGCTGTGCCCATAGGCAGAGCAAATCAAAACTAGTTGGTTTTACAATAAATAATTGAACTGATTGCATTTGTTTATTTCACTTCGATTTATTTACAACAAAACTGAATTTATGTTACTCGTCATCATTTTTATTCGTTTCCTGTTCTCCTGTTCTCTCTTAAGTCCTTAGGCAGTAGTAGTACACACTCGGTTAAATGGAATGACCTTACATTAGACCCTATGAATGCAATGAGTATTTAAAATAAAATAAAAGTAAACTAAAGTGTAGCTGCTGGTGTGCTGAAATTATATTTGCTTCTCGGGGGTGTCTGTCTTTTCTGCTGCTGGTTGTGGCTTCTCCGTCAGGTCGGCCTTCTCAATTGCGTCTGGGTTTTCGGCGGCGGAGTTTTTTTTTGGGCTGTCTTCCGGTTTCATCGAATCGATTTTGGCTAAAGCTGCTTCAGCCTTCTCCTCCATGACCTCCATCACTTCCTTCATGACGCTTCCCACCTCGGAGCTGATCTTCGAAATGGCATTGTCTACCTCTTTGTGGATCTTCTCTGGAATGTCTGTCTTTTCCGACATGTCTGAGGTGTCTATTTTGGTCTGGTTGCTCATTTCGTTTTCCACTTTCTCGGATTTGTCCATTTTCTCGGGCTCGTCCATTTTTTCGGTTCGGTCCTCCTCCATGATTTTCTTCATTTTCTCCGATATGTCCTTCTTGTCCGCGTTCCCGTTGGTCTCCAGCATGCCCTCCTCCATTTTCCTGTTGTCCAGAGCGTCCAGATTGCTGGGAACTTTCTCGACTTCAATCACCGTGGTCAGGCCATTCACTTCGGCCTTGGGAGGAACTTGTAGCGTCACTGGAACAATTGTCATTTGCTCCTTGGCCCTCAGACCAACCATCTCTTCGCTAACAGTCCAGAGCCATTCAGCCATTTCCTTGTTCTTGGCCTTTGGTAGAACTGGGAATGGGATGGTATCGAAGTAGTAGCCGCCTGTAGCTTTTTCCAAGCTCGGATCCAGAGCCAATCGAATGGAAGTTTGCGCGCCAGCTTTCGGAGTCTTGAAGAACAGGCTTGTCACGGGATCCAGGATTGACCTTAAGTTGGGATTGAGTCAGTTAGTTGATGCAACAGAAAGGAATGCATATTCTTCGAGTAACTTACTTGGTCCTTCCGCTGATGAGATGACGACCCAATTCGGTCTTTACAAGTCCGGGATGGCAGCAGTTCACAGTCACATTGGTACCGTGCAACTTCTCACTCAACTTCACTGTGAACAGGATGTTGGCCAGTTTGCTCTGAGCATAAGCACCCCACTTGCTGTAAGCCTTCTCCGAGTTCAAGTCCTCCTTCATAATTTTGCCGAAAACATAAATGGCACTGGTGACGACCACAATGCGACTTGGTGCCGACTGCTTGAGCGTGTCCAGAAGTAGATTTGTCAAGAGGAAATGTCCCAAGTGGTTGGTGCCTAGCTGCATATCGAAGCCATCCTTGGTCTCTCCCTTTGGGGTGGCCATGACACCTGCGTTATTGATCAGTATGTCCAGGCGTTGTTCCTCTGCAGTGAATCTGAAACAAAAGCAAAACTGTTTGAGCACCGGGCGGATATGGGACTGCGGTCGAGTTAGAACATACTTATCGGCGAATTTTCGAATTGATTCCAATGATCCCAGGTCCAGTGTTCGATTGAAGATGTTTTCGTTTTTGGTCTTTTCAATGATCTCCAGGCGGGCGCCTTCGCAACGTACTGGATCGCGACAGGCCATGTAGATTTTGGCGCCACGACTGGCCAACTCGAGAGCTGTCTCCTTGCCAATGCCAGTATTGCAACCGGTGATGACCACCACCTTGCCATCGATACGGTTCTTCTTTCTGTAGAAGGGTCCCTGGACGCATTTTCTGGTAAGGAAACAAGAAATCATTTATCGATTAGAACATTTTAAAAGACAAAGGCGAATGAATACATGTAATTTGACAAGCTGGAATTAATGCGGGATTAGTACTGCAGTGAGTGCATAGAAGATCAAGGGAATAACAGAGTTGATCATGACATGCAGCTAGCTTCACCCGAAGAATCTCATATCTTCTGCTGAGTGTGATTTCTTTAACTAACACTAGTTCTAAGAACAATCCTCATCGACATCAAGAAAAATCCATGGTTTGACACAAGTCCAACGAAGAAGATCGTGAACTGTACGAACAGAGAAGAACAGAAGAGCTCCGGCTTCTCAGGCGGAAAAAGAAAGGCAAGAGTTGAAACAGGTTGGCATATGATTGGAGGAAAGCATGGCCAATCTACGAGTTAAAGCTCAGTATCGCTTGCGACTCTACTACGAGTTGTCCAATTCCATATATCAATTCCACCAACTACCGAGGAATATATCTCATATACATCGCTTTTAAGTTCTTCTCTGCTCGGATTCGAAAATTCTATTTTTGCAGCTCACTGGCTTCATGCGCTCATGGATGAGTGCACATATGTAGATCGCAGTTGTGTCCTTCAACAGTGCATTAGCTCGGAAAGGGTATTGTAGGCAAATTTATTACATAGGGGATAAAATTGCTCATTTAAAGCGACGCCATCGAAGAAATTGATCAAATACTTTTTTTTTCAGCTAAAAAATGTGTCCAAGTGGTCTTACCTCGTTTTTCATTTTAAAACTGACCATTTTTGGGAGCCGTTGTTGCGACTCCACTAACTCAGTAGTAGGCCAACAAACGGACACTCCTTGAATAACTGACGAGATGTCCATGACTGGGAGTCAGAGAAAATATGGTCACAAAATATTCTATGAAACCCAGCCATGCTATGACAAATCACCCAACACCATTTAAAGTCACCTATACCGACGTCAACATGACTGAGCGAAACCAAGGCTAGCCCCCGCCAAACTCGGACGACAATGCAGAATAATGAAGCGAAATTCACTCGAGTGAAACTCCCTCACCTACGCTGGTGGAATCGTTCGTTTCAAGAACGCAATGGGACTTGCGAAACAAGTCGAGTCAACGAAAGGCGTCACTCAACAACCATGTTTTGGGCACATACATATGTGGTGGGAGAATGATCTACAAAAGACATATGTAGCAAATAAATGCTTGTCTTTGTGAACGTGAATCTTCATCAAGGCTGGGAAGTTGTCCACCGCATGTACAACCACACGGTGTCTTTTCCAGCTTTCTTCTTTGGCGTTGGATCTATAGCAACCTCATGCAACTCACAGATTTGATGTCCACGCAGTTGAACTGACCAATATGGAAGGACGCTCTAGGCTTTGTCTTCCTAGACAGCTAGATTAGATAAGGTCAAGGCCGAAAATATGAACGAACTTAAAACTCAGTCATGTACGTCTACCGGCATCTCTCATACAGTTCAGTGTCGACAAAAGACTCATTAAACCGCTGATGTCATTTTATTACCAAAACTTTGCGCCATTTGGGCAACTGTCAAACAAATCATCCACTCTTGCCCAAAATAGTCATGGCTGGCTCACTCAGCAAATGCGAAGTATTTACACTGAAACATGGTTCCGATGCGAGAGATATAAAACAAAAAATAAGCAGACAACAGATTTGTTCCAAATGATTGCCTAATAATGATTGCCGCAAGTGTTACTCATCTCCCGGTTAATGGGACTCTGACCACATACGATCAGAGGTGAGCCGCCTGCTTTCGGACAGGAACGTGCCGGGCAATTAAACTTTACGTACACGTACATGAGTGAAAAAAACATTTACAATAAATATGGATTATGGTTTAGCCTTAATCGAAATTTATTAGACTTTAAGTGCACATTTGGAATGCGCGAGTGTGGACTTGCATTCTAAGAAATTTCTGCTGGGCATTGAGTATTGCATCAATCGATGGTCGTAGTATTTGTCGCATTCTTCTTGGTAAGAGTTCGGAGTGTGTACCGATTGTTGGAATGATAATCAGCACGTGCGCTGGCAAATGTCTTGATGGATTTGTTTGCTGGAAATGAAAGGATGAGAGAAAATCAACTCGAAAGGAGGTTGGATGCTTGGCAGGAAGCAAAATCTTCTATTTGATAACATCTCAGTTCCGTTAATGTGCACCCGTCTTCTATAGTTAACAATGCCATAATCCTATTTTCCTTTCTGGTTGCTGGCTTGTAACTCCTCGATTCAAAGAAATAAGGCCTGGTTGGCTTAAAGTACGAGTTTGCTCTGTTTCTTGAGATATCAGATGCAGTCTGAGGTGCAGTTTGGGGTGATCCTATAGTTGTTGTCCTCAAGCCGCTAGTTATCTGGGATACATTCTAATCTCTGATCATTTACATTTCATTTATTCATTTTAGGTTTATCTCTGTATATTAGTAACATAGAATTCTTTTTGAGCCCGTGGCGTTGTGGGTATGTGCGTCGACCTCAACCACGACGTCGTAGGTTCGATTCCTGCTCAGTGCGACAGAAAACAATTTTTACGACCCCACCTCTTTCGAGTCACTGACAATGCTCAAAAAGTATTTCCTGTCTAAAGAAAACTTCTCAAACAAAGCCGTTCGGATTCGGCATTAAACTGTAGGTCCCTTCCACTCGTGAGAGAACAATAGCAAGCACAACACGAGTGGTTGCTGAGAAGCTAGGCCCTGGCCCCCTACGGGCTGTAGCGTCACCCATATTATTATTATCTTTTTGAGCACAGGACTTAAGGGATATAACATTGTTCAAGACTTACAGTGAAGTGACATAATACATTTTCATATTCTATGATTAAATTAAATAATTCAAGATTAATTGATTCAAGCTAACTATATTAGAATTTACTTTAATTGCGACCAAATTAGTTGAGAATTTTATTTTGGAGATTAATTCAGTTCATATTTGAGAGGTGAGAAAAACAAGCTGAGCTAAATTGTCTGTATTCGGTCTTAGACCGTACCTGTGGGGGAAGATGATTCCACAGATGTACAGCATGAATGAAGAAATGTCTACGGGCTGATAAACATGTATTGACAGAAGGTTTCAACGTTATATTACGACTCAATCGAGAGAAGGTTAGTTTCTCATAAAGGTAGTCAGGCTGTTTCCAATAAATTATATTAAAGAGTTGTATGCATGGTCTGTATTTTAAAAATGCGTCTAATTCTCATCCTAGGAGAATGCGGTGTTGTTCCGAGACATGATCAAATCTTCGAAGGTTAAAAATATACCGTGCAGTCGCTTTGATTGCTTTTACCAATTTTTGCATTGACCAGTTACCACAGTCGGCGAACAACTCACACCCATAGCTTAATAAAGGCACTATGAGCTTTGACAAGTTTTAGTTTGACACTGATAGGTAGTATAAATTTGCTAATCGACAAACCTCAAAGGGACGCATACACCTTCGACACTATACTGTCTATCTGGTCAGTCCGAGTCCTGTCCTGTCCCTGGTCAGTTGCTTGACAATGGGAAATCATTGGTGCTCAGCCAGCGGAAACGAATCCAAAGAAATATTTTCACATGTAACCTTTTCAATATTGAGTTCGCGCAAAACTCAAAAGCTCACACTAGTGTTTTAGAAGTCTGTACAACACATGTGGTTGAGATTGATGTGATTGACAGAACGCAACCACCTATAATAAAGGAATTTTTTGGCATTAAGAACAAATTGGAAATGAAACTAGGCTCTCGACTGTTCGCCGAACCACATCAATGCCGTCCTCTACTTTTGGAAGATCGTGTCTCTTGACCTATGCTCAGTAAGTTCCGTACAAAAACTAAAAATGAATAATCTCATAATTGCATTGCCTCTTCTAAAAAAATGACTTTAAGAGTATCTGTGAGTTCTTTACCGATTTTGATCAAACACCAAGTGCTTTCCTGTTGTTATCTTCCTTATTTGGGAGGAAATAGAAGTGGCTTTGTAGGATTAAATTCTAAGCACCGGCTTGGAATCAATCAACAGGCGTTGATGGATCGTGATCTACAGTTCCGAGGACTTTTTTGCCGCTGACTACACGTCTTTAAAGTGTGTAGAGAAGGTTTTGTACATATCATAAAGCTGATATCCGAGTCATCGACCAAACTTTTCCTCCCAATATGTATTGCAAATGAATAGCACACGAATCTAAGCAGATCATCTTCAAAATTAACGCAATCGCTTTCAGAATCTGGTTTTGACTTCGATCTTGATCTTGCTACCAGTTCGTCCTTTGACAATTCGCAGTACTCATCCAAATTCTGATTGCATCGACAGCCTTCAGAACGAATTTAATATAGGTGTGGAGAGGTAGGCAGCCTCCTACATTTTCTATATCCTTCCCTGCTTTGGCATAGATTGAAGTTTTCCTTTAGCTGTAAGCTCTAATCGGTTTTCAGCCAGTACAAGGTACAAGTACAAGATCATTGAGAAAATGTAGGAAAAAACCTCTTCTCTCCTACAAGCTAGAGACTGAAAGTTTTACATGAACATGAACATGGATTTAGTTGTGGCCAGTTCATTGTAAATAAAAGAGTGATACATGGCATGTTTTTGAACTGAAACCTTACGAAGAGAGAAGTTCGTTCATATGTTTATAATTGTGGACGTAATAATTATTTATTTGGGGAAAGGTGATGTACAAGACCAGGTCTAAGTGCAATTGCTACGCCACCGCAATCTACCTGGGTCCGGTATAGTCATCGACTGTCAGTTCGACCTCAGATTCATTTTAATTTATTATGGGTACATGTACATACCGCCTTAGCCAGTTTTGGCTTAACACTAATTTGGGTTTTATTTTGCGGATCGCTGAATTCATTTAAACGTCCCAATGTCATTTAAGTATTCGGGGGTCTATTCGAACTTTTGCTTATGTCTAGTGCTACCAGTGTACACATTAGCAATTCTTCTCAGATGCACTACCTGGGCAAACAAATTTGCTTATGAGTAGATATTGTGATTTATTAGTCAACAATCTTGATGGAAACGTCATTATCTGAAACGTCATTATCGATGATAACTTGGGAGGAGTCCCAAAGCGCTGCGCTTGCCCCAATGCGTGCTGTCACAATCGGCTCTAAATTTGGCTAATAGATTTTCTTGCATACAGTAACTGAATAAATGTCGAGATTACAGTTGTCAAGCAGAATTCTCTTCTTGTGGAGACACTGAAAGATAAACCACTTGTCGAACCTTACGCAACTGTCATCTACGTACATAGATAACTATCCAATCACTCTATCGAAAGCAACAAAAAATTAACGAACCTAACGAAAGTGAACGAAGAGGCACAGTCGCAGCGTATCATTTCTGTCGCATGTTATTTTAAATTTAATGCAGACTTCCTCAGAACTCTCGTCCGTCATCGCCTAAATTCATAAACGTTCTGACTGAATTCCAAATTGCAGCCTTGATTAGATATAGCTGAACAAAGATTTTTATAAGTACACTTCGGAGTTATTTGTGACGCCAAATAGGAAATAGGCTCCTCCAAGCTTTATTAGCGGCCCACAAAAGTTCGAGTCTCACCCTCTTTCACTTGTCACCCTAATCCTACAATGTATACACTTTAAATTTCACAAAAGCTTAGCCCACTTTCACAGACTTCAACGTTGACTTTGGCTGTCCAAAATTCCAGTCACACAAAGTCGTCCATATTTAGCGCCATCTAAACGTCGCCATAGATATTAAAATTCTGACGCTTATGCCAAAATTTGACACAAGGAAAAGCCTTGCTTGCGTTTCTATCAAATCACAATTGTAAAAAGAGAAAAAACAAAATAAACACACGTATGCCTCCACCGAATTTGGGCAGATAAAGACAAACAGAAAGAAAAAACAAAATGTTTTGTTTTTAATTTCGCCATTTTATTTTGTGTGTGGTTCATACATTGGAGTTTGGACGGCTCGCTCTTGTGGTTCGCATCCGAATTCTTACACGTCGTCGGCTGACACTCGGCGATTGGAATGTCAATCGGACTTTATAATCACGGTACAGCGCGTGAGGGACCGTATTGAATTGAATTGTATTTAATAAATGTAAATTTATTTTGGCGTCTTCGTCCGACAGTGGTTCGTGTGATGTATGAATTTTTTGTTCTCTTGTGGTTTGGTTTGGTCTTGTTGGAATTTATTCTGCGATCGGGTTCCACAAAGGTTTTTCTTCCCAAGACTGGAATTGGGCTTCAATTTATGCAGATATGCGTCCATAATGTTACAAAATGTGATTTTCAGATTAACATTTTTGTGAAAATCTGGATTTTACTGGACCAAGACAAGCTTGGAGGTGAGATTGTTCGGAGAGCGAAAATGTTTCATGTTTAGCTGAGATTCTGTCTCGCTGAGAGTTAAGAGGGAGCTCATGACAACAAAAGCATTTCTTCACTTTCTATTAATAGCTGGAGCAGCTTGGTTTGATCCAAGTCTGTCTAGGTCTGTGGGATTACACAGCGTTTAAGACGATAACCTACGCCAGTGATCAAATAGATGGTGTAGGTTTCTGTGAATTTGGGCTCAAAGCGCTGTGCATACTCCAGAATAAATTATGGCAACTTCAACGCCCCTGAATATATGATTATGCCTGCCTGAGAACTCTAGAAAGACGTACCTGTGCCCGATGACTCCAGAAAGGACTCCTCAAGGACTTAATAACTAAAGATGTGAAATATGTGGCCCCTCATGAGAGAAATTAATAAAGGGATGAATGCAATCCGAAATCCGATAAAATCTAAAAAAGAGAGTGAACATCAATACTGCGCCTAGGAAAATCTTCCATTCCGAACCTTTGGAGAATAAGATAAACGTCCTTATACTGTAATTCGTGACACAAGACTGATACGTTTCTGACTTGACTGAAAATGTATGTTTTCTGTGAACTGGCTTAGTTTATTCTGCGTTGAGAGTAAGCCCTGAGGTGAGGAGAGCAAGTTGCAATTACATAAATGGAAGATATCCATGAAATAACACTAGTGCCCATCAGAGATGAAAATTTACTTCATATCTTAATTTAATTAGTAAATTTCCATGCATTTGCTAAGTGGCAAATTTTAGATGCATTATAACATACATCCTCGCAAGAGTTCACCACATTTTGTAATACCTCTTCTATACCCAAGGCGTTTTGGCTCGTGGCGTTGTGGATATGTGTGTCGACCCCAACTTCGACGACATAGGTTCGATCCTGCTATGTGCGACAGAAAAAACGTTCATAGCCACACCTCTTTCGAGTCACTGACAATGCTCAAAGAGCATTTCCTGTCTAGACAAAGCTTCTCAAACTTGGCCGTTCGGAGTCGGCATAAAACTGTAGGTCCCTTCCACTCGTGAAAGAACAATAGCACGCACAACATTAGTGGTTGCTGAGAAGCTAGGACTTAACCCTCTACGGGCTGTACTTCCACCCATGTTATATATTATAGGCAATGCGCCATAGGCCCACTTGTGTCATAGACCGCCAAGCTATTCCTTTCAAATAAACAAATTCACTATTAGACAATGATTTCTGATCATTTCGCGGTCACGCTGATATCTGAAGTAATGATCGAGGTGTTTTTATAGGAATCTCCAAGGCAAGTCCGTCGACAGTCCTACTCAGATTGTTACAAACATTCAGTAAAAAAATAGTTCTGATTATGAAATAAGAAACAGCCCCATCGCATAACCTCTATTCGAAATTCAATGTGTGGTCTCTCATTTGTCAACAATTCAAGGTTTTAACTTGGCACACTCCATCAATTTATCAATATCAAAAGTCCCCTTCCAACGTGCCTAGGGATGAGCCACAAGTAGTTGACGCTCAATGTGATTCTAGAAAATTAAGAATTCTGCTAACGTAGTTCAAAGAGGCAAAACAACACGCGTCTGGCAACACAAACAAAACCATTTCGCCTATTTCGTGTTCAGCTGGTAAAAGTTTGGTTGACGTTGGAATTGAAAAATATTTCATCAGACTTTGCTACCACATGTGACAGGTGTCACGGCCTTTAAGACATTTCTGTCCTCAGTGTTTTGAAATATGTATAGGGCAGTTGTGGTATCGGTTAGTAGAACAGAGTATTTTCACTTCTAAACTAGAATCTATTTTATATTTCACATCATGGTTCTCATCTGGTCAACCTGTAGAAGTGACAATTAATGTTTGAGACCTTACAGAACCTTGAGGCGGACCAATGTGGTAAATATTAGACTGGAACAAAACAAGTACTGAACGATAATTAGTAATTACCAGCCGTTTCAGGTGCATTCGAAATATTAAGAGCGACTATCTCATAGGAAGATTGGTTAAACTTTTCAATAAGATACATTTGCACCCATGCGATATGTTGCTATGGGTCATTAAGAAACTTCCGCAATTCGGATGGCATCTTGGGCTCTTAGCTAGAGAAGCCTGGTTTTCAAGGCATTATGCTTGAATGACTTTATTCTCTCTTGTATAGATTAAAAATAGACAACAAATTTATCCCTACTCATCCAGTGACAGAGAAAGAATCCCATAAAGTTTACGTTTGTGATCATTTGAGCAGTAGTTAATATCTTCCAACAATCAGAGTGGAAGTAGGGGTATTCTCGATAGACAAGATCAGTCAGAAGGACCATTTGTCTGTAAACAACGAAGAAAGTGCTCAAAACTAGTCCGTTGCAGTCTGTTTTAAGGCTCCACAATGCCGGACGGAATTAAGGCAGAATAGCCCTTATTTTGTTTGCCTAAATAAAATGTGTGCCGGCTTTAGCCATTTCGATCCTGATCCACAAGGCAGAGACATAAACCAAAAAAAAAAAAAAATACGGACAATCTCGATGGCTTTTAATGAGTTCTCCGTCTTCTTTGGTTCCATCTACTCTGCTGAATTAGCGACATCGGCAAAACGCCGCGCTATTCAGAGATTGTGAACAACCTCGATCCGCTATGACAAGTAGCAAGTCGAGCTTAGAAGGATGCGAAGAAGACGAAAGAAGAAATTGAATCTACTCCCACAATCGCTCATTCTCTGACTATGGACGTCATAAAGAATGTGATAGAGGTGTTCTACTAGTCCTGTTGAATCTCCGCTTCCGTTGTCAGGAATTGAAAATGTTCACGCTGGCAGATTGCTTCTTAATGGAGATTATTTACTTCCCGGCCAGCGAACCCAACAAACGCAGCGTATCGA
Source organism: Eristalis arbustorum (assembly GCA_916610145.1). Classification (NCBI taxonomy): domain Eukaryota; kingdom Metazoa; phylum Arthropoda; class Insecta; order Diptera; family Syrphidae; genus Eristalis; species Eristalis arbustorum. The sequence continues at coordinate 40,895,558 of OU744319.1, forward strand.
AAAGAAAGATACAAAACGAAAGCCCTCCAGGTTCTCTCCCGGCCATCAATCATTCCAAGTTCACTCAAGACAAACAGTAGGCTACCGCCAGAGTTGCAGTCAATTTGATTATGCGTCGCTAGCAGATAATAATTTGATCTCTGTCGAGGGTTTCGGCGACTAGGCGAGCTAATTGCTTTCAATTCATTTCATTTGCTAAGTAGTTTTCCTTTCAGCGAATGAACATGGTTTCTCTCAGTAGTTACGTGTACCTTTCTTTATCCGCCTGTTCGTCATCAAAATGGAAAGTCTCACAAGATACCACAAAAATGTTAAGTACTTCAATTTGTAGACGCAATAGATTATTTTTTTGGTCTTGCTTTTATTTCTTTTCGTGTTTTTTTCTTCTAGACTCTATAATCGGTTAGGCAGCCATTGTGAGGGGATTACGTGTTTACGAATTGAAAGGCTCAGGGTTCAACGATCGCCGGCTAACGCTTCGTCAAGCACAATGGAAGAACAGTTCGGATTTGGATTGGATGCCAAAGGGAATAGAAAACATTTTCCGATGATGATTGATGGGAAATTTTTTTGATTTTCTGAGAGATCTGAGTTTGAGAGCAGATAGCTCGCGTGGGAGTTCAAAATTTAGTTGCAACTGAGGTAACCGTGAAGTGCTTCGTGATAAAACTTAGGGGTCGGGAAGGTTTCTTTCCCGTTGATGTTGGCCGTTGCTGGGTCAGAAATATCTTGCGACCGGAACGAGGAATACAAAACTGATCTGAAGTTGAATAAACTGAACCAGTGTGCGATGGGGGAAAGGGGGATAGGAAACATCAGAATATAGAAAGATTCGTGCGTCTAAGTCGTTGAAGTTGTGAGGTTTTGGGGAAAAAACAGAGTACACTTTCGCCTTGGTGGCCCGTGGCGTTGTGGGTATGTCCGACGACCACAACCTCGACGTCGTAGGTTCGATTCCAGCTCCGAGCGACAAAAATAATTTTCACGGCCCACCTCTTTCGAGTCACTGACAATGCTCAAAGAGTATTTCCTGTCTAGAAAAAGCTTCTCAATCTTGGCCGTTCGGAGTCGACCCTTCGACTCTTGAGAGAACAAAAGCACGCACAACACGAGTGGCTGCTGAGAAGCTAGGCCCTGGCCCCCTACGGGCTGTAGCGCCACCCATATTATATTATTATTATTACACTTTCGCCCAGTCACCACCGCAAAAGCAAACTACTAGAACACACCAAGATTCTTAGCATGCGTCTCGTTCCAGTCTGCTATTGACAGGTTTTGCCTGATTGATAGTATTATTTCTAATGTTCCGACTTGAGTAACACCGGATTGTGGCATTCTTGGTGTGTGCATCACCTTTCGTCGAGGAGACACAAGAGTTTTGTATAAAATTCATCCTCTACAACGAGTTGATATCAGACTGGCAACTACTTCCGTTTTAAGCATTGAGGCTATGTTCGGTAAGACATAGATCAAGTCGTTATGAGTCACAAATTTGACTGGTACGCCGGTGAGTTGTCTGCAGGTTTTTTTGACGAGAATGTCGTGGATTCCTTCAATGCGTTAAGTGGCAAGAGTTTGATTAGTAAACGTCTTGCAGAGTCAGATCACCTCCAGTTACATTCTCCATAGGCCCAAAGCTCTAACCAAGGACGTGGATCAAGGATCCTTCTCTTTCATCGGGGATATCATTTTCCGTCAACACGTAGATCTTTCGATTAGCAAATAAAAAATTGAATCTGGTTGTCTTTTTCATCCAAACTCTTTTCGTTCACTGTAAATTTCCAACATTTGACCTTGATGCAACACTTTTGACGCGTGATAATTGACATATAGTCAATCCGTTCCAGTTCAAAAAACCTAACACGAATGCTTAACGAATCACAGCGCGTAGTGTAATATCTGGCAATTTGCCTGACTTGTCGAGCTCCATGTTTTCATTGAAAGTTTGGAAATGCACACTTGTCAGAAGAGCAAAACATCGAGGTTCAGTTAGAGTTTAACCGACCGCACGAAGTATGGGGGTTAAGTAACTTTATTATGCTTAGCACATTATTGTGGTAGACTTAGAAACTGACGTCTTTTTGAATCCGTTTCTAATTGAACATTAAGTTTACATCTTGAAGTAGAAGACTTCCACAGATGGATAATGGCGGAAAGGAATAGGAGGAAAGCAATATTTATAGAGGAAATGTGAAGAATCCGCATTTTTTCTAAAATGCTGCGTACGGCGATGTAAAACCTTGTTCAGAGTATCAGCCTTATCAGACTGAGAAGGTCAACTCTCAGAGACGTAATCACGGGGCACTGCACCATTTCAATCCAACTCCCCAGAGTAGTGCTGCACTTCAACGAGTTCTGCAGAGACAAGGAAAAAGAGAAGACTATTCTGCAATTGCAGTACACACACTTCCTGAAGTCTCCCTCAGTTAACTAGAGTCTTTGAATTTCAATAACCGAGGCGAATAGGACAATGTATATTGGTGTCAGACATCTTCATCGATTAGCTAAGGGCGCCAATTGGTTTGTGGAATAGAATCTACTAAATCTGTAAGTTGCGCTGAACTTGTGACTGTGGTAAAACAACAAAGTTAGATTGATAATTTAAGCAAACCTAAGTACATCAGACGGAGGAATCGGTTGTCTGATTCGAGCCTGTAGACTTTTTTACAAAACCGAACGTTCAACAATGCCAGATATTATGGTTAGGCAATAATGTTTGTTTTTTTTTTGAAGTTGAAATATTGGACCGTTTCGAATGAAGTCGGACTTCACTCAGGAGTTGGGGCGGGAGTCTTGGGACCCAGTTAGGTAAGATTAGATTATTGGGCTGCCAGCGAATTGCCAGCACCAGATGGAAGCATATTAACAGCATATAACTTGCTTTCACTGGGACTCAAACCTGCTCCCCAATAACAAAGGGCAGGCACTCAACCAATTTGCGATATTCAGCCCTTTGTCTTTGCACCCAACTCAAGGGTATCAACATGTCGGCTGAGTCCTATTAGGCTGCGAGTCGAAATTCAAGCCATCGAGATTTTCCTTCCCGAAGGTATGAAGAGCGATAGGCAAATAGTGAACTCCAAAAATGTGGTAGTGAAGTGAAGTTCGTCTGAGTCTCTGGACACAGGTGAGCTTGCAGGCAAAGAAGTTACATATGAGTTATCTAGAGCTTATTTAGAACAAGAACAAAGCTGATTAGCGAATGGGATAAGAAACTTGGTATAAACTATTGGACCAACGGGGATACTAAGCGATAATTTGGAAAGTTTAAGCATGCTAACAAGCTTTCTTACTGGCCACTGTGGCCTGAAAACCCACGACAAGATGCACCTGTGCGATTACAAGGCATGTCGGTTATGACTGAAAAAGGAGGGTCTGACGTTGGTTAAGGAAACGTATCATCCATAGGAACTCACTTCAGTGGAATGTACAAATTCGACTACAAAGCACTAAGTAGTAAAGGCCCAAACCCATAGAATCCGGTGCGTGCGTTGCGTCTTGTCAAAAAATTGACAACTCATAAGAGCTAATAAGAGGGAGCGCGACAACAAGTGTGGGCCATATGTGGAATACATCAGACTGCATGAAGTTGGCGAACTTTTAACTTTTCGTCCGTTTGACAGTTTATTCTCACATGTGTGTATCATTTATGCATGTATGTGTATCATTTTACTCTCATGGACGTGTGGGATTGTATGTATGTATACATTTTTCGGACGCAACGTACGTATTTCATTTGGCACCTCTTTGCAGTCCGGCAAATACGATATTTGTGGATGTCAACTGCAACGCACGCACCGGATTCTATGGGCTTGAGCCTTAAGGCTTTTGAAACAACTCCAACCTTTCACTACAACACATCCCCTTAGGCTGCGGTGTCAGAATATATAAAATAATGTAAATAAAATAAAAAAACACTCTCATCAATACGAAATGATTATTTTTTCTCTTGAAAATTAAAACGTCCAATAATTTAAATTTTTGTCACGTTTAAATTCAATTTATTGAGAGTCAACTGGAATTGGAAAAAAGGCTGGCAGAGGTTTAAAGTTTAGAACAGTTGATCTCGATCGTCGGGAAGAATCAACGTGGGTTAAAACTGATCGCGAATAGCTAATGAAAAACTACAGCATAGAGCAAAATTGACGTGCAGTCTTCATTCATCAAAGCAAAGCCAACCGATTACAGGGTCAAGTTCATAAAAAACAACTCATTGAAATACTGACTGTTGCTAGTAATAATCTGTCGCCAGTGTACAATACGATCGCACTTTCAACGATAAGATGCGCAGCAAAATGTGAATGAGACTGTATTGGATGGTTACTGTCTGATTCCAGAGATTCCACATGAATTAGTAATCAAATTTGAATTAAAAATAAATTTCCCACTGACAGGCAACATGTCATTTGTGTGATTACTGGAGTCGACCCCACCCTCAATCTCTATCAACACAATGTCAAGTCAGCTCTCCTTACTTGATCTTTGTCGTGACACGTGCATTCATTATGATATGAAAGTCACACTCACACTTTCGCTTCGCATTCCCTCAACAAAACTAATGACCTTCTCAGTCGACCGAAAATTTCAATTAAATTCGCATCAATATAAGTATGAGGAATTTTCCCATGTAAACATACACCACCTAACCGCAGACGACCGACCGACCGAGAAAGAGAAATCTATCATCTCGTGTCGGATGTGCAGTGTCAGTCGGAGTGGTAGATACGCAGATACCCGAAATGATTATTTAAAAATGTAGTTTCACTTTTCAACCGGATGCCTTTTTCAAAGGTGGCGCGCGGCGCACGGTCATCGAGCCCAGATGAGCTTCGAATAATTCGAATAAAGGCCAATTAAATCCGAATTTCGACTAAGACAGCTCAGTAGCTGAGCATATCCCTCGTGGTTAACATCAATTTCGATTTAATAGGAACACGACCCACTACCGATCGGACTGAAAGTCATTGTTTATTAATTATAATTACCAGTTCGCTAACCGTTAAGCTGTGTGGTGTGGTGCTTTTGTTCCTACACCCTGTTGTTGCGATCGCTTTGTGCGCGGCAGCGGCCCGATTTCCATGGAGCATGTACTTTCTTTTTGAGCCCAGCCACGGCGGGAGAGGGAGAGGGGTCTGAGGGAATTGTGGAAGAACATGCAACACCTACCTGAAGAGTTTGTAAATCATTGTTGAGCCGATGTGCGCTATCTGCGTCTGATTTGGCGGTAGATTGCCGCTATACCAACACCATAGGAAGTGTACGACCAGTTCGAGCATATAGGGATTTCGATTTGTTTTTTTTTATTTTTGTATCGTTTGTTTTGGTTATGTTTCGACTAAATCAAAATAAAGTTACGGCTCCGAATTGCTTCTTGGAAAGGAGCTAACCACTATGACACATACACTCCGCTCACAGCACAGAGAACCACTATTCTACGGTACACTCTTTTCCGTCTTCACTGCTGATGTGTTCTTGGCCGGTTCACGTTACCCACAAGAAACTGGGCCAAAGCACTCTGGTGTTACCTTGTCTTTCACTCCGACCATTCCAACTGGAGTTTACTTTCTTTCTTTGTACCCCGAGCTACGATACACTGAGAGATAGACCGACCGACTGTTTCAGTGACCAAGTCGATGTTGCATTCCACACACAACAACCGAATACAAAAAAACAGCCACCAAATTGCTTGAGTCCACATTGACCGCTGTCGCTGGGCTTCTGCGGGTTCTCTCAGCCCTGAGGGGGGTTTCTTAATTTTACTTTCATGCCTCTTCTCAATTTTCGGCACGAAGCTCGTGTAAATATTTATCGGAGATGAGATATTAAAAAAAAAAAAACCAGTGTCCATTTGTCGGTCGAGGGAGGGGTAAAAGGAAATCGCATAACTGTCGATGTCGATGGGGTTTATATCCGCAGATGTGAAATTCAAAAAAGAAAGAATACGCAAGTGGTTTGTGGAGATACCATTTCGCTTGTGAACCGTTACGGCGAACAAAGACCGATGGGCTTCTGCTGGATGTGACCTCCGCCTCCGGTGTGGTGTGGAGATGAACTTGACTTGGCAAGAGAGAAGATCAAAGGATATGGCGCCATAAAATGTTTGCCAACAGGAAGCGAGTGAAGATGTGCAGTTGTAATGGCTTCGTTCGAGTGCCGACTGAGAGTTCTTTAATTGACTTAAACAGGTTCTGAAGGTTTTCCTTTTAAATATTGCTCCACATCAGCACTATTGTTTGAAATCATTGCAGTCGTTGGTGAGTGCGTCATCTGGTCTCCGTGAACTGGCGATTCGCCATTCGTTGTACTGCACTCTTTAGAGATCAGAAGCGAAAAGGGCAGCCGGGCAAGAGGTTGTAATTGCAGGTAATAATCAACGTTTGACACAATTTTTGAAGGTGTATGAGAGTGATGGGCGATTTGTTCGATGTGTGGTTTTTCTGTGGTCTATATTTGACGGTTCACGCGTGATTAGTGATATGTGTTAAAGTCAGAAATTCAACACCAGTACTGAGATCAAGCGCAGAATTACTCTTGCCAATCGCTGTTTCTTTGGGCTCAAGAGGCAATTGAGTAACAGAGCCATCTCTCGAAACACCAAATTGACCTTGTATAAAACCCTGATCATCCCAGACCTGCTCTATGGCGCAGGGACATGGACGCTATTGAAAGCGGATGAAGAAGCACTTGGATGTTTTGAGAGAAAAGTGTTGCGTTGATTGCGTTTGGAGGAGAAGGTTCAACCACGAACTATACGGGCTGTACAGCGGCATGCACCTAGTTAAGCGTCTTCGGATCCAACGCTTAAGATGGCTAGGTCATGTAGAGCGGATGGACACCACAGCTCGGGCCCGAAGAGACTTCGACACCGAGCCATTGGGACAGCGCAACAGAGGACGTCCTCGCACTAGATGGCGCACACAAGTGGAAAATGACCTCAACCAACTTGGTGTGCGCAACTGGAGGCAGCTGGCGAAAGATCGTGCTGGCTGGAGAGGCATATTGGTTGAGGCCCAGGTCCACCCCGGACTGTAGCGCCAATCAAAGAAGAAGAAGAAGTTAAAGTCAGAAATTATTGAATTTGATTATTAGGAATATTTTTGTTCGCTCACTTCGACTGTGTATTTTAGTCTCACCGACCATTTGAGCATACCATTCAAGTCATGGTGACAAAATTTCGCAACAATTTCACGCTATTCGACTTCAAGTCACCTAGCCCCTTCTGCGTAGGAAATTATTAGTGCTGTCACTACTAGTGTTAATGGAGGCCGTGAGTTGGCAATCGTTCATACGATTGTGTCTCCCTATTGCGTAGAAGTTTATACGCAATGATTCTGGTCTCTTCTTCGCGAAAGAACTGAGCTCGAACAAACTGCCGCAGATATTCTCCCGCAAGACAACGCTACATGTCACAAGTCAAACGAATCGATGTATCAACTGAGAACTTTAGAAATAAGGATCGGTGAAATTTCTTTCGACAGTCCTCTGTGCCGATAAACGCACTCAATAGCAGTCAGAACTATTTTACACATGTTATTAGTGATACATCCAATATTCCTGAAAAAGTGACTCAAAATTATTTTGTAGTTATAATTGCTCACAATGAGCCTCTTAATCTTCTTGGGTTTCGGGCGAGATAATTGAGGAGGGGGCTATTTGGATCTCTTACAGTACATACCCTATAGGAACCATTTACAATGTTTTTTTTTGTGATTTTGTGTGATCAGAAGGATAATAATGTCTTGGTTCTTTGAGTAAACATTAGGCTGAAGCAGCGAAGAAAATAAAACGATGAACATTAACTTCAATGACGTACCGATTAGACGAAGTTAGATAGTATATTATTTAGATCCACACCTGGAGTGGTTGAAATTCAAAAGGAGCGACGAGGTCTGTAATGGTGGACCGGTGTCAGACTGCTCTCATCGAGCCTTATGAAGGTTTAGCCTAAACTTTACTACCGTGGAAGACTGATAGAAGACACTCAGCTGAGCAGACTTGCTGTTCTGTTCTGTTCTGACTTCATTCATAATTTTGATTTCACGTTGAGTAGTTTTTGAACGGAAACGGCTTTATCAGGGTTTCGTGTTGCTTATCATAAAGTAGCGAAAGTTAAAAAAAAGAGCTTAGTCTTCGTTCTAGATGTATACCGCATTTAAGAACTCCTCGAATATCCTGACGATGGGGACACTCGCATCACGTGTCAAAACCATCGAATTAAGCCCTTTCCGTTTGAAGAAAAGGTTCTTATGTTCCTCGCGCCGTATTTGGTACACTATCCCGGCAGGTAATTCTATCAAGAGTACGAAGAAGTCTTATCTCCACTGATTCTTTTCGCGTTCTTAATTTATGACCACAGGTGAGTCTTATTTTGAACCAGAGAACTAACATTTTGCCAGTCAAACCTAGATCAAAGCAATAACATACTATTGCATCGTTCAATGTTGATCCATTTGCTACTGGGATAAGTGGCTATCAGCAGAGGCTCTTTCGATGAAGTTAGCAATTGAATACCATAAGTCATAGATAGACCAGTTAATGCATCCCATTTATTTTATTCTTCTTAAAGTCTAAAGACTGCTCACATAGTCCCTCTAAATTAGAGATTCTTCTTCCTTCGTCCCAAAGAAGTTGAAGGAAAGCATGTTACTGGCAGTCTCTAATTGGTTGAAAAAGTTCAAAGAGTCCCTCGATTGGGAGTTAAGTTTAAGTTAGTTAATCATTAAGATTTGAAATTTGATTGCTACCCATTATGAAGTGTTCACAAAATTATTCATTTCAAAAGACAACCAAAGGTTTAACATTTTCTCAGTCAAAACATGAAGGAATAATCCTAAGAAGCGGTCATAAATCCACAGACAATGACACATGTCTTCACAATTATTGATGAGCCTACATACGTCAAGGCACGTTACTTTTTGATTGCATAATTTAACTATGAAAATTGTTGCCTCTGATGGGCAATAAAATTGTTACGAAACACACATAAACAAGGGACACGGGTTGAAACACGTTTCTTGTCTTCATTAACTAAGCGTTCTTAAATTATTTCCCCTCGCATTTTGCATTGATCGGAAGTACGGATAATTTTAGCAAGATATTCATTTGCATGTGATCCAAATTCCATGAAGTTTCACGGGTTGGCTTAGACAAACATGTTGTAGTTGCTTGCAAAAAACAACGCTCTCTAATCGGGGTGTGACTTTTAGCTCGATACGTTTCTGTCATCGGTTTGTATTTGTGCTTGTATATTCATACCATTCTTCTTTAAAGAGAATGAGGATTTACCAGTATGAAGTTAGCGTCAAGATACAAATGTCTGATAGGGAACATTTGTTGTTAACGAGCCCTTATTTTTTTTGTTTGCTACGACATCTGTGAAAAATATTTAGTATACACCAAGTCATTGAACAGACAAAATCATATTTTTTCATCTTGTTAAAAATGTCGAATTTTGTACCAGAAAGTGATGAGGCATATGGTTGGTGATGGTTTCAACGGTTCAGAAATAATGATTTTGATGTGAGAAATGAAGAACGTGGAAGACCACCAAAAAAGATTGAAGACGCCGAATTGCAAACGATATTGGATGGAGATAACACTGTGAGTCAAAAGCAAATGGCAGCAATGTTAAATGTTGCACAACAAACAATTTCTGACCGCTTAAAAGCTATGGGAAAGATCCAAAAGTGTGGAAAATGGGTGCCACATGTATTGAATGAAAGACAGATGGAAAACCGAAAAAACACTTGTGAAATTTTGCTTCAAAGCCGGTTCGGTTTTGCATCGGATTGTTACTGGCGCTGAAAAATGGATTTATTTTAAGAATCCTAAACGGAAAAAATCATGAGTTAATCCTGGACAGACATCAACATCGACTGCAAAACCAGATCGATTCGGCAAGAAGACAATGCTGTGTGTTTGGTGGGACCAGAAAGGTGTGGTGTACCACGAGCTCCCAAAACCTGGTGAAACCATTAATACTGATCGCTACCGACAACAAATAATCAGTTTGAACCATGCATTGATCGAGAAATGTGGTGGCCCGTGGAGTTGTGGGTATGTGCGTCGACCCCAACCTCGACGTCCTAGGTTCGATTCCAGCTCTGAGCGAAATTTGCACGGCCCCACCTCTTTCGAGTCACTGACAATGCTCAAAGAGTATTTCCTGTCTAGAAAAAGCTTCTCAAACATGGCCGTTCGGAGTCGGCATAAAACTGTAGGTCCCTTCCATCCGTGTGAGAACAATAGCACGCACAACACTAGTGGTTGCTGAGAAGCTAAGCCCTGGCCCTCTATGGGCTGGAGCGCCACCCATATTATTATTATATTTTATTGATCGAGATTTGGCCAGAAGACACGGCAAGGTAATTTTGCTCCATGACAACCATGATACAATCAAAACACTTGGCTGGGAGCAGCTACCCCACCCGCCGTGTTCACCACACTTGGCTCCTTCCGAATACCATTTGTTTTAATCGATGGGACACGCATCGGCTAAGCAGCACTTCGATTCCTACGAAGAAGTCGAAAATTGGGTGTCCGATTGGTTTGCTTTAAAAGACGAACAATTTTATTGGAGTGGTATGCACAAATTGCCAGAAAGGTGGTCAAAATGTGTTGGAAACAATGGCCAATACTTTGAATAAAATGTTTTTACTTTCCCTTTAATAATTAGTGTTTTAATTTCAAAAAAAAATTAATTTCATACCGGTATACCTGGTATACAGTACAGAAAGTACACATAGCTAGACAAAGGGCGAAAACCAAGATATATTATGAGAGTAGCAGTTGCTTAAGGAATAAATTCCTGGCATCGGAATGCTTCCTTCCTGGATGATGAGGATGAAGAATACCTATCCAATACCCGCACAAGAACCAGCTGCTCCGACTCTTTCAGCACAAGCCGCAATGAATTTCGTACCGATTCGGCGCGAGAGGCATGGAACTGCCATCTGAGTGGTGACTATGATGTAACTCGAATTGTGTTCTGAAAGCTAAGAATAAAGGATTGGCTTTCACTAGTGACTGGTCGCAAGTACTGTCGTACTTCCTGTTATACGAACAAATATTTTTTTACCTATGTGACCTTTGACTGGATAGCAGAGAACCCCATCATTACGCAGGATCGAACGTTTCAAGTATTTCTGATGCTGGTTTTGTCCTGCTCTGTGACAGTGGCCTCTATTCATAATTGGTACCTATTTTTATAATTGCGAAGAAAGGAAGTTCGCCACAGAAAAGAAAGGCAAACATCCTGCCTGCCAATTCTGTATATAAAATCGGTCAGACAACTTTCTCTTCCTTTAATAAGCTTGCGCGTTTTCCTTAATCATTTCTTGAGCTTGACGTATTCTTTTGCAAATTTTTACGAGGAACTAACCGGAAATCCACGTAAACAAGTAAAGTAAAGTCTATAATAGAATTAAATTCGATTCATTGGAGGAAATTGGAAAAAGGAATCGAAATTCAACAATAATAGCAACTGTGCATATACATAATTCTATAAGCATCCACTAGCTTGTGTGATCAATTGGAAGATACAGAAAAAGTGACACATTCAGTTAAGCGGACCACGGGCACACCTACTTCAAGAACACAAAAGTCTGGTGTCCGCATGATAATTTGTCATGGATTAAAATAACAGGAAAACAAAAATATATTTTGTCATCCGGTCTATTGGCAGAACTTCGCACGAATTTCACAGTCGTGTGCCGTAGTGTAAACAGCAAACATATTATAAATTGAACAAGCAAACACACAAATTAAGCAGAGAAGTGTGAAGTACTATGAAATTCTTGGGTGGTAATGAGCTAGATCCTGTTTAATGAGCGTTGGTCTTAATTTCTGTACAAACTAAAGGCAGCTGCTATTTATGCTTACACTTAGAGAGTTGCAACTTGTGACGATGTCACAAAAATGCTGTGTCTCCTGCGAAAAGCGAATTAAAGGGTTGCAGCATTTTCTGACTATAACATCTACTTGAGCTGTGCATGTCATTGTTCTCGCATGAGCATGAGCGGACGGACATTCAGTTTCCTTCCGCATTCGAAGGACGAAGTTTGAGAAAGTTTTTCTTGATGGGAAGACAACATGCATTGTCATTGACTCGGAAGAGATGAAGCTAAAAAGTATGAAAATTACTCCAGTCATGAATTGATCCGCACTAATAGAAGTCAGCACTTCCGACGTAAAGGAAAGGGTGAACTACTTGATCAAGGAGACTGCGAACATTCCGTAAGCACTTGCTTGGACTTGGCATGGCGCACCCAAAGGAGGGAACAAACTCAGGCAACTTGGCGGGTGTAGTTGGAAACGGCTTGCTAAAGATCGTGCCACGAGAAGAGTCCGCTTAAAGGAGGTCCAAGTATATCCCGAACTGTAGCTCCATCATAAAACTCGAGCTCAAGCTATTAGTTTAGGAAACCATAGAATGTGGTTCATTGAATGTAAATATCATAAGAAGCTGTTTAGTTTTGGACGTTGTGGCATTTTTCTTGCAGTTACTATTCGGTTGCCCTTCATCAGAGGCTACTTTCTGAGACCACAAGTGGGTCCCTAGTGGGAGTGTCTTTGCGGCAAGAAGAGGAATTTGCAGCAACACGCCTTGGATTTGAATGAATATGATTTAAATCGTTTTGGAGGATATTTTCAGAACGGATCCAAACAAGAAAATGTCTACGATCGTAGTCGGATGTGTCCAATAAGTGGAACCAATCATCATTTCACAAACGTCCACCTTCCAATCATTAATTATTTGAAAAGTTTGGCTCTATTTTTTTACGCACCAGTCACAGAGTTGAATTGTTCTTCAAGTGAAAAGGTATAAGAATGTACATTCAACTACAACAACTTGATTAATCACTACCATCTAGCGTACGTATTCTGTGATTCAATCATCTATTCATAAAAATTCAACACATATCATGCGAAGTCGTGTGATACATAAATCTTTTGGAAAAGTGTGAATGCCTTGAAATAAGCTTGGGAATTTGCTTAGTAACTATAACTTCCAAAGTAATTACCAGATTGACATCAAAATACTTTAACTCACGTCAAAAATTTCTACAACTCAGAATTTGGATGGTTTCTGAAGTTCCTATTACTTCGCTTGAATGTAGTGCATCATATTTCCTGAACACAATAATTGATTCAGTAGCGAGGGTTTGATTCAAAATATCCCCCTAACTGGGCTGCTCACCACGACGGATTAAAACGATTAAAGTCTTAACATTCCAAAGCAGCCATTATCTTAATCAGATTGGCATAAATCTTATGAGCATATTTCAACGTTACCCACTAACAGAGATTAACCACACAGGCATTTGTTTTTTTTTCCAAATAAATCCACTTATCGTCACGGTTGAAAGACATGTTTAACACCGACAAAGCTCGGTTCCGAAAGAAAGGTTTCACAAGAAAAGGTTCCACTTTCTTTCGGTTTCATCCGCCGTATCATCACTTTCGCTATCTGTGAACTTACCTGATCAGAAACAAGAGCAGAGCAATGCCAGCGATTATACCGAAAATCAATAGGGTCCACTCCCACGGACCAAGGCATTGATCATCGGCCGTCGCAGACGCAAGTGGTGCTTGCATCTGTGTTGCATTCACAGGCATCATCTTTTCAGGTGTCATTTCACTTTTTGTGCTTTCTTGTATTCCTCTTTAGCACTCTTCGTCTGTGTAGGCTTTTCTTTTCTTTCCGTTGACTTAGGTTCCAAGCACAATGTTTTGACAATTCACGTCAAAATCAAAATTAAATTCACAATGAAAAGGTTGAACTTTGAAAGGAGAAAGCCACTGTAACTGTCAACCGAAGTTCGATCTACCGTTTCGAATACGAATTCGAAATGTCGGAGTCAACAGGTACTACAAATAAAACTCTCTTCGACCGGGACCGGTGTGCTGTTAACCTGCGATCAGGTTCAGCGTCAAGTGTTAACTGAATGCGACTGAGGGCTGTGCAGAGTGAACAACGAGTCAGCGCCTAATAGAGGTACGGCCGGCCGACGGTCTGCTATGAGGACTGGGAAAGCGGAAGAGGAAAGAACACACACCAGAGGCCAGCTTTGAGTAGGGAAAAGCAGGATGGTAAGAGTTTGATGCTGCTGATCGGCCTGTGGATCGTCTCATAGGATTTTATTGAGTTTCAGCTCATTCGCATCTATCTACCTCTTCGAGGTGTGGCTGTGTGTACATGGGAATGCTTTTGCCGTGTGGAGCGTTTGGAATGCATGAATGGATTTAAAACACGGATGACGGTTGAGTCACATCACAGTCGGTTGGCGGGTTGGTGGGTCGGTGGGCGGTGAGTCTTATCTGCACACATGTGTCGGTCTTCAATAAATCGAAACGAATCCACGAGATGTGAAATATTCAGTGAGAGGTAATCAAAACAATTAGAAAGATCATCTACATGCCGTATTTGTGGGTTTGTTGGTTTTTTTTTTCTTTCGGCACAATAGTGGCTAATCGACGTGGTAGGATGAATTTGGGCTTGTGGCAATCTGGTTTGTTCAAGAAGTCGCTGGTGACTTTTGGACTTGTCGCGTTCGTATTGTATCGAATCTCTGTGGATGCAGGTGGCTGACCGATGTTGAGTAGGTTCAGAGCCACATTCAATGGGCTATCAGTTTGGTAACACTCCAATGTCTAAATTGAGTAAGACGTGGACGCATTTGAATAGTTTTACATATTCATTCATTAACCTGTACGGCTGCGCAATCGTCGTGTGAAAGGCGAAAGGCGGGCGGCAATGTAACGAAGAGGCTTATTCGGGGTTGAGTGACATGTCAGTAGTATCAATTAAGCGGAATTTATTGCTATTATGATGTGCAGCAGTGAAGCACAGGTTTCATTTCAAGTTCTATGTTCACATGCTATGTGGATCTGTTAAACAAGTTCCAATATATTTATTTTCCGTTTCAAACAAGGCGAGAGTTATTTTTGACGTACACTTAAGCAAAAGACAATACTCAGAGAAGGGCGGAAATTTAAGTGACTTAAGAGGGATGGCTATGGTGGCCAGTGGCGTTGTGGGTATGTGCGTTGGCCCCAACCTCGACGTCGTAGGTTCGATTCCTGCTCTGTGCGACGAAAAAGTTACTGACAATGCTCAAAGAGTATTTCCTGTCTAGAGAAAGCTTCTCAAACAAAGCCGTTCGGATACGGCATAAAACTATAGGTCCCTTCCACTCGTGTGAGAACAATAGCACGCACAACACGAGTGGTTGCTGAGAAGCTAGGCCCTGGCTTCCTACGGGCTGTAGCGCCACCCATATTATATATATATGTTATAAGAGGGACCAAACCAGATTCCGAATAACTGGCATGCAGTTTTCACTGATGATGTGTGGACTCTCAAAAAAGCAATCAAATGGAAATAGACGTCTCCAAAGGTCTGGGCAAACACACAAGCAAATTGTTATGGCTATGTGTTCACAAAGCATGTAAAAAGTCTCTAAGCGCAGTCTCTTTCCACTCCAGAGCTTTCCTAAATTGCCGCCAATCTCTTGAAGACACTACAAAGTTCGTTAGTATTTATGCATTCATCGCATGTAAGTCCTGGAGCTCTATGACATTCCATGGCCGATATACTTCCTGTACATGAACATGGATATGACCGGCTACTTATTTCTTCCATACTTTTTGGCACATCTTAATGCTTTACACAATAAATTCGACTGATCGTAGATGATCTCAAGAGACCTTCACAGCTTTGTCTTCGTCCCCGTCTCCTACTGTGACGAGGAGCACAAAACAATCAGTTTCTACAGCAGCCGTGAATAAATTAATCTACACAGCAATCGCCCTTAGCAAATGCAACACTTCCCGACCAGACTGGCCGTTTTGCCAAAAACGAACATCGTTATGCATACATTACAGCACTAATAGGAAACTGGTTGTTTCAGGACTACAGATCATGCAACCGACGACGTAGTGCTAGGGCGCAGGAACGTTTTCTGGCCATAAGACGAAGGGAATATAAGCTTCTTTGGTTATGAAAAAGTTTTCACACAAAATAGAAAATTCAACCAAGTTTTCCAAGCACTTCCCATCTTCAAATTGAAATGTGTGATCGAGTGTTCGTCTTCGCCTGAATGGCCTATCGAAGCCATTACACTTGGAATATAACATCGTTCGATATAACATCTCATCAGAGAGAGCTCTTTAACGCCTGTGCCGAGGACGTTCCCGATGATCCATAAAATTTGGGATGAGCCTATCTCGGTTGTGGACGGTGATTCTACTTGGTCGTTGTTCGATTTGTTCAGTTCACATTTCACCTGAGTAGGCAAAATGAAACAGCTGTAGAGCGGCCAACACCCTTGATTTTTTTTACATGTGCAGGCTGTCAGTTCTTCACACACTCTTTTTCGTACGATGCTGCACCGCCTCAGTTCAAAACATGTGTTGTAGAGGAGACTCCAGAGAGAGTCCAACTGCACCGCAGAGAGGCTCTATCTCCATTCGATTTAAGCATTAAGAAGGATCTTTGTTGGCATCTCGACAAGATTGGAATATTCACCAACTTTGCCTTGTTCGCACAGACCCTGTCCCATCTTCAGATAAGTAGGTCTTTCCAATCTAAGGCTCCTGGTGCGAAAAGGAGAAAAAGACCGACGATCTCCGTTTCTTGGCGATGCAAGACAGCTTGATATTGATAACTGCAGGCACTGTGTTAGAAGCCGGAAGATAGCCTTAACTCCGGCTCCGACTCAGACGATACACATTTTTCTATTTCGTTTCTAGTTCAAAATTCGGCCAATAAACTAGCACTTCTTCAAACAAGTTAGAGGATTCGTGTTCTGAAGTCCTAGAACGAAGGAAGTTCGAGTCGGCATTCTCAGAAACATCCGCAAAACTAGAGTAATACGCTAAAAACCAGAATTAGTGTTTAACATCTACTATTCCAAAGTTGTGTCTCCACAATTATCCACTTTCAGACGCCTGTTACGCTCTAAAATTCACAGAGCCGTATCGCTATCGATAAACCAATAACCTTTTATACTTCATGGACTATGTCTCAATCTGTATCCCATCACACACTCGCGCCTCTTGTGCAACACACTCTTACAGCGTCTCTAGAAGTTGCCCAGGCATCGTGAGCAATTTGTCCCTTCGTCATTCGTTTTCAAAAGTCAACTTCATTGACTTTCAAATCAGCTTCGGACCATGGGAAATACGAAATGTTTGTCAAAACACTACCTCTATCTCGGCTGGGCTCACAAAGGCGTGTCGGATCACATTGAAAAGGGAAATCACTCGAAAAGGGCGTGCTTTTCATTAAACTACGCACCGAAACATCTTTGCAAGGCTCCGTTCGCCACAACTTCCCAGCATAATTCCAATGCTACTGCGCATACCATGTTTACACGATTGTTTCGTTTTTGCGACGTGCTTCGGGACTAGCAATAGCAAACAGCCATCAATGTAGGCTCGGGGACAGGTTTTTTTCACACACACACGCACACATACCCAGGCATACACAAAACCGCCAAAAAACTAGTTCCAACTTGGCTGACCACTAAGCTACACAAGGGTAACCGACAGCATACGCCAGCCGCACCGCGCCTCTGCCGCTGTCACCATCTCTTCCGCTGGATGGTGCACCGTCCAATTGCAAGATCAGGCATTCTTTGGGTGTGCACACAGCAGAACCAGTCGCAGACTCCCATCATCACCACGGTTGTTGCGGTTGTGGTATCCTTGGCCATGACCGTTTCTCGGTCAAACGCGGTTAAAGTCTTAGGCATTTTGTAATGGCTTGTGCCTGGGTCTCAGGCTGGCTTTTAGCTTGTTTGGTGACTTGTTCGGTTTGCAATTGCTCGTGTGCTGGTGCTCCGCGGATACCTGTTCAACTGGCATGTGTGTGCGTGATGGCTGGAGGACGAGGACTGTTTTGCATAGTTTTGCATTTGAGTTAGTGTCATTCACGAAACTGAAGCAGAGGAATGAAGATTAGTATGGCGTCCACGGACTAATCCCCCCGCGGACCGACCGGGACGAGCCGATCATCTAAATTAGTCTTAGCGGTATGATCTTGATGGAATAATTTGTCGGATGTTTTGATGAAAATGTTAACCGGTCGCTGCGGTCTGGTCTACCAGCCAACGCGAAGAGAAGAAGCGCTCGCAAACCTCTGCCTGCCGCATCAATGAGAGGTTGCTGAACCTTTGTGTACAAACAGAGTCAGAAATTGGAGATCAAATTTATTGGTCATCGGGTTAGAGTCGAGATATGAATGGTTTATTTCGAACTGGAACATTGGCTAGAATTCAATGCCACTCATCGAATAACACGTCTTGATTGATTAATCTTTCTCTTTGAAAAGATCAAACGGCGAGGCGGAATGCTGACGAATTGCGAAGCCGTCGCGGAATCAAGTGCCACTTCGGTGGCCTTATAAGGAGTGAGTTAATTTTTCCGAGAGTGCTTTCTGTAGTTTAAACGATTCTGAGCTATTTCCGGATGTGGCTGCTTGGCTGTTAGCTGTTTTTTTGTGAAGTTATTTTGGTCGTATCATCGAGAAAGTCGAATTATAGCGTCTTTTTGACAGTAGTGGCTTAAGAGTGAAGTTACCGGATAAGGCCAGGCGAATTGATTTCCAAGCCAATTATAGTCCCATAAGCGTGTGCTTCTAATCTTTTGACATCATAAGTTAGTTTAAGAGGTATTAAAGATACTCTTTGCAAAAACCAAGCAGGCACAAAGAACGTCTTCAGCGCTGTCAGCTCGCCCCATTGTCACGACAGCGCCGCTTTCTAATCAAATCCACTCCTTCGCTGATGACAGCGCCCAGACTCACGACCTCGCCCTTCGGATATAGTATCTGAACGGCAGCGTATGTTGAGCACATTAAAATTCGATGTTGACAACATAATTAACTGGGGTGAGAACATGCAGGATGGAATTCAATGCTTCCAAAAAACGAACCTTTGATAAACAGCCAGGCTCCATAAAGGCGATGAAACACTTTGCTATGTGTCGTAACACAATACTTAGTTGGGACGATCGACACCAACATCCCACACCTCCTCTCAATGAAATCACCCGCACTACATGTCTCGCCAAGAATGCCCATCAGTTTACAATTAAGCTTGTTTTCGGACGCACAGTGAAATTCAGAGACTCGTTTTTCAGCCGCTCCACACGAATATGGAACGCTCCCAGCCCAATATTTTCCACAGACTTCAATCCGACGATATTTACGACCGATGTGTACAGGTACCTCCACTCCCTCTCTACTTCCATGACCACGGACATTTAATGGGTATTATTAACTCCATTAGCACGCACAAATAAAAAAAAAGGTGCTGCAAGCAGTCAGTCCAATCTTGATAACTCAGCCTAGGTTAGGTTAGGTTGCAGTGGCTGACTGCTAAGGAGCAGTCACACTTAGGCCAGAGTAGGCCCATTGTGATTGACTTCTCCTAACGCCGGAACCAGTTGGTGCTGCTAATGAAACGATTTAGTTGGCCAGTGCTGGCACTTTTTAGCTCGTTACGACCGCTCCTAGGTGCAGGAACCTACGACTGGCAAGAGCACTGCAGGATCAGAGAAGGTGATGAGTATTTTCTTCCTCCTCTTCATCCATGCTTCTGTAAAAATCATTATATGGGGTACCCATCCTGCGAGCATGAGTGCCAATAACACAGTGCCAGGTTATGACTCCCATGAGGGTCCTTAATGAGGGCTTGCTGAGTCTAAGTAGAGTGAGTGACCGGTTTAGGTTAAGTGATGGCCAGATTTTGTTTATTTTAAGCCTTCTAGCCATTTGTCATTAGTGGTTTTAATTGTGTGGATCTTAAGAAGATGGTAAGCTGTAGCGATTGGCATGGAAGGTGGTACCTCTGCTATTGATAGGGATGAGGTTGTACTACACCTAGCGAGTTCATCGGTTTTGCAGTTTCCCGGTATGTCACAGTGTCCCGGCACCCACATGAGGTGAATGTTGAAATGCTCGGCCATCTCGTTATGAGACAGCCTGCAATTAAGGGATGTTTTTGAGTAGAACATGACACTGTCCAGGGATTTTATGGTGGCCTTACTATCGGAACAGATGGTGATATCCCTTTTTGATATCATGTTGTTTTTGAGCCAAGACAGCGCCTCTTTAATCGCTATGGTTTCTGCCTGAAAAACGCTACAGTGATCAGGGAGCTTCACGGAGATAGCAATGTTGCGGTCTTAAGAATGGACACCCGCGCCCACCCCTTCTTTTGTCTTTGATTCATCTGTGAAAATGCGCAGAGGATCTTTCAGCGTTTGCCTGTCTGATATCCAGTCCGACCTGGAAGGAATGCTGATTGAGAATTTCTTCTCGAAGATGGCCTGCGGTAGTAGGCGGTCAGTGTCGCTAGAAAGGAAATTGAATTCCTTGAGAATGGTTGAGTGGCCAGTGTTGAGTTCAGACCACAATCGAAATGTTTTGAGTCTCAAGACTGTGCTTGCTGCTGCTTGTTTCCCGAATATTTCCAAAGGTGAAGATGGGAAGATGGAGGAGAATATTCACTGATACAGGATTCCGCTGATACACAGGCAGGCCAGTCTTTGTACTCGGTTGATCTGAGTTGAATCCATATTTTCGTGCGTTTTTCGATACTGGGTGCCTGGAAATCTCTGGTTGACCAAGGAATATAAGATTGAAACAAAACACGAAATACACGAACTCCCTTTTAATGAAGCCAAAATCATACCCAATCTCACAGCGTAACTCAACGTTTATTAACCACTGAGCCGAGATCCCAAAAATATTTTAATAAAATGTCTTGCAATTTTCTACGCACGGCAAACGTTGAACGATGCACAATATAACATTGAAAAAAGGTGCAGCTCATGTTCCAGATCATCCAGAGAGCACTGATGATAATTTACAGTTCAGAGGGCTCTCGTCTCTAGATATCACACGCAATTACTGGGCTTTAAGGAGAAACTAATGGACGAAGCGTTAGTTAATGATAAAAGACTGTTTCACCCAATTTTAATTAGTCCATGTTGTTTGTTAATTTGTAAGTATTTTACTGTCAGTCTAAATAGCATGTTTTAATTTTAAAGTGTCAATTAATTTGTGAACTCATGAACTTCATTGACATACATACATATATTGTGTTTCTTTGTTGAAGTTATAAAGACTAATCTAGAGTAATTAATCTTTTTAAAATTGTTCAGATATTTTAACAAGTTATGGACCTAGACTTGTTTGATCGAAATATATAATAAGAGTGCTTTGAAATTGTTTTCATTTTCATTTAATGGTGGAAATGTTTACACAGATGCAGATGGAAGTGAATCTGCAGCAAAATTGACTTTTAACATCTTCACGAATGCTCTTGGCCAACTGATTCAAATGGGGGAATCGATACATTTTTAGTTCTCCACCCCTTAAAAGAATCGAGCTGAAAAGCTTTCTGATACTCATGCGTCTGTGGATATGGTTCTTTTTCGAAATGAATAGTCTCATGGTGCATATTAAATATGGTCAAAAGGTAAATCCACTAAAGTATGTTTTATTAATGTTGCAGAAGATCAGTTTAACATGCCTGACAAAAGCGAAAATGTACGAGAAGTTAACTTAAGTCATTTCGTTTTTTTTTTTTGAAAATAATTGTGTAGGGAAATTCGCGAGGGATTACAAATAAAACATCAGGCTGCTTCGAAGTTTTTTTTATTGACTGCTTATACATTTCGCATTTCTTTAACATATTGATCAGGAAAATAATGCGAGTGCACAGTAGGAATTGCGGATGGATCATTCGATCATTTGGGTCAATAGCAATGATTATAGCAAACGGATTCTCTATTTATGAAGTAAATAAAATATCCAAAATGCAGTGGACACCATAAGTAGACGGACTGATTTAAATTAAAAATGACTACAATTGATAAATGAGTACGCTAAATCGAATGGCATTAAAATATCAATTTCGTCTAAAGTCGACTTTAACGGCTATGGCTTGTGGCCACAGCTATCATACACGATGATTGATCGAACTGCGGAAGGAGTAGGTGAAATGAAAATCAAACCTGATGGATGCCACGATTGGGGTGAAGCTCGTTGATCTATGTGACCCGTGGCAGTAAGTCCTTCAGGTCATCTGCATATCTACTTCTTTAACTGATTGTCAATTCTTGTCTAGGACTTTCTTGTAGTCAAGACGTCAGGGTGTGAACTGACATCACTTGATTTCGTCATTATTTAAGCGTTAAGTTTGGATAATTTTGCTAATTACGTCTTAATGTATCTTGTTTTCCAATAAGGAGATATTTCGAAAAAGTTAGCGCTGGCTTCCTCCACGCACCAGGGGCATGTTTGTAGCGCTCGATTCCAAAACTTCGATGACTTGGTCACACTTTTCAATGGGAACGCTCGCTGTCTCTATCAGGGCTTCTAATGCTTCACATCTTTCTTATCATTTTCTAATTTTTGAAAAAGACGGCAGTCAAAAATTTATATTTATCACTAATTATGAATGCGATGAAGATCTTCTTCCAACACTTCTAGAGACCAACAGGAGAAAATTATTGAGTTGTTTTAGTTTATTAGTGACATTCGTCTTGTAAGAGTGCATGCAAAGATCTTTACGCGAAAATAGCCATAGTGTAGCCTATGCTAATGATCAATGCTTAAAACTGTTTTGTTTAGTTTGCCTTGAACCCTTGACCGATTCCACAGAAATGACTTGCTAGCACCGGAGCAAGCAAGAAACGAGAGTTCAAACTTTATAAATTATATGAAATATATATATTATATTATTATAGATGTTGGGCGAACGCTTCAATCTTCATCTTTATATTGATGTTAGAGATATGTAAACATGCGTGTTTTTGGAGTCATTCGCCGCAGTGTGCGTCACAGAACAGAGTTTTTTTATTGTTACCGACGATTAATTTCTAGCACTGGGGCTTCTCTATTTTTACTACTGTATGTACATAGCTTGATGATTGTAGACGAAGTGGCTCTGAATCAATGACAGAAACAAGGAAAATCTCCCTGTCCAATAACAACAACCCGCCGCACTTTCAGAAACCGATGTAGTGAATCTGAAATGTCTGGTGAAAGTATCTTTAAAGTGTTAACTGCAGTTGCTAAATGATGAACGTGATGAACTTCACCTCAAACATAAATCGATGTTGTGTCTTCAAAGCGGGAGACTCTGCGTGGATTGGAGTTCTTCTTGAGCAAACAAGTGTGTTTGACAGTTTATTGACTGAAGCATGTGCGTTTCTCCATTGACTTTCGTCCATAAATTGATGATACGCACGATGGTGCAACATGAAATAATAGCATCGTGTGGCACATTCATTAGCGTGTTGAACTTAGGTGAAGTATCATTGCCTGAGGTACGTTTCGGAAAAAGTTTTTGAACCGCAAACAAAATTCTATGGATCAGAATGGAAGGGGTTAAGCATGATTTGTAAGCAAGATCTTAATAAGTGTCGATATATGAATCGCATGCGTCTTTTCAGTTAGATCCTATTGGAATCGTCCAACTCCACAGAAAAGTGCTTGCAGAGAAACCTCTAAAGCTAACCCCTTGGTTTTTGCGTCTAAACTGGACGCTGTTGAAACTCGATGAGGGGTCAAGGTTGTGGGAAGTATCCTATTTTTTTTCTTCGTCGCTGTAGCTCCTTTGTTCCTTTCCTCCTTTGTCCTCCTTTGTCCTTTATGAAGTCGTTGGTATGTTCATTTACATTTTCAGATTATGGCAATAAGTGCTCCAAGGCACTGAAAGAGTTTATTGGTTTTTGTATGGGGCACAGCATGCGTGTGGTCTAACAGAGTAACCCCTATGCTTAGTGTCCTGAGTTCCACCTTCTGTTGATTGACTATATGATTGTATCTTCCACTTTTTTTCTTGAAATCTGCAGGGTTTACGTGCAATACATCGGTTTCCTGGCAGGTGAATTAACTACATGCCATGGACTTGAACTATTCTTCTGAAATTGCTTTGACGGCCATCTGACTGTAAATTAGCTTGGTAATATGAGAAGTAGGATTTAGGAGCAGTATTTGTTTAAAAATTCGCAGAAAAACCTTCCTTTTGTGTCATCTTCGATTGATCTGTGTGTACTTAGATAGTCGAATTATTGATGACGTCTGTAAGCTTTGAAAAAGCTTATTTACCGATGCTCGTTTATGAGCCCAGTGATATCTGCTACTACTACTGGCTTCAATCCGCGTTTCGTAAAAGGAAAGTCTTTGCTGGAGCTAGAGTTGCTGACGGGTTAGTTGTTTATGGTACTTTCCACAGCGCTGTTACAGGCTCATGCCTTATTTTTTCATAGTCCTCTCGGCGGCTACTAAACACTGCAAATGAAACAGTCCTGAGTTGTTCTTTCATTTCTGGATAGGTTAGTCTTTGAACTCAAGTGCTTGAGGAAAAATGTCTTCTCTGATATCTGTGATCTATGTATTCCCTTCGATAGGCAAAGGACGTTCGATGTGATGCTACATCAATTTATGATAGAACAATAAGGGAGAAGCTGTCCATTTTCGTGTAGGATCATTCGTTAGGTGACCGACTTCAAATCAAAAACATCGTCTTCCTAAATTCCCACAGCAACGGCATTAAACACGTAACACTGCATACCAATCACCATTCTTTTCGGCTCCGAACATAATTGTATAGATGATGACGGACCCAGCTGGTTCCCCTTTGTCTTTTCGAGGGTTTCGCTTTCAATCTTCGACCCTTTTCCTGAACTAATGGAGTCAAAGATTTAACCATGAACCATGATATATATATAATGGCTAGCCAATGTGAGCCATTATATATTGACAACATAACTCCACTTCAAAGAGTCTTCGACTCCTCACCAGTGGACAAGGCAGAAATAAACGAAACCGAGGTGCATCCAAGTAAAGAGGTATTTTACCGTAATTGGATGCCCTGGCTGATATTATTCCACATTGCTGTTGAGGTTCAAGCCGAAGCGTCATCAGGGAAGGACATGGGAGACGTTTTAGGCGTATATACTGCATGATAAACACTGTTTCTTACCGTATTCTCCAAAAGGAACTGGATTTGGTAGCTCTTCCAAAATAGAATAATTCCATGTTCTCTAAATACATAAGCCTTTAACGTATACCACATTGTACCTAACCGCGACAAGACCTATTTAATCATCATATGTCTCCGCCTTACAATCGCAAACGCCCTTCTCGTTTTTCATCTGTTTTTTGTGTAAAAGGGAAAGCCAATTTCATTCAAGACATGTCTTGACGGCTACACATTCAATATGACCTCCAAAAATCTTCACACAGTAATACTTTAAAGTTGAAACCGAAAATCCAAATGGATTCTCAAAGAAATACAAACAACTTTTTATTTAAAACTACTCGATCAGCCTAAGTGGCTTAAGAGGTGTCAGAAGCAACTCAACCGTGAGTATCTAGATATCTTCCTAAATTATTGGGTCACTAATGAAGTTAGACATGCTCTCAATAGAACGCAAGTCACGACCTTAGTAACCCAATAAGCAGAAGAATGTGATTCACTTGAGGTGTGGATGGAGCAATAGAAATTAATTATTATCGTTTTTTACCCAAGGTTGCATCGGAAAACATAAGTAGCTTACAAATTGGAAACGATTTGTGAGGTGACAGATTTTCGTGAGAAAACTCATCGATTTGGTGACGGAAAATGGAGCGAATTATGTGAAATGTTCACGGAGAGAAACTTAGCGAATCTCTTTAAAGCTATCAAGACCTAATTCATAATATTCCATCATCAACTTCAAAATGAAAACCCAAGTTGTGAAGCACACTATGTTGTGTACACCACTCCGACCAAATGGAACTTAACTACTGCAGCGCCACTCGGATCAGATGCGTACTACATTGGCTGCCACTGCGATTTCCTTGAAAAGTGACAGATTGACCCATTGGCACGTTATAACACAACAGGTTCATTGAATTAATAAACAAAACCACTAAAAAATGTTGTCCTGCAAAAGGACTCTCACAAAATGCATCTTGTACACATGGAAAAGGTAAAAACATCTTTATTCTATCCATACGAATCCACTTTATGAACTGTCACCAGAGGTTTCAGTGAAAATTCGGGCAGTAAATTTTACGATGTCATTGTGATTGGTGGTGGTCATGCTGGAACCGAAGCTTGTGCGGCTGCCTCTCGAATGGGAGCTAGAACGTTGTTGGTCACACACAAAAAGGAAACCATTGGTATGTTCCAAAATGTATGCTCTATCATGAATTCTCTTCATAGCCCTATATTTCAGGGGAAATGTCATGCAATCCATCCTTCGGTGGCATTGGAAAAGGGCATCTAATTCGAGAAGTTGATGCTTTGGATGGAATATGTGGCAGGTGCTGTGATGCATCGGGCGTTCAGTATAAGGTGAATTAATCATAGAGGAAAAGAAGAATACTTTACACACCAATTTCAGGTACTAAACCGAAGTCGTGGACCAGCTGTTTGGGGACCCAGAGCTCAGATTGATCGGCAACTGTATAAGAAGGCTGTGCAAAAGGAGCTATTTGCAATTCCGAATCTAGACATACTCTGCACCCCAGTGGAAGATCTCATCATCGACGAGTGCACACCGGACGACAGGAATGAAACAGCCAAAGTCAAGTGCTCTGGAGTCGTGCTCCAAGACGGTGAAAAGATTCACTCACACAGTGTGGTCATCACAACTGGGACATTCTTGCGAGCTCACATCAATATTGGGTTGGAAGTACGTCCAGCAGGTCGCATGGGAGATGCTCCAGCCATTGGGTTGGGAAACAGTCTCGAGAATCTCAAATTCCGAATGGGTCGCCTAAAGACTGGAACTCCACCCCGAATACGCAAAGATACAATTGATTATGAAAAGTTGACGGTTCAGGTCGGTGATGACCCACCGCATCCATTCTCGTTCATGAACGACAAGGTGTGGATCGACGCAAAGGACCAGCTGCCGTGCCACTTGACATACACCACCCTTAAAGTGAATGACATTGTGAAGGATAACCTGCATGTGAACCGTCATGTGACGGAAGAAGTCACTGGTCCCCGATACTGTCCCTCGATAGAGTCGAAGATTCTCCGCTTTGGCCAGCGAACGCATCAAGTGTGGTTGGAGCCGGAGGGATTTGAGAGTGACTTGATATACCCACAAGGACTCTCGTGCACCCTGCCCGCTGAGCAACAAGTCGAGTTGATCCACTCGATATACGGACTGGAACACGCCGAAGTCGTACGGCCTGGCTACGGAGTGGAATACGATTACATCGATCCGCGAGAACTTTTCCCTACTTTGGAAACGAAGCGAGTGGCGGGCTTGTATCTGGCTGGACAGATAAATGGAACTACAGGGTACGAGGAAGCAGCAGGGCAGGGAGTGCTGGCTGGAGCCAATGCTGCGGCGAAGTGTCTGCAAAGAGGACAGATAAAAATCAGTCGGACGGAAGCGTACATCGGAGTTTTGGTGGATGATCTGACGACTCTTGGAACAAATGAGCCCTATCGCATGTTCACCAGCCGCGCTGAGTTCAGACTTCTGTTGCGACCAGACAACGCAGATTTGCGTTTAACGGAGAAGGTGAGTGTGTCAGAGAGGAGAAACGTCGACATCTCTATTCACTTTTTCATCTCACAGGGCTACAAAATTGGCTTGGTCTCCCAAGAGCGTTACAATCGAATGTGTCAAGCGAAAGCAAAACTTGAAGAGGCTGTAAGAATTCTAAAGGATATCAAGCGCTCCTCGAACATATGGCGATCGCACTTCAATATTCCCGAATCCAAGACATCCGTTCCCAAGAGGTAAGCAGATCTTGACTCTTTAGCGCTATCCCAAGTGTAATTTTTCTATCAAACACAGTGCTTTTGAAATGCTTGCCATTCCCGGAGACGATATATCGGCTCAGCAAATAGCTTCTCTAGAACCTCAACTCCTGGGGTGGCTGATCGAAGACGAACAGATAGCTGCACGTGTCAAAATCGAAGCCCTATATGACCGGTTTATAGACGAGCAGGCAAAAGACGTTGAAGCTGTGCAAAGAGAAGAGCAGCTACTTATTCCAGCGAATATTGATTATTTTGCGTAAGTGTTGAATGTGAAGATAAAATTGGTTGGTCCAAAAAAAAAAATTAACGCAGCCGGTAGGATTCGAACCTACGCTCCCAGAGGGAATCTGATTTCGAGTCAGACGCCTTAACCACTCGGCCACGACTGCTGGTTGGAGGTCGTTTGTCAAAGTTGAAACATATGGGTAAATCTTGCTTACTAATGTTAAATTGGAACGTGAGCAACAATTAATTTTGTTGTTGTGGTTTGTCGATGATGCAGGTCCTTTGAGATAAGAGGCTAGAATATGAAATAAATCTATTCTTAGGGAAATTATGTACGTTACTGCATCGTTTCAACTTATGAAAGGTAGAAGGCATTTTCTAATTTACTGAGTTTTTTTTTTTTGTTATGTTAGGACTTAGTGGGTGATTGCAGAAAACACAAATCACATTTAAGGCATTCTGATAATATTATTTCTGGAACCCATTGTTACTCCGCAATAGTAAAAGAGAAGAGTTGGTGTGTACTGAAATTTGCAATGAAAATGATAATGAAATCATCGCTGTGAGCAGATAGGTCTACATATTTTATGAGTGTCCTGAAGAGCAGACAAAATTAACGATTGAGATTGAGAGTTGACAAAATTTTGGTTTTTCTAAGTGCTCTTTCCACCATTTGCGATTGTTCATCTAATTCGTGTATCTTCAGAATATGAGAAGCTATAACAAAAACAATCTAGGTCAGAACAAAGAGGTCGTACCACGCATAGGGATGGTAGATGTTTAAATGTTCTACAATATCGACAGTTTTAGCAAGTTTCTGAACTGGAAGTGATACTGTCTAGGGAGTTAATCGCAGCCTTGTCGAGATTGAGCTAAGGAAATACCTCTTTGATTGGAAAGATGTAATTATCACGGAGATGTAATGATCTACACACTTTGATGCAGGAAACATATGCAATATGTACGATCACATCTTCATAACGAATGCAGTGTTTAACATTTGAACTTATTTTCACAATAACACAATACATGACAGCTTAACATAAATTTGTGGCGAAACCACATGCTTTCTTTCTTCCGACATGTTCATTTAATTCAAACTTTCTCCATTTTGCTATTGACATTAAATCAAGTTATATACATTTCTCTGTTGCAGAAAATCATTGAGCTTATCAAACGAAGAAAGACAAAAGTTAACCATGATCCAGCCACAAACGGTAAGAGTTGCATCGATTACTAACCATGCCCTCCTGTGTTAATAATTTCTTCTTACAGATTGCCGCCGCTAGTCGGATTCAAGGCGTTACTCCATCCACTGTCGTGCGCTTGCTTAAATTCATTAAGCAACGACCCAACGTTGACTATGCATCTGTTTGAATGACATTATTGGCTATTTAAATAAATATTCCTAAGCAATAAAAATCTTTGTTTGTTTACTGTCGTCTAACACGTTGTTTCATGCACATGCTCGCCCCTGACATCCTCAAAAGTTCTGAGATGGAACGAAGTTGTTCTAACGAGCATGTGCCATCGCCGAGGGAGATACTGAAGCGCTATAAATAATAAATATACAATACAATAAAGATTCGTAATATCAAACACAAACAGTGTCATGTTTTCAGATAGCCAGACGGCCACTTTTAACTCGAAGACTGATGCAGGCCATCTCTAGGCATCGTCCTTGCTTTAACTAGGTGCAGTCGGGCATCTGTAGATAATGCAGAGATGCCGAAGAGGAGGAAACAATTGTGCACCTTCATTGCACTTGTAGGCAAAGGAAAAGTGACCTTGGGATATACGTCTTCAAATTTAAGCCACATCCGTCTTCATCTTCATTCGAATCGCTTAGTTTCCCGTTGTAAAACAATGCCCATACGTTCATCGCTGGTCTTGCCTGCTACATGTTGGCGGTTAGCCACCGTTTACATCATGTAACTTTCAGCAATTGTTGTCAAGAAACCATCCAAGAAGCTGCCACTGATGTGCTGGGTTTTACGACACCACCAAGAAGGAGCCCATGGTTTGACGACGAGTGCAGGCAGGCACATGCAGCCAAGCAGGAGGCCTACAAGGCGACGCTGCATCGAACAACGAGGGCTGTTCGTGAGCTCTACGAACAGAAGAGAAGGGGAGAGAACCGGCTTCTCAGAAGAAAAAAGAAAGAGCATGTGAAGCGCACGGTCGAGGAGATGGAGAGGTGTTATGGCAGGAATGACGTCCGAAAGTTTTATCAAAGGGTAAAACAATGGACATAAAACTCGGACAGAAGTCTCTTGGGATGGAAATGGATATTTGGTAGTAGAGTCGCAGTCGATACTGAGAATCTGGAAAGATCATTTCTGTAGACTGTTAAACGGCGATGAGGACCAAAATACCGTTGTCAGGCAGAATGTTCCATTCAATTTGGACGAGGTGAAGGTAGCAATGTCAAGACTGATGTCTAACAAAGCTGCTGAAGCAGACCGTCTGTCCGCTGAAATATTTAAGGCAGCTGGAGATGATCTGGTAGGGCGCATGCACCAGCTTATCTGCAAGATATGGTCTGAGGAAAGCATGCCCAACGAGTGGAATCTTAGTATCGTTTGCCCGATCCACAAGAAAGGAGACCCATTTGACTGCTCCAACTATCGAAGTATCTTCTTAACATCGCTTATAAGATCTTCTCTGCCGTTCTGTGTATGGGTCTGGTGGTGAATGAGGGCAAAACGAAGTATATGCTGTTCTCGAAAAGGACATATAACATCGACGTCTTGGACAGAGCGTCACAACGGGCAGCTATAACTTCGAGGTAGTCGAGGACTCTACGGATCCAAAGCCTACGGTGGCTAGGTCATGTAGAGCGTATGGACACCACAGCTCCGGCCCGAAGAATCTTCGAATCCGAACCTGTCGGGCAACGCAACAGACAGCGTTTAAGGTGGCGCACCCAAGTGGAGAAGGACCTCAACCAACTTGCTGTGCGAAACCTGAGACAGCTAGCCAGGGATCGCGCTAGTTGGAGAGGCATGTTGGTTGAGGCCCAGGTCCACCCCGGACTGTAGCGCCACACAAAGAACTTTCAGCAATTGTTTTCCGTACACACCAAGGAGAACGGTTTTTTCCTAGTGATAGAACGTGTTGATGTAATATGGCTGTCCAAGAACGGTTTGCATGCATCCATCTGCTATATTCGACACTCAAAGAATATCCAAGTACCGCCAACGTAGACAAATGGCGCTGGGACACAGATCCAAAACATGACCAAAACACAAAGAAACATTGCATTGAGTTATGTATGTGTATTTATTTGTATATGTCGTATATGTAGGTGCCTACGTTAATCATTGAAATAAAACTAAACATTTTAAGTCCATACATACTATTCATTGCCGTTATGTATTAGAGTACTTCATATTCTTAAACGTATCGATTACAACTAAAAAAAAACATTCAACAAATAATCGGGCGCCACCGGGGACGTTCTATAATTTCGCTATGAATAATTCAATATTTCTGTGGAGCATCGCACATAAATACATGCATGAATAGTTATCTACAATAGATATCCTAGTGTGGCAGAATACTGTGTGTCATGATGGGGTAAGAAATGATAGGTTGTGTCGCATTTGACATCGCCAGAGCCTGTGACGTGTTGATGGTCAGACCTTGAGCCAAGGCTGGGGTTAGTGTGATTTGCGATGTTCCCAAAATTTGCTGCGCATGGGTAGGAGCCAACTGTTGTGTAGTATTTGATAGAGATGTTATGTTCTGCTGTGAAATAGCCAGCTGCTGTCCTTGAGATGTATTTGCAGCTATAGCCAGTGGAGTGGCACTACTTGCTATGATTTGCGTCTGTGGCGTTGCAATGCTGACAATAGGTGTGGCCTGCATTTGAACAGGCGCAATTGACACCCCACCAATGAGCTGTGTTTGTGGTTGAGAAGTTGTCTGAGTCACTGTCACTGGATTGACCACTGTTGAACATTGAACGTTTGTAAGTCTTAGTTGAGCATTTTGAGCGAGTAGATATTCATTCGAGGCTCTAAGCTCTGCAATTTTTATTTCGTTTGCCTCTACTCTTCGCCGTAGCATTGCCTGCTCTTCTTCAAAGCGGCGGACTAATGCAACTATGTCGAAACGCTCAACATCTTCGCGGAATCTCTTGTGTGCTGTTGAACTTTCAAGTGCATCAACTTTTGAAGGACGCTTCAGCGACGGAAAATCATCACATTCACTTCGATAGCCATTCATGTGAACTCCTGGCCGTCCCATGTGGTCTCTGTACTCGGTTGGATTCCATGGCATTTGATGTCGCTCCATTCGTTCGGCTCGCAGTGGGGCAGGTGGCGGTGGCGAGTCTGCCATGAAGCAGTCCTTATGGCGACACCTGCCATACATGGCGTAGTCTTTGCACGGCAATTGATTTTCTTCAGACATCTCTGGTGGAAATTCACCATTCGCCTTGTAGTATTCCTCCTCTTGTACTGTGTAGTGCAAAAACTTACAGTTGGGCCGTGCGCAAGTGGTGTTTTGATAATCATGACAAAATACCACCAATTCGGGGGACACCACATGCGGATAGCGGCAGTGTTTTCTTCGACAAACCCCTCGTACGAAGTCACGACAGATTCTGTTTTTCATCGCATTATTTGAATTGTTGTTACATCCATTCCCGGACGTATTCACACAACCGTCAGCTGTTTGGCTCATTGCTATTTTTTTCCGTAGTCAGTGTATATTTCACAAAATGTTTAAAGTTGGACTATACCTTTTAATTGTCAGGTATCATTGGTTGATGCAAATATACTTTGTTCTACAAACAAAAAATAACAGACAGAACATTAATAACACAAATATAATCAAGGTCTATCAAATTTTGAACATTGATTTTACAGTGGACAGAAGAAAGGTATTTAGTATAATAGTAGACTAACCTGAATTATAAATTTATTTCGGTGAATATTGTATTTTTACAAAAGCAAATACGCCAGGAGTATTCAAAGTGCAATTTTTCTTTCCCGTGTACGGAAAAAAATTACGTCGACTGACATTAAAGGAAAAGTGCTTCTGTTTGCAATCAATCTGACAGTGTGAAAAGGTATGTTTGTTTTCGCTTTGATAAACATACATGATACATTTTTAGTACCAAATTATAAGAGCTTGTAAAACCGAATTTTTCAAATTCTGTGCAATAAAACAGACTACATTTACAAGAATATAATTTCATATCCTATGAATAGTCTAGAAATGTCTAGCAAAACTTTACAAAAACCATTTTACTATTTTCTTGCCCCTGTTGTGCATTATATGTATGTAAATAGAACAGTAAAATTAAAAAAATAAACAATGCTATTTCGAAATTACCCACTGCATTCAAATGCATATCTTTTCGTCAAAAGCAGACTTGGCAGCACTGAGAAAGTAAAAAGAAAACTACGAACAAAAATAAAACGACAGCTGCCATCAGTCAGACAGGAAAGAATTGGCAGTAAAATCATTAGTTTGTTTTTTTTGAAGGGAATAAATTGTTTTCAATAGATCCCGTGATATTGTAACTTTAAAAAAATTGGAGTTTTTCCAGAATATGTAGATTTGGCTTTATACATTTAAATACACATCAGCTACAGTAAGTGTGAATTCATCGTCCTGTTCCTTAAAGAGTCCAGAAAGTGTATTTTTATCTTAAGCAGTCATGTAGTAAAGTCTAGTGTTTCGAATTCGGCAAAATCAATAAAACGATAACTCAGGTGTATTTCTCTGATTCCACGTATTTATTTACACACATTTTGTTCACTTCCGCTGGACAATCGTTTGATAGTGATATAGTCTGCTCGTCTTTAGGTAAGACATGTCTTGAACATGGACAGACAGGAAGTATGATGAACGGCTTATGCGAGGAAGAAGTTTGGTTTTGAATATTAATTATGTTTGCTATGTTGACTGTGTAATTATTACCCAAAGATGATTGATTGAGCTAATGCGCATCAGCACTAAGTGTAAGAAATGAAAGGGCTGATAACAATTACGTTTTTTTCTGGTATTACTCATTCTTTTGTTGAACTTGAAATGTCATTCGTTCCATTGAAGTGTACATAAAGGCAATTAAGTGGATAGACTTAGACTATGCTTCGTTTGAGAAGGCACACTTACATTCTATGCACTCAATGTATGTATCTGTTTATAGGATTAATAATGTGATCTTTATCAGCAGATATATAAACTATTACAAATAAGAATGACTTCAGCTGGCTTTAGACAGTATTTGCTACTATGGAGTGTGGACTATTGGAACTTAGAAGGTACCCCGCAAACATGGCATTGTGATTTTTGGTTTTGTTTGTTTCTTATCAAAACGTTATCATTTCTATGATTTTGTTTTCTTTGCTCAATGTTGACACCTACTCCCATTGATTTCTGTTCAGATCGTTTTTCCTTTTTTTCTGTTACTTATTTATATCAGTTTGTATGTAATTTTGAACTTTCGTTGGATAGCATTAATAATGTATACTTATATTGCAGTTATGACGGACAACAATTTCAAATCACGTGATATCGGTCTTCGAGCACAGAAGAAAATTCTGTCTCGTATGGCAACGAAAAACATCGCAAAAACTTTCATCGATGGTACGACTGCGTCGCTGCTCGACAATCTTTATAAGCTTTGCAAGATGCATGTAAGTTACTCCTCAGTCACGCAAATTCAAATTTTTAACGCTTAGATTATATTGTCTATTGCAGACTGGAAACAAGAAAGAGGCCGAAAAGCTTATCAAGAATATTATAAAAATTGTTATTAAAATTGGTGTTCTACATAGAAATAACCAATTTAACGCAGACGAACAGCATGCTGCCGAGCAATTCAAACGAAAATTTCAGGTAAGTTCAATGAGACGTACATTCTCTCTGTGTAGTGATCAACGTAAATTGGTAGGAATACCAACTTTATAGCTTCGATTGTCGGCTATTAATTAAATGAAATTCCTCTGAAGTTTATGTTTACCACACTTTGAATTGTGATAGCTGTACACAATTAATGATTGCGAATGATGGCCTTCAGTTCACAGTAAGCGTTGTGGAAAGGAATTATTAAATAAGAAGTTGTGAAGGCCCTAATGGATGGTGTGACGCAAACTAAATGTAGTGCACATATCTCGATTACTGGTCATTATCTTTATTCGTAAGAATGACAACAAAAATAACACATTACATTGTGCGGAACAACAAGCTTACATTCATGTGTATATCACAACATTGCATTTAAATCATCGACAGGAGATTGCCTGTTTCTTGTTCGGTTTGGTACACTTGAAATAGTTTTGTGTTAGTTCAACGCTGGATAAGTACGCTTCGTGCTTTGATGCACTAGCACAAAACTAAAGAATTTCTCTACAGACAAGGCAAGTGAATAATTAATAAGAATAATCAAAACAAGAACAATAGAAACCGAGAATAGTCCAGTCAAACACCTATGAGACAAGGTTATATTTTATCATCCACGTTATTCAACACGTACTCTAAAGATATGTTGCAAGCAGCAATGTGGAATAACAGAAGTATACAAAATCAAATAAAAAGCAAGCAATAAACAAATTAAGCCATACGACGAAGTAACTAAACGATGTGAGCTTTAAGAACTTTAAGTACGCAAAAATCAAATTCAAGCACAACAAAAACAGAAGCCATAAACAACAAGAAAAGAGGCAAATGCCTCGGCACTGTGAAAAATGATAAGGATATTCAACAACAAGCAAGTCAACATTGAGCAATCTGCACAGAGCTGCTTATGGATATAAATATTAATCTCAACAGTAAGTTAAATCAAATGTAATAATAATTTAATGCAACAATAACGTTACAAAGACAGCTGATAAGGAAAGCAAAGAATGACGAAATGTGGATTTACAGAAGAGTATATCGCTTATCCTGGATTAGCTGAATTGCAAAGCCGTGGGGTTTTTCACCGAACTCAAATGGCTACGAAATCAGCGTCTGCGAAATGATCAAAGGCAGTGTCGAGACAAACACTGGCAACATTCGTGAATGCTTTAGACAATGTGGCATTAGTGCTACCGTCGCCATCGGACACAAGCAATGCAAATTCAAAACTCGTTCTTCGCCAGAAGAGTATTGTTTTGCTCGCATAAGCTTCCACGAGCGTATTACAAAGCAAAAACAAAACCTTCGGACAGTCAGGTAGATCCCAAGGCATTTCACTAAAATCACCGTGAATCATATACGATTATAACTCTTTTAGAACTGCGTTACAGATTAAAGTGCATGCACAGGTATTTTGTGCATAAAAGGATCTTTGGAAACGTCGACGCCGAGAAAGTAATGCACAAATCACCAGACAAACTGATGAGTAAACCTTACCAAAAGGGTTTTATTACGCATTGTCAAGGACCTGCTTAGGATGTAACAACTTTTCCTTTGGTGGTTCCATGGTATTTCTGCAGGTTAAAATCATGCAGTACCCTTTTCAAAAACGTGCGTCATATCTTTCTCAGATATCTATAGCATGCTTATACATAATACCCGACACTGAGAATACAAGCATATAGCTATACAAAGAAAGGCAGAGAGAAGAGTGTGCGCAAATACTCAAGCACACGCCGTAACCCCAACGATACACATCTCCCGCCTACGCTCTCCGACGTCTGACGACAGATTTAGTAGTAGTCGCCTGTCAACCAACAATTGACATAAAGCACATGCTGGGGCGTTACAAGTCGTTGACCTCATCGTCAACACTTGAGATCTTAAAGATACAATTTTCGAATTAATCTTTTGACAGAAGAGTGGACTTGAAGAAGTCACCCTCCCTCTAACTCAGACACTTTAATTTTAATTTTTTCATTTCAGAATACTCAACTTGCTGTAATCTCCTTCTATGAAGTGGATTTTAGTTTTGATTTGCCGTACTTGCAGAAGTCATTCAATGAGTCGCACGCTGCACTTAAGTCAATTGTTCAACGACACTTAACGGATAAGTCGATAAATCGCATCAACGAAGTATTTGAATTTTTCAGCGATGCAAAACTGTTGGAAACCGCTTTCAAAACCGACTCACCGTATCGTGAAGTAATGGGTAAAATAGTCGCCGACATCAATCAAGCCATGGACACCGGCGACATATAATAATCAATCCGGTGCCGAGAATAACAAACACACTGAATTTGTGGTGTTCTTTAATTTTTATTTTCTTTTAAGTATAACAAATTGTTATTAGTTTGTAGGTGATATTACAGACGTCCCATGTTTTTGAACAAAAGAAGGTCAACTTTTACAGACAAGACAGCAAACAAACCTTAGGGAATCTTTATTAGTGCGTGTACGTGTTTTAAGTTTCTGTTATATATGTTGTGTATAACAACGGTAGGTTTTTATTTTCATTATATTTCCTTCTTGTAATGTGTCTGTACACATTTGAGTAGTAGAGTACTTTTCATATTTTCTACACTATAGTAGATACTAAAAATGTTTTTTATACAAAAGTGAAGAAGAGAGAAAAAAAAAAACGAACAAAAAACACAAAATTTTTAATCAGAAAAATAAGCATATCGCAGCACCGCATTGAAACTTTCCCTTATCTTAAAATAATCTAATCAAAAAAAGAAGAAAAACAAACACAAACAAAGGCAAAAAATAATATCAAATCCTGTAAAAAAATGCGGACCAACGAGGTGAAAATTCAACAATAAAATGCAAAAATAATGCAAGGCTTTGATATTAACCGAGAGATAGACAAAGAGAGAGAGAGAAAAATATTCCAAATTTTGATATTAAACTATTCTCAAGGTGCAATTTTTTATATCACAATCTACTTTAAATGATATTCACACTTCAGATAAAAAAAAAAAACACTGAAAGAAAAGACAAAAATCTAGCATTCCCCATTTGCTTTTACTGTATTATTCAACACTTTATCTAGATTATTCCTCATACACATAAATGTATGTTCATGCCATTTATATTTGGATACTATCATTATATTGCCTACCGAGCGAAACATATCCAATTGACAATATATGGCACAAAACCATTATGATACTTGTACAATTGTATTTTATATTTTTTAATTTACATTGCCGATTTACACACATTTTACATTTTATTAGTTAAGTACAAAGTTTATGCGTATGTATATTTATTTATAAACAACGACCTCAAAATGGGTTTGTTGTACGTGGTTTAGTAATAGGTGTTATGATTGATGTATTGTATGTTGTGTTCTAAAACAAAAGAAAAAAAAAGTATTCCGTTTTGGTAACATGTACAAATGTCTTGTATATGATGTTGCTGTACACGTCGTGCATGTGCCTGAGAAAGCAAATTGTTGCCCGTGTTAGCAATACATAACTGAGCAATATTTGTTTTTTCAAACGTTGGCGTAAAATTGATGTTTAAATTCGTTTCTGTGTTGCACTTTTAAGAAACATTGTTAAATCTTAGCAGTATATGTACTTAATTAAAACTGAAACAAAGTGAAAGAACATGTGTCTTATTATTTGAGCATTTCTTATTTTTTTCGAAATAAAGAAATTACACACACACACAAATTGATTAAGGGGCGTTTTATTTAAAATAATTTTGAGAACATTACATTTCTATTCTGCGCGGTTGACTTTGGTTATGTCGCGTTCGCTTCTAAAGATTTCCAATAATTTTTCACTAGCAGATTTTTCAAGGTCCAGTGGTTTGGACGCCTCCTCATTGGGGTACACAGCCAAGTTTGAATCGGGGGATTTCAGTAAGAATGGTGTCCAAGGTCCTTGAATGGAAGGCATGTCGGTGTGCCACATTTTTCTGAGACGCAGTGAGCTGGATGCACCGTTTTGAGTCTTCAACAATTGAATCCACTTTGAGATTTCCTCTTTCGTGGAGTTTCTGCAGTTCAACCATTCTCGTTCTCCATTTACTGTCAAAAGAAAGAAAAACTTTTAGTGTTTCTTTAACTTGCTTATGTTTACACGGTTCCAGTAGCAAACGATGAGAACTCACGGATGAAACTGGTCGAAAAAAAGCAATCGGAGAATACCAAAATGTGATTCTCATTCTTAGTCAAGGAGGTAGGTGATACGGTTTTAAGGCTTTACATACTTATGTTGATTTCTGACAATAACCCTCTCTGAATGCGCGAAATCCTGGTTCACAGATGGGTGAGGCGTCATGTTATCAGAGCCTTATTGCACATGCAGTAGGTTTGGAAGGAATAACAGGTCGAAACAGAACTTTGAGTCAGGGCATGAAAACAAAGGGGAAATTATGCAAATGAGCGCGTAGATAAATGTTCAGTATCCATTCACCGGGCTTTTTCAAACTATTACCTACACAAAACTAAACCAACTAAAGCAGTGCATATAATTCGCGGCAGTCGGTACAGGCTAATGAAACATCTACTAGCCAAAAGTCCGACTAAAGAACTATTAAGATTAACTCAACGGACAGGACTGATTTCAAAACCTCATTTCATCTAAAAATTGTATTCAAATTCTTTAAACAAAAACCTTGACGCAAATATTGAAGGCAAAAAGATCTTTGAGGATCCATATACATTAGCTCAAAAAGTAAATAAGCTCGAATCTATGGACATAAGTATTTTTATTTTTAATACTTACAATACTCAGCAACAATAACAGCTGTACGATGGCGCCTAGGTTTTACATAAACTACAATACCAGGGTTCTCCTTTGCAAAATCAATTAGATCTCCTTCAAGGAACTCTCTGTAAGGTTTTCCAATGTTATGAAAAGAAAACTGAACCAGTGTTGTAATTACCTCATGCCGCGACTGGAGCCATTATTCTTACAGAACTTAAGTGTTATTCTTTGTAATTGACACACATATCGACCAATACCGTTTTGTAAAGGTGCTCTAGGAAAGCCTGATTTCAAAAATAAATGACTATTGGACATTTTTTAGTAACAATTTTCTTTTATTAAATAAACTTGAAAGTGTTCGTAACCAAAAAGTTGTTAAGTCAAATGTGACATTTCTTATCAAGCAGTGTTCATTGATGTGCAATATTGTAAAGAGAAAGACATATTCACAATGGTCCCATTTACATGTAATATTTTGGAATCGGTAAAAATTCGGTACAACGAACTATTCTTGATATTCCTTTCTCAATGTACCAATTTTAAACTGGTCTAGGTCGATATAAGTCTTTTTTAGCTATTCTCTCAGAAACCGGAGAATAACTGGCAATCAAGTTCTAAATGGAAGTTTCGGGCATTATGACAAGACAAAGGCGATTTAATCTTGCATCTGAGCATAATGTTTGTTAAACTGGAAGACGCCTTAAACCTTTCCATTATCGATATTCACTCTCTACAGAATAAGGCTGCAATAAAGTCCTCTCAAAATCCCTGCTAACAAACTGCTGTTTGACAACTAAACATTATATAGCGGTTGTTTTTTATCTGTGATAAAATTGTGAATTCATAAATTCACGCTTCATTGTGAATGAAACAGAAACATAAAACCTGGAAGCACTTCGAATGACATCCAAGCGAATGAAGTTTTCGAACGTCACACAAAAACGAACTGTCAACAGTCGGTTAAACTTCTATTTGATTAGGTTCTTATAAACGATAGCATTTTGTAATTCCTGTTAGGAACTTGATACCAGCACCTATGATCTCGTGGCTTGTTGCATAGAATTTCATCGTCTCTATGTGCTAAGCAATGCGAACCCCGCAAACCTGTTCGAATATATCTCATGGAAAACTTCAAGAGCATCCTACCGAAGATGAAGGTATCTTGTGTGTGCGTTGTTTTTTGTGATTTATTGAAGTTGGTACATCTTCACTTGTAGATGGATCAGTGGTTTCACATAAAATCTGTCAATCTATTGGCTCATCATCTTCGTTCACATTCAGTCTGCAAGAGTGCATTGATGAACTTCGACCGAGAAAAATGCATAATTCATCGCAGAGTAATCAGAATACCGACGATGATCTGATATTTCAAAATAACTCGAACAAGAAAAATGAGCGCATAAGCAAACCGTGTAAAGGCGGTTTCTGCTATTGCTTTACGAGCGATAGTGATGATTTTCGAAGTCAGAGGCCAGAAGAAAAGAGGAAAGGTCGTAAATCGGATTCAACTGGACAGCAGGTTTGTATTATTGCCTTTATTTGCATGCGGTCTACATATGTATATTCAAATGAGAGTGTTTTATATTCATGATACATATTGAACGTGAATAAAAACACTCAGCCACATGTAGGTGCAGGTGTGTATGTTTGCAGTAATTGTGTGTTGTGTGCATTGAGTATGCGAGGAATTTTGTGAACGTGTATTTCGCGCCCTTGGAGTTTGCACAATTTCACCAGAAGATGTTGTGATATAAAGAATTCAATTAATTTGGCGCTTATGTATTTTGTTAGTAATTTGATGTGTAGTGTTTATGATGAGCAAATAGAAGTGTGATATATTCGTGGCAAACACTCTGTGCATCTCCCTAATGATGCCGTCAGAGGTAAAAGAAAGGCTCCAAAGCCAGAGAAATGTTATATCCGACATACTTAACCATTTGAAATTTGAGTAAAGCAATTTTCGTTCTTTTCAGACATCCGATGTTTCGAATTCCAATTCAAACGTGGCCCGTAGGGAGTCATTTCCTTTGCATTCCAAGAGGCGTCACGATGCGCACCACAAACCAGGACTCACACGCAAGGTTACTGCCGTAAGCACCCTGGAAGACACCAGTCAAAGTACAAGAGCACCGTTAATTCATATAATTCAAGAAATACGCAACAATTGCGTAGTGTCTGAAGTTCGAGTTAACAAGCAAAAAATACGTCAAAAAAGTTCGCCTACAAAGAAACGTGTCACTCCTGAGAAGAAAATTATCAATTCGGTGTCAGATTTGCCTATGTACACTGGCGGAGTTAGCGAGATAGAAAGTCTCGGTGAGAAGTTTCAAAGCTCATCATTGAACACAAGCGCAAGAAGCAGTGACAGGAATGGAGGACGTCTATTACAGAAGCGTCTGAGTAGGACGTCGTCCGAGTTTAAACCAAGAAATCCATCTACACCCCCTCGGAAACCACCACGAACGGCGACATTATCAAATGACCAAACATCCACCGGGACTGCGCCATCGATACGTGAGGCGGAAAAGGTTCTTGACGACTTTCTGCTGCGAAAAGGAATTTCCATTCCACAAATGCGTAGAACAAGTAAAGACAAAAGGAGTCGCAATTCATACTCGTTTGATGACAGCGTGACTGCCAGACATCGAAGTGAGTTTGCTTACGAAAAGCCTCTGCCGTCTTGCCCATCGTTGAGTGATATCGAACAAATAGGAAGTGAGAAGTACGCTGAAAGCTGCGGCGTGGTACAAGAGCAGCCAATCGATTGGAATCAGCAAAAAATAAGAGATATGCTGAATATCGACGAGAAGTCGAAGCATTTTGACTCTACTAACCCGAAGTGTGGCCCGCAGGTGGGCTGGAAACTTCCCCATAAGCTTGACATCGACACTGTTGATGGCACGGACCACAATCTTGTCGCGAACATAACTTCAAAGTGCACACCTGTAAAAAGCGAAATGTTCAACAACAAAACCGAGAGTCAAAAATTCATATTAGCCGAGCAATTGAAGAGCATTGTGTCCAAACCACCGTGGTCTAGCAAAAAGGCGAAGGAGAAGCAGAACATAAAGAAATCGAACTCATTCCTGAATGCGTCGAAAACGAAAATCTTGCGATTTGTAACGAAGAAGACTTCCCCAAAGAAACTGTCGATTGGAGTGCAGACAGGAACCGAGGACGAGAACCGATGTTCGCCCAATCTCCAATCGCCGCCTGGCAGCTACTTCTCCAACACACCTGCAAAAAGTTCAAAGAGCTCGCAGACTGAGTTCGATTTCTCTCGAACAATACAGTCGCCCAAGCGGGAAAAAGTTCCTCAAAGAAAATTGCTCTTCCCAGTGCGCAATGTGAAGGAAACAAGACTGAACGCGAAAACGGATCAAACATACCATTCATACAATTCGGATCTGGACAAGGACTTCACGCTGAGTAAAATGGGCCAGGTGCTCAGTAGCATAAAAAGCCGCTTGGAAGCCAATGACGACCATGCAGTGGATACATTCCGTGATATTAAGCGAAAGGAAGCAGTTGCCGCATTAGCAGCAGCTTCTGATCTCGGTTACGACTGTGTCGATGGCTATGACTACCAACCAGCATACCACACATCAGCTCAGGCTGACATTCACAATGAGGCGGAACCTTCTTACTCCGAAATAGAAGAGGACAGTCTGCTCATAACTGGCAGTCCAGTGGCAGAGAATACCAATGCAATTGAACATTTTCTGGTTGGAAGTGACCCCAAAGCGATATATGCAAAGATTAACAAGACTCCAAAGAAATCGAAACCGCTCTCGAATTCATTCAACAACGTTATGGAGCAGAATAGTCCACCGAAGCTGCGACACGTCAGCAAGACAGACTTGTCAGTGCAAAGCGAGATTTTCCTAGAGAACTTAACGTCTGAAACCAACACCTATGTGAATCGCCTTTACGACATTGAGAGGGAGAAAGTTCAGAATGTCTCACAGGACAGGGTGTCCGAAAGATTGGTAAGTCAGTTTTTGACACTTATGTTTGGTTGTACTCTGCTGTGTCGTTGTATTCTTTCGTAGTCTGGTGACTGCTTGGTCTTTGTTATGGCCACTTAATTGTTCTGTGATTAGGTCAGCGGGTAGACGCACCAAAAAAGGTCCCACTTAGGTCTTCGTTGACCCATTATGATATTCGTATGCTTCTCGTGGATGTCTAAGGGCAGGAAATTAAAGTTTGGTGCCCGCTTGTACTGGAAAAATGTACCTACAATAATATTAAAGCAGAACAGAAGAACAGTGTCTATCCCACACCTTGAAGAGGGTCAAGGCCTAACTTCTCAGCAACCACTCTTGTTGAATTCTGATCTGGACAGCATAATTAACTGGGGTAAGAACAACAGAGTGGAATTCAATGCTTCCAAAACTCAATGCTGTC
Source organism: Eristalis arbustorum (assembly GCA_916610145.1). Taxonomy (NCBI): domain Eukaryota; kingdom Metazoa; phylum Arthropoda; class Insecta; order Diptera; family Syrphidae; genus Eristalis; species Eristalis arbustorum. The sequence goes on from OU744319.1 coordinate 40,939,563, forward strand.
TGCTGTCTCTAAAGCGAACCCCTGATAATCAGCCATTATTCATGAATGGCGCTTGTATCGACGAAACCGGAAAACTTTCCTGTGTCTTGACCCCGGACAATTAAAGGTATTAAGGCCCCTTGAGCACGCGCAAATTATAAAAAAAAAAAAGATACGCAGGTCCAAGTCCGTTGGGATCGACGCCACGGACCACCATAAAAGTATCAAGTCAAGCAAATTATCATTTGGCTGCGTATACATTCTTTTTGGAAACAATGAACGTAGTGTAGTGGTTATGTGCGATAGTACTGTGTGTCTTCGAACTCGTGTACAAACAATTGTCATACACAACAGCTCCCTTTCTACAGGAACGAAAGCATTAGTCCTTTTATAAGCTATGCCCAGGCCCTGGAGTGCTGTGCTACTTGTATTATTACTATGTATTTAAAAAAGACAATTCGATCGTAAAGTTAAAATAAATGGTCTTTTTTTTCTTCTCCAGAATCTAGATGATTCATACGCAACTGTGGACAGTTTCAGAGAAACAATGGACAAAGATTCGGATGGGGTGTCCTACGAATACCCAGATGAGAGTATAAACCCAATTGACGGAGAAAAGTGCACAGGGAATCAAAGTACCCCAAAGAAATCAATGCATTTAACTAAGGTAGAATTTTTTATTGACTCCTATTAAGTATACAACTCCCTTCATATTTGTTCTATCTATCTTTCATTTGGTAAATCAAACTGTTGAATGTATTACATTGTGTTCATTTATATACAACTATCAACCTATCTGTATCTATTAAATCTTTTTGAAAAAAGAAGCAAACAAATTTTATCTCGTTATTACTTCATTTTCCGCATACTTTCCTTGTCTGGCTTGTGGTTGAAAATTTTGCATACTGTGTGTATTATCCAATTCCAACCAACGAAATGTATTCTATTTAGTTTGGTGCAGAAATGACGAGTAATGATGACCTTCATCACACAGAAAGCTGTCCGACCACCCCTGGATGGTTGTCAAACTACGCACAGGACTTCAATCCGCGGGAAGATTCCGTAAGCTTGCAAGAGGACTCGGTAACAAATGTAGACAAACCGGGCAGCACATGTGTGTGGAAGTACCGCACGCTAAAGAATAAGCTAAGCCAATCCATCCGCAAGAGTAGGCACTTTCTCAAACACGAACGTAAGCGCATTACGGGTTCTCTGAATTTATCCAAACCGTTGAATACGAATCCCGCCTCTGAGCGTTGGGATGAGTCGTCCTTGTGTTTGACTAATCTCTTTTCAATGGATGAAAATGCCCCGGTAAAGGATCAACTGACACAGGCAGTTGGAATATGTCGACAATATCCCGAGCTGGAGACGTCTCCCGAAATGGTGGAGGCCGAGAGGCTGCTCCTTTTCTCGACACTCAAGAGGGATGTAAAGAATCCGAATTCGAGCATTTCATCTGAAGATACCCGACCAAGAGGATCTATGGACATAAAGACGCTGCGCTTGCCAATTAAGGAGAACAACAGCCAGGAAATGTTCTTCAATTTCTACTACATTGGGGTTTTCTCGTGCGGTAGACACATAAAATCCACTCAGTCGGCTGAGTGCAAAAATGGCGAGGCCATATTTAGGAACTGCAATATTCAATTTGACAACGTGGACCCCGAGTCAGAGGTTCGTTGTGACATCTTCATGCTGAGACTGAGGAAGGTGTCGACAAGCAGAAAGCCTTTACCAAAAGCAAAGGTTTGTTCCACTATTGCTAGCGATGGCACATTTCTGATTCTCAAATTTACAATTTTCAGAAGCTATCATCGGCATCGACATCGAGTGAAGAGATACTCTCTAGATTCCGACCGCATGCATCATTCGTGTTGCGCCCTCGTGACTTTGTGCCTTACACACTGACGGAGAGTTGTGAAAAAACAAGAAATGACGAATTTCTGCGCCTACACGCATCGGGTTCGTGTAAGCTTTCAATTAAGCCCGAAACTCGAACAACGCACTTGCTTAGTGAGGTCCACGTTTATGCTGAAGTGGAGCAGTTGTTTAAAAAGTTTTCCAATAAAGGTTTCCTACACGTGCAAGATATGAACAAAAAACACAGTTGGAACCTAAGGTGGTGTGAGCTGGACTCACTTGCCGTGCGAGTATGGAATAGCCCAAATGATGTGCTTATAAATGAACCGGTCCACATAGTGGATCTAGGTAAATGCATTTCCAATCGCGTAGTCCTAGCGTCAAGGGACGTATGTGCTCGATCTCGTTCGTTCGGTTTGGAATTCGAATCGAACCAATTACATTCCGGATATTTCTTCTCAGCCGATAATCAAGTTGATCTTAACCATTGGATGTGTGCCTTAAATGAAGTCCTGGAATTCATTGCAGCTTGGATGAAATGAGCTCGCTGTGCAATAATATGTAAAATAAGTTTTTGTGAATTTTTATAAAAGTATATTTTGTCACTTGTTATCGCTTCACTCTGTTAATTTTATTTGGTAATAAAATATACCTACATTCCTAAACGAATTACGTTCCTATTTTTTGTCAGCATAAGTTTTTGTAACGGGGTAAGTGTTTACATATATTATAGCTGTCACAAAAAGTTGCACATATTTGTATGCGGATTCGTCGTGGAAATACGGCTAAGGTCGAAGGTTATTGACTTCAAACCGATGGGCGATCGCCTGGCTGTGATCCGCATACAAGACAGATTCTACAACATCAGCTAGTCGTCCACAAAAAACACGCCCCTACCGACGAAGCTGAACACTCTGTCAAAAAGGATTATTACGAACTCTTGGCAGGTGCGTATGGAGCCTTTACAGAGTACGATGTCTAAATCGTACTCGGAGACATCATGCTAAAATCGGTAAGGAAAACATCTTTGGCGGAGTGATCGGAAAGCACAGCATTCACGACACGACAACAGATAACGGTTTCCGACTCAGACTTTTGCACAACCAAAAAAGCATCCACACAGCAACCTGGCGTTCCCCCGATCGACCGCCATCCAAATCAAACATGTGCTTATTGACGGAAAACTTGCGTCAACTATCCTGGATGTGCGAATATTCTGGGCGCAAACGCCGACTCAGACAATTTTCTCGTGGCGGCAAGATTTAGAGCCCGACTGTCCAATGTCAGAAAGCTGCACCAGCCGACGCATAAGCATACCGGAGATTGACAGAGCCTACGAAGAGCAATTAAGTGAGAGACTCTACGGTATGCCTACGTCAAGCGCCAACGAGATGTGGTTGCATTGCCGCTCGGCCATCAAAGAGGGAGCTGAAACTACCTTAGGCCGTGGTATGATGGCGAGTGTGAGCAGAAAAAACGTGCAACCGACGGGACATATCAAAAAGCGCTGCAACGGAAAACGAGCAACGCAAGATGAGTACCGGGCTAGAAGACGGGAGGAGAAAAAGCTTCTACGCCTGAAGAAAAGGCCTCTCGCAACCTTCCAGCTCAAGGATATCGAAGAGTCTAAGGACAAGCAAAAAATACGGGCCTTTTACAAAAAGTCAAAAGCCTGGCCACAGGCTTTAGTAAAGGCACCCAGGCTCTTCGAAATTGCGAGGTTAATCTAGTTACGAACCGACAGGGAATAGTGGATGTGTTTCAGCAGCACTTCCATTAGTGTCTCCACCTAGCTTTTAAAGAAGTCGGTACAGCCATTAAAAGGCTGAAGAACAAAAAAAGCTGCATGTTTAGATTTCAAAGCTGGGGCAATGTACTGGTAGGGAGCATGCACCAGATCATTTGCCGAATTTGGGAAGACGAAAGCATGCCCGACGACTGGAATATCAGCTCCATATGGCCCATCGTCCTGCACCTCACTTTGCGGCTTCCGGCCCAGCAAATCTACTATAGGCCAAATATTCACTCTAATGCTGATCCTGGAGAAAGCCAGCAAGTTTCAAATCGATACTCACCATCTTTTCATTTTAAAGCCGCATACGACAGCATTAATGGCCGAATTCGGGATATCGGTTGTGTCGCACCGCGCTAACACATACGCGATGCCCCGTGCAGTTCGATTTAAAAACCTTTGAACCGTTCGAAACCTGCACCGGATTTCGAAAAGGAGATGCGCTGCCGTGTGATTTCTTCAATTTGGTACACGAAAGGCACTATCTTCTACAAGTCAGTCCAGCTGTTGAGATACGCTGATGACATCGATATTGTCGCGCGGTCCCAATGAGCAGTAGTAGAAGGTTTCACGAATTTGATTGAGGAACAGGCGAAATAAGCTGGTCTAAAGGTCAACGAGGACAAAACCAAATATATGCTGTCGAGCAAAAAACGATCCGCCGCACACCACCTAGGCCAAAAGTTTACAAACGACAGCTTCAATTGCTAGGTAGTAAAGGAGTTTGTCTGCCTCCAGGCAAACGTAAACTCCACGAATGACATCGTAGTGGAGATCCAACGTAGAATCGCCCTTGACAACCGATGCTACTTCGGTTTGTCAAAACAACCGGGCCGTGGTTGGTTGGTTCTCACGAAACTCCTGACTCGAAGTGTCAAAGTCATGCCATGCATCCTGCCGGTCCTACTTTATGGAGCCGAAAGCTGGACATTAAGTAAGGCTGCAGAGCTGATTCTTGGTGCCTTCGAAAGAAAAATTCTACGTCGGATATCGCTCCGTCTGCGAGGAAGACGAATGGAGGAACCGCGAACTCTACGAGCTGTACAAAGATGTGGACGTAGTCCGGAAGGCAAAAATCCATCGACTACACTGGTTCGGCCACATCGAGCGAATGGACACCAATGTTCTAGTAAAGAGGGTCTTCGAATCCGAGGCTCCTGATTCGAGAAGGAGGTGAAGACCGAACCTCCGGTACAGAGAACAACTCATCGCGGATGTAAGACAGCTTGGCCTTGATGACTGAAAGCAGCGTGCCCAGGACCGTCACCGATGGAAGGCAGCAATTGCTCAAGCTCGCATCCTTCATGGGTCGTCTGATGAGTGAGTAAGAAAGTAAGTAAGTAAGTGTCTACATTCACAATGGGTCTACATTCTACAGTGTCCTAAGTGTCCCCGGGCTTGACCCGACAAATCGCTCACCAAAGTGACCAAAATTCCACTTCATTTAATCCATCTAATACACAGAAAGCTTTTGTTCGTCGAATAAGACCCCATTACTTGAAGCTAAAGTCTGTCTCGTTTATTGTGAAGTAGCGTGCTGAGGACCATCAGCGATGTAAGTCTCCGGCGTTCATGGGTCGTAGGCCCCATAAGTAAGTAAAGACTAAGAACATGGGTAAGGAAACAAATGAAGAATTACTCTTGTCAATTCTTGTTCTTGGGCTAAGAGGATATTGAAAATGTAGACCGGCTTTCTGATGTTCACCCCGGCCTTGCTCTACAGCGCAGAATTCTAAACACTCAAAAATGGAGACGTGTCTTGAAGGATCGTGTTGCCTAGAATTTGTACTATTTGAATTTTAAGTGTAGTCCATAATTATTATAGAAGAGTTTGTAATCGAATATCAAAGTGTTGATGCTGTGCTTCAATACAATTTACTGGACTTGGGCTACACAACTCTATCTGGAAGCCGAGCACCTTGGACTGAACTCGGGATACTCTACTCTACCAATGGAAGAACTTAGTGCTGACTGGGAAGGTTTTGACACCGAGCCATTGGGACAGCGCAACAGAGGACGTCCTCGCACTAGATGGCGCACACAAGTGGAAAAGGACCTCAACCAACTTGGCGTGCGCAACTGGAGGCAGCTGGCGAAAGATCGTGCTGGCTGGAGAGGCATGTTCGTTGACACCCAGGTCCGCCCGGACTGTAGCGCCAATCAAAGAAGAAAAAGAAGAAGAAGTGAAGGCTGGGGGTAGGTGGAAACTTATCTGACCAACGGTGACGATCAGATCTCAAATAGGTAAGAGGTGATTCGACATATTCGGAGCTAAGGTTTTAAAAGGATTTGTATTCTATTTGAGACACTGGAATAAAACTGATAGCGAGTGAGTTTTATTCTTAGCATTGTTCCCATTTGATTTTTTTTTAAATTTGCGCGTGCTCAAGGGGTTATTAATACCCTTAATTGTCCGGGGTCAAGACACAGCACGGCCGAAGGTATAGAGGGAGAGAGAGAGAGGAGTTACCTGTGCACATTGGTCTTAAACATCTGCGGATTGTAATCTATGAGGAATATTGACCTGGGAAGAGCATTCCATATTCGTGTGGCGCGGCTAAAAAACGAGTCTCTAAATTTCACTGTGCGTCCGAAAGTAGGCTTAAGGGTAAACTGATGTGCATTCGTGGCGAGACGTGTATTGCGGGTGAATTCAAGGAGAGGAGGAATGCAATTGGCTAGCTCACTTGAGCATCGTTTGTTGAAATAACGATAAGACACGGACAAAGAAGACACGGTACGTCGATGTTCTAGCGAGTCTAATGAACCCGCGATATCGTTGTCTCCTATAAGTTTTATCGCTCGCTTTTGGATTCTATCTAGTAGGTGCAGGGTGGTCTTGGGGGCACCAGACCAGTTATGAGCGTTATACTCAAGCTTGGGGCGAATATACGCCTTATAGATTAAAGCCAAATCAGAGGGGGTGAAGTATTTCTTGCATCGATTAAGGAAACCTAAACATTTCGCAGCATTTTTGGCGACCTCGAATATATGATCGTTCCAACTAAGTGTTGTATTGATGTATATACCGAGGATGGAAAGTTTTCCGGGTTCATCGATACAAGCGCCATTCATGGATAATGGCTGATTATCAGGGGTTCGCTTGAGAGACAACAGACACTACTGAGTTTTGGAAGCATTGAATTCCACTCTGTTGTTCTTACCCCAGTTAACTATGCTGTCCAGATTAGAATTCAATGTGCTTGACATACGCTGCCGTTCCAATATTACGCCCGAAGGGCAGGGTCGTGCATTATGGAACGAATATGAAAAGCTGAGGGTGCTGTCATCAGCGAAGGAGTGGATTGGATTAGAAGTGGCAGACAGGAGATCATTTATAAAAAAGAACAGAGCCTTGGGGGACACCAGCATTTATTTTGTGGATATCAGACTTGAATCCATCCAAAACAACGTGTATTGAACGGTTCGAAAGGTAGTTTCTAATCCATAGAAGCAGAGATTCATCAACAATGAATGCACTTGTTGCTCACCAAACGGTGCAGCCTAAAGCAGACACACAGAGCAGTATTAAGTTACAGCGGCAGTAAAACATTTTACAACAATCACATGTAACATCAAATATACCTTTATTTATAATAGATAAATGTGCCATAATTATAGATCTACACACCGCAAGAAATCTATAAACTACAACACACCTGAATATACATACATTTGTCTATACAATATGATTTCTCTAGGGCGCGGCGCGGCGGTGTGTGCCTGTGTTATATGCAAGTATTCAAATCAAACAATTCGGAAGTACGCATGTATACAACGTAATACGTAATAATTAATATTTTTATGGGTTTTGCATGAGGGATATTTTATCGAGACTACATATTTTTGCATATTGTTTGTTCCAGAAGAAAAACCGAAAGCTGATATTTAAACTAAAATAAACTTATAGATTCTGTTGGTAGCGGGGCTATCGCCGATTTCAGTTACATACAAGGCTGTTCCATTTGGACAGACGGCCAAAGAATGGGGGTTCTTGAACTCTCCCCAATGATCGATTATTGTCTCAGAACCAGGATCGATGGTGAAGCCACGAACTGGCAACATTGATGTTGGTCCATTCACAGCGTAAACAATGTCTCCGTATGCGGCCACGTCGAAGACACGTCCCAAATCTGGCTCCTGAATGGTGGCAGCAGGTTGTCCCTCACCAAACGATGACTGCAGACCAGCTCTGTAAAGGGAAACAGTGTTTATCAAAACAGCATCGGCAAATAAGAGTGAGTTTACTTTGGGCAAACAACACGCATGTTCTCCCTGTCCGCAATGCAGAGCAGATCCAAATGTTCGAGCAGAGTTATACCGTGTGGAACTTGGAGCGACATGAATTCTGTAAAGTAATGTTAAAGGGAATCAATGAAATAAGGAGTATTTAGCAATGCTACCCATCAATGCCATCACGGAGCGCTTTATTTTTTAACATTTAATGAAGAGGAAAATTGCACAAGAACTGTTCTGGTTCCGTTCCCAAATCACCAAATTCCTTCAAAGTGTAATGTGTTTAGATACTGCTTAGTTTGTGCACGACACACAACGTCAAATACAAAAACATTTTTGCGCTCGTGAGGCATTGATACGGAATTCGGACAGACTTACCAGGCGGTTGTGGAATCGTTCGCAAGAGCCTACCAGCTGCGTTGAATTTCAAAATCCTCTGATTGCAGTATCCATCAGCAACGAAAAACTGTAAAGAACACTCAATTAACAATGCCATATGAATTGTATGCAACGAGGATGTGTAACCTCTCCGGTAGTGGACACAGCAACATCAGTCGGTTTGCAAAGATGATTTAAGGACGAACCGGGTTTGAATCGCTTTCCAATTGTTATTTGTGGTACTTTATCGTAAGGCTTGAACTGAAATGCAATTGATTGAACAAAAATTCGCTACGAGTGTGAAGAAGAATAAAAGAAATATCACCTTAAACACTTGGTGCATTGCAACATCTGTTATCCAGTAATTGCCGTACGAATCAATCGTCATCCCGTGTGGCATATAGAACATCGACGCACCCCATCCGAATTGTATGTTACCAGTTTTTGAGTCCAGCACGTAGATTGTATTCTCCTTGATTGGTCCGTACTCGATCAGGTAAAATATGTTGCTGTCGTTGAATGTGCTGAAAGGCAACCGTATTGAGCACACACATTGCAGATAAGATAGAGATGAATATGAAAGTTACTTAACATCCCAGTATCTATCGGCACGATGGAAAATTACGGGATTTCCATGGGGATCAATAGATACGGCTGTTACCTGACCCAACGTCTGCTTCTCTTGTGGCCAATTTTCAACCAGAACTGGGGTAGGCACGTTTTGCGTATGCTCCTCATCCGATGCCACTTCAGTTGGCTGCTGCTGCATACAGGAGAACAACAAAAACTTAGGAATGAAAATTGATATATAAGTCGTTTGCTTACACTCTCCTTTAGACGTCGCTTAATCAGGGTTCGCACTTCATTGAAAAACTGGTCGTTGAGGGATAGCGCTTCACCTTGGACTAAATGCAAACTCATCCAAATTAGGACAAGATTTGTTATCCAATTTGCAGATCCCATATTTGTCCAGAACGTTGCCCCAAATACGTTCTTGTGCAGCAAACTAAACCTGGTAAGTGATACTGTAAACGTGAAAAATATCCTTATCGTTGGCTTAAGAGATAAAACTGAAAATAGGAAAATATGTTTTGGTGAGTTTGCGCACGGATCGATGACTTTCGTCATTGACAACGCAACATAACCGGTGGTGGGGTAAAGTTTTGTAAATAGCCATACCTACGTGGCGTGGTATTTCTTTTTTTCTTTTTTTTGTATTTATTGATTTTCCAACGTGTTGCTCTTCCCCAACCTTTGGCAGCTGCGCTGCTGCCGCGCCAAAATTAATCAAAAAACATATCAAAAATGAATCGCAGCTTGAGTTATTTATTTATTGGGTCAAATTGTGCTATTATTCTACAGTGAAATCTTAAGGACCTAGCATATGCTGGAGGTGTGACTTTTTTTCGGAACATTATACATAGAACACATTAGAGAATTTCGTTTATTTTTATTTTTCATTTATTTATTTTTTTCTTTTTCGATACGATTGTTTGTTCGCATTTTGAATGGGAGTGATGGAACCATTGACGTCTTAAGGGCCCCAGTCCCATGTAGGCTGTGTCCATATATAACCGGTGTTGGTCATGGAGCAGTATGCGTTGTAATACCGACCCGGTGACCTATTAACAAATGAGAAACAATCAAAGCTTACTGACTGAAGAAAAACAGAAGAAAAAAAATATACTCGGCGCACCTGCAATATGACCACTGTGGGCATTTGCATCGAAACATATTTTGAAACTCCTCCTTGCACACCTCATTCCACCAGCACGTACGCTTAAAATGAAACACAAATGTAATTTGGTTAGATGAATTTTGTTTGAATTTTTAATGTCCATTGATTGGCACCTCCGTCATGTAGCCGTGAACACTTTGGTCTGAATAGCTTCGTTTGATAATCCTTGCATTGGTTGAGTTTATCATCAGGGAGTATGTGAAAATCGTTAATAAAACCTTGAAAGATTAATTTTTTTTTTGCTTTTTATTTTTTGCAAGCTTATCAATTCCTTCGGTTACCCTTTTCATTGTGAGTGGTTTTTTGTTTCAGAGATATGCACTTTCACTGCACTGCACAAGTTTGGGAGCAAACACGAATATCTTCTGGTCCTGTGCGGTGACTGAGCTCTTCTTTTCTTAATCATGCTTGTACTCCTTTATGTGTTGGGCTGTTTGTTTATGTTCTGTAAATCGAGCATTTGCCGAAGTATGCGACAGTTCATTCTTCGTACGTCACGAGTCGCCCAGCTAGGGGTGAAACGACGGGGTATAGGAATTCTTTGCAAAAGATGCGTGGTGAGTTGTTGATCCTTCGCAAGTTTTGGTAAAGTTCGAAGTACATTCTGTACATCCTGTGGTGAATTGTAAGAGGTGGTATTATGCGTAGCATTGCACTGGGCTATGACTACATTGCAATTTCCCTTTTTCTCCTTAATAAGCATATTGAAAGCATTGAAATGATTTCTAAGGTTTACCCTTTGCTAACGCAAATTGACCACAGATGTATGCTACGAAAGATGTTTACAGACTTGTGTGACGAATCGTGGCATCGAATTTGAGGATATTTTTTTGTTTTAGGTTTTTCATCTAGGATCTCTAGTCAGCGGCTTCCGATTGCGCACACGAAGTTGGTTCAATTTCTTCTCTACTTCTGTCAACGTGGTCATCGTCTGCTTCGTCGTGTTACAGTCTTGGAATTGAAGATTAACATCTACTTCGGCGAACATGAACAAGGTACTTCTTGCAAGTAAGCTAAAATTGGACACGTTGATCCTTTAGGGTCTATACCCTTGGCCCATGACGAGCACTACCACTTCATGCCTGAACCCAATGGTGAATCTTATGAACACATCTCAAATTTACAAAAGAAACAAAACATTATCTTTGGTCTCTTAGTTTCTATTTAAAACGAAAAATGGGAATACAATGGATCTTATGATCAGTTGGTTCTTGACAAGCTAATGCCGACGCTATTTAGTTCGCTGATTCTATTCAAACAGTAGGCACCTAGATGTCAGTTTCTACGACTTACCAGAGTTGGAAGAAGTTTCTATTCATTCAGTTTCTGCAGAAATTATTGAACGGGACTTTCATCCTGCAGGAGTGCATACCAAATGCGCAGTGCCCAAAAAAATTGCTATGAGCGTACTTAGTGATGCTCTGCATAGTATAAGCAAATAGATTATTTTTTTGTTCTGAAGCAAGTGGTGTCTTCTAGCCTCTTGAGTTAAGTTTTTCTTATTGTGTGTATTGTAAAAAGAGAAGGGATGTGCCACACCTGAGAGTTCATGGGCTTGTTATTTGATTGTGCAATATTTCACAGTTTTCGCGCCATCCACATGAGTGTGTATTGAAATGAACATCCATCTCGTTAATAGACGGCCTGCAATTAATTGATATTGTTTAAATGAACATGCCATTACCTTTTGCTATGCCTCTTGTATCACAATAGTTTCCACCTGTAAAATGCTGCAGTGATTAGAGAGCTCAAAGAAGGACATCTGCACCAACGCCTTCGTCTGCCTTCGATTTGCAGGAGCTTCCTAGCACCGAATCAGATCTTTAGATTAACGGCGTCCTGTCCAATACCTTGCAAGTGATTAGGTCTTTTGTTATGGATTGTTAAGAAGTTTAAAGTTCTTTACGCTCCGCTGATACCATCAGATACAAGAAAGGAGGCCCCTTTGACTGCGCCAACTATCGAGGGATCAGCCTCCTTAATATCGCGTACAAGATATTCTCTGCCGTTTTGTGTGAACGCCTGAAACCTTTTGTCAACAACCTAATAGGTCCTTATTAGTGCGGTTTCAGGCCAGGAAAGTCCACAATAAACCAAATACGTACACTTCGGCAGATCCTGGAAAAAACTCAAGAGATGCAGATCGACACCCACCACCTATTTGTCGGTTTCAAGGCCGCATATGACAGCGTGCATAGAGACGAGCTATACAACGCCATGTCTAGTTTTGACATTCCTGCCAAACTCGTCAAGTTGCGCAGGATGACGATGGAGAACTCTCGCTGCTCCATCAAGGTCGGTAACGAACTCACCGAGACCTTCAATGTCAAAAAAGGTTTTATGCATGGCGACGCGCTGTCATGTGACTTCTTTAACATCATACTTGAGAAGATCGTGCGAAACTCAAACGTAAACACCCGAGGCACGATCTTCCAAAAGTCCGTTCAACTGCTTGATTACGTGGACTACATTGACGTGACTGGACGAACACAGCGAGCCGCCAATGAGGCGTTTGCTGGCATTGAAGCGGAAGCGGCTAAAATGGGTCTAGCGATAAACCAGGGCATAACAAAGTACATGCTGTCATCACGGAAGGACGCACAACATCGACGTCTCGGACAGAGCGTCATATTGGGCAGCAGAAACTTAGAGGTAGTCAAGGACTTCGTCTACCTAGGCTCTGGAGTAAATAGGGACAACAACACCAGTACCGAGATCAAGCACAGAATTACTCTTGCCAATCGCTGCTTCTTTAGGCTCAAGAGACAATTGAGTAACAGAGCCCTCTGTCGAAACACCAAATTGACCTTGTATAAAACCCTGATCATCCCAGTCCTGCTCTATGGCGCAGGGACATGTATGCTATTGAAAGCGGATGAAGAAGCTCTTTTTTGTTTTGAGAGAAAAGTTCTGCGGACGATCTTTGGTCCTGTTTGCGTTGATGGCGTTTGGAGGAGAAGGTTCAACCACGAACGAGTTTATCATCAGGGAGTATGTGAAAATCGTTAATAAAACCTTGAAAGATGATTTTTTTTTGCTTTTTATTTTTTGCAAACTTATCAATTCCTTTGGTTACCCTTTTCATTGTGAGTTGTATTTTGTTTCAGAGATATGCACTTTCACTGCACTGCACAAGTTTGGAAGCAAACACGAATATCTTCTGGTCCTGTGCGGTGACTGAGCTCTTCTTTTTTTTAATCATGCTTGTACTCCTTTATGTGTTGGGCTGTTTGTTTATGTTCTGTAAATCGAGCATTGGCCGAAGTATGCGACAGTTCATTCTTCGTACGTCACGAGTCGCCCAGCTAGGGGTGAAAAGACGGGGTATAGGAATTCTTTGCAAAAGTTGCGTGGTGAGTTGTTGATCCTTCGCAAGTTTCGCAACCACGAACTGTACGGGCTGTACAGCAGCATGCACCTAGTTAAGCGTCTTCGGATCCAACGCTTAAGATGGCTAGGTCATGTAGAGCGGATGGACACCACAGCTCCGGCCCGAAGAGTCTTCGACACCGAGCCATTGGGACAGCGCAACAGAGGACGTCCTCGCATTAGATGGCGCACACAAGTGGAAAAGGACCTCAACCAACTTGGTGTGCGCAACTGGAGGCAGCTGGCGAAAGTTCGTGCTGGTTTTAAGAGGCAATTTGGTTGAGGCCCAGGTCCACCCCGGACTGTAGCGCCAATCAAAGTAGAAGAAGAAGATACCATCTGTTGCAAACGGAAGTAGTTGATGGCCGTTTCGAGCGCTGCTCCCCATGTCGCTACTCCACAGATAACTTCTTCGACTTCTCTTACCATGACATTCGTACGCAATGGGGAACAATTTTCAACTATACAGCAAAACAAACCAAAGTTTATACCCCAATCTTAAGCACATACACATTCAGTATTCACTCAGATCCGAATGTTATGAGAGAAATGAAGCAATTCTGGGCACGAAAATATCAACAGATCCGTACATACTCACTGAGCATCGAACTCAATTTGAGTTGAGTATCCCGCTAATTCTTTAAGAGAAGATATTCCTCTCGCGGCAGTGACTATTAATAGCGAAGCAGCTCAGTACTATTCTTCCTTTTAAATCGAAAAGTTCAAAAAGGTGTTCCCCCGCGCAATTAAACCAATAAATTTATATAAGATAAAATAAATATATATCCTCAATGTCTGACTCGAAAGTTGGTCTGTGCAAAATTTGTTCAAATGAATCAAAATCAAAATGCTCCAACTGCAACCAGGTGTTCTACTGCAGCCCCGAGCATCAGAAAGCCGACTGGAAGTCCCATAAACAATGGTGCCACCCATTTAAGGTATTTATCTCACATGGCCTGAAAAGGAACACTCTGACGGACCGCTTGTATACCCTCTGTGCATGCAGGTGCGATCGGATTTGTTCAATACAATACTTCGTGATTTTTATTCGATTGTGCTATTTTCAAATGAGACATAAATTATATGTACATATGTATGTGCACGGCAAGGTATTTTTAAACGAGTTTTTTGAAAAGGTTTTCTTCTATCAATTAGGCGATGGGAAGCTAAAATTAAAAAATAAATAAATACCACTGACTCCAAACGCCGGTACATGTATATATGTAAAAGTTATTCATAGCTGGTCTCGGCAAATAAAACAAAAGCCATTATATCTGGAGTTTTTTACACTTGGATGTTTCAAACTTGAATGAAGAAAATTTATTCGTTTTTTACGAGCAGACGAAAAATCTGCTGATGTGTGCATGCCAAGTTGTGTGTTAGCCTAGTTGTGCATATAAGCAAAAGGTGTATCGATTTTTTGTTCAATTCAAAACATGTTCCTGGAATAGTTTGAGAAATAGTCGTGTGTTCAGACTAAAGGCGAATAAGTTCGAATTGAATGTTTTGATCACCATTTTGACATTTTATTAAGCTAATCAATTTTTTGCGACTGGGGAATGAGGATTTCACAAACTAGTCAACTTGGAATGCTTTATTGGACCTAGCCAGGCAGAGACCATGCTTGGTGAAAAGGTTTTATATATGAGGCCCAAGTCAGCTCCGGACGATAAAATAATCGGCACTTCTCTCACGTAAACCTGCTCCCAACCTCTCCAGCTAGATCTGTTTGACCACCAATCACAACTAACCCCCGCCAAGCTGGTTGGGACACTTCGTCACTGTCCACAGGACACGTGTCGTTGCGGCGGCCATAGCACCATATCATCTCTGATGATGCCCAGAACGCTGCTTTCTGGTAGTTGTCAGGACCAAGTCTTCCACTATAACCTGGCATTTCTGACTGTGGATCAGTGATCCTCTCTTTTTCAAAATTAGTGTTCAATCATCCGCTGTGGCCGAGACTGATCAGCCTTCCAGATCATACCCACGTCATGGAATTCGCAGCTGGGCCCATCTCCTCTATTCGCCTAACTGGAAGATGGACCAAATATTGGGAGCTCATCTTTCATTTTTAAGTCATCAAGAATCATCTCCAGTCATCTAGAGGTCGTCTAGATCCCAGGTCCATGTTCGCAACAGGACAGGATTTTGTAAAGTATGGAGTGTAAACTTATAACGTTTCTCTTGACAGGATACCAAACATAGCGCCCGCCTGTGGGCCTCGGATGACCGAGATTTGTGCAAAGCCCATGTGTTATCTTGTGAATTGATATATAAGCCTATTTCCTCTTCAGCCCAAAAAGGAAAATTGGCAACTGATGGTTGTTCTGTAACTCACACCACCGAGGAAGACGAAGTAATTAAATACGAATGATGACTGACAGTTGTGACAGTTCGTCACTGGTATGAGTACTTTCTGTATGACAACCTTTATTATGGATTGCTTTGCCTTACTGTGGGATTTCTTGTACCAGTGGTTGATGGACTTGGTGTATTCACTTCGATTCGATTAACTGAATATATTTGCAACTATACACACTTTTGTCATCCACGTCAGCGATGTCCAGTGAGACAAAGTATTGCTTATTTTGAATAGCTTTTTGGCATTGAAAGCTGTGATGATTGCGATACCAACTTTGTGGAGCATCGTTAGTCCAAAAATCGTTATCCTGTATAGCTTATCTTTATGTACGCAGCAGTCAAATAGGCATAGAATATAATTAGTCTTTTTCTGCATTTTTCTAGATTTTCCCAAGATCTCATGTTTGTTCTTCAGTTCAAAGAGCAATGAATCATGTTGATCCCCTGTATCAATCTGTGACACTGTATGTAAAAGTGTTATCCTATTTTGTATGATTTTGGCAATGGAACTACCTAGCTTTGTCCCTAAGTAGCGATATATTTTGTGCCCAAGTGGTCATAGAATATTTGGAGGTGGATAAGAAGGCTTGCCGCCAAAGAGCCGGACTTCCACGAAAGATATCTCACCCTTAGAATCCGTTGTTATATTGCTCATTTTCAACTTAATTTTCGCTTGTTCATTTTTTAATTCATTGACCTAACCTACCTCTAAATGTTCCAAATCATTCGATATCTGCAAGTCTTTTACTATTTACGATATTCAATTGTGCTGTTTTGTACATAAATACAACTTAATTGATATCTACTCAAATTTTCAGATTGAGGAGAATGAAAAACTCGGCCGGCATCTTGTGACGACTAGAAAAATTAAAGCCAACGAGATTGTTCTCAAGGAGTCACCCTTAACTCGAGGCCCATCGCAAGTAACTGGTCCAGTTTGTTTAGGTTGCTTGAATGCAGTCGACGAAGAGAATCATGTACCATGTCGCCACTGTGGTTGGCCAATGTGCTCAAAGGAATGTGAGGACAGCAGCGAACATAAAGAAGAATGTAAACTGACACAAAACAGAAGTCAAAAGAAGGTACGTAGCAGCCACCCAACAAGAGCATTAATCTTTAATCCACACAAAAGCTCATTAACACCATATCCCTGTAATATTATATGTACATCTATTGCTTTGATGTGTATATTCTTTTTTTAGGTTACCATACACGACTTTACGATACCGCATCCAATGTACCAGGGCATCGGGGCGTTGCGTGCCCTTCTTTTGAAGAAAACGGATCCAAAGACTTATGAAAAACTTCTCCGATTAGAGTCGCACGAGAAAATTCGCAGAGGCTCGCAACAATGGAAAGCCGACTTAGAAGGCATCGGAAAGTTTATACCAAGGTAGGCTACCTTAAGATCGCTTTTGTTTTTCCGTGTGATTTTCAAACAGAAGAAAGATGTTATTCACTTATTCGAGAACTACCCGGAGTACTGAGTTTTGCTAAAATCCGCCTGGACAGAACATAGTTTTGTTCATTCAAAAACCTTTTTTTATGAACGTGGGCAGAAAGTGAAATCTAAGGAAACCCAACTAGCACTTTGACACTTTGTTTTCGCTAGACCGGCACAACAGTTCCACGAAATCTACTTCTTCTTCTACCTTCTATATCCTCATTCATCGCATCAGACACTTATCGATTCCAATCACGGGGTTTATAATCATGCATTGTGCACTGGTTATTAAAATCGATAACCAGTCCCATAGATGCATGTACGGACTTGAATAACGATGTTTGAGTGGCTTGCATATTTTATTAGGGAAACGCAAAAAGCAACACCTTCTGCTGACCTTTACATACGTTCGAAGCCTCTGCTGACAGGATATTGGCCCTTGGTCTGTTCTCTCGTAAAGGTGTTCATTGAGGATAGTACCAGAATGTTAGTAATATATCCACTGACAAATGCTCGTGTGATCACTCTCCACGTGAGCCACACATTAAGGAGTACGGATTAACATTGGCACGGAACATATGAAGCTTGGTGTTGTTGGTGATTACATTGCTAAGCTAGATTTTGTATACCACACCAAATATGGATTTGTCTTAGCGATCTTTAAAGTAGTATACCGTTTGGTTCCGCGCTGGGTGTGCACATTATTTTCGGGACACTGCAGTTCATTAACTGCTTAAACCGGTTGCCCAGCATTGCATATTTGCTCTGATCCTTTGCGAAAGCAGCAGAGCATACGTCGTTCGCGTAATCTAGGTGTTTCAATTTAGTTGTAAGAGTCCATCGGGCTCCTCAGTTGACAATTGATAGGGCTCGAACCATATCACTTGCCTTACTCCACTCTAGTAATTCCATCTCTGACTACCTACCCGTAGCAATCAGTTTTACCGAAAAACCTAGACTGCCCTCAGGTCACCATGCATTAACCTCAAAAAACAATTAAGTTAACAAATGCAAAAATAAAA
Source organism: Eristalis arbustorum (assembly GCA_916610145.1). Taxonomy (NCBI): domain Eukaryota; kingdom Metazoa; phylum Arthropoda; class Insecta; order Diptera; family Syrphidae; genus Eristalis; species Eristalis arbustorum. The sequence continues at coordinate 40,957,748 of OU744319.1, forward strand.
CTTCTTTTGCTTAAGATTTTTCCAAACAGACGAGTTCACCGAAGATGAGATCATGAGAATAACCGGTATCTTGCAGATAAACGGTCACGAGATCCCGACCTCTGATCCACCTCACGTGGCCGTTTTCGACGTGACGTCCATGTTTGAACATTCATGCGTCCCCAATTTGGCAAAGAGCATCACCAAAACGGGAGGCGTCATACTGTGGGCTCCACATACAATTCCCAAGAACACAAATCTCAGCATATGCTATTCGGATGCGGTGTGGGGCACTGGAGATCGCCAGAGACATTTAATGCACACGAAACTGTTCAAATGCGAGTGCAGTCGCTGCAAGGATGTCACGGAATACGGCACCCATTACAGTGCAATGAAATGCAGTAAAAAGGGTTGCGTTGGATTCGTTCTTCCCCAAAGCCTGGAGCAATGGCACGAAAATTGGAAGTATGTCAAACTTATCAAATTCATCACTTTTTCATATGAATTATTCATTTCACAACTCATTGCAGATGTTTGTCGTGTGGCGAGGAAATGGAGCAGTTGTACATCAGCGAAATTCTGGAAAAGGCTGGCAAGGACCTCGCTACTTTGGACAAAACCGTTCCGAACTGCCTGCAGTATATAGAACACTATCAAAAGTGGTTACCCAGCAGACACTACTATATATGTGAAGTTAAGATTTACGTTCTCCAGAAGATTGGCCCGGACGCGAACGCACTGATGGAACTTACCGACGAAGAGCTTGAAAGGAAACTGGACTACGCCAAGGAAATGCTCGAACTTTATGAAATAATAGCGCCACGTAAGTTTACAGAGATATAACTGATGAATGTGTAACTCATGAATTATACAATCTAGGTGAAGCGAGGATACTTGGAATTTTGTGCTTTGAAGTGCACTCTGCCGTCACGGAGAAGACCCGACGGATTGCCTTAAAGACAAGCACGAACACGTCTTTGCTTTTGGGAGAGTCACTACAATTCGTGGACAGAGCCATTGAGTACCTTCAGTACGAGTCGAATATCTTTGCCGAAGGCATGATTTGTACTCAAGCTAAGATTAATCGGGATGCTCTCAGAATGGCTATGATTTTTTAATTAATTGGATGGTTTTCATGGAAATATAATGTGTGCAGGAAGTGTGTTTTTTTATTCTAATTGCCTTACCAGAACATGCGTGAATTCGTATGTCCGTCAACTCATAGCAGTGTGTAGGCTGTGCAAACAGAGTCAAGCTGTATATGGCATAAAAGGCCTTGAAAGCGACGAAAACATGACTATTCGCAACTGTGGGCCATCGCAACTTCATATGGCAAATCCTGAAGGGGCGGCCGTCGTCATCGATCTATCTGGCATCAATGATCATGAAGTTTAGAGAGGGCCCACTGAATGATCGTTTTGCTGAAGGGTGTCTTTTAGCAGTCAAAAATTCCTTAATGTGAACAATTGGACGGAGCTTCGAGCATGCCAATCGACCCTAAATATTAGTGTCACAATAATTCAACGTTTAACGCTGCAGAAATAACTTTTTCCTATTCGGGTCACATACTGCAGCTCTATCAAATTTGGGTCCATTTGTAATGGTTTTATCCTTCACCTTCAACCCTCTTCTTCGCCATAGCTAGGGACCGTCGGAAACCCCAGAGGGTGCTTTACGATGGAGCACGTATCATCCCCTTGTGACAGTGCTCAGAAAACTAGAATCTAGACCGTTGTTCGGGGATTGTGCTGCTCAGGTTTCTCCAGATTGCCTCATTGAGATTCTTGTGGCGGTAGTGCTTTCGATGGTCCCTGCTTATCATTGCTGGTCTTAGAAATGGTATGCCATATTGAAAGTCGTGCGTGAAAATCGGCCACATAGCTGCTTGTAGAGCAGAATTTTTGTCATCTGGCTTAATCGATGTTGCTTAAAGGATAAAATTTGACGGAAGCCTAGGTTGGCATTCATAGTTGGGTGAGTTTCGAAAGCTTGTTCAAATTCAACCTTTCCATGAGTTTAACTCCGTTATGAAGCGCTCTCTTTTTGGTCCGACTTTTGGCTGCTGACCTGCATCCACCACGGGATGGTCTCCTTAAACGCATAAGTACAGATATTCCAGCTTTTACGTGAATATCGCATTTGTTGTCAATTTCTTTATTGTTGACTTCCAGCTGGCATAAGTTAGGGAGTCATCTGCATGTAGACAAAACTTTACTGTCTTGGTTATAATAATATTAATACTAATAATATGGTTGGCACTACACCCCAGGGCCTAGCTCCTCAGCAATCACTCGTGTTGTGCGTACTATTGTTCTCTTACGAGTGGAAGGGACCTACAGTTGTATGCCGAATTCGAACGGCCAAGATTGAGAAACTTTTTCTAGACAGTAAATACTCTTTGAGCATTGTCAGTGACTCGAAAAAGGAGGGGCCGTGAACGTTTTTTTTTATTGCACAGAGCAGGAATCGAATCTACGACATCGAGGTTGGGGTCGACGCAGACACCCACAACGCCACGGGCCACTACAGTGTTGGTTATAGGCGGTTGATATGTCGTGGAGATATTGAAGAGCATCGGTCCCAGCTTCGATCCTTGCGCAAAACCCGCCTTTGTGGGGGTTGTTTGTCAGCTCAGGCAGACATCGTCGTGGAACTTGAAAAATTATTATAAGTCTGTTCTAAAACAAATAGAACAGAAGTTGACAACTTACAGACACAGCGTCGCTGCTAGCATTTCAAAGCAGTGCCACCTGGCTTACTCGATCTTAAGTAAATACTTGCACACTTGAATAAGAAGCAGTTTTCAGAGCCCGGAAATAATTGAGAGCGGTAGGTAAAAGATAAGCTAAGAAATTGTATCACGTATTGAGGGGCTGAAAGATTTGAAAATTGATTTGATTGAGAGCCAAAAAAGGAATTAATACCTTAAGTTACGAGACATCGAGCTTTAAATATTAATTTTGTTCTATCAAAATCCTGCATAGGTGTTGCATACTTCTCTGAGCACTTAAAATATACAATTGAAAAAAGTCGTATGTTCTTTTTTCGCCAATTTCTAAGAATGGGGCTTAGATCTTGGCACCGTGTTAATCGTAGTATCACCAGAATTTGCATTCGTTAATAATCTAGTTGTTATTTGAATCTAGTCACATAAAATCAAAACATTTTAGTGTTCGGAAATTATTTTTAAATTCTAAACGTAAATTTGGCAGCACTTAGTTTCATGGATGTGCTCAATTTACACACTGAGCTTCCCTATGTTAAATTCTGCACAGACAACTCCTTGTCGATTTTCTTACTGTCATCCGTAAATCTGCATGATGTCAGTCGGTTTTTTCTTCCGGTAAAATATTAGTTTTTGGTTCAAAAGAAAACATCATATTGTATAAAAAGTTAACTAAAATTCACAAATATGTTGCGTGTAGCGTATGCAAATTCAAACAGGTAAATTTTGACTGTCAATCTGATTGGGAAGCGGTCGAGGAATCTCCGAAGACATGGCACTTTTATATCAAATTTCTTCAATAAAAATCCTCACAGGGAATCACGAAAACGTGTGGTTGCACTCTCTACAAAAATAGTTTCATTAAACTATTCCACAATCTTTGATGCTCCCAAACCAGGCGGACAGCGAAAACCATTACTCAATGTCTATGGTCACCGAATTGGGCAAACTCCCCCACCACCGAATAGCAGAGGATATGGAATGATCGTTGTGCGAATTCTACGAGGTGCACTCAAACTGCGATACTTAGTGCTTGGTGGTGCAATAAGTGGGGGTGTTACTCTCGGTAAGGTGCGTTTACTAAATATTTATTATTATATAACAATTGTAAAACAGCAGCGTTTGTTGTATATATATTTTGCAGAAGTACGACGAGTGGAAGGATGGTCTGCCGGATCTGAAGTGGCTCGAAGATGCACTTCCACAGGGTGAAAAATGGAATTCGTTTTCAAAGAAACTTTTAGAGGTTGGTGCGCTAGTGAAGGACGCAATTGAAATTGGTGAGTATGCATAGGCTAATATGTTACTGCAACAAATAAGCATTGGAAAAGATTTACTAGTCGTTGCAAATCAGGCGAGAGCAGGTAATTAATGGAACAGACCACAAACTGCTTAGCTAGATGATGAAATTATTGATTATGTCGATGATGTCGTACATAGCCAAGAACTTTATTTATTTGGCAGTGTAAACAGCTTATTTCGCTTTGTGGATTATTTTCAGTACCGAATTACTTGTTCGGCTTCGTTGCCAAATGTGCACTGATCCATTGAAAATTTAAAACCGGTTGAAGTTTTCGCCACCCCAAGAAGCTCTAGCCGCGTTAAAACAAACAAGAAGTTTGTAAATGTATTCATCGCAAAGACACAGCAAGTGTGGACTTATGAGAACAATTTTCCAACTTCATGTATCGTTGCGCATTAACCACGTGAATTCAATGCAGACAAATCATTGGTTTTAAGAAAATTCTGTTGCAATCAGCAAATAGATAGTGACTCTTGATCTTGCTGGTTTCATACCGCTGCTAACGGCATGTTAGGACGAATATAGGACTTTGGTCATAGCATAGTTATTAATTTTCAGTTCGAGTGTAAATGTGAACAGCGGTCATATGTCGCTCTCAGTTTGATAAAGCACTCTTTTTCAGAATTATTCTTTCTTCGAGGTGTTTCCCTCTCGATACGTATGCAACATCAATACGTTACTGATCACATAATGGCACCCCACAAGTATATTTTCGAAGAAATTATAAAGCTGTAACATAATATACATCAAATCTCTGTACTATAATATGTGCAGTGGCTTCATTTGTAAATTTATGACATGATTTATTGATTGGAGGAATTTAAATTGGTCATATACGATGACTACTACAAAGCTTTCAACCCTCGCCAGAATCAATTTCCAAGTACAAGTAATTTCGATTTCGTGCTGATTTGGACACAATGATTTTCATGTGTCATCAGCTCAAGAAACTCTAGCTTCCGCTAAACTTACGATATCTTACGATAAACCCGCAAACAAGAGCACTGACAGTGTTTATGTGTTGATAAATCCCATCTTCGAGGTACTATGAGGTACACTATGAGGTATATATACAAAAATGAAGAAAATAGAGGCAGTACTACGCAGTACAATTCAATCCTCTGTCCCCTATCGCTGATTTATAGGGGTCTGCAACCTACCCTGCTCAGCGCTTATACCTATCTAGTCAATGGCACTGCCAATCTCATCTCTCTGGTTTGAGGTGATGTATTGTTTCGGTCTCTTCTTTAACAATGCAGTGGTAGAGATAGCATCCTAACTTACCACTTGAATCCATTCAAAAGGACAAGTCGCTGAGAGTAATCGGAGTCAAGTCTGCTTGTCAGACATTCTCTGTAGGTAAGTTACTTAACTTCCTGTCGTTCCATCAAGGTCAATGGCCGCTTACTTACCTTAACTGGCTCTGTCTTCTTGCTTTCGTCATTGGCAAGTGTTGATCTGCTCTGCGGTGTTTAGTAGTATGCCACCAACAAGAGCCTTTGACTTTACAACAGCCGAAATTTTGTATGCTGCCAGATAAATATTCTGTTCTTAATGTTAAGTACAATAGTCAATCAATTAAATAAATTGCCAGGATTTAAAAAGTATCAATTTCTATTTGCTATAACGAAAAAATGCCTGGTGTATTCAGATAATTATATTTGTTAAATAGTAATTTGTTAAAAAAAAAAGCTACATATGTACTAAAAGACTCCCTGTCGTTGTTTGTTTTGCAAATCTAGATCCAAAACTTAAGCAACTCGGGGAAGAAAAATTAGCCGAGTGGAGAATGTGGTTTGATAACCGTTTGGACGATGCTATTGAGGCCGCCGATTATCAAGGAAACTCTATCATTGAGGAATGTACGTTTAACATAATACAATTTTTTCATTTTTGAATGCAATCTTTTCCACAGAAACAATAGTAAGCAACATTTTAAGAGCAAATATAATTTTCTGAATACTACCATTTACATAGTTTCTCAAAAATCCCAATCAAAATAAGTACAGTTTTCATAAACTATCTCTCGCTCTCATTACTAATTCATTTTTGAAATATTTACATTTAATGTATGTGGATTTTGTTATCAATTTTATCAATATATCAATTTTTGAATGAGATTTGTCTTTCAGCCAAAGAAGACTTGAAGTCGAAGACCATTGTCAACGCCATCGGACTGTCCAACGATGAAAGCCGCAGGAAGTATGGTAAGGCCGGAGCCTCTTTGCCTGTGAAGAATATTATTTAATCTCCACACTATCCACAGAAACCCTGCAGAGTCAGGTGGAGAGTTTGCAGACAGAAATCATGAACGTCCAAATCAAATACCAGAAGGAACTTGAAAAGATGGAGAAGGAAAATCGCGACCTACGCCAACAGTATCTCATACTGAAGTCCAATAGGAAAACATCAATGAAAAAAATCAAGAAATCTCTAATTGACATGTATTCAGAGGTGCTGGACGAGCTGTCTGGCTATGACACCAACTATTCCACAGCGGATCACCTGCCAAGGGTTGTTGTCGTTGGTGATCAGAGCAGTGGCAAAACATCAGTGCTCGAGTCTATCGCGAAAGCAAGAATTTTTCCACGTGGCAGTGGTGAGATGATGACTAGGGCGCCGGTTAAAGTTACGCTGTCGGAGGGCCCCTATCATATTGCACAATTCCGTGACTCCGACAGGGAGTATGATCTGAATAAGGAGTCTGACTTGTCAGATCTACGCCGAGAAGTCGAGCTGAGAATGCGTGCATCGGTCCGTGGTGGCAAAACTGTCAGCAACGAAGTGATCTCAATGACAGTTAGGGGGCCGGGATTGCAAAGAATGGTGTTGGTGGATTTGCCAGGCATTATTTCTGTAAGTTGTGAACATTTTGGGTGCTTTCATGAATTCAGTGAATTTTGAATCAAAGACTGTTTAGATGAAGTCAGATTTATGTATTCGCTGCTCGGCTGTTGTGAACTGTCACATTTGCTGCAAATGTCAAACATTTGTTAGCAAATGGGCAGCAGCGGCAGTGCCGTTTCCTAAATTCATAAAAGAACCATTTCTGCAGTTCCTAACTAATAAAAGTAAAAATGTAAAATAGACAATGACGGTCGACATGGCAGCCGACACAAAGGATTCAATCTATCAGATGACAAGGCATTACATGAGCAACCCAAATGCAATCATCTTATGTATTCAAGACGGCTCCATCGATGCTGAGCGAAGTAATGTCACTGATTTGGTTACGCAGTGTGATCCCTTAGGTCGTCGCACAATATTCGTTCTCACAAAAGTGGATCTAGCCGAAGAACTAGCCGATCCTGATCGGGTAACTATACGTCAGGTGCTAAAGTTCATGCTCTAAACGAGTTGTTTACAGATAAGAAAAATACTCTCTGGAAAGCTGTTTCCCATGAAAGCATTGGGCTACTATGCTGTTGTCACGGGTCGTGGACGGAAGGACGATAGCATCGAAGCGATCCGTCAATATGAAGAAGATTTCTTCAAAAATTCCAAACTATTCCAGTAAGGCGTGCATACACTCCACGATCCACAGGGCGATCTTATAACATTTTTCTCTTTGCATACAGTCGTAGAGGTGTAATCATGCCGCACCAAGTAACAAGCCGAAACCTTAGCCTGGCTATATCGGACCGATTCTGGAAGATGGTTCGGGAAACAATTGAGCAACAAGCGGATGCATTCAAGGCAACAAGATTCAACCTTGAAACTGAATGGAAGAATAACTTTCCCAGGTTGGGCAGAGATTCTCTTTCTGAGATCTGTACTCCAGCTAATCTACTGTGTTTTTTTAGATTGCGTGAATCTGGAAGAGACGAATTGTTTGACAAGGCTAAAGGTGAAATCCTTGACGAAGTGGTCAGCTTATCACAGATCTCGTCCAAAAAATGGGAGGAAGCGCTCAACAACAAACTGTGGGAAAAACTATCAAACTATGTATTTGAAAATATTTATCTTCCGGCCGCTCAGTCAGGTTCTCAAAGTAATATTTTAGTAGCATAGGAAATTTCTATCTATAGTGTTGTGGATCATAACTCTCACCAAACCAATCCAGTCGTTCGATTAGTCGAGAATTCCAAAAATGGATGGATCGAATAATTCGTGTTGCTTCATTAGTACACTCCACCCATTCCGTGTGAAATTTTCTTCATATATATTTTTTTCGAGTTACGATTAATGTTCCTTGACATTCCATTTTCTTGTTGTGAATTTTCGTCTTAGATTCCTTTAACACAATGGTGGATATAAAGCTCAGGCAATGGGCAGAGCAGGCACTGCCAGCGAAATCGGTTGAAGCAGGTAAAGTCAACTTTAAGCATCGGCTTTCATTTGTTTATACTGCGTTTATCGTCAAGGTTGGGAGACGCTTCAAAAGGAATTCACGGATCTCATTGAGAAGGCCAAGAAGTCACCCGATCATGATGACATTTTTGACAACTTGAAAACGGCTGTTGTCGACGAGTCCATTCGTCGTCATTCGTGGGAGGACAAAGCAATCGACATGCTTCGAGTTATCCAACTGAACACACTGGAGGATCGTTTCGTTCACGACAAAAGCGAATGGGACCAAGCTGTTAAGTTCTTAGAGACATCAGTTAAGTCCAAACTGCAGAATACAGAGGAGACACTCAGTGAAATGCTTGGCCCATCACAATTCACTCGTATTACGAAGTGGAAATCATTGACAGAGGATCAAACGCGACGACGCAGTGTCAAAGGGGAACTCGACAAAATACTGCAAAGCGATGAGGTTGTTTCCTTTCATATACCCGCAAATCCACGAAGTCTTTAACGTGTTCAAATTCCAGAAACATGTTCCAACCCTCACGTACGATGAGTTGACAACAGTGAGAAAGAACCTGCAAAGAAGTGGAGTTGAGGTAGATACCGACTACATTCGGCAGACATGGTTCCCGATTTATAGAAAGTAAGTATTTTAGTTGGGGTCCCATCGACTATTGGTTAGTCGAGTCGACTTCTTCGCCGAGAAATGGACAGTTCCACCTCTCTCGAGGTCTATAACTCTCGTGGCAGAACTGTGCAATTGCGACATGTTCTTCTGCACATTTTCTTCTCAAACGTCACCATTTTGAGTCGCCACAAATTTGCTATAAAAGTGAACCCTCGTCTTGCTCGAACTGTAGTTCTAATGCGCACTCTTCTCCTTTTTAGACATTTCCTTAAGCAGTCCTTACAAAGGGCCAATGATTGTAAAAAGGCTTTCTATTTATACAGTCAACAGGGCGCTGATTGTGAGGTACATACAAACATAATCATAATCTATCTCATTCACTCCGATATGACTCTGCACCTCGATTTCAGATAAGTTGTAGTGATGTTGTCCTTTTCTGGAGGATACAGCAAGTTATTAAGGTTACGGCAAATGCACTGAGACAACAAGTGATTAACAGAGAGGCACGACGTTTGGACAAAGAAATCAAAGAGGTACTGGATGAATTCAGTGAAGACAATGAGAAGAAGGCTCAACTTCTGACCGGAAAGAGAGTAACCCTAGCAGAAGAATTGAGTAAGTCTACCACTCACGCTGCCATGCATACCATGACTACAAATGTTTTCCATTCTACTTCACAGTTAAAGTTCGACATATTCAAGAGAAATTAGAAGAATTTATCAACTCATTGAATCAAGAGAAATAATACTAAATCGATGTATTCTGTTTCATATCTGCTAGTCTAACTCTCGGCGTAACAATCTTAACATTGTTTTCTAAGTTGGATATTTTTTAGAAACCTAATTTGTATTTATTTACTGAATAAAATATTGAAACCATTACCAAAAAATTTAATACCACGGGTCTAAATTTAATTCTCGACGCAACTTTAATAATATTCGTCTACACTTCTCTCTGGTCACTCACTATATCTAATTGTCTGGGAAGCAACTTCTAAAACTTCTCGTTATAAACCGAAGAAGCACTGTAGCGCCACTAATACTTTGTAATATAGCCGGATGCGATTGCTTAACATTTTTGGTAAAACGGAAGGCCGTTCCAATGATTTGCCGATTTTTCAGTTTATTCCCATCTCCCTTTCTAATTCCACTTAACTTGGTTATATACTGAATTATATATGAATAAGCAGGGAAAACGATACCAATTTAGTTTAGTGGTTAGTTGTGACACATGTCCACCATCTGTTAAATGGGTAAAAAAACGTTACACCCTTTGTGAACAAATTCTTGCGATTGACTGTACCGATGCAAGGTGGTAAAGGTCTTGTCAAGAATCTAACAGAAACATCAGTATTGTTTCAAGCAAAAGAAGCGTACAACACACCAGCTCTGCATGAAGTGCAGATACATACATCTAAACCACTTGTTCGCTGATTTCGGGAAGTGGCTGAAATGGGCTTTGCGGAGAAGGGAAAGGCCAAGTATGCTCAAGAAAGGACACGTCACAATTTAGCATACATAAGGTTGAGGTAGTGCCAAAGCGACTCCGCCCACATCGGATCTACAGTCCATCCTAATAGTACAGTACTAATAAGATCAGTATCGATATGAGAACCAGTCCTTGCAGACGGAGTTTCTTCCACAGATCAATTACTTTAATGAAGATATTAATCAAACTGTTCTGCTATATGGCGCAGAGGCAACGACAGTTTCAAGATCAAATGAAGACGTCCTTTAGTCTTTCTAGATTGTTACTCGTAGTCCTATTGCGTTGAATCATCAGGTGTCCAAGCGCACAAGGTAGGGTTGGTGGGTCAGGAGTGAATAGTATTTTATTACGAGCTTATGAGAAAACGCAACAGACAACACTCATGCATTTCTATTCTATTTTTTCAAAGCGCCACAGCGATGTGTCACAACGACTCCTCCTAAGTCTCCCGTGGCATTTCTTTGATTTGCCGATAAGCAAACAAAAAATTAGCATTCCGAAGAGTTTCCAAAAAGCACTCAACTGGACAGCATGAAGGTTCATATTCAGGAATTCGATTCTAAAGACCTTTCCTTGATTAAAATCGATCAAAGAACAATGAAAAGTAACTAGCTGGGGGCGCCCTTTTAAACGATAAACATAACTGATTGAGGAACGTGGCAAGAAAGTTCACCTTCGTATTTGCAGTAGCTCTACTAACCCCTCAAATAGGCTTGACTTTTTCTTTAATTTTACTCCATCTGATCTGCTGGGAGAGTAACTCTTGCAAATCGGTTTAACTTTGGGCTCAAGAGGCAATTGGGTAACAGAGATATCTCCGGGAGGACCAAGCTGACCTTGTACAGCACCCTGCATTGCTATATTGTTCAAAGACAGACGAGCCTTCCAACCTCAGGCATTGAGACAACGCAACAGAGGACGTCTTCGATCGAGGTGGCGCACACAAGTGGACAAGGACCTTAACAAACTTGGTAGTGCTGCCTGGAGAGGTTTTTTGGTTTAGCACCAGTTCCACCCCAAATTTTAGCGCCAAACAAAGGAGAAGAAGATATGCCACATTTTGCTCGTGGCTTTGAAGCGTTTTCAATCGCATTTTTTTGGCAATGGCGTTTCGTTCCCATTTTGAAACCAGGCAGCCAACAACAAGAACTCCATACATGTTTGTACGAACATAAGGTTCAAAAACAGATATGGATTGGAAGTGGCGTTTCTTCTAAACAAATCGAGCTTCATATTTTCGAAGGACTCTTAGAGCATTGGAAGACCGCTGTAATGGTGATTCGTGAAAGCATTGTCCTGTTACATCTGCTTGTGATTTCGTCATGAACAGTCAGTCAGCTATGAAGATGCTGAAATCAGCTTCTCTTTCTATAATTGTCTCAAACTGTCCTTCATAGATATGACTGAGTACATCATCCGTCTGTGCTGGGTGCAAGATGGCAGAAGCATTCTAAGCAGACGAAGTTCGCAACAAGATTGCATCCTATCTCCGCTAAACTAGAAACAGGATCAGCCTTTTCGTCAAACCTATTAGGTAGGATTACTGCTGGTAGCGTAACTAGCAAGCGGCCTTAACTTAATTCCTTCGACGTAGAACGGAAGCAAGAACCCCAAATTTCTTCATTCTCAATAATTTCCTCATTGTTTCTAGCACAATTTTCCTCGAAAAAGAAGAGTTCTCATCTAGAGCTTGATCCAGGGCTGGAATACATGATGGGATCTTCTAATTGCACTGAAAGTAAGCCAATCATTGGCCCTATTTCACTTTAGTGAAATGGAGAACATCATTACTCAAATTTTCTTCATATATAGAGCCTTCTCGATCCGCAAAAATATACACATTGGAGCTGACTCGCACGATAACGTTGCCTTGTCTGTGCAATTATTTTTTCATTTATTTGTTGATTTTATATCGCTGTACCTTAAGAATCATACATGTATTCTTTTGATAGTACAGGAATAATTGAATTATATATACAATTATTATTTATGTTGGAAAAGTGTATGTTTGCAAAAATTATTTAAAATGACTGCGCACAAATGCATACAAAAAAGAACAAGAAAACAGAAATTTTGGGGAATTATTTCAGTTCCGACGAGAGAAATGGGAGAAACAAGCGTTACAAAATTGTCTGTACTCGGTCTTTGACCGTACCTGTGAAGGTAGGTGATTCCAGAGATGTTCCTACGTGACATTAAACAAGTATGAATGTAGGGTCTTAAGGTAATGTTACGACTCGATCGACAGAAAGTGATCTTTTCAAAAAGATAGTTTGGCTGTTTCTTGTGAATAATTTTGAAGAGTAATATGCAAGATCTGTAGCTTAACAATGCTTCTAATTCGCAACCTAGGAGAATGCGACGTTTTTTCCGAGACTTGTTCATACCTGCGTAGGTTAAAAACATACATACCTTGTAGTGGCATTGATTGCTCTTGTCAACTTTTGGGAAGAAGAGTAATCACAGTCAGCGAACAATTCGGATGCATATGTCAATATTGGCACTACGAGTGCTCTGGCAAGTTTAAGTTTCACATTGAGAGGGAGAATATATTTGCTGATAGATAGGCCTCTTCGGGAGGTATATATCTTGGAAACTAAGCTATCGATGTGGTCAGTCCATGTCAATTCACTATTGAACACTATTCCAAGGTTTTTACACATGTAACATATTCTATTATCGTGGAGTTGAGTTCTATTGGCGGGAAATTGGATAGAGAAGGGGATTGTTTCGAGATGTTTTGCATTTCGATGTTTGAATCAATGCGGATTAGAACTTGCGAACATAATAAATTCATCAAAACCAACAAAAAATCATAAAGAACCATTGGACACAAAATGAAGTCTTCAAGAAGTAACAATATGTAATGTCTTTATTTTTCGATATATTTAATCTTATAATCAGAATGGTTTAATAAACAAATATAATAAGTATTTTTTTATTCCATAAAAAAGTTGATTATAGTACATAAAATTTGTACTATATTCTTTTTCATTGGCAGTCAGTTAAGATAAAAAAATATTAAATTAGCAGGTAGCTTTATTATATTCTTAAAGAATTTTAAGTAGGACAATTTGAAATTGTCTTAAAGTCACTTAGTAAGGCACACCATCTTATAGGTAGTTGCTTAGTCTTTGTTCAAGCTTGCAGCATCTGTGTGTTTTTCTCACGTTCTTTTTCCCATTTGCTCACCCAGTTGAGGGGATAGCAGAGGAAGGCTGACAGTGTAATGAGGGCTCCAGCGAAGTAAAATGAGACATCATAGCTTCCAGTCATGTCGTAGAGGGCTCCTGAAATTACAAACAAAGTACACATTCATTAATATCATGTTAAGATACGAAAAGCAGAAAATTTTAAAATCCCTAATTTGGATTTGGTAATCCAATAAACATCAAACAGGTGTATACCTGCTTACGAGGCAATCATTTAAGAGGGTTGTCACTTTATTAAATCATACTCCGAAGGTTAGTGTCTCCAAAGACAGTTTGCGTTAAGCCCGAACACAATAAACACGAACCAGTTTTTTTATTAACTTCATACTGCACCCTGGTGAGGAGAGAGGTGGCTTCCTTAAAACTCAATATTGGTTAATGTGTCATCACGCGGTGGACTACCACGTTTGGTGGCATTCAAAACCACCTGGCACCGATGACTTGATCTCTATAAATGTGGCCAGTAACTCCAATTCCAAGCAGGAAACGCTGATTATAAGATATTTTAAAAGCAATCACACTGATTGGCTCCGTTCTGTGTTTTGTTTATGAATACGATTGCTGCACCAGTGAGTCTTAAGTTGAATTGAATGTATTTATAAATTGTTCAATCACAAGGAGTGAGCACAAATGTTCAATTATACAACTGAGTCAATAGACCCTATAGCATTCAGAGTACAGAGTACATGTTCATAGACTAGGCTTTCTATTGTCTAACACAAGAAAGAGATGGAAACACTAAAGTACCTTCTTTGCTCTGCCCTACAGAGCTCTCTCTCTCTCTCTCGCTCTCTCTCTCGCTCTCTCTCTCTCGCTCTCTCTCTCTCTCTCGCCCTCTCTCTCTCTCTCGCTCGCTCTCTCTCTCTATGCAGCCCTACAAAAAACAACATTTGGCACTTCTTTGACACTCTTAGGAATGTGATTAACATCAGTTTTGTAATCTAATCAGTCATTATGTATACACGATGTTAATAGCTCAGCAACATAATCATCTGCAGTTGGTTACTCTGTTTTGGTGGTGACATTATGGACCATCGTCGGTCGATGCGAGCTTATGACACCCTATCGAACCAAATCTAAACTAGATAGCCTTGATAGTATTTTTCGCATTTAACCCTGCGCGCCCTATAACGACTTTTGTTGAAGTGAGGCGATATGAAGGAGAAGACAAAATCCTTCATTACCGATCAATTATGAAAGTGTTCCTTTCGGTAAGCGAACATAGACAACCAAATGATCGAAACGTATGTACATATGCAGAGGCACAGTAAAATTTTGATGCGATTATAATTGCTTTTACAAGATTTATTTTGCTTTGAGTAAACGGTGGTGGCCCGTGGCGTGGTGGGTATGTGCGTCGACCCCAACCTCGACGTCGTAGGTTTGATTCCTTCGACGAAAACAATTTTCACGACCCCACCTCTTTCGAGTCACTGATAATGCTCAAAGAGAATTTCCTGCCTAGAGAAAGCTTCTCAAAACAAAGCCGTTCGGACTCGGCATAAAACTGTAGGTCCCTTCCACTCGTGAGAGAACAATAGCACGCACAAAACGAGTGGTTGCTGAGAAGCTAGGCCCTGGCCCCCTACGGCCCCCTACATATTATTATTATTATTATAAACAAACATAAACCGAACTTAACAAGGCCAAGCTAAGGGTTATTACGGTCGAAGTGTCATTTTCGGTTTTATTCGGACGATGCCTATGGTTGGATACACAACGTATGCTAATCGATCCTCGACTACAAGGAACGCTGTATCAATTAAACCGAAATTTCGAGAAAAGTGTACACAGTCCCAGCAATTCCATAAGTAAATTAACTGAAATAAACCCAGAAGTCTGCGTCAACAAATGCTTCCATTTTCGTTTTTCAATATATGCTTGTGGCACGAATGTCCCCATCATCACATTTTCCGAGCCATGCCATTAACGCGACGCCATCAGGCAGGAGTCCCCTTGGCAGACCCAGGACGAAGTGGTTTTGCAAATCCAAGTCTTCGCTTTGTTGCTCCAGGGCATAAAACCTGATAAGTTAGAGTCGATGGAGGAGGATTGAGTGACCTAAATATCTCGAGTGCGTGCTTAACTCCCTCGACACCGGGCAAAACCCCATGATGCATGTGATAAAACAGAGTAAACGTAAGCTTTTCAAAACCAAGTCATACTAAGCACCTTTATTCAAACACAAGAAAACCAGTAAAATGTTCACGAACTTAATTCAATGTTTCGTCTGCGATAAGTTTTACAAATCTCAAAAAGAAAACCCAAACACAAGCAATCTCATGACAAAATGTTCTGAGCACGTGGACCATTAAAAACGTCGAACTTTACGATGTTGATATCAGATTTGACGTACATATACACTGTTGTTGCGTGTCTCAAAACCTAAAAAGTACCGCCCGCGCGGACTGTAAAACGAAATAATAATAAAAAAAACTGTCAGAGGCGAGTGACTAGGCCAAACTTGTTATCTATCTGCTTAAAGGTTGGGTTTTACGTCGATTGCATTCTTTATTTCCTCATTTACATATGTATATATACATCTCAAAGTGGTAATAAATTCACCATGTATGCATACACCCGTACGTTATGTAAATGTTGCTGCATGGTGAACTTGAACTTGAACTTATTGAAGAAATGCATTCAAAGGGT
Source organism: Eristalis arbustorum (assembly GCA_916610145.1). NCBI lineage: Eukaryota > Metazoa > Arthropoda > Insecta > Diptera > Syrphidae > Eristalis > Eristalis arbustorum. Next base: position 40,974,028 of record OU744319.1, read on the forward strand.
GTGTCAATAAGTAGGTTCGATTTTGAAATGCATCATATATAGAATGGTGTGTTTGATATATCCACATACCATTTTGTTATTTTATTTTTTAAAGCAGGAAATGGAATTGTCTCATGGTAAATAAATTAATCTCAGATAGTGACAACATCGTAGCTTATAATTAAGGGCTTGGTTTCCACTTATCGACATTTTAACTGTCATCCTTCCTTCGGTTGGCCACCCCTATTGGTGATGCGACATTTATTGATCAATTCGTTAAGCATTCCTCTGCAATAAGCCGGTTTCAAACGTCTCTTTGTCTGCTTTGCTAAGAAGTCTGATTCAGTTGCGTTTAAGCGTGTCTCTTAACTAACAAAATTAAATGGCAGTTGGTCACCATTTTGTGGTGGCCCGTGGCTTAGTCGGCGAATACGCACTTGACCTTATGAGTTTAGGTGCGACTCCTGGTACGAACAAAAAAAAAATTTGCACGGCCCCACCTCTTTAGAGTCATTGACAATGCCAAAGAGTAGATATTCCTGTCTAGAAAAAGCTTCTCAAACTTGGCCGTTCGGAGTCGGCATACAACTGTATGTTCCTTCCTACCACTCGTGAAAAGAATATTAGCACGCACAACACAAGTGGTTGCTGAGCAAATTGGCCCTGGCCCTCTACGGACCGTAGTACCATGCGTAATTATTGATGAAATCATCTAAAATCTCAGCTGGAGAACATTTTATATTATAGATCGCTAGCGTTCGCTGCCCGTGTTAAAATTATAAAAAACTTATTACAAGGATAAGGATACTGCAGGAGGTACGTTTCATCAATTACAACCATCTGAATATACAATCAGCAGAGTTGTTGAAGTATATCGAAGACAAACAGTTTCAGATGCCTTGCCTCATACAGAGATTAAGTTAACAGACAAATTGTCAAATATCGGAAAGGAAGTAACCACTGGCGTTCTCATCGTTGACCGATATTTTTACTTTAAGTTGTCATCGTATATGACCCCCTTTTTTCGACCAATGCCAAATGATTGTGTTTGTACAAACAATCCGCAATTACTTGACGTTTTGAAAATTAATGTACAATTCAGCCATGGAGAACATTTAAATGAGGTTGTATTCCATTCGCAACGACAACATTCAAAGAACATGTTGAAACAAACGATTGAAATCTAAATCATGGATGCATTTTTTTTGAATTTTTTCTATCAAAACCACAAAATGGATAGCCCTTCAAATAGATTGGTTGTGCGTGGCATGCGCCTGATTGTATGTCCAAACGGCCCTTACGTGGATCTATATTATCACATAAAGCATTCGATTGATATGAAAATGTTTGAAATCAAATAACACACGTCAGATCAACATAACATCATCGGGTGCAACGACCCATTTTCTTTCTAGCAACTTGACCTTCATTTGAATGATCGAACATGTGCAATCATTACGATTTGATAAATTGATTTTTTTCCACCCATTTCCTTAGATCTCTCGACACATTGCATTGCATTACAGCGCCAGCCGGGAGAAGTAACACACCCCCAGCAGCTGCGACGGTTATTGCTTTCCAGTTTGTAGTACTTGTACGCGTGAAGCCAGACAGAGAGCTTTCAGTAGCGGTAATTCCACTCATTCGCGAAGCAGTTGAAAAGAAAATATTAGCTTTGCTTTTAGATAGCAAAGATGTTTGTTCTCTTTATACGTTTTGCGGCCACTTTACTTTGTGAACTGGGTTTGTTCGTTGATTTCACCACCTCGTGAGAGTTGATCTTAGATCGTTAAGAGCGATCGCAAGTTCATTGAGTTTTTGAGAGCGTAAGGCTATAGGTGCTTAAGCAGAAAAGACACATCAACTCGAATATACTTTTTACTAATTCTAAAGTATTTTAATTTGGATTAAAGAGCCGTGGTATTAGCCATTATGTCGGATTAGATTTAGATAGATCGGATGTCGATTAAGATGATTTTTCAATGCTCCACGATAGTGAACTAAATATTTGAACATAAAACATCGTTGGCGTAAGAAATACGTTTTCTTGAATGACCCAACTATGCCATGACTTACGAATGAAAAAATGTTAACCACAGTCGGTTTTAGGACTTCCGATGAAATTCGCTATGGAGGAATGGGAATCCAATTCAAAGAGACACGGAATCTAACGCAATTATTCGAGAAGCTCAACCATGGTTTGATTGCCATCATGGCAGTGGAGTCCCTGTGAAATACTGGTTGATTAAGAAATAGAAATACCCATCGACAAATACACTTCCAAGGACTATAATTATACTGAACTAATACGAGATTAAGTAATACAACTTACAAGAGATTTGGAGTCATTATTGATGGAATGAGAAATAGCTGTGACGTCTGGCAGATTTAAGTTCCTCTCAAATCACTTTTTCTATCGATTGTTTTACTTTTTTCACTTCATATTTATTAGTAAGGATGGATGTATACATAGTAGTGGCCCCAAATCAGTGGTTAATGATTCAACTCCAAATACTGTCAATACAGTGGACCTCTGAAGGCTAAGTGCATTCAACATGTACGCCATCATGAAGCATGTTCACAGACTAGGGCTGGAATACATGCTAAAACTGCATCGGATAAGGTCAATAATGGGAAGAAATCCCCAAACTGTAAAAGAAGTTGCAATCTCAAAATATACAGATTTTAGGATCTTAGCTGGCGTCAGTAGATGTTGTCCTTGACATTGATTGCTGGTAGAACAAGCAAAGTGATTTTGCGCTCTACTAACGATATTTCTAAAAGCTGTAAGGATGAAGATGGGACAAGTTCCAACCTTCCAATGTGATGGATCTTTTTTCAATTTTTTCAACTTAAAGCTAGTTGCGTACAGACTAGCTGTGAAATATTGAGGTATGTAGATGCGACTTCGCTACATGTTTCTTGCCAGAAATCAAGGATTTTAGAGGTAAACGACGTCTATCTCTTTTTATCGTTAAAATAGTTCGAAAATGGTTTAGTGAATGTGGTGCGTATATTGTGTAATGTGTGCGTCAAAAGATAAATAGATTGTTTTGTACCACTCACCGGTGTCTGTAACAATTTAAATAGTTCGTTTGGTGACTGTTTCTAGTTGTAATAGAGTTTCGATAATGACCTTAATTTGAGCTTGTCGAATTGAACTATTATTGATACAGAACGGTGCAAGTATATTCCATTCACACCATTCATCCCCCGGGTTAAATTCATGGGAAGGCAATGGACGCATACGAAGCACTCCTTTCAAATGTCCATTTGTGACTCATGTTGGAATTTCTGAAAATCACCTTTCGCTGTGGGCTCGTGGCGCAATAAGACACAACAGAGATTCCCAAAACATCACTTAACAAAGGCCTTGAAATACTAAGTGTGTACATGCCTCCGGCAGCATTCCTAACATTCCCTGTAGTCTACACGCCTCTCAGGGCAGTTTGTCAACCTCCCAATACTCATTCTGTTTTCTTTTTTCTTCCTCTTCTTCTTTTTCTTTTTGAATGGCCAGCAACACGCATCGACTTTAACGCCTCTGGCAGCGATAGGAAGGAGAGCAGGAATGTCCAATGAGAAGCAAAAAACACACTTGTCGCGTGAAGTTAATTTCATACGTGATTTGCATCTTTTAACACCACCACGAAGTAATGGAATTCAAGACATAAAAATAATCTTACCAGCAATTGGTGCTCCAATGGCAGCTGCAAGTCCTTGGAACAGCATCAGAAAACCGAAGGCATTAGTCAGCTTCTCCAAGCCCATCAGTTCGACGGCGATCACAGATCGCAACGCCGAGAAGCAAGCAATGCAGATACCGAAGATGGCTGCGAACACGAACTGCGTCGTGTCGGTGATGATGTAGCCGCTGAACATTGTCGCAATTCCACCAGCGGTTATGGCCACGTTGTTCAGGTGAAGGGGCGAGATCCCGTCAAATGAACTCAGCAGGCCACACACAATCCTGGCGATAGTGTTCGTTATTCCAATCGCGGAGACAATAAAGAGGGCAGTTCCATCATTCATGCCGGCCAGCTGACCGCGCCGAACGACAAATATGAATGGCACGAAGAATCCCATCATGGTGAGGAAGCCGCTCACGGCTAGAAGCATGAACGACGGCGACTTGAGGAGGCTTGTGTCGAGCATTGTGGAGAGTGTTCGCTTAACGGCTTCCGGGCAAAGCTTGCATCCGCTTTGTCTCTCTTCGAGGAGGTCCCGCTTGGTGGGTAGCCTTGTGACTGACATGTGGTAGCCCAGGGATGACTGAGATGTGTACTGTGGGATGCGTACGAGTGATCCAGTGAAGAAGATGTCATCCCTGTACATGGGCCGAGTATTGTGGTGTGTTTCGGTGGTGGGTGTGCTGGCCTTCTTCTGAAGATCCATCGGCCTGCGCCCGGAGACTGTGTGACGTCGGGCTTGGATGGAAACTGGCTTGATCTCGGACTCCAACAGATTCTGACCTTCCGCCTCCTCTTCGTTTTCGCCGACAGTTGTCAATTCTTTATTGAGATTATAATTCGGATGGGGTTCCCCGTTCGGCGTGGTGGGTTGCGACTTTCGTAGGTTCTTCAACTCAGTGCCCTTTCCGGAGACGTTCGAGAGTCGGCGCTCCAAGTTCGAACCGCGGAACACCTCCGCCGCGGTGGGGTAGTGATGCTTCGGCGAAGCGCCCATGTAGGTGTTGTGTGCGCTGTTTGGCACAGAGAACGCCAGCCGTCCCTCTGGCAGTGGTTTCTGAACCGTTGTGGTGAACCTTGATTTGTCCACAGCCTTGCCGTTGGACTTTCCGTTCTTCTCTGGCTCGTCGTCCATTTTTAGCTTGATGGGCTGTATCGGCCGGTACGCAGCGGCATAAATTGCACACGTGAGTATGATTCCCGCCTGTATGATCATGGTGTTGCGCCAGCCGTACTCGTTGACGAAGTAGCTGGTGAGCGGGGCGAACACAAAGGTGCCGACACCCGAGCCGCACAAGGCGATGCCTGTGGCTAGAGCACGCCACTTTTCAAAGTAGTATCCAATCGTTATCACCGACGGTATGTAGACCATACAGAATCCAATTCCGCCGAGAACTCCATAGGAGACGAACAAAAACTCCACACTCGTTGCATAGTAGGAGAGCGTGAAGGCAGCCGCCGCTACGAATGCACCCACAATTGCTACAGGCCGAAATCCATATCGATTTGCTAACGCACTCGCAAATGGTCCAGCCATCAAGTAGAATCCACTGAGCAGCGAACTTACCAGAGCCACGTAGCCCTCCGACACGTTGAAGTCCGTAATGATGGACTTCTGTATCATGCCAGAGCTGAACACGATGCCGTCCACGACCGTGTTGCAGAGGAAGGAGGCCACCATCACTACCCAGGCCCATCCGCCGTCCGGTGGCACGATAACCTCCGCCGAGTCTTCAATCTCCTCAATCTCTTCATCTTTCTGCTGGTCCTCTCTGCTAGCTTCTATTAGTGGCTTGCCGTTTGCCTTCGACTGATCCAGCCGCTCTATGCTGTTGCGTTGCGAGGGCATTTTATAACTGAAAGTAAATTAAGAGCTGATTACTTTATTGTTTCCGTTTAGTCTGAGTAGGGATACAAGAATGGAAGCGAAGGAATTTCTATTTGGCTAACCTTTGCGCCTGAGATAAGCCCGATTAAGTCCATAGACAATCTTTGGTATCTTTACAATGCGATTACGTGAGTCGTGACTGATTGATCTGCACTCTAATCTATATTGTTTTTCTGTTTTCGATACTTATCAATTACAAATTGAAAGTAATTTATAAAGCGGATAGCGACTAAAAGGGGATAGTAACAGAGGCTAACAAATCCAATGAGAAAGAAATAAAGTACTTGTTTACTCGCGGACCACCCGATGGATTAAAAATGGGGTTTAACTGATTGCTGATAGTGTTAACTGGCGAGATTAGGGCGTTCGAAACTTGATGGCCAATTACAAACAACTGATTGATGGATTGGGGATTTGTCATCAGCCGATGTTAAGCAATTGTTAAGTCCCTGTCGCGAGGGAGTTAAGTGATAAGTTTATGGAAATGTTTGCTTGTCAGAACGTTTGATAGGTGCGTACTTCATTTTGAACTGTCATGATTGAGCAGACCGAGCTTTGGCTTTAGAGTTCTATTGTTTTAGAACTTCCTAATGAACTCTAGGGCCTCGTTAATCTGCCGACGACGTGATCGTTCGTCTGGGTATGGTACTAAGACCATAGAGACAATCCAGGAAATTCTGCACCGTATGGGCTTGCCAGAGAGATCATCTGTCAGTCATCTCTGGCGTGATGACAGAATTCTTCTTCTGTTAATTTTCTTTGGAATCCCACCTGCCGGGCGCCTAACCAGTCTCACAGATGTTCTCTCACTTTCAGTAAAGAGGATGATCTAATGTCAAAGTCATTGTTGCTGTCATTCCTGGGCACTGTCAATTAAGAAAGCATGCCGCCATGAGAATAAGGTTGAGGCTAACTTCCATGATTTTGACACTGTCTAAGCACTTGAAACGTACATTCTCAAGCATTTCTGGATTTATTAAATTGTCCAATAGAAGTTTCCTCGATTTAGTTATACATATTAAGAAAATGAATATCCGCGCATGGTATTTGAATGGACCGTCAAGCTCAAGTACTTTCTTTAAGCCACCGATGCCTACCCATTTATGAAACATTGCGCAGTATCATGCCAAAGACTCGACATTGCACCAGTCCTCGGTGATAAATATTTTCACATCAGACGCTCAGATTTGCACTAAACGACCATAGAATACCGACTTTGAGGTATTTTACGTAAGTATTAAAGAGTGTACGTTACTTGGTGGCCCGTGGCGTTGTGGATATGTTCGTCGATACCGAGGCATTGGGGCATACGTGTCTAGGTTTGAATTCCATTACCTCTTACGAGTCACTGACAATGGCAAAGAGTAGATATTTCTGTCTTGAAAAGGCTTTTCAAACATAGCCGTTCCGAGTCGGCACAACACGAGTGGTTGGTGAGAAGATAGCTCCTGGCCCTCTACGGGCTATAGCGCCACCCTAATTATGTAGGTTACGTAGTAAACGTGTGACAACATGAACGGAATGCCAATAGCAGACGATACTGCATCAATTAGCAACACCATCTACTTATAGAATCGAAAGACAGCTGAAAAGTGGTTGGGAATCTATACCATCACCCAGTTGGAATAAGACTGTTTCATGTCGTTTGATTATGAGTGACCCTAGCGATTGCACTTGGCGATATGCTTCTACTTATTCCTATTTGTGAAGCGTTACAGTCTGCTGGCATACGTAATAAAACAACTTCTTCTTCTTCGTTGGCGCTACAGTCCGAGGTGGACCTGGGCGTCAACCAACATGCCTCTCCAGCCAGCACGATCTTTCGCCAGCTGCCTCCAGTTGCGCACACCAAGTTGGTTGAGGTCCTTTTCCACTTGTGTGCGCCATCTAGTGCGAGGACGTCCTCTGTTGCGCTGTCCCAATGGCTCGGTGTCGAAGACACACTACGTTCATTTAATCATGCATTTTGTTTATAAGCAAAGACGTGCTAATACGTTTGGATGAAATAAAATATAAAATAAAACGGAATATAATTACTTCCATGTTTGAATAGGTTTCCACCGACTGTTTCGACGACTTCATATCCCCTTCATACATCTCTAATCACATCAAGACTTTCCTGAGGTGTGTACAGATGGCATCGTTAAGCTGACAAATCCAAGCAGATCTAGGTCTCAACCCTATCTCGATATCTGGTTAGCTGCCTCCAGTTGCACAAAAATATTTAATTCTATTTCAACATGTTGCTGCACCGTCCATTCTATCAAACACACACCTATGCACTAGGCTTTGTTAACTGTGTATGTTTATCACCTCATTCTTTCTCGTCTATCCATTAATAGCGTCCTTTCGCAGTATGTTACACCTTCTATTTGTTTACGTCTTTTCTTATTCTTCTTATTCTATTTGTTTACGTGTTGGATCAGTAGCGTCATTTTCCTATTTTGTCTCCTCCTGTTTGTTTTTTTTGCCAAATGGTAAATGTTTTAGCTGTTATTCCTAAAGTGCATGGATGTTCAGACCTAAAGTTCGAACTTCCTCATTGTTGCCCGTCACTGTCGATAATGAGTCGTGGGAGAAACTGCGATTGCGATTAATCGAATTCACTAGCGGATGGGCATACAAAGATTAGAAATCATGGAAATAGAATACGATAGAGTTCAAATCTTTAACTTCGAATCTTGTATTGTGCCGTCGGAGCAAAAGAAAAATAAATAAACGCGAAAGCTTGATTTTCAAAATTCAATGGAGATTCTGTCGATTAACGACTCAATAGGTAGATGGCATTAGACTTCGAGTTAGACAGGCCTCGCCACAGTCAAACAGAATGTCTCACTCTCAGATGGGACAGCTTGAAATTTTGAAAATTGAATTGACACTAATCTGCGACCACGTTCTTTATGAAATATTCAATTAAAAGCAAATACAACAAACCTAAGTTTATGATCGTATAGAGTATAGTACTGTATGTACGCATAGGCCACATCCTGCGAATTCAAATTTCAAGAAATAGTTAAAGAATATTTCCATTTATTAGTATCGCATGAGTTGCACATTTAGTTAGCTGAAATATTCTCATTGACTATTTTCAGCTTTTTCTCTGCAAATCAATCGTATCCTTGCCAACTGGCGAACCACAAACTTAAGACTAGAGAATAAGTAAAGTCTGCTCTGCGAATAGGTTTTATTCAATAGCAACGTTTGCAAAGCTTTCAATTCGAAGGGCGCTCATACGAATATCTTCTTCTTCTAGTGGCACTTCAGACCGGGGTGAACCTCGGTCTCTGCCTAAGCCCTAACCCCTCCAGCTGACACGATCTTTAGCCTACTACTTCCAATTTCGTATACTAAATTGATTTAAGTGTTTCTCCACTTGTCTGCGCCATGTGTTCGTGTCCCAGAGTTTCGTCAAAGAGTTTCAAAGAGTCTTTTGGATGGACAGTGTTGTCCATGCGCCTTAGGGGAATCGGGGGACGTCTGCTAGAATCAGATTCGTGGTTGGATCTTATTCTCCAAAAATCCTCAACTCAAATAGGACCACAGATTTAAGATGGCATTTTAAAATTGCTTAACGATTTTAACATTCTTTTGCGCAAAGTTTGCTTGGTAGAGTCGTGATGGGATCCACAAATTGGCGATTTAGGACATACTAAAATTTTGGAATCTGTACCTGCGTGCAAAGACAGTTCCGTGTTAATCATGTTGACGTATGACAAAACCAGGTGTGCTCTTCATTTCGAGTTGGTATATTCGAGTCACTATATTCGAGTGTAGAAGGTTAACACTAAAGCTTCAACGAGGAATGCCATAATGTGCTGTAAAATCCTGCAAACATTTCTGTTTTTAGATCAGGCTCCAATTTGTTTTCCTATTTAAGTGAGAACAAAAATCATTCCGCTTTTAGCTTTCTGTTGATATCATACATCCAACAATGAAGCTGTCCAGTACACCTTATTTTTCTGAAACCACCACTGTACAGGTCTTCTTTATGCCGATATGTGGTAAATTGCCATGCGGTAAATTTCCCATCAAAATACTGTCAACACTGCTCTCAATAACACCATCATTACACGTGTTAAAGAAGCGCCCATCAAAGAGCCACTGCATTAAAAATTTAAGTTGAACAACCCCAACAAGTTGTGCTATTATTAAGCATGCTTGTTTTCGTTTTATTATTCTACTGATTTAATCCCTCACAATGGAAGTGGTTCACGTAGGTCACACACACGCCTATACTTCCATTGTTTACATTGGTTTTTGCACAAAAAGTAAGGGAATTCAACACGGAATTTAATGGGGCCATAACTAAGATACCAGTTACGTAATGGCAACGGGGTGTGCGCCGCGTCGCTATAAAAAGCTATTGCTTCTGACGATTGCCATAGATAAAAATCGAACTGTAACGTGAGTCCAGCCGTACACTATGTGATATATTAAATTGGGGAACTTTTATCTATTTAGCCGATCAGATATAAAATTGACCTACAAATACGTGAGAACGATTATATCTCATATGATAAATCAATTAATTTACAAACTGTGGGAACACACAATGTGCACATGAGTTCAGGCAATAGACGCATTGGTTAATTGGGGACCTTTCGAATGAACTAGCTTGGGGGAGGTTAGGGTTAGCTTTTGGTAGTAGTTAAGGACATTAGAACCAGACACGCAAATGTGAATGGTAAACGATAGAGACTCGCGTTCTGGAGAGGTAATTAAGCCTGTAAAGAGATCGATAAGGGAGAAGACAGATTAAGGCCCAGGTAAAATCACAGATTATTGACCGATACAAAGCTTGAAAACAGCGATAAAACGAGTTGTGGTTCCATGAAAACGGCGCTACTTGTCAACAAATGGGTCAACTCACGGCGAGCGTTGATCAACTAGCGGTAGTGGTAATGGGCTACTTGAAACCATTCGACTCGTTTCTCTGGGCCTACGTCAAGTCAACTCAGTCACTTTGAACGAGCTCGTCTGGCTACAGAACCCTTAAAAATCTGGCTGTTCATCGACCAGGAGTCTTCTTCTCGCGGCATTTCTCCCTAATCAAACAATGATATCTTCTTCCGGTTGCGACATAGACCCCGCTTCTGCGGCCAGGAATGATCAAAGTCAAATAAATACAAATTTAACTTGATCTCTTAGAAAAGGTTAAATCTTGTAACCGAAATAAACAGCGATTGGCTATGATTATTCTCCGTTCACGGCGCTTGCGACATCAACACGGTACATCCCCGTGTTAATTGGATCTGACAAAACCAGTTCTTTTTTGTAAGTCACCATCTTCCTCCGAGAAGAGCAGTCTGAATCGTGTCGCATGTCAATAAACCAACAAATGATGCGTAGGTTTTTCGAAGACTCATTATTATTTTCTTTTTACCAGAAAACTGCGAAAGCGCCAGGTGCTAACTTTTTGGTTTATCTAATTTATTTCGTTCGTTCACGGCCAAAGTCCACTAAAGCTTGACGCTCTACACGACGCGTTTGGAAGCATCGCTCTATGCTGCTCACGTGGTCTCTGCTCTGGACATAAGGATCTCAGTATTGTATCACGAATTTACATATTCAAGGTTTGCGTCATGCATTTTGTGTGGGTTTAGGAGCAATGAGTAATAATCGATGAATAATCAATTCTCAAGGTGAACCTCAATCCGAGCCAATTGTCATTGGTGACGATAATATACGATTTGGCCGCAGATAAAATCAGCAGCCAAGGGCAATATATCATTCAGCCGTAAATAATTGCTCGCCGGAAATATGATTTATTAGGCCTATTAACTCGAAATGAGCATGGATTACGCTTGTCTGCAGATTTTGCATGGATTTTGATAGATTTGATCGCGATATGTGATTTCACGGCTTATACAATTCGATAATAACCTAGCTTGTGCATGCTCTCTTGGGTGTTTGCCCTTAAATCACCTATAATATCGTAAAAAAATAGGCTATGCGAAAGATTCTTGCAGATACCTTATACAAACTATAATTGAACTAAATCAAACTGTTGTTAACGATAAAAACCGAACAATTTTGGAAGATGTAGAAAGGTTAAGATTGACTGCTTACGAGAGTGTCATCGGTGGGTGTGGGTAACTGGAGGTTCGTTAAATTGGTAAGTCCATTATTTGGTAAGTCCATCCCGGCCTGTATAAAGGAGAAGTGGTAATTGACGTTTGAGGTGCGATTTGATGAATTTTATAATATGGGTGGCGCTACAGCCCGTAGAGGGCCAGGGCCTAGCTTCTCAGCAACCACTCGTGTTATGCGTGCTATTGTTTTCTCACGGTTGGAAGGGACCTACAATTTTATGCCGACTCCGAACGGCCAAGTTTGAGAAGCTTTTTCTAGACAGAAGTACTCTTTGAGCATCGTCAGGGACTCGAAAGAGGTTTTACTTTTGTCGCACAGAGCAGGAATTGAACCTACGACCTCGAGGTTGGGGTCGACGCACGCCACGGGCCACCTTGGAGAATTGGAGAATGAAAGTTTTCAAAATGTTTAGTGGGAGGAAAGAACTTATTCGGGAGCTAAAATTTCGGGAAAAAAAAGAGGGAAAATGTTGTCAATGTCAATGTTGTTGAAATCCTCCAAGAATGTGCCTTAAACCAATCTTGAATACATCTATAAGCAACCGGAGATGACCAGATCTGGCTTCAGTACTGGTCATCAGAGATTGCAGCGGTTAAGAGAGATTGTCTGTTATCTTGAAATGAGTTAGAGTCATACACATATGTACTTTAAGTTCAGTTCTGTTCGAATTAACTTTTTGAGATCAGCAAACATGTGCAATTAATGGCTGTATTTCTTGTTCTTGCATTTGATGATGACCGGCTCTTGTCAGCGATGGTCGTATGGCCTCACCTTGCAACGATGTTTATATTCTCGCACGAAATATCTAAAAGTAATCATTGCACAACAAACAGTCACTTTAGCTTTGCCCTCGAACAGCTTAAAGTTATCCCTTTTTTTGCTTAACTTTTCACTGCTCTCCTTTTCTCGAAAATAAGTCAATAGATGGATTCAATCTCTCTGCAAACACAGTACTTCATTATTACCACAAACTAGTGAATTTACATATCACCACAGATCATAGTCCAAAGGTGTGATATCACATGATTTTAGGGGCAAATTCACGAGCCCACAATTGACGAGATACTGAGAGATGATACTCTTATCAAATTGATTGCTTTGCTCAATGTGTGGCATGTATAGGACGTCAAGTCTTGCTTTCTCCACGTGCCAAGGCCATTCAATTTGAGAATGAAGAGTTGTGTGATAACAGATCAATGAATGAACGAACACAGAAAATGTGGGTCAATGTCAGTAAACCATAACATGCAGTCACTTTTCGTACCGGTCGGCTAAACTTATGCATTTTTTTTTGTGGGTGTGGACATTCATCCGGAGGAGAGATACAATCATTCATCTCTATTCTCTACATTCCTTGCATTCATATTTACAGATTCAAGTTGAAGTTGCCTACAAATCGCTTCAATAACTGAGGAACCGTGTTGAGTGCTGAGATCAGTGTTGCCGATTTTTTGAAAATTTGTCGATTTAAGTAAATTAATCCCAGACACCCCAGGATACGACGCACAGACCCAAAATGGCACTTGGGAAAGTAATCCTCCGATCATTTAAGCGAGCTGAACAAAATCAGCGTAACCATTGGGGGTTTGTATTAAGCCACAATCAACTTCAGTGTTTAAAAAAGTTCAGTTTTGCACCTTATGTGACCTCATGAATACTATTCTTAAGAAAATCATGAAAATTCACAGCCCAACAACACGATCTTCCAGAAGTCCGATGATAATTACCCACGGCAGCTGGATTTAACAATCATCAGTTTTTAAATCAATCGCAGCACAACTCCGCTTGCCAACCGCTGTTTGTGTTCAGGAGGCTATTGAGGGATATAGGGTCGTTTTTCGAAGTATGCATATTTATAGAAGACATTACTCATCCCAGACCTGTTGCACGACCTAGAGGCAACTACTGTAAAAGCAAATTAAGATTTCCTTGATCTAATCGAATTTCCTGAGCAATTTAGTTCGGCGAGCATTGTGATGCTGGAGTAACCACGAACTAAACAGGCTGTTTAATGACATGGACCTATCCAGACGTCTAAGGATCAAACCTGTTACGTGATTAGGGCATTTAGATTTCATGAACCTTCGAATCCGAGGCATTGGGACAATGCAACAGAGGAAAACCACAAGACGGCACAGACAAGTGGAGATGGACCTCAACTGCTAAAACTAAAGACAACACTACGTGAAGAGTCTTAAGACTCCATCTCAGATAATCAATCTCGTGCGTTCCTGTCTTTTTTTAAAAATTAACAAGTCATAAGCCCTTTTCAAAACAGGAAAGTGAGAAGAGAGTGCATTGCGACGGATGAAGGCTACTTTTCGTATTCGGTTAGTGTTTTCTAATAATAATGTAATTTGAAATTATTCACCACATATCAATTGAGTTTCCTTTATGTGAATACATTTTTGTGAATAATAAGCGAAAAGCACGCGGTCGATTCTATGTTTCTGCACGTTTATTGATACCGCTCCGAACTATAGCATAGAAAAAAGAAGCGAGCACCAATTGGTTGTATGAGCAGGAGTAATTCAATTCGAGCAGTATAACAATGAACCTGTCTTGGCCTAATTGTGGCCACTCTCTCAAGGTAGAGTTCGCAAGAAGCTAACCTTCTTCTTCAAGTGGCGCTACAATCTTGATGTCCACACTGTCATCTCACGAGTGGAAGAGTTGTAGGTATGCCAATTCGAAAAAGGCAACACTTAAGAAGTTTCAGATTTACATTCTGTCTTTAATTCCAAAGAAGTGCTGCCGTAAAAATCGAAGTTATTGCGTCAGAAATTAAACTCTGGACCCCCACTACCCTGCGGCTGTTTTAAGCACTAAAATATTCAATGCCACCTTTACCTTTCTCCCAACTCTTCAGTTCGCATTGTTGTGATATTCCATTCATTTTTCAATTGAACGTAAACACAAGTTTACTGACCGCACTTCAGGGCACGCGCAGTACAAAGAAAAAGAATCTAAAACAAAATTGACCTAGACTCAATGGCCGATGAGTCTTTGTTCGTTCCGAAAGGCGATATGCCCTAAAAATCACAGCTACGCAGTGGCAAAGCTTGGGAAAAAAGAAAACTGAAGATTAAGACGAAATTCAAAACAAATAAGATTAACTGCTCGGCTAATCTATGAAATCCAATTTCATCCGATGAATTTATTAAATTTGTCATTTTAATTAATGATTATCTTTATTTGACAGAATTTCTTACTGTTATCGGCTTTATTTTATCTGCATTTCTTATCTGATCTTATCCGAAGAGAAGTGTAAAGTGTACGATGGGACATGTCTTGCCGAAATTTTGACTTGACAAGTACATAAAGCATATTTTTTTGGAATTAATCCAATATTTGCATAAACTGATTATTCCCAGTGCTCAGCTCAGCTTATGATGATGTGGTGCTGACTTGTTTTCTTATTTGTACAATAAAATAATTTGTTTTTTTTTTCTGTTTTCGACTGCTTTTTGCAAACACTTTGTACTTATCAGCAAACAAATACTTAGATGATTCCCTCAGTTATCTCCTCACTAAAGCTTAAAAATCCCAAGGAAATAAAAAAAAAACACAAAAATTCATTATCGTTCAGATAATATGAATCCGAATCTCGGGTATAAATTAATTTTACAATTGAGCTAATAATTGACATGAATTAAGAACACAATATGTGTGCACTCCTCATAACAATGAAGGAAAAGCTAAAACAAAAGCCGAACAATTAAATTATTAATAACCACAAGTTTATTGACTCCTCAAGAAAATTAATCAACAACAGAGTCTAGTCTGGGCGCAAATTTTTCCTAATACCAATCGTATACACATGAAATGCATTCTTAAAATATATCGCCTTCATACATGTGACTGCAGTGGAGTTTTCTTTGCGTCTGCTTGAATTTGTTCTCTTTGTACACTGCCATACCCGTGCGTTGGTATGAGTGATGAATGAATGTTTCTGTTTTGTTTGTATTTCAATTTATCATGCGTACTGCATAGTATCGTGCAAGAAATGTTACAGAAATACATCAGGTATGTTCAGCTCATGTTACATTATGTTGTTAAAACAATGTCAACAGTGATAGGCTGCACACTCTGCTCCATATTTCTTATCTTGAAAAATAAAAGGGTTGATGACTTTCCCATACAACATGCATTTGTATATTTTATTTAATCTTTGTTCTTTGTACTGTGTCAGTTGATAGATAGACGCACTTTGTTATATTTCATATTCTTTGTAACTTTTCAGATTGTTCACAGAGTTGCATTGTGGTTTGAAACAGAGAATTGGCACAATGAATAAGAAATTCAAATAAACCTTATGAAGAATGCACAAAAAGTACACTGAGACCCACCAGCTCCATGTTCCTCCTTTCTTGAATTTGTATCCGAAACATCTACACTTCATATGACAGTGTTGCCTGTCATCGCATATGCTGCAACAGACAGACGTCGCAAAGGTAAAGACACACATTACGAAATCCATCCAGCAAATCCAGAAGAGCACCACACGAAGAGATCCAACACATGAGTGATGAAAGGCAAATAACCCCTGTTCGACCACGCTACAAATGTTACTTATTCGATCGGCGCCGAATGGAAATATTTCAAGCAACTGCAGCCTCTGCAAATGCTTTGAATGCGTGTTATTTTTAGAAAATGTTGAAACTGGCGACTTGTTGCAATTACATACACGCGCGCATACAAGAAAAGTAAAACAACATCTACATGTATTTAAATAATTAAGTATTGCGCCCTTTTTTCCGGTTGCAACTGAAAGGTTATCTTCGTAAATGCACCCGTATCGTCGTAGGATTTGCTTTCACCAAATCACAATCATCCAAGATTAATTCATTTGGCCATTGCTTAGCAAATCAGAAAAACAGAAAAACCGATCAACCTGGATTATAACGACTTGTAAACTAGTTTAAATTTTGGACCCTGTATTCTAAAAAGTGACTTGCATTGAAAATCTGTGCTCTCCCAAGGCTAAGTGAAGTTAAATCAAGTTTACAGTCAGTACACACGAGCTCGCGGTGGGTTGTTTCACATTTCCATCTATGTGGCATAATACTGAAAGGAAACTCTTGCAGCAGCACTTATTTAGCGACAGCAACAAGCACAACACTCTTTAAATTCATGAATACACTTGCGTTCACGTGTGCGACCGAAAAAAAAATAAAATAAATAAATGTTTGAATTGATCGAACGCGATCGAAATGAGCGTTGAGGAGCACGATCGATTGATGATGAAACGATGGCTAAGTCTATCTAAACCCGAAATAAATGATTCTTTCTGTTCGATATTTGTTTGAGAAAGCCCCGGCACGGCGGCACAGCGTCTTACCTGTAGTGATGCTATGTGCGCAAGTTGTTCTCTCGATAAAGATCAATGAACATTCGCGTGTTCAGGTAGGTATATGATGTGTGATGTGTGATGTGTTTCGATTTGAATATTAAAACCTTAACTGGATACTTTATCTGTTGATTCTTATATAAACCAAACACATTTCAGATCCGAATGGTTATCACTCAAATAAAAATCAGCTTCGTATTTGTACACCACACAGGGCACACAGCGTGTATGGGTGTTATTCTTCTTGTAGCAACACTTGTATGTACTGTATAAATATATAAATGCGTACGTGTATGACCAGATCGGCTTAAAAAGTAACGACAATGAAGAGGAGAAATATACTCGTAATGTATGCACACATATAGTATTTTCTCTTTATGTTTGTTTTTTTTTTCTTATAATTTTTTTTTTTTTTTTGCTCAGTCACAGTAAGAGAAACGAAATCAAAATTTTGTTAAATTAATGTTAAATTCGAAACTGAAGAGTAACTTGAATTTTTGTGTTTAAACCGAACTCCGTTCACAGCCAACCGATTCAAATGCCAGTCTATAGATAACTGACTAAAAAAGTATCGCTTCAAAAGGAAACTACCGATCAGAGAACATCGAGACCGAGACCGCGACCGAACCGAACCGACGAATGGGCACAGCACATAGCACAGCGAAGAGTTTCATTTCGTTCGTTGGTTATCTTGAAAAGTTAATTCCAAAAATACCAAAACCAAAATGTCCACATGTTTTCTCTTCTTTTCGTGTATTTACGTTATTTTTATATATATTGGCTCTTTTATATGATTTTTGTTTTGTGATTTTCCTTCGGTTTTTCTTTTCTTTTTCTTCTTTTTTTTTTTGCTCTCGACTATTTCTTTGATTCTTTTTGGACTATTGGAGTTTTGAAAAAAAAAAAAAAAAGAAGTCTATCGTCTGCTGAACTAATAAAGAAAAGTCAGTGTCACAACGTGGCTTAGTCATAGGATATACATGATATACTCGTCTGCATGTACACATGTACATAAGTAGATCTTTTTTGGATTTTGGATTTGGGTACGTTAAGAATGTTTTTTTTATGACAGTTTCAAAACGACATAGTATATCAGCCCTAGACGAATAATTTATTACGCACCGGGTGTGTAAGAGAGATGTGATCTGATAAAAAAGAAAACGATCGGTTTTTCGCAGAATCATTTCCGGATGTTTTGGTGTAAGCTATTGGCTCACACTTTATGAACATAAACCGGAAGAGAGTAGGTGCTGAGAAGGCATGGCCCGTGTAATTTCGAAGAATTAGGTCAATTTGGTTTTTAATCCATGTTTGTTATTATACAGGTGAGACACACATAAATATACAAAGACGTAAATAGAAAGGTTGAAGACGTTGCCTGCTTCATAGGTTAGGTTATGTTAGGTTAGGTTATGGTGGTCAATTCATAAGAGAGACGCACAAAGGGGGAGGGTTACTCCTGGTTCGACCACGTGGTGTTTTATATACATACCAGTTGCATCTTTGAATGAAGCAATATATGGAATGGGTAGTTAGCTGAAGTTGTGACGATTGCTAGATGAGTGGTAATTTGTTTATCAAATTTATGTACTCATGCTTACTAGCTAGACAAGAATACTTAAAAGTGAGCCAATAAAGTTAACAATTGTACTTATTTCTGACCTGATCATGCTGTGTTTGTCCTCTAAGCAGTTCCAATGGTCTTTGCCTTTAGAATTTGTACAATTTCGATTACTATTCAATTTTTGTGGCACTCTTTACTAAGCTGCGCCGCCGATTTTTGAACTTCAGTGCATTTAACAAATATTAAGGGAACCTTAGTTTAGCTGTTTTGAGTTTTGTAAATAAGAGTTTAAAATAGTAATGACAATTGTTTGTTTTACTATTTAGGTAAAATTAAATCCCAAACATAAAATCATAATCTGTGGGCGTTCTCCCGGACCACAAGTGGTTAACGGTTAAACCAACCTGCCTCTGATGTCAAGAAATCGATTGATGCTTCAACGATTCCAGCAGAAAAATGTGACGGGTACTACATTGAAGTTTCGTCGCTGAAAGTTGCTTTAAAACTGATAGCCAAGTGTTGAATAGGTGGTGAACAAAAAGGAACTGCCTTGCATCTTCTCATTCGATCAGTCTGAACTAGTCTCGTGGAAGGCTGTGACCATGAATACTTCACAAGCATTTTTTTATTAAATGAATACGCAGTGTAGGCCAGATAAGGCTAATCAATGTTAACCATGAGTAATTATTTTCAATAACCTGCAAGTTCCATTTAAATAGTTGCAGGGTCAAAGCAAGCAGGACAGTTGATCCTGTACCATCGACTATAACTCATCAGAATCTATGGCCAAGCGAATTTGTCCAACCACTTGTCGGGGGTACGCCAAACGGTCACCTAACTGACAGAATTGCATACGTCTAGAAAATCGAAGACGGGGGCATTCGTGTCACGTAACCAAACCATTGATTCATTGCCTTTTGTGTTCGAAGTAGCGACGGCTCAACACTGAGTTCCACACGCACTGCCTTGTTACACAACCCGTCACTGTAAGATCCCACTTGCGATCTTATTGGATGGGTCCTTACCACCACTCCATGACGATAGGTGAAACACTGATAGCCGATAATTTGAATTCGACACCAAGGTCGGGTTCTTTGATTACAAGAACATCTAAGATAATTATTCTTTTTTCCATTTTGCATGTTACCTATGCATGTATGCGTTCTTTGAATTTATTAACCGCAAGACCACAGGCACAGAATATTCGTTTTACACAATTTTCATCATTCCAAGTGATTATGTCAACAAGCAAATTTGTAGATTGTGGGCTTTCGAAAATTCAAGGGTGTTGGTCTATTTGGTGCGGTGTCATGATCCCTTATCGCCGAGGATGTATCATCGAGCTAGAAAACAAGTGGACCTGCACCATGAAGTTGATAGCTCTTCTTTGACACATAAGTGATCACTTACCCGCGAGACAAACATTTCAATAATAGTTAGATTTACTTAATAGCTGTGGTTACTTATGCACCATGTGCGGGGGCTTTTAATTACAGCAAATTATAAATGAAACATTTCTTTATCTAAACATACGTCCTTGGCGGCTCACTTATTGTGTGAAAAATGAAATATGTGTTCGATGGAATTTGGAAAAAAAGAAAATGGGCTTAGCCAGGTGTCTACAATCCGCTGCGCAATTCAGGGAGTCAAACATAGATCCATCCTGAAGGGTCGTCGTACGCATAAGTGGATTAAATATAAAGTCCAATTTCACCACGAAAATGAAGAGAGAAAAATTCCTAAGAACATACTCCAAACTAACATGAGTTTATCTGCACTTGACGTCAAGGACTCACACGACGCTAAACTCAGCACGAGTGAAAAATGAGATAGGTGTAGCTATGCTAACAGTTAATAAAAACGAATGATCAGAAGGTAAACAGTTTGTGTTATTATAATTACCAGGAGATTAGTACAAACATCTAACTTAAGAAACGTGATGAAGCCTCCATTCTATATGAAAGGTAGACTTAGTTCCAAACACAATCCCCGACGATTTAGGGCGATTCGGAAATTTCTGTTTTTCCCCATAATTTCACTAAGGGTACCACAACAACTGTCAAGCATAGTCCAGTGTCCAAGAGTTAGTAAGCAATGAGTAAGTTTGAATTAGGGAGTGTCCACTGTATGTTCCTTGCCTTTTGGGTTGCATCTCCACGGACTAAACGTTTGTCTGTAGCAATGAGCTGTGAATTTCAGTTATATCTTATAGAAAATAAATAATAATACTAATCTAAACATAACCCCCTGCTCATTAATTTGAACGAATCTCTACCGTTTCCCTTTTACTTTTGATGGTGATATCCAGTCTAAGAACTCATCGTTTTCTTCGGCTGGAAAGGACCTCACATTGTACGTACTTGAAAATCTTGGTCCCTAATCCGTCTGCATTTGACGACCTCCGAATGCAAGGCAATCAGTTGTCTAAAAACAAAATATTTCTTACATGGTGAGGAAGTTTACCTCACTCACGTCTTCCTAACCGATAGCAAGGCCCTTTCCCCTGACGTTCGGTTGAAGAGTCCGCATGCATTCGGTGTCAGTATGCACTGAAGGTGTGTGTCGGTCTAGCTCAAGAACGAGTATACATAGGTAGCTCTTGTTTACTAGAACTATTGCCGACCAGTCAGTGGAACAGATCTTTCACCACGATTCGTGGTGTGAGTTGAACCTTGGCAGAGATCTCTTTCAAAGCGAGCCAAAAGAAACCAAATATTTTCGCCAACAGTTGCGGAAACATTTCGTAAAGTTCCCACTGCTTCCGATGATCATCAAGTGTCTTCTTCTCCCACTACTCTTAATCGATCAGTTGTTTTTTCGTGACCGTTTCAGACAGGTTTGTGATGATCAAACTTAGCGCAGTTAGTACACACGTGTAAACGATTCTCAATCTGATTCATATTTAAATTTGCAAAAAAAAAAAACAAACAACCACAATTATTCGTTTAGAAGCAATCTCAATGTCAACCACCGCTATTGAAAATGCGATACGAAAAGGTCGCCACCCCTATCACGATGTTGGTACTTGACTGGCAACTATCATACCACGAAACGTGTAGATTTCCTTGATCGACTTAACTTCTAAGAGAAAGGGGACGATTTGAACAGCATTTTGCACATTTGACTGGCCTGCATTTCTTATGAGATGCCAATAATCGAAAATGGAATATGTGTCCGGAGGAACACGGGAGCATTCGGTTCTTAATTCAATACATTTTTCGACACACGACAAGCAATAAATCAAGATGTGTTACATGTTAAATAATCACGCGAAGTCGACGCTTTGCCAAGTGAAAATCAGCAACAACTACCAGATTTTGGTGGAACCTACAGATTTATACCGATTTTGATAACTTTTGATAACTCTTACTCGACAGCCGAATAACTGCAGAGCCCTTTAAGAACACGCTCTTGATAAATGAAGATTCGTTATATCAAAGAGAGATATTATTTCCTCCAAAAGCAAGGTTATTTCTGGATGTAGATGGGACTCAAAGACTGCCGTCTGCTTCTTACCGAAACGGCGGACTATTATACATATACTACGAACTAGCTAGAATGGGCACTTATTCATACACTTCTTGTCCTTGCCTATCACAACTGCAAAACATCTTTTCTCTAGCATCTATCGTAGGTCAGTATGCATCACTATCAAACAATTGTGTCCTCCTCTCATTTCAAGGCAACTACACAGTCTGATAAGAAAGACTTTCAGAACTTTTATCGAGCCCGTCACAGGGCACTGCGCCATTGAAAGTCACACCTCAATGTCCCTGCAATGATTTAGGCAGAAGTTGCGGAGACGATGAAGCGGAGGATACAATTGTGAAGATTGTGCAATGCCACGCGTTCTCCTCACGATGCAGTGTAGGGGCTTCCTTCTTAAGCAACCCAGCTTAAGTTACCTTCATTGTTTTATCAAACTCGTCAACTGTTTTATGGTATATCAGCGACTACAATTTGCGTGCTGTACTCACCACTTACTTCTACGGAAAGCACTGGTTTGCATTTGCATGAGCGGGACGTTAAGATGCACGTCATCTGCTACACCTTACCAAGTAGCCAGGACAGCATCGAGACATTTGACGCTTAGGCAGTCCTCCAGAAAAGAAAACTTCTTTAGCAACATTCCTTTTAGATTGAATTGGATCAGACTTGCAAACAGACGCTGGACGATTTTCCATAAATGTACGCAGACTAATCGATGGTATCTCTAAACACCAGCCAACCGCAACACCGCTTTTAAGGCAAATTAGACGCCGATTAAAGTGGTACTGTCCTGTCTCTAAGGCAGTGTAATTGTCAAAAGGAGCACCACTCTCTTTGTTGGACAGCCAGGACCTCTTAAGGAAAGAGAGACACCTTATTCTGGAACACTGCGACATATCGGCTTATTGCAGAGTTGTTTAACTAGATGTGGCACGACTTCTCATCTCACACCTTCAAGCTCCTCGCTACAGGCTACAATCTTCATCTTCTTCTGAAAATGAACAAATAAAACTCCCATAAGCATCTGATCCTGGCGGACATGACAGGAATCGAGCGTAAGTAAATGGTGATTAGACCAGATTTGAAAAGCAGACAAAAGTATATTTACTTTGCTTTCAGTGGGATTTTAACTTACGACCGCTATATACAAGGGGAGAAACTCAATCAATCGGCGCTATTAAGCCGTTTGAAAAATACTTGCTTACCTCGGCGTAAGGGAAATCCCTTCATACTAAACAGTTGCTAAGGAGACAATATGTCCAGTGAGAGAGTTCTACACGCGAGAACAACACACTTCATTGTTGAGCAGCATTAAAAAAAAAAAAAAAAACTCATTAAGCAACGATATTTATTTCTTCGTTCGTCGAAACTGTGGTTCACTATACCCACAGTGTGCTTTTTGAGAAACAATTGCATCCTCACAGTATCAGATCTTGAGCTGAAAATGGTCATGTAATAAAATTTAATGGTGACACATGACAATTAATTTTTTTGTACCGATAAATCCGGACGACATTTGTTTTCAATAAGACGGCGCCACATGCCATGCAGTCCAAACGACTATTAAAATACCGAATGAGTCATTTCCTGGTCGTGTAATTTCCCGTCTGCATTTTACCAAAATGGGCTGCACAAATAACAAATAATGCAATTTGAAAACGTGGGACAGTTTTCATCGGAATTTCTTCAAGTCCGCTCCGCATGTCATGACCACCCATGCTCTGGAGAAGCAACTCGATACACTGCCCAAATCAACGAAATTCACCCGCATTTACTTAAGAGAGTCATGGAAAATTCCCACAAAAAAGGGCTCGTGTGCCTTCCCAATGGAGGTCATTTACCCGTATGCAATAACCCTAAGCGGTGAAGTCTCCATCAGGCGGACAGTGACCGTGTCACCGCGCCGACTCTGGAGTAAGACCTACAAATTCAACTTGAACACGAACACGATCGTGTGCACGTGTAGTTTCTGGCAAAAGAGAGCGCTCTCAAGAGAGTAAGCAGAAATGATCTGAGCTACCAAATACCTATAAAGTTCTGTCCAATTGCTTCAATAAGTACAATAGTGGAAAAATAAACAAGTGGTGACAGGACCGCCGGACGACGGTTGGTGAGTTGAAAATGGGCAACTAATGGGTGACCAAATAGCTTTGATAGCTTTTCGAATTATTATATTTCAGCGACTGTTAAAGGCTGTAGGCTCCGTTGTTTTTCTCCCTGGATTGCCATAAGATTTCTGGTTTATTAATTTAGGTATGTATTTGAAAAGAAAAAGTCTTGGAATCCGAAACTGCAACCCAACAGAGAACGGAGAAGGACTTCAGCCAACTTGGTGTGCGAAACCGGAAACAGCTAGCCATAGATCTAGCTAGTTGGAAAGGCTTGTTGGTTGAGGCCCAGGTCCACTCCGGACTGTAGCACCATACAAAGAAGAAGAATATTTGAAAAGGAATTCTGGTAGATCTTATAGATTTTCTATCGTGCTGTTTCCTAAACGTTTCAGTCCGACTTTCGATGAAAGATCTGCACCTTTCCAAGTAGTGGATGAATAGTTGTTTCGACTTCCTCATCTGCGGAGTAGTGATATGGAACTCACAAATGTCCTTGCATCATTCTCTAAAGGGCAGTGTATGGAAGGTTGCCCTCTTATATGATTCGGAGTAAACGATAAGATAGTATTACTCTATTTTATAAGAAAATTATTGGTTTAGATGCCCATCTATCTATAAATCTCCTTCATCGATACTGATGGCATCTTGTCTGTCCCTTCGGCGGCTATTCCATTGACTGGACCTCACATAGACTGATATCGCATTTCACGGCATACACCAAAACTGTATCATTTTTCTTGTCCTCATTTTTGTTTTATTTTTAATTCATTACTTACATGCTAGACAAAAATGCTTAAAACTAGCTGAACTAACTTAACAAATGTTCTTACACCTAACCTTCTGACCCTATACTACTCTAAGCTATTCTTATTTTACATCAGTTTGTGCGCGTATCCCATGATGCCATGTACAACGTGGTTCTGAAAATTATAGTTTCACACTTCCTGAAGTTGATAATCAACTTCCAGTCGTCGCAAAATCGCCGAATTTGTTGGAAGTCACCTTGCATCAAGATATTTATTTCTTCGACCTTCGGACCTGATCTGTACGCCACTAAATCGTCGGCGTACGCAATTATGTGCGGCATTGAACCTATCAGATCTGCAGTGAATATGGAAAACAGGATCGGCGAATCAACCGCTCCCTGTTGCAGACCGTTTTTGATGTCAAAGACCGTGGAAGAAGTTACATCGCCACTTTTCACGACGAACTTTCTACCTGTTATCATGTCATAGATCATGTATAGCAATGGTTTACTTATGCCGAGCCTGACCACCTTGAGGAAGAGGCCCTCCAACCAGACGGTGTCGAACCCTTTCTCCAAGTCAATCAGGCAAGCACCCGTGCATTGTTTTTTGTCTCTATTCCATTGGATGTCGGACACCAGTTTACCAAAACTGTATCATCTTGGGGTTAGTATGATGTGGCCGCTTGGTAATTTATAGATGATTGCCCTGAATTACTTTAGCATCTGCCTGGAATATATTGCAATGGATAGGTAGTAAATACACAGATTAGTTTCCGATTGTATCAGACGCCAAATCATCTCTATCTGGGATGGTTTTTGGTTGTGTAGATGATTGCCGAGTGTCCTCAGCGGCTCAAGTGTTTAACTGTCCTATTGCCGACTATTTGTTTCCCAAGAATGTCGATCGGAACAGACAAAGCATGGCAAGAACCAAACAAAATATTTAAATAAAATTTGTTAAGTATCCAAACCATAAATGAGCGTGATCGTTTGTTTGAGTAAGGACTTCAAGGTCTAGTTGGCAAGTTTCCATCCAGAAAGAGGACGAACGTGGTATACTTTCTAGACATTTCTTCCGCTTCATAATTTTCTAGAATGTCACAGTGTCCCAACACTCATAAGTTGGATGCCCAAATAATCCGACATGGCGATAAGAGACTGTTGATGAAAGGCTTTGGGTTTAAAGTGAATGTGCTCAGAGATTTGATCGCTGTTAGAACAGGTAACTAGGATGATAGAGCACTGAGTGGTTTAGCCACGTATTGAACTGAAATGCACGATTGGATTTTCTTTAGTTTCTTTATATCCAACTTAATGATCTAGTCGTTTAAGAGAACTACGATTACAGAGTTCAGTGAGTTATATTTAAGAATCAATAAAAGAAAATCAATAAAAAAGTATAATATGCACACCAAATTGCCGCACACCCTTTACGTGGCAAAAATCCAGGATTTGCTTATGAATAAGCCCCTATTGTAAACCTTTACTCACCTGCCATCCACATACACCACGTGAATTACGTCTGTCAAAAAAACGCACCTCGGAGCACAAGTAATAAAATTCAAAGTGTCATCCCGCCGCGTCTAGACAATCATTTCACTCAGTCGCGAACATTAAAAAACAGCCAGTCCCATAGGAGTAATTACAACAATGTCCCGAAACTGATGGAAGTAAATGGCCTACTCCAAGAAACATCAGCACGATCTACCTGTTTGTTTCTTTCCTTTCCACAATCCATTAATGAGGGATAAACCTTTTTGTCCGTTTCCTTTCGAATTTCATAAGTGAATGAAAAACATTTAGTGCCACGATCGACTATTAGAGAAATCCTTAGTCATTGTTGTTAAAATGTTGAGTGTCAAATACCTGTTTGATGCGACACTACCGGCTAACTCTTAATGGATTTCTGATAACAATGAATTCATTATTTTGGCATGCAAAACTAGTTTTATTTTCGACCTGCACTAATCTCTAACAAATGCCTCTCTTCTTAAATAGAACTCAACTAATGTGGTATCGCTAGATTGGGAATGATGTCATCTTCTGATCAACTGCATGATCGTTTTTGATTATTGTTCAATTATCACAAGACTTTTTTCTGCCTAGTATCGTAGACAGCTGAGCACAATTCTTCCAGTGATCAAAATCGAATTGCCTTTTGGCCCGAGGTTCAGTATCCCTTTTCTTCTCGAATCTTATTCTAAGACACTCTAATCTGGATAATTTGTGTCCATAGCCGAGCCAGTTAGGTGGATCTTTGTGGCCCGACGTCCACGCCTTGATACAGTTCATAGAGCTCTCGGTTAGTTCTTATTCTCCGATCAACTTCTTGCAGACGGGAACAGACATCCGACGTACATTATTCAATCAAACGCAACCGAAATCAAGTCAGTTGTGACTGGCTGACTGGAATAAGAGTTTGTATTTTGATCTTTCGAGCCGGAAGTTCTTTCGACAAACCAAAGGGCGATTCTTCTTCGGATCGTGGTAAGCATAGTGTCGTTTGTGAAATTCAAGTTGGCCCCAAGATGGAAACACTCCATTCCTATCGCAAAGTAAGCTGTCGAACCTAATGTTTTCTCCGAGATGATGCCTGACGGAGCGATTCTTGCTCGACATACGTCGTCATTTCCGCATTGACCTGAAGACCAGCTCATTTCGCCTGCTCTTGAACTGTCATAAAAACGTCCACTCCTGTGTGGCATGAGCGATTTTTGTGCAGTCTACAGTTGGACTGTCTGGTAGAAGATAGTGTGTTTCGTCTTTACAGCAGCACTGTAGCGGGCTGTAGCGCCACCCATATTATTATTATTATATTATTATTATTATTATGATCGTATGGCTTATATGGTCACTAGAGTAAAAATAAAATATAGTGAGACTCAATATTCTCGAGCCAATGAAGAAATAGATCATGACGCATTACTGCCCTAAGAATCAAACAAAAAATATTGATCTTATGCCAGTACACCCTTCAGATCTGCCTAAACACACAAACAATGAATGAAACGGAATTCAAACAACAACAAAAACATGATGTGAGTTTCCAACAGAACGTTTTGTTTGCAATATTATCTGTGCAAGCTGGTGATTGCGCAGCACAAAATTGATTGATCTGTGTGCTCAAAATTGTGCCCAATAAATTGACATCGATTTGCATATCAATCGGGTAATCGACAGTAGGTCTTGCATCATCTTGTCAGCACGTCTGTCATGACGTGACGTCTTCGGCAACTTTGATAACAAGTATTTTCAATCTATCTGACGCATGGCATTGAACATATGCTACCAAATGGATGTGTGCTCCATTTGGAAGCTGATTAATTAGCGCCACACTCTAAAATCTCAATCTCGATAAATCAACTTACCTGAGTTACTGAAGTAACTTGAATTAATAAGAAAAGAGTTGAAATAAAAACCATCACATCCGACGGGAATGATACGACGATCTTGTTAACAGGTACATAAGCTTCCGGCTATGATGAGTGAGATCATGGAGGTTGCCCTGAACAAAGTTCATATGTAAATACCCCTCTTAGCCCTTTCCTGTCTGTCAACCAGCGCTAAGTGCTTGGGCATCAAAAAAGATCCCAAATAAACGTAAAAAGCGAGTTAAGAAAGCATACATACCTTTTCACGCCTGCAGTAAAATGTAGAATCTCTAACTTCCATAGATTACTAATGTAGTGATCGGCCCAAAATTCCCCTTAACTTGATTCCTGGTCAGTTACATGAGAAGGCCTAAGTAGGCATCTACCCTTCAGATTAGCTTGGAGAGCAGTTGCACATAGGACTAAAAATAGTCAAGGAAAATATCTCCAGACACTTTTATAAAAAAGCAAACCATAAATGGGCCAGACTGACAAGATGTGCAGTTAGCAAAAATAGTTTATAAATTCGGATGAGATAGGAAGGAATTTCGGATTCGGATGAATCCGCCATGGGGTCGAATATGGTACTAGTTCAAGATATGTCGATTCGTGGTGGTGGATGGTGGCTTTATAGCCAATGCCCTTGAATCTCGACGCCTGCATTCGATCCCTGGTTTGTATAGCAAAAAATAATTTTCACGGCCCCATTTCTTTCGAGTCACTGACTATGCTCAAAGAGTAAAACTGTCAAGAGAAAGCTTCACAAACTTGGCCATTCGAAGACGGCATAGATATATATGTCTCTTCCACTCGTGAAGACATATTTGGAAACAATTCCGCATAAAACACGAACACTTAAGCCGAGCTATAGCTATGCTGATTAGCCACTGAAAATGTTACCTGGAGAACCCAATTTATTTGTCCAACTGCAAGCATTAATCTATTAGTCACCGTTTGGGACTTAACTAACAAGTCAACCACTCGGGATAAGCTTGAGACTCTATTTCGGATTCACTCCGGCTATTTGAATGATGTGCTATTCCATACATAATAACATGAATGTATCTTCTAAATAATGTCTGAAGGATCCTTGTGTACTGATTTTAACCTTGACTAATTCTAGTAAGATGTCCACCGCAAAAGTTCATCGGTCGGGATGTAACGACGCCAGCTAAGGCTGGAATTCCTGCTGTTGCTGTGAATATGAAGTAGCAGAGCTGAGTTT
This sequence comes from Eristalis arbustorum, assembly GCA_916610145.1. Taxonomy (NCBI): domain Eukaryota; kingdom Metazoa; phylum Arthropoda; class Insecta; order Diptera; family Syrphidae; genus Eristalis; species Eristalis arbustorum. The sequence goes on from OU744319.1 coordinate 41,003,535, forward strand.
AGTTTAATTTAATTTTTATTTTGCTCCACTCTTATATCTAACTTAATCCTAGACAAAATGTTTAATTCTAGGTTGACTTACTGACCCTATTCGGGTACTCTAAACTAATCTAGTCTACGACTCTAACTCCTTTCTAAACTATTATAAACCCAAATAAATCGTAAGCTACCTTAACTATGTCCGCAACATAGGGACGCGTGCAGTAGGGGGTGTGTCTACTGAGTCGGGTACAGTAGTAATAGTGATGAACCTCTTTTTTTATTTTTTTTTATTTTTTGTATATATAATTTTCCACTTAACCTAATTTAAATCTATGTAAAAACGCTGGTAGTTCACTAATACGGCAGGCATTACTTACTTACTTAAGGTGGCGCTACAGTCCGGGGTGGACCTGGGCCTCAAACAACAAGCGTCTCCAGCCAGCTCGAGCTTTAGCTAGCTGTCTCCAGTTTCGCACGCATTGTTGGTTGAGGTCCCTTTCCACTTGCGTGCGCCACCTGAGTCGCGGTCTTCCTCTACTGCGCCGTCCCTCGGGGGTGGATTCGAAGACTTTTCAGGCTAGAGCATTGGTTTCCATCCGCTCTACATGACCTAGCCATCTCAATCGTTGGATCTTCACTCTTCTGGTTAAGTCAATGTCGCTGATCAGCCCGTATAGTTCGTCGTTGTATCTCCTCCTCCACTCACCATCTATGCAGACGGGACCGAAAATCACCCGAAGAATTTTCCTCTCGAAGCAACCAAGAGCTGCTTCATCCGCTTTTGACAGAGTCCATGCCTCCGCGCCATATAGCAGGACTGGGACGATTAAGGTCTTGCAAAGCGTTACCTTGGTTGTTCGAGAGAGGGCTTTGCTTACCAATTGCTTTCTTAGCCCAAAGAAGCACCGATTGGCAAGAGTTATTCTTCGTTTGATTTCAGCGCTGGTGTCGTTGTCTGAGTTGATATCGGTTCCTAGGTAGACAAAGTTTTTAACTACCTCAAAGTTATATCTGTCTGCCGTGACGTTCCGACCGAGACGTCGGTGTTGGGTGTCCTTTCTCGTTGACAGCTTACTAACCGTCGCTCCTTAGCGGATTCCTCCCTATCTCGTGCGGGGATCGCTCTACTGAACCGGAGGAGCTCCGAACGAGTCGCCGTTCTACAGTTCGGCGCACCACGTGGGAAATTACTGGACATCCATCCGCACCCTGGATCAGGCCAGTTTTATCGAGGTAGGAATACCTCAGGTGAGACGCCATTACGTTGCACCCTTTCGTGATACATGTCATTGGGGTAGTACGCCTCGAAGATCAGACTGTTGGTTGAAGTCATAGCTCGCGCCACATGCCTTCTTATCAGCCTAATAATACAATTATCTACTTTATTCACGTTTGCCTTGTTATACAAGACCTCGTTGGAGAAATACGTCAGATTTGGGTATGCGGTACAACTTGAGACAGGCCCTGAGGCCTGTATTTTCCATTTGGGAATGACTCATTGAACCACAGGGGCTTACCATAGGCCGGATTGAGGCCATGCAGCAGATTACCTTCACCCTGGTATCAAGTTGGCAGCTATAAATCAACCTCCTTGCCACAACAAAGGCTTTTCTGGCGTTGGTCAGAGCAATATCTATATGTTTGTCAAAATACAGGTAGTGGTCCAACCATGTGCCGACACTTTTCACTGTTAGCGGTCGTCCCTGCGAATCCACTGAAGTAGCAGAGGCAAAAGGTTAGATGGTTGCATGTCCATCAAGGCGTATGCCATATGGTAACCTTCTGCCTTGTCAAGATGTTTCGGTGCATTTTCAATTTTAACTAGACGCTTCTGGAATGGCAAATTGTTCCACTTGGAACACACTGGAATTGTCGCGCTGTCTGTGTGTAGCCTGTTTTATGAAGCCAAGGGAAAATTTGATAAGTGGGATAAGAAATTCCTTTAACAGCTTCCTATCTTATTTCGAGGTACTACAAAATAGAGAACATGTTTGTTCTTCATGAATTGAACCTCAGGAAATAACTTTGTACCAAGCATCTTATTAACTTAATCGGATCAGTCGGCAGATCATTGCCTCTAATCTCCGCAGTCATTACCAACGAGTACAACAAAATGAGAGGCCTTTACTCCTACTCGGGCTGTGCAGACACATGATTAGATATGAAAATAAATATTGTACTTAAATGTTTCATACATATGTATGTATATCCGGGAAAATATTGGATGTGATATTTTGTCTTTTTTCGGTAGGGTGACATCTGGGGTTCATCCCCCGTTCATTTCGAAGGCAGATCTTCAATCGGTCTTCGAATCATTAAAGAAGAAAAAGTCGGTTGGAATCGACGGGATCTCCAACATTGTGCTAAGACACCTCCCCCTGGAAGTGGTTACTATGTACACAATCCTGTTTAACAATGCTCTGAATAATGCACATTAACCGGAGCATTGGAAAACCGCGATTGTACAGCCCATAGCCAAGCGAGGAAAAGATTCTTCGAATCCGTGCAACCTCCGGTCAATTAGTCTCCTTCCGAACATCAGCAAGGTATTCGAGAAGGTGATAAATAGAGCTCTGATCAACTGGACAGAGGACAAACATATTATTCCGGATAACCAATTCGCTTTCAGAGCGGGGCATGACACTATTCATGCCGCGTCGAAACTGGTGCCGGATATCCAATGGAACAAGAGCAAGAAACAATGCACGGGCGCCTGCTTGATTGACCTGGAGAAGGACTTCGACACGGAATGCTTAGAAGGACTTTACTATAAGCTCAATAGGCTGGGCATTAGTAAACCACTGCTGTACCTACTGTATAACCTGCTTACCGGTAGACGGTTCGTCGTCAAGAATGGCAACGTGACCTCTGCAGGTATTTTTGAAGTAAAAAATGGTCTCCAACAGGGTGCCGTTAATTCGCCGATCCTGTTCAACATTTTCTTTAGCGATCTAATAAGTTCTCTTCCGCACGCTATTGCGTATGCCGACGACTTGGTCGTGTACAGATCAGGCAAAAAGATCGAGGACTTCACTACGCTCGCGCAGGGTGACTTCGACTCATTCATGAGAGATTGCGATGACTGGAAGTTGAATATCAACTTTCAGAAGTCGGAAACCATTCTGTTCAGGACGCCGTTGTATAAAGCTTCCGCGGATACGAAAAAGAATTGGCGAAAGTTCTCTATTGTAGGACGGCACGGGCAACCACTGACGCAAAGGATTGTAGTCAGATACCTGGGGATCTGGCTAGATCAGTATCTATATTTTGACAAACATTTAGATGCTGCTCTAGCCAGGGCCCGAGGCGCTTTCGCCCTCACAAAGAGACTGTTTTACAACAGCCAACTCGATGCAAGGGTAAAGGTAATCTGCTACATGGTCCTCATACGGCCAATGCTCACATATGGTTGTCTTGTGTGGTTTAACGTGAGTGCAAGCTTGATGGAAAAGATTCGGGTGTTTGAAAGGGCTTGTATTAGGGCTTGCGTTCGCCTCTACAGAGCACCAGAGTCCCAGTACATAAAATTCTTTTCCAACGAGGTCTTATACAACAGGGCCAACCTGATGCGAGTGGACAATTTTCTGGTGAAGTTGATTCGAGGGCACACTGCGATGAAGCGATGAATTCGGTCAATAACTTGATCTCCGGGGCTTACTACCCCAACCCACAGTACCTCGAAAGGGTACGTCATAACAGCTTCGTCCCCCCAGAAGCATTCCTCCATTTTGATAAGCACGGTCTGATACAAAATGAAAATGCGGTACCGATCCTTTATCACATCGCCGGTTCAACTGTGGATGGGCGACTCAACCACGACCGTTCTGTCGCACAACGAGCTGAGGATGGTCTCCTCCGCTTCAGTATGGCGGTGTCTAGTAGGGATGTTGCCATACAACATCGAAATTTCTAGTGGCTGAGGAGTATAAGAACTCCCTCCCTTTAGACCCGGGTTAAAAATGGTCAGTGCGTATCCCCGATTGGGAAGCAGTCGGTTTCAGTCGTGCGCTTCTAATGTTGCAGCCACAACCTATGGCCGACCTACATAGCTTAAAAAAAATTAAAAAATACAAAAAATATATAAAAAAAAATTAAGTACACACATTTATACACTTGTGTGTAGTGATGTGTATACGAATGTATATAGTGTACATATATGTATATACACGTGTATTGTCATAAATACGTGTATATATATGCGTATGTATTTCTTAGTTAAGATAGTTTTAATGTATTTTAAGGTAGTTTGTAAGTTAGTAGTAAGTTTTATATAAGTAAAAATAAAGTTCAGTTCTTAAGTTTTTTTACAATTTTCTTAGTCATTATCTGTACAGCTGATTTATAACCATATATATTGATAGATTAAGTGGAAAGACATAGTTTAAGATTAAGTTTAGCTTAGAGTGCCCGCCTAAGGCCAGTTAGTTAGAAATAGAAACATTGTACGTCCAACTAGTCTTAAGCATTTTTGTTTAGTATATAAGATTTGCCATGAATTCCAAAATAAACATAAAATTAAAATGAAAAAAAAATGTAGGTGACATCTGGAGGACAAGATTCAACCACAAACTCTAACGATATCTACACAGGTTGTATACATTGTATACAAGTATGCGCATTCAGATACAACGCCAAAGGATGATAAGCTTAGGTCCGCTCTGCAGAGTTGTCGATTGCTAGACGCAGCGCAAAGCAACAGAGGATGCTTGTGTTTAAAGTGACCCAAACAAGTGCAGTAGGACCTCTACGAGGCAACCTCAGTCGTGGCAAATAACCACAGATCGCACTAACTGGAGGTGATGGTTTGTTAATCTACTACCGAATACAAGATGTATATATTCCGAAAAGTGAAATAGAAATAAAATTTGAAGATTTATTTTCCTTTTAACTAATCCTCATCTATGTCCATCGACGAGCATGGGCCACAACGTTTAATAACAACGCGCTATAGACCGTGGAGGACCAAGCTGTGCGTGCTATTGTTCGCTCACGACTAAAAGGGACCTACAGTTTTGTGTCGACTCCGAACGGTCAAGTTAGAGAAGCTTTTTCTAGGCAGTTAATACTTTGAGCTTTGTCAGTGACTCGAAAGAGGTGGGGCCGTGAAAATTATTGTTTTGCTATACAGATCAGCGACCTAGACGTCGAGGTTCAATTGCATTGGGGTCGGCGCACATATCATACAACGGTTCCAACTCTTTGATTCCTTCCACATATCTGCACACTAAAGGATTGTTTAATTTCTTTTATCGAAAAAATATATGCATATGTACATACATTCGGCCAAAATTGTAATCAAAGCAAATTAAGTATTCAAAGCGTGATAGGCGCGGCGCTACAATACCGTCCAGCATAGGCGCACTAATGTCGTTACGGAAATCAAATACAAATTTTTCTGGCCTTATTTGCTCGAAGTAAATAAAGCCAACAGTCTATATAATTGTACTCAAAGCGCGCGGAGTTTGAGTTCGTAGGTGATCTATAATCGAAGTGTTAATTATTATTACATACTAAATGAATAACATTCCATACACACACGTGTGTGTGTGTGTGTGTGTGCGTTTGAGCACGAGTCTGTATGAAAAATAATTTAAATGGTTTGTGTTTGGTAAACAAAGCCAAATAATTGCGTATTCACGCCATAGAAGCTACGGATACGCGTATCTCGTGCTGTGACTTTCATTCACATTTCAATGAGAAGTAGAAAAATACTAAAGTTTAATCTTTTCCTATTTAGCGGGTCTATGTTTTATGTGTATTTCATATGCAAATAAAAAACAAATATTGATTAAGACTTAATCGATTTACAGCGGGATTCGTTTTGTTTAACATGAAGCGTCAGAAGAGGGCGTCATGTTTTTGTTTATTACGAAAGTGTACAGTGTATAGGCAATATCGAATGTGCTCGTGTGTGTGAATGTTGCGGATTATCGATAACACGATATTGAATGAACTAGTATGTTTACAAAGCACTTGTTCCATAAATTACCTGATTGGAGACAGGCGACTACTGTTTGGATACCAACCCTCCTCGGGCACTTCACAACGGCAACATGTTGCGCGTACATGATGAATTTTGGTTCAAGGACGCGTCTTGACTGTTTTTCATGACTTGTGACAGCACATGTGATATCATCGAATGATGATTCCCTCGACCTCCATCAGTTATTCCCCCCGCGACATTACATTTCGTGGGAAGTTAGCACTTATGTCTTAGCAGCACCCGTGGCCTATCTTTGCATTTACTCTAAAGTCGCGCTTACTACTCTATTTTCGCGCACACTTCTTAAGGGGTTAGGAGCAGCGCCATGTTGCTTTTAGAGCACAGGATTTCACAACTCCAGCTTGTGAAGATTTTATAAAAAGTACTGTCAGATGAGAAGGGGCGAGAGAGGTAGAAGTTGATTTGTGTGTCTCAGTGAGACGACCTTTTGGTCACTTCTCTGTAGTTCTGATCTACGTTGACTTACCTCCACTTCAAGGACATGCCAGTAGATTCCACTCCGCTTGCTTGTCGCGTTAGAATTTCTAACGACTGCTTGCTTCGATATTCCGCTGTTTGTGTCTATTTGAGTAGAAAATTTGAATACTCCCATGTCCACACAAGAACTGTCTTCAGTTTCGCATAGTCCTCGCAGTTCTAGGCTTATCCCTTATCTTATGACACCGCCTTACTGTCGTAGAATTGTTTTATATGGCTTGCCACTGAGCTAGTTTAGATTAGGTTAGTGGGCCGCTAGCGAAATAATCAGCACACTTAGACCAACAATGGTCTAAAAATAGTCAGACTATTACCACTGATCGATAACTTAATTACTAGTGCCCAATGGCAAATGGTGACTGGAGCAGATTTGAAAAGATATTTGATTGAGATTCAAACCGGAGATCCATATAACCAAGATCACGCACTCAACCAACTACACCATCCAGCCGTGTGTCACTGAATCTATATGAAAAATATTCCTGCAGGACCCGTTCTACATCGTCTAGAATCGTCCCGAATAGAATGTTTGCCAAGATTCCACAGACGTCAGCATTTTGGAGGTTTCTCTTGTCGCGAGTGGTCCTGCCCATATAAAAGTAGGGTAGGAGAGGACGACGTTGTCCAGGTCTACTGACGTTGCGTCGGCAAGATAATAAAATGTATTCACTAGTTGCAAGTTGTTGTTATTGATGTGTGTATCTGCCTATGACCGCTGTGGCAGTCGGAAGATGAGCCGCACTGCTTGAATTTTTGGGTCAAGATCTCAATGTTGCCGGATGCACTCCAAACTCTCAGGATCGATTAATACACACACCAGAACATGCAAAAAGGTGTGCGCAAGTCACTGGTAGCCCTAATAGGGCCGCTGTGGCAGTCGGAAGATGAGCCGTGAAATCCATCAGAAATGCCTTACTAACCGCTGCTTGGATTTTGGGGTCAAAATCTCAATGTTGCCGGATGCACTCCAAACTCTCAGGATCGATTAAAACACACATCAGAACATGCAAACAGGTGTGCGCACGTCGCTGGTAGCCCTAATAGGGCTGCTGTGGCAATCGGAAGATGAGCCGTGAAATCCATCAGAAATGCCTCACTAACCACTGCTTGGATTTTGGGGTCAAAATCTCAATGTTGTCGGATGCACTCCAAACTCCCAGGATCAATTAATACACACATCAGAACATGCAAAAAGGTGTGCTCACGTCGCTGGTAGCCCTAATAGGGCCGCTGTGGCAGTCGGAAGATGAGCCGTGAAATCCATCAGAAATACCTTACTAACCACTGCTTGGATTTTGGGGTCAAAATCTCAATGTTGCCGGATGCTGTCCAAACTCTCAGGATCGAGTAATACACACACCAGAACATGCAAAAATGTGTGCGCAAGTCACTGGTAGCCCTAATAGGGCCGCTGTGGCAATCGGAAGACGAGCCATGAAATCCATCAGAAATGCCTTACTAACCGCTGCTTGGATTTTGGGGTCCAAATCTCAATGTTGCCGGATGCACTCCAAACTCTCAGGATCGATTAAAACACACATCAGAACATGCAAACAGGTGTGCGCACGTCGCTGGTAGCCCTAATAGGGCCGCTGTGGCAGTCGGAAGATGAGCCGTGAAATCCATCAGAAATGCCTTACTAACCACTGCTTGGATTTTGGGGTCAAAATCTCAATGTTGCCGGATGCTGTCCAAACTCTCAGGATCGAGTAATACACACACCAGAACATGCAAAAATGTGTGCGCACGTCGCTGGTAGCCCTAATAGGGCCGCTGTGGCAGTCGGAAGATGAGCCGTGAAATCCATCAGAAATACCTTACTAACCACTGCTTGGATTTTGGGGTCAAAATCTCAATGTTGCCGGATGCTGTCCAAACTCTCAGGATCGATTAAAACACACACCAGAACATGGAAAATGGTGTGCGCGGGTCACTGGTAGCCCTAATAGGGCCGCTGTGGCAGTCGGAAGATGAGCCGTGAAATCCATCAGAAATGCCTTACTAACCACTGCTTGGATTTTGGGGTAAAAATCTCAATGTTGCCGGATGCTCTCCAAACTCTCAGGATCGATTAATTCACACACCAGTACATGGAAAAAGGTGTGTGCAAGTCACTAATAGGGCCGCTGTGGCAGTCGGAAGATGAGCCGTGAAATCCATCAGAAATGCCTTACCACTGCTTGGATTTTGGGGTCAAAATCTCAATGTTGCCGGATGCTGTCCAAACTCTCAGGATCGATTAAAACACACACCAGAACATGGAAAAAGGTGTGCGCGAGTCACTGGTAGCCCTAATAGGGCCGCTGTGGCAGTCGGAAGATGAGCCGTGAAATCCATCAGAAATACCTTACTAACCACTGCTTGGATTTTGGGGTCAAAATCTCAATGTTGTCGGATGCACTCCAAACTCTCAGGATCGAGTAATACACACACCAGAACATATAAAAAGGAGTGCGCAAGTCACTGGTAGCCCTAATAGGGCCGCTGTGGCAGTCGGAAGATGAGCCGTGAAATCCATCAGAAATGCCTTACTAACCACTGCTTGGATTTTGGGGTCAAAATCTCAATGTTGCCGGATGCTCTCCAAACTCTCAGGATCGAGTAATACACACACCAGAACATGGAAAAAGGTGTGCGCAAGTCACTGGTAGCCCTAATAGGGCCGCTGTGGCAGTCGGAAGATGAGCCATGAAATCCATCAGAAAATGCCTTACTAACCACTGCTTGGATTTTGGGGTCAAAATCTCAATGTTGCCGGATGCACTCCAAACTCTCAGGATTGATTAAAACACACATCAGAGCATGCAAAAAGGTGTGCGCAAGTCACTGGTAGCCCTAATAGGGCCGCTGTGGCAGTCGGAAGAATGAGCCGTGAAATCCATCAGAAATGCCTTACTAACCACTGCTTGGATTTCAGGGTCAAAAATCTCAATCTTGCCGGATGCACTCCAAACTCTCAGGATCGATTAATACACACACCAGAACATATAAAAGGAGTGCGCAAGTCACTGGTAGCCCTAATAGGGCCGCTGTGGCAGTCGGAAGATGAGCCGTGAAATCCATCAGAAATGCCTTACTAACCACTGCTTGGATTTTGGGGTAAAAATCTCAATGTTGCCGGATGCTCTCCAAACTCTCAGGATCGAGTAATACACACACCAGAACATGCAAAAAGGTGTGCGCAAGTCACTGGTAGCCCTAATAGGGCCGCTGTGGCAGTCGGAAGATGAGCCGTGAAATCCATCAGAAATGCCTTACTAACCACTGCTTGGATTTTGGGGTCAAAATCTCAATGTTGCCGGATGCACTCCAAACTCTCAGGATCGATTAAAACACACATCAGAACATGCAAACAGGTGTGCGCACGTCGGCTGGTAGCCCTAATAGGGCCGCTGTGCAGTCGGAAGATGAGCCGTGAAATCCATCAGAAATGCCTTACTAACCACTGCTTGGATTTTGGGGTCAAAATCTCAATGTTGCCGGATGCTGTCCAAACTCTCAGGATCGATTAAAACACACATCAGAACATGCAGAAAGGTGTGCGCACGTCGCTGGTAGCCCTAATAGGGCCGCTGTGGCAGTCGGAAGATGAGCCGTGAAATCCATCAGAAATGCCTTACTAACCACTGCTTGGATTTTGGGGTCAAAATCTCAATGTTGCCGGATGCTGTCCAAACTCTCAGGATCGATTAAAACACACATCAGAACATGCAGAAAGGTGTGCGCAAGTCACTGGTAGCCCTAATAGGACCGCTGTGGCAGTCGGAAGATGAGCCGTGAAATCCATCAGAAATGCCTTACTAACCACTGCTTGGATTTTGGGGTCAAAATCTCAATGTTGCCGGATGCTCTCCAAACTCTCAGGATCGAGTAATTACACACACCAGAACATGGAAAAAGGTGTGCGCAAGTCACTGGTAGCCCTAATAGGGCCGCTGTGGCAGTCGGAAGATGAGCCATGAAATCCATCAGAAATGCCTTACTAACCACTGCTTGGATTTTGGGGTCAAAATCTCAATGTTGCCGGATGCACTCCAAACTCTCAGGATTGATTAAAACACACATCAGAGCATGCAAAAAGGTGTGCGCAAGTCACTGGTAGCCCTAATAGGGCCGCTGTGGCAGTCGGAAGATGAGCCGTGAAATCCATCAGAAATGCCTTACTAACCACTGCTTGGATTTTGGGGTCAAAATCTCAATCTTGCCGGATGCACTCCAAACTCTCAGGATCGATTAATACACACACCAGAACATATAAAAAGGAGTGCGCAAGTCACTGGTAGCCCTAATAGGGCCGCTGTGGCAGTCGGAAGATGAGCCGTGAAATCCATCAGAAATGCCTTACTAACCACTGCTTGGATTTTGGGGTCAAAATCCTCAATGGTTGCCGGATGCTCTCCAAACTCTCAGGATCGAGTAATATACACACCAGAACATGCAAAAAGGTGTGCCCAAGTCACTGGTAGCCCTAATAGGACCGCTGTGGCAGTCGTGAAATCCATCAGAAATGCCTTACTAACCACTGCTTGCATTTTGGGGTCAAAATCTTAATGTTGCCGGATGCTTTTCAAACTCTCGGGATCGATTAATACACACATCAGAACATGCAAACAGGTGTGCACACGTCGCTGGTAGCCCTAATAGGGCCGCTGTGGCAGTCGGAAGATGAGTCGTGAAATCCATCAGAAATGCCTTACTAACCACTGCTTGGATTTTGGGGTAAAAATCTCAATGTTGCCGGATGCTCTCCAAACTCTCAGGATCGAGTAATACACACACCAGAACATGCAAAAAGGTGTGCGCAAGTCACTGTTAGCCCTAATAGGGCCGCTGTGGCAGTCGGAAGATGAGCCGTGAAATCCATCAGAAATGCCTTACTAACCACTGCTTGGATTTTGGGGTCAAAATCTCAATGTTGCCGGATGCACTCCAAACTCTCAGGATCAATTAAAACACACATCAGAACATGCAAAAAGGTGTGCGCAAGTCACTGTTAGCCCTAATAGGGCCGCTGTGGCAGTCGGAAGATGAGCCGTGAAATCCATCAGAAATGCCTTACTAACCACTGCTTGGATTTTGGGGTCAAAATCTCAATGTTGCCGGATGCACTCCAAACTCTCAGGATTGATTAAAACACACATCAGAGCATGCAAAAAGGTGTGCGCAAGTCACTGGTAGCCCTAATAGGGCCGCTGTGGCAGTCGGAAGATGAGCCGTGAAATCCATCAGAAATGCCTTACTAACCACTGCTTGGATTTTGGGGTCAAAATCTCAATCTTGCCGGATGCACTCCAAACTCTCAGGATCGATTAATACACACACCAGAACATATAAAAAGGAGTGCGCAAGTCACTGGTAGCCCTAATAGGGCCGCTGTGGCAGTCGGAAGATGAGCCGTGAAATCCATCAGAAATGCCTTACTAACCACTGCTTGGATTTTGGGGTCAAAATCTCAATGTTGCCGGATGCTCTCCAAACTCTCAGGATCGAGTAATATACACACCAGAACATGCAAAAAGGTGTGCCCAAGTCACTGGTAGCCCTAATAGGGCCGCTGTGGCAGTCGGAAGATGAGCCATGAAATCCATCAGAAATGCCTTACTAACCACTGCTTGGATTTTGGGGTCAAAATCTCAATGTTGTCGGATGCACTCCAAACTCCCAGGATCAATTAATACACACATCAGAACATGCAAAAAGGTGTGCTCACGTCGCTGGTAGCCCTAATAGGGCCGCTGTGGCAGTCGGAAGATGAGCCGTGAAATCCATCAGAAATACCTTACTAACCACTGCTTGGATTTTGGGGTCAAAATCTCAATGTTGCCGGATGCTGTCCAAACTCTCAGGATCGAGTAATACACACACCAGAACATGCAAAAATGTGTGCGCAAGTCACTGGTAGCCCTAATAGGGCCGCTGTGGCAATCGGAAGACGAGCCATGAAATCCATCAGAAATGCCTTACTAACCGCTGCTTGGATTTTGGGGTCCAAATCTCAATGTTGCCGGATGCACTCCAAACTCTCAGGATCGATTAAAACACACATCAGAACATGCAAACAGGTGTGCGCACGTCGCTGGTAGCCCTAATAGGGCCGCTGTGGCAGTCGGAAGATGAGCCGTGAAATCCATCAGAAATGCCTTACTAACCACTGCTTGGATTTTGGGGTCAAAATCTCAATGTTGCCGGATGCTGTCCAAACTCTCAGGATCGAGTAATACACACACCAGAACATGCAAAAATGTGTGCGCACGTCGCTGGTAGCCCTAATAGGGCCGCTGTGGCAGTCGGAAGATGAGCCGTGAAATCCATCAGAAATACCTTACTAACCACTGCTTGGATTTTGGGGTCAAAATCTCAATGTTGCCGGATGCTGTCCAAACTCTCAGGATCGATTAAAACACACACCAGAACATGGAAAATGGTGTGCGCGGGTCACTGGTAGCCCTAATAGGGCCGCTGTGGCAGTCGGAAGATGAGCCGTGAAATCCATCAGAAATGCCTTACTAACCACTGCTTGGATTTTGGGGTAAAAATCTCAATGTTGCCGGATGCTCTCCAAACTCTCAGGATCGATTAATTCACACACCAGTACATGGAAAAAGGTGTGTGCAAGTCACTAATAGGGCCGCTGTGGCAGTCGGAAGATGAGCCGTGAAATCCATCAGAAATGCCTTACCACTGCTTGGATTTTGGGGTCAAAATCTCAATGTTGCCGGATGCTGTCCAAACTCTCAGGATCGATTAAAACACACACCAGAACATGGAAAAAGGTGTGCGCGAGTCACTGGTAGCCCTAATAGGGCCGCTGTGGCAGTCGGAAGATGAGCCGTGAAATCCATCAGAAATACCTTACTAACCACTGCTTGGATTTTGGGGTCAAAATCTCAATGTTGTCGGATGCACTCCAAACTCTCAGGATCGAGTAATACACACACCAGAACATATAAAAAGGAGTGCGCAAGTCACTGGTAGCCCTAATAGGGCCGCTGTGGCAGTCGGAAGATGAGCCGTGAAATCCATCAGAAATGCCTTACTAACCACTGCTTGGATTTTGGGGTCAAAATCTCAATGTTGCCGGATGCTCTCCAAACTCTCAGGATCGAGTAATACACACACCAGAACATGGAAAAAGGTGTGCGCAAGTCACTGGTAGCCCTAATAGGGCCGCTGTGGCAGTCGGAAGATGAGCCATGAAATCCATCAGAAATGCCTTACTAACCACTGCTTGGATTTTGGGGTCAAAATCTCAATGTTGCCGGATGCACTCCAAACTCTCAGGATTGATTAAAACACACATCAGAGCATGCAAAAAGGTGTGCGCAAGTCACTGGTAGCCCTAATAGGGCCGCTGTGGCAGTCGGAAGATGAGCCGTGAAATCCATCAGAAATGCCTTACTAACCACTGCTTGGATTTTAGGGTCAAAATCTCAATCTTGCCGGATGCACTCCAAACTCTCAGGATCGATTAATACACACACCAGAACATATAAAAAGGAGTGCGCAAGTCACTGGTAGCCCTAATAGGGCCGCTGTGGCAGTCGGAAGATGAGCCGTGAAATCCATCAGAAATGCCTTACTAACCACTGCTTGGATTTTGGGGTCAAAATCTCAATGTTGCCGGATGCTCTCCAAACTCTCAGGATCGAGTAATACACACACCAGAACATGCAAAAAGGTGTGCGCAAGTCACTGGTAGCCCTAATAGGGCCGCTGTGGCAGTCGGAAGATGAGCCGTGAAATCCATCAGAAATGCCTTACTAACCACTGCTTGGATTTTGGGGTCAAAATCTCAATGTTGCCGGATGCACTCCAAACTCTCAGGATCGATTAAAACACACATCAGAACATGCAAACAGGTGTGCGCACGTCGCTGGTAGCCCTAATAGGGCCGCTGTGGCAGTCGGAAGATGAGCCGTGAAATCCATCAGAAATGCCTTACTAACCACTGCTTGGATTTTGGGGTCAAAATCTCAATGTTGCCGGATGCTGTCCAAACTCTCAGGATCGATTAAAACACACATCAGAACATGCAGAAAGGTGTGCGCACGTCGCTGGTAGCCCTAATAGGGCCGCTGTGGCAGTCGGAAGATGAGCCGTGAAATCCATCAGAAATGCCTTACTAACCACTGCTTGGATTTTGGGGTCAAAATCTCAATGTTGCCGGATGCTGTCCAAACTCTCAGGATCGATTAAAACACACATCAGAACATGCAGAAAGGTGTGCGCAAGTCACTGGTAGCCCTAATAGGACCGCTGTGGCAGTCGGAAGATGAGCCGTGAAATCCATCAGAAATGCCTTACTAACCACTGCTTGGATTTTGGGGTCAAAATCTCAATGTTGCCGGATGCTCTCCAAACTCTCAGGATCGAGTAATACACACACCAGAACATGGAAAAAGGTGTGCGCAAGTCACTGGTAGCCCTAATAGGGCCGCTGTGGCAGTCGGAAGATGAGCCATGAAATCCATCAGAAATGCCTTACTAACCACTGCTTGGATTTTGGGGTCAAAATCTCAATGTTGCCGGATGCACTCCAAACTCTCAGGATTGATTAAAACACACATCAGAGCATGCAAAAAGGTGTGCGCAAGTCACTGGTAGCCCTAATAGGGCCGCTGTGGCAGTCGGAAGATGAGCCGTGAAATCCATCAGAAATGCCTTACTAACCACTGCTTGGATTTTGGGGTCAAAATCTCAATCTTGCCGGATGCACTCCAAACTCTCAGGATCGATTAATACACACACCAGAACATATAAAAAGGAGTGCGCAAGTCACTGGTAGCCCTAATAGGGCCGCTGTGGCAGTCGGAAGATGAGCCGTGAAATCCATCAGAAATGCCTTACTAACCACTGCTTGGATTTTGGGGTCAAAATCTCAATGTTGCCGGATGCTCTCCAAACTCTCAGGATCGAGTAATATACACACCAGAACATGCAAAAAGGTGTGCCCAAGTCACTGGTAGCCCTAATAGGACCGCTGTGGCAGTCGTGAAATCCATCAGAAATGCCTTACTAACCACTGCTTGCATTTTGGGGTCAAAATCTTAATGTTGCCGGATGCTTTTCAAACTCTCGGGATCGATTAATACACACATCAGAACATGCAAACAGGTGTGCACACGTCGCTGGTAGCCCTAATAGGGCCGCTGTGGCAGTCGGAAGATGAGTCGTGAAATCCATCAGAAATGCCTTACTAACCACTGCTTGGATTTTGGGGTAAAAATCTCAATGTTGCCGGATGCTCTCCAAACTCTCAGGATCGAGTAATACACACACCAGAACATGCAAAAAGGTGTGCGCAAGTCACTGTTAGCCCTAATAGGGCCGCTGTGGCAGTCGGAAGATGAGCCGTGAAATCCATCAGAAATGCCTTACTAACCACTGCTTGGATTTTGGGGTCAAAATCTCAATGTTGCCGGATGCACTCCAAACTCTCAGGATCAATTAAAACACACATCAGAACATGCAAAAAGGTGTGCGCAAGTCACTGTTAGCCCTAATAGGGCCGCTGTGGCAGTCGGAAGATGAGCCGTGAAATCCATCAGAAATGCCTTACTAACCACTGCTTGGATTTTGGGGTCAAAATCTCAATGTTGCCCGATGCACTCCAAACTCTCAGGATCGAGTAATACACACACCAGAACATGGAAAAAGGTGTGCGCAAGTCACTGGTAGCCCTAATAGGGCCGCTGTGGCAGTCGGAAGATGAGCCGTGAAATCCATCAGAAATACCTTACTAACCACTGCTTGGATTTTGGGGTCAAAATCTCAATGTTGTCGGATGCACTCCAAACTCTCAGGATCGATTAAAACACACATCAGAACATGCAAAAAGGTGTGCGCACGTCGCTGGTAGCCCTAATAGGGCCGCTGTGGCAGTCGGAAGATGAGCCGTGAAATCCATCAGAAATGCCTTACTAACCACTGCTTGGATTTTGGGGTCAAAATCTCAATGTTGCCGGATGCTCTCCAAACTCTCAGGATCGATTAATTCACACACCAGTACATGGAAAAAGGTGTGTGCAAGTCACTGGTAGCCCTAATACGGCCGCTGTGGCAGTCGGAAGATGAGCCGTGAAATCCATCAGAAATGCCTTACTAACCACTGCTTGGATTTTGGGGTCAAAATCTCAATGTTGCCGGATGCTCTCCAAACTCTCAGGATCGAGTAATATACACACCAGAACATGCAAAAAGGTGTGCCCAAGTCACTGGTAGCCCTAATAGGGCCGCTGTGGCAGTCGGAAGATGAGCCGTGAAATCCATCAGAAATGCCTTACTAACCGCTGCTTGGATTTTGGGGTCAAAATCTCAATGTTGCCGGATGCACTCCAAACTCTCAGGATCGATTAAAACACACATCAGAACATGCAAACAGGTGTGCACACGTCGCTGGTAGCCCTAATAGGGCCGCTGTGGCAGTCGGAAGATGAGCCGTGAAATCCATCAGAAATGCCTTACTAACCACTGCTTGGATTTTGGGGTCAAAATCTCAATGTAGCCGGATGCTGTCCAAACTCTCAGGATCGAGTAATACACACACCAGAACATGCAAAAATGTGTGCGCAAGTCACTGGTAGCCCTAATAGGACCGCTGTGGCAGTCGGAAGATGAGTCGTGAAATCCATCAGAAATGCCTTACTAACCACTGCTTGGATTTTGGGGTCAAAATCTCAATGTTGCCGGATGCTCTCCAAACTCTCAGGATCGAGTAATATACACACCAGAACATGCAAAAAGGTGTGCCCAAGTCACTGGTAGCCCTAATAGGGCCGCTGTGGCAGTCGGAAGATGAGCCGTGAAATCCATCAGAAATGCCTTACTAACCGCTGCTTGGATTTTGGGGTCAAAATCTCAATGTTGCCGGATGCACTCCAAACTCTCAGGATCGATTAAAACACACATCAGAACATGCAAACAGGTGTGCACACGTCGCTGGTAGCCCTAATAGGGCCGCTGTGGCAGTCGGAAGATGAGCCGTGAAATCCATCAGAAATGCCTTACTAACCACTGCTTGGATTTTGGGGTCAAAATCTCAATGTAGCCGGATGCTGTCCAAACTCTCAGGATCGAGTAATACACACACCAGAACATGCAAAAATGTGTGCGCAAGTCACTGGTAGCCCTAATAGGACCGCTGTGGCAGTCGGAAGATGAGTCGTGAAATCCATCAGAAATGCCTTACTAACCACTGCTTGGATTTTGGGGTCAAAATCTCAATGTTGCCGGATGCTCTCCAAACTCTCAGGATCGAGTAATATACACACCAGAACATGCAAAAAGGTGTGCCCAAGTCACTGGTAGCCCTAATAGGGCCGCTGTGGCAGTCGGAAGATGAGCCGTGAAATCCATCAGAAATGCCTTACTAACCGCTGCTTGGATTTTGGGGTCAAAATCTCAATGTTGCCGGATGCTTTTCAAACTCTCGGGATCGATTAATACACACACCAGAACATGCAAAAAGGTGTGCGCACGTCACTGGTAGCCCTAATAGGGCCGCTGTGGCAGTCGGAAGATGAGCCGTGAAATTCATCAGAAATGCCTTACTAACCACTGCTTGGATTTTGGGGGCAAAATCTCAATGTAGCCGGATGCTGTCCAAACTCTCAGGATCGAGTAATACACACACCAGAACATGCAAAAATGTGTGCGCAAGTCACTGGTAGCCCTAATAGGACCGCTGTGGCAGTCGTGAAATCCATCAGAAATGCCTTACTAACCACTGCTTGCATTTTGGGGTCAAAATCTTAATGTTGCCGGATGCTTTTCAAACTCTCGGGATCGATTAATACACACATCAGAACATGCAAACAGGTGTGCACACGTCGCTGGTAGCCCTAATAGGGCCGCTGTGGCAGTCGGAAGATGAGTCGTGAAATCCATCAGAAATGCCTTACTAACCACTGCTTGGATTTTGGGGTAAAAATCTCAATGTTGCCGGATGCTCTCCAAACTCTCAGGATCGAGTAATACACACACCAGAACATGCAAAAAGGTGTGCGCAAGTCACTGTTAGCCCTAATAGGGCCGCTGTGGCAGTCGGAAGATGAGCCGTGAAATCCATCAGAAATGCCTTACTAACCACTGCTTGGATTTTGGGGTCAAAATCTCAATGTTGCCGGATGCTCTCCAAACTCTCAGGATCGAGTAATACACACACCAGAACATGCAAAAAGGTGTGCGCAAGTCACTGGTAGCCCTAATAGGGCCGCTGTGGCAGTCTGAAGATGAGCCGTGAAATCCATCAGAAATGCCTTACTAACCACTGCTTGGATTTTGGGGTCAAAATCTCAATGTTGCCGGATGCACTCCAAACTCTCAGGATCAATTAAAACACACATCAGAACATGCAAAAAGGTGTGCGCAAGTCACTGGTAGCCCTAATAGGGCCGCTGTGGCAGTCGGAAGATGAGCCGTGAAATCCATCAGAAATGCCTTACTAACCACTGCTTGGATTTTGGGGTCAAAATCTCAATGTTGCCCGATGCACTCCAAACTCTCAGGATCGAGTAATACACACACCAGAACATGCAAAAAGGTGTGCGCAAGTCACTGTTAGCCCTAATAGGGCCGCTGTGGCAGTCGGAAGATGAGCCGTGAAATCCATCAGAAATGCCTTACTAACCACTGCTTGGATTTTTGGGTCAAAATCTCAATGTTGCCGGATGCACTCCAAACTCTCAGGATCGATTAAAACACACACCAGAACATGCAAAAAGGTGTGCGCACGTCGCTGGTAGCCCTAATAGGGCCGCTGTGGCAGTCGGAAGATGAGCCGTGAAATCCATCAGAAATGCCTTACTAACCCACTGCTTGGATTTTGGGGTCAAAATATCAATGTCGACGTGTTTCGGGATCGGGTGTGTATGAGGAGAATTTTTTATTTGACTATCTGATTTGCTGAAGCCATTTATTAAGAGCACAGAATTGTTGAAATCCCCGCATGTTCATCCTCCGCAGAGTCTATGGCATTCGAATCTGACCGATATCGAACTAAAACTAACCATATGATTGAATTCAGCAACAACGTTCACGTGACGGAGTCTCATAGCAGTGGGCCTTGTAAGCTGCTGAAGTTCAGCTGTTATTACGATTATTTCCACTGAGTATTCCGAACTGTATCTTTGTAGTAAGCAGCGGTTGATTTGGAATATGTACTTCATCATAGATTTGATGACGGTTGAGAGATTGGGTGTGTCAAATGGACATATAGTTTGTTGGGAATTGAGTGATTTGTAGAGGACGTTAAATGACCCGCAGAGTGAAACAATTCGTTTAATGGCTGAGGGATGTTTTCTTTACGTTAGCAATTTGAAGTTGATTTGATTAGTTTTTGGGTTGGGTGTCTCACATACTTTAAACGTTCCTTCGGAATGGTTATAATACTTCATTGTACAAAATACCATCGCCCTTGCTTCATTTTAAAGACATGTGTGTATATTCACATAATCCTCGAAGGGAGGACCCCTAATTTCTCAAATCTGTTTCTCCAATTAAAATGTTTCTTTTCTAAATGGAGCAACTAGTGTTTTTACGAAGGAAGTTACCGTTTTTTTTTTAATTGAGGACCAGAAGAAAGAATCATGGAGTTAAACAGTATCGTGCAATGTCATTCATCGACTGTAAAAATGTACGGAGATTAGGTGGAAGTGCATGGGGAAGTGGATCTAAGTGCACCACTTAGGCTACATAATGAGTAATTATTCTTCCATGTGGTATTTGAGGTCTACGGCGGTGTATGTAATATAGTCTAGGTATATTCCGATGGGTAAGAATGCACTTATACCAAACTGGGTAGTGGGGTAATTCACTCTTGAATTAACCTTGTTGTTCAGTATTAGAAAACCAATTGAGAATTTTATGGAAGCGTAGTTGACCGTCAATATGGCACCATGTTAGGAAAGGATGTGCAAGTCAAGATGGCAGACCGCATTTTCTCAATGGTTTTTTTCATTTTCTTGTTTTATTGTTTTTTATCGCTGTACATTAAGAATCATTCGTCCTTTCAATAGTGCAGTCACATTGTGAATAAAATATAAGCATTTAATTGTCATGCTTGAAATTGCTATAAAATCATCCCAAATTTAATGAAGTGCAAGGTGGTGGTCCGTTACTTTGTGAGTATGTGCTTTGAAGCACTTGAACCACGTCCTAGGAGAATGCGACTTTGTTCCGAGACATGTTAAACAAAACATACTATGCTGAGTATGCTGGTGTTGATTGCTCTTCTAATTTTTGGAAAGAAGAATAATAATAAACAAAGTCTTTGTGAACACAAAATCGGGGCTTGGCCCAACAGCCTCTCTAGCTACGACTGCCTTTACACAGCTGTCTCCAAGTACACGTACCAAGATTGCTGATGTCTTTCTCCACTTACTACATGTGCGCTACCAGTTTAGTTACGTCCTCTATTGCGTGAAGTATGTGCAGCGAGTGTCCAGAAGCCAACACGAAAAATTCCACATCATTTCAGTCAGAGATATTGTTATTCAAAAGTAAAATTCGGTTCACGATACGAAGCGATTGCAATGGGCTTAAAAAAAGAGGATTCTTACTTGTCCTTGCTATGAGTACCGAAGTCGACTTCCCATACGAGAGAATGGCTACAGAGAACTTATCATCGTCGCTTGGACAAAATCGATTGTATTATTCTCTATTCACAATCCAAAACATGCCAAAAGAGGTGTACACATTCGATGACCCAATTCCGAATATAGATTTTCAATAGAGTGTTAAGGAATCATATTACCCATCAACTGATATCATCGGCTTCTCCCACAACGCTGTAATAAAATGTGCAAATGTCGCACCCAAAAATTGTCTAAAAATAGCTTAGGACATTCAATCCTCTCCAGCAAGCAACAAGAGGATATAGTCAATTAAACACTACACTGATTGCAGATGTGATGTGTATTCGTCACTTTTAATGGTCAGATATTTGGTTTTACATTTCCGCTAAGGTTGACAGAGTAATATTTGGAAGAGCTTGTATCAAATGAAACAAAACACTATGAACTGAAAGATATTCTTATTATTACTAAAATGAGCCTTTGGCAAAAATAATTACACTACAAATGAGAATAAATGTCTTACGTTAAGCAAGGTTTCACTACATTAACAAATATATAAAATAAGTTAACTTAAGATAATAAATTAGGACTAATTAAGATAAATTTACTACTGGAAAATACTTTCCAAGCCTCCTTATCCTTTTCATGGTAAGAGAACACTTTGAGCCAGTTGTTTGAATTGCTTTTGCCACATTCATGCCGATATATAGATCAATCTCTTCAATGGAATTCATATCACACATATTCTTGAGAGCGCGAGAATTTGGTTCTTTATTGTTAATCTTCTCCTCGCTGGTGCCACTTAATTTGTCCATTGTCCATGGTTTGTCATTTGAAACAAGCGACATAGTTTGAAATTGTGTCGTTATGGTTGAACTTTCATTACAGCTTTGTGTAATGTGATTGTAACGCTGACGCTGTTCATATTCCTGAGATTCAGTGATCCTATCAAGAGATTGACTTTCACGTAGTCGTCTGCGTGCACCGACCTTTGGCAAGCATTTCTCCATGAGTGAACATCCCTTCTTCTGCTTTGAATTGGAGTTTCGTGTGTCTACTGACTTAGATTGTTCTTCTTTTTTACCAGATGTAGTTTTTCTATCTTTCGAGGTATTTAACACGGTATTATTGGTGTTACTCTGACCTGTACCAAAGTTAGCTTGATCCTGTGAATCACTGGAATCATCATGTGAATCACGTCTGTGTACTCTGAAGCGATTGGGCGTGTCTCCGACAATTTTATTTATTTTCTTTTTCCTAGACTTTGTGTCGTCGTCCGATGCTTCCGAACTACTGCATGAGGGTGTTCGCATCTTATTTAGTTTTGTCCGCCTATGCATAAGTACTGGGTTTTTATTTCTTATCTTATTAATTTCTAAATCTTTTATACCACATAATTCATGATGTGCGTCATTTGGATCGGGTTCGGCAATTCCCCCACCCTCAACCTGCTCATTAATTGGAGGGATTTTCTGATGAACTCTATGCTGCATTGAGTGATCAATTTTGCCAGTGCCTGCCTTAACTGTATGCGGATTCTGTGATTTTTTATAAGCGTCCGCATGCGAGCTATGCTCTTCCAAGTGAAGATTGCCCAATTGGTTCAAGGTGTGTGTATTTTTCAAGCCTCCGGTATCTGTTCCTTTTCCCTCGATAACTACTTTTGACACATACTGACTATCTACCAATCCGCGTTCTTGCGCGCCACGATTCGCTCTACCATCCGATTGGGAGCACCGACGATTGCCAGCGAGTATCAATTCATTTTTATCAATGAACTCGCATTCGTCTTCGTCTTCCTCCCGGACTATGCTGCATTTTCGGTTTCTCTTTTCCTGAAAATAATATAAACAAAACTCAATGTATTTAAGTGCGGTAACATATTGTTTTTACAGCTTACCGTTGTTCCATCAGAGACATACTCAATCGAATTGCGTACTTCAATGTTCACGGGAACCATTAATTGATTGCCCTGGTCGTTTTGCATTCTGTTATCCCCTGGCGCATTGTTATTCATTGGAGCTACTCTGCTGCAATTTTGAAAGGCAAGTTGTTAAATATTAAGCCAAGGCATTTATGAATGAAAAGCGGTATGCAGTGCAGTGATAAGCATTCATGTGTGTGCACTGAATAACATCAGCGTAATTGCTTCGTATAACAAGCACGAACCACCAGAACCAGGGATATTAGTTATCTAATCACTATATGTAGTGAATCAGCCTAACCTAACCTAGTTCAAATTCCGTGGAATTCAGAATCCATACTACTGCTTGCATTAACTTAATGACTCAATTGCGAACATTTTGAAACCTTAGTAGCCACCCACCAACCGATGCCACGCCATTAAGGAATGTGACGAATGGTAACAGTCGTCCATCTATTGTTTTGAGTTGAGGTTCCGAAGAGATATCTTAGAACTGACTGAAGACCAAGCTGTTTTGCTTGGTTTATTGCCACAGCCATTTCCGATTTCTAGCGAACGCGTCATAACTACGTAAATCTGGAAATTTATGATAACCTAACCCAAAGCCGGGTTAGGTCACTCGACGCGGCATAGTGATTAGGTGTGTCGTTGAGAATAAAAACTGTATGATCCCTCCTCTTGAAAACAAGCACGTACGAGACCATTATATATTGTTACAGCTAGGCCCAGGTCCTCGTAGAATTGTGGCTTCCAAGCTGAGTCAAACAACAAACCAAATGCGAATAGCTTAGTAAAATAAATTTCAGGCTATCTATATGTTTGTCCATGAATGTAGTCATAACAATATTCTAAAATCATTCATTAGAGAACACATTCACAAATTAACATAAATATACAAACTAAAAAAAAGCAAAACCCAAGCTAATTATCTTTAGTCCTGACCTGATGAAATTGTTGTTCTGTAAACACACCACACAGACATGGGAAAAAATCCGCCCTCACTCACGAATAAGGCAATTACACGTAACCGTATTAAATGCAATACCGGGCGGCTTGGTAAAAGCTTCTTTAATCTAACATAGCTGCACAACTAAAAGCAATATAAAATGGACACTAATTGAATGAGTTCAATGTAAGGGGGTTCTAATAATAGTTTAATTATGGTCTTTTAAGTGTGTATCGAAGAGTAAATGGAGTGGTCTACGGCACATGTGACATTTAAAATGCTGAAAATAGATGTCTGCTGGAACAAACTTGAAGAGATTAACCCCATTCTCAAACACAGCCGCGTTTGGTGGGTGCGTGTTCAACAAATACACTCCCTGATGCGTTGAAAAGTAGAGAACATAGCTACATGCAATCGAATAGTGCTTTTAAACCATAAAATCGGATTATCTTGTGAACAGAATGAAAAGTGTGTGAGCATATACAACCAGAACACTTACTTATTTGGAGGGTCGGGAGGTACATCAAACTCGGGAGGGTTCAGCTCCAATTGCTCTTGCCGCATCTGCCTAAGTCTCCTCTCAGCCAGTAGGAAATAGGTTGCAGTGATGTGATTGTATTTATTCCTATCGAGTGATCTGTACAAATAATTGTATGAAAAATTAATTTGAAGAGAAAGCCTGTCTACTTTTACTTACTGCAAGATTTCTTCTTTTGAAGCTATCTCTCCGTTTACCATTTTCTGTATGATAAAGTCATGATCATCTTCGCTCACTTGTTCTCGACTAACTAGTGCCATGTAATCCGTAGGTGTCTCTTGTCCAGAGTTCTGATTTAGCCAAACATCTTCTGCGATTTGATCCAAAGTGGCACGTTTCTCTGGGTCTCGCACCAACATAGAAGCGATAAGTCGCCTGCATGTAACACTTACATGACCCGGCATTGAGTACTTGCAATCCATGATCATTGTCAAGGTTTCCGAATCGTTTGCCTTTTCAAACGGTGGCTGCCCACATACCAGCATGTACAGTATAACGCCCAAGGACCAAATATCTGTTGCAAATGAAATGCCCATTAGCGATGCGCTTTCTACAAAGAAATCGGTGTGTTTACGACATTCAAGTGCAATGACCTTCAATGACTCAAACCTTGACATGCATTTTCATGTCATATTCAGAAGGTACCTCTAAAGCCACAGAATTAGGCACAGAGTTTTACTGTCATAATCACACCGAATATGTAATTATACCTTACCAACAGCTGGAGCATCATAAGAGTCGCCGAGTAGAATTTCTGGAGCTGAATATGCCAAACTTCCGCATGAAGTTTCCAATTTTTGTCCAGGTGAAAATTTATTGCTAAATCCAAAATCAGTTAGTTTGACGATGCCCAGTTTTTCAAAGAAAACCACATTAGCCGGTTTAAGGTCTCTAAAACAAAACAAACAAACAAAAAACACATTCATTCATAAAATCATCACCCTCCATTCAGGTGTCTTTGTCAACAAACCTGTGCACAACATGCAGCTGATGACAGTATGATATAGCTCTAACGATCTGACGGAAGTATTTTCTAGCCAAATTCTCAGACAAACCACCCTCGTGTTTCATTATGTAATCGTAAAGATCGCCACCATCTCCCAATTCCAAAATTAAATAGAGCTTTGTTTGCGTGTCAATTACCTCATATAGCCTCACCACGTTTGGGTGCTGCACCAGTTTCATGCAACTACAAAAATACATTTTACACAATTGACAAACAATGTATCGGGTATGCAAACAATGCACAATCTAATAATAATAAGGAAATGTTTTACATCTTCATCTGTTTCTTACCGAACTTCTTGAAATAAGTGCGCCTTTGAAACTTCGTCCAACTTCATTTTATCGACCACTTTTACTGCAACTTTTTCCCCCGTAAATACATGACGAGCTAGTTTAACCACAGCGAAATGTCCAGATCCCAGAGTTTTCTCCAAATCATAAAGACCAGCGATTTTACCATCATAGTTTCCCGACTGTGACTGTCCACCGTCGGGCGTATGCATGTTTAAACTAAATATAAAAATGACCAAACATATTCATGTACAACATATTGACTTTATGTGAAAACAATTTCAGTTCGATATATCCTTTAAGAGCAATCTTTCCATTTCTGGTAGATACATATGTGCGTATGTACTTGCAAAAAGGAAGTATGTGGGTACCAACCTCATTTGAAATCGGGTTTGACTGCATTAATGTTTGACCACTGCACACAAATTAAACATTCAGTTTTAATTTTCCCTAACACTGGAATATTTTTTATGTTATTTTTCTTGATTTTTTTTAATAAAAGGACGCAAGACTTTTGTTTGGATACCTAAAAAATTTTTTTACGGAAAACTATGTATATCTTTTCAGCTCAAAATATTTCATCCAGGATATTAAAGCGTTAGAAAATTTGGACAAAATGAAAGTGGCAAAGAAAAAAAACACTAAACTAGGTCCACACAAAGCGTATAGAAGACGATACGAAAATATGAGGCCAGTAAGCACAAAATAATTTATTGATTTGATTGATTGATAAAATGAAATATGTTATGGATGTATATCGATGTTGGACCGACTTCAGTTCTAATTAAAATAATGGTACTAGCCAACACGCCAGCGAGCACTGCGGATGCCAGAAGATGCTTTCGTTCAACTGACAATCATTGTGACGTCACGGTGTGGTTTTTGGACGTATATTTTGACAAAATGTTTATATTGCTATCTCTGTTTCTCTTAGGCATTTGCTGTGTGATAAATTCAAATTAGACGTCACGAAGAAATAAAATGGCCATCGATGGCAAAGAGGTCAGCAGATTCAATATGGGGTTTCCATACCGCTTGGAAACCAAAAAGCGACAGATGTGTAGGATAGAAGCGAGATGGATAGCACAAATTGTACTAGTTTAAAAAGAGCATATTGAAGTATGTTCACCAGGGCGAAGTTCCATCGACAACCTTTAGAAATCTAATATGCAGATATCAATGTTTATTATTACAGAAACTTATCAAATTCAAGTTGGTCTTATGTGGTGCCTTTAATGTTAATTTGATCTTCTTTTGGCAATATCCAATAAGGATTCTTTTCAAAAATTCTAAATTATTCTGCATAAGAGACTACACCCAGTATTCTAAGCCAGTATATTTTTCGTCGTCGTAAATAGTGAGGCGTACATTAAGCAACTTGTCTGCTTGAAGGCAAAAGGTGTCTAGCGTTCAAAAGGTACTACGCCCTTAAGAGATTTCATATGTGTACTGATCAGCGACAAGTCTGTCGACTTTCTGTGAGACCGTTCATATTTGTGATTTGGTATAAAATACAAGGTTTCGAAGATCATGTTATCCACCTATTACAGAAGAAAACGATCTATAGTCGAATGACATAGTGAAGTGTTCCTTAATAAAAAATTCATAAAACCAAAAAAAAAGACATTATCTTCGAACACAGTCCACAACTAATGTCAAGGCAAACATTTTTCTATCAAATCTGTCAAAATGACTTAAATGCTTAGTTATGGAGAATTTCTTTTTAGTCAAAAAGTTTCACCTAATCGATTATAATTAAGCATTATGAATTACAAATTTGAAATATATCTCGATAACAAAAGTAACTAATGCGTATTCATGTAATACAATGTGTTAGAGTTGATATATTTACTGTGCTGGTGTAATGTTGAAAACAAGATTTGTTCACGCATTGATCCGTCAATTTGATTTCTAAAAAGAAAAAAAAAATTAAATAAATAAATACCAAAATGAATTACAAGTGTCAACATATTCAAAAGTTCAATGTATCTGCAGATGAGATAAAAAAATTAGAAAAGGTAAGCATACAAAGACAACAATGCAGATGTCTGAAATAATTTCCGAAATCTTTCAGATTGCATCGTGTGCGCTGTGCAAAAATACTGGACCAAATCTATGGATATGCCTGCAGAGGAATTGTCTGCAGGCGGGATGTTCGGAACAAGTGCAGGATCATAGCACAGATCACTTTAAGGTATGAAAACGCTGCAACTGTAACACTGCAACAATGCAACTATATGATGGTTCTTTGTAGGCAAATAATTCGCATTGTGTTCACATGAACTTATCATCTCTGCGGATTTGGTGCTATTTATGTGAAAAAGAAGTTTTCATAGGGAATGAAAAAGCAACGCTTTTGAGCAACCCTTTGGACATTGGAGAATATGATTTTACTGATAACAATACTAGTACAATTGGTGTGAATGACAATGAGGAATATGAAGGCGATAAGATACAAGGTTTGGTTGGTCTGCAGAACATAGCAAATACATGCTATATGAATTCAGCCTTGCAAGCATTAAGCAACATTCAACCACTCACTTATTACTTTTTGGACTGTGGAGACATTATCGAGTACTATGTAGAAATTGCAGCAAACAAGAGTAAAGCGGGACTAGCTAAAAGCTACTACAGACTTATTAAAGATATTTGGTGTCGTGGAAATCATAGCAAAGGTACCTAACATGATCTTTTACAGTACTTATCATTAAATATTGAATGTATGGTGTGATAACTATGTAGAAATGTATGTATGTTTTGTTTGAGAGGCCAAAGAGAAAAGGGTCTATGAAAATATCTTATCAAAAGGACTGACAATAATGCGAGGTGAAACAATATCCGACTGAAATCTATGCAATTTTGGAATAGTTTAGGTTTAGGCAACCTATTTCCTGTTATTTGATGTATGAAGGGCAAACATCGTGATAGACTGGAAATCTTGCTTAATTTGTTGTAATACAAGATGATGTTTCTTCATTCTACATTTAATTCCCTTATACCAAATGTGTAATTTCCTCGAACAGACCATAGGGAGCTTATTTCTTAGTTATGAAACATAAATTATTATGGGTTATTACATCCTATCAGGTGCATCCGAAATGGGTGTCAATAGTTGATTTTAATTACACTGTTGAATTGCGTTACGTCTGTTTATTCACTGCAGTCAATCGTGACTGACGTCTTGTTTGTGTTGCGTATAAGCAGGAATAGCTAACTGAATGTCTATTTTAAGCATGTATTATATGTATATACGATTATTGTATTACTTGAAAATACCCCATAAACGATGAATTGTACTTTGAACTTCTGTAGAAAGACTGCATTTGCATTATTTAAAGTAAGACCAAAGTAGTGAATTCGGCAAATACTCGAACCGTTGCTGCATTCCGTCAACAGAAAGCGTTAAATATTATAAATCGCTCGTATTTACTACCAAAACGCTATAAAATTCGTCAAAATGCAAATGATGTTTCTTTTACACACAAGGCCATTCCAGTGGCTTGTAACTTTCCAAATTACAAAACAAACATCTAGGTTGGGCTGACTGTTGGCTACCTGAACTTGACTCCATGATTTAGTTTAGTGCAAAACTTCTGACTTTTACTAATCTCAATCCATTCCACAAGGCCCTAACGCCGATTGTGTATCCTGAATGATAGCTTACATAGAAAAGATCTAGTGAAAAATCACTCTGTTTGGAGAAGTTCATTCGAAATAGAAGCACTAACCATGCGAATTAGGTAGATAATTAATCCAATTGAATTGTGTCTTTGGTTCATTTAAGGTTTCCTTAGCTTGTATATTTTTATAACCTCATTCTTCTTTTTTTCAGATTACATAGCACCTCGTGGAATCTTATATGGAATAAGAAATGTCCATTCAATGTTTCGGGGTTTTCAACAACACGATACCCAAGAGTTTTTGCGATGTTTCATGGATCAATTACATGAGGAATTAAAAGAAACTGATCCTGTACCATGTAAAAAGTTAGTTCAAAATCCAGCCGACATTTACCAAAAGGACGATGAAATGTCAAATTATTCGTCAAGTTCAGCTTCTCAGTCCGAAGGTGAATATGAGACGTGCGATAGTGGAGTTTCTGAGCAATCGAGTCTCTTCGAAGACTCATTTACACAAAATAAACACTATTCAAGTCTATCCTATATTTCCAATTCGTCTTTAAGTTCGCGTTTCTCTGCGCCTTGTGGACATCGCACTAATGTATGCGGCAATGTTTGCAATAAAAACAATGACATCGTTGTTTCGGTGAACCAAAGATCTATCATAAGTGATGTGTTTGACGGAAAGCTATTGTCGTCTGTACAGTGCTTAACCTGTGATAGAATATCAACCAGAGAAGAGACATTTCAAGATCTTTCACTTCCTATACCGCACAGAGACTACCTAAATGTCTTGCATCATGCACAGAATGTGAACAATCAAAGTACTATACGATCGCATTCAGGTGCGATGTGCAATGAGCCGATGAAAGCCGAGGGCTGGCTTTGTTGGGTATGGAACATAGTGAGATCGTGGCTTTGGGGTCCATCGGTAACGCTCCACGATTGTATGGCATCATTTTTCAGTGCTGACGAGCTTAAAGGTGATAATATGTACAGGTACTTATTATAGACATTCTTTCATGAGGAGGAGAACCAAAAACTAAGCATAAACTTTCTTACAGTTGTTCGAAATGCAATAAACTGCGAACGGGTGTGAAATATTCTCGTGTCCTCGATTTGCCAGAAGCGCTCTGTATCCATTTGAAACGGTTCCGGCACGACCTGTCGTACAGTTCGAAAATTTCAGCATACATACACTTTCCACTTGTTGGCTTCGATATGAGACCATATCTCCACAAAGACTGCAAATCAAATATATCACTTTACAACTTAGTGTCGGTGATATGCCACCATGGTACCGTTGGCGGTGGTCATTACACATGTTTTGCTAAAAATGACTTAACTGGAAAATGGTACGAATTCGATGATCAACATGTAACGGAAGTGTCCGCTGATGTCGTCCAAAATTGCCAAGCCTATGTGCTATTCTATCGTAAGACCCACCCGCAAATGGATGCCATAAGAGCGCAAGCAAGAGAATTTTCCACACTGAACACACCACAGTTCTCAGACATACGATTTTTCGTCTCCAGAGAATGGATAAACCGTTTCAATACATTCGCCGAACCTGGCCCCATTAATAATTGGGCAATTTTATGCCCACATGGAGGTGTCCCACCGCACAAAGCGCCTCTCATCAATAAGATAGCCGTTCCTCTGTCGCAGCCATTGTGGGATTTTCTTTACAAAAAGTTCGGAGGCGGACCTGTGGTTAATCGGCTCTTCGAGTGTGAAATTTGCAAGAGACAAGCAGAGAATTTGATTCGCCGTCAAAAACAAGAACTGGCTATATTCACGAAATTCCACGATGACTTCCAGAACGAGGATGATTCCACCACAATATACGCCATATCGATGGCATGGTTCAGAAAATGGCAGCATTTTGCCAGGGGAATAACGAAGAAAGAACCTGGCCCAATCAATAATTCGACAATCGCAGCAAAAGCAGAAACCTCACCCATAAACGGTGTTCTTCCTGGATCCGATTATGCTCAACTTAATACGCAGCTGTGGAAATTTTTCTACAACATCTACGGCGGGGGTCCGGAGATAATCTTGGGTAGATCCCTTAAAGATGAGGTAAGTCCTTTTGAGATCCTTGAATCGCAACTGACCACATATGCTACGGTTTCTCCTATATAGGCTTCAGAAGATGACAACAGCAATGATGAGCAAGAGCTCAGCGCAGCCACTCCTGTGGAGGAAGTGCCAACAGACACATCAGCTCTGAAGGAAACTTCAACGGCAAAGGCGAAAAATGTCACCTTTGAGTCGGAAGCTAATGAATATGACGACGAAAAAACGCAACTCTATTCCAGAGCGTTAGCATTAGATATCCCCGATACATACAGTAGACACTCGGCATCCAAGAAAAAACCGAAGGTAATCACACCGAATCTGAAGCGCAAGACAAAGCGAAGTCGCAACGGACTTAAATCAGCAGGACTCTTTGGGGCAAAAGGTAAATCGCATGTGCATTTGTAGTATTTAAAAGTTGCTCT
This sequence comes from Eristalis arbustorum, assembly GCA_916610145.1. Taxonomy (NCBI): domain Eukaryota; kingdom Metazoa; phylum Arthropoda; class Insecta; order Diptera; family Syrphidae; genus Eristalis; species Eristalis arbustorum. The sequence continues at coordinate 41,035,398 of OU744319.1, forward strand.
ATACTCAATAGCAGGTATTCATATATAATCACTCATAATCACCAAACATAATCTATTTCTCTCAACAATGGCGAATTCAGTCAGACATGCTATGTAAGTTTCATCCAATATTATAATCAACGTACTTTTTGTGTGACTGCAAAACTGTGAAGCACAAAAGGATTTGTTTACTTTACGTGTGTTATTTGTTGTCTTGTTTGTCATTGTAACAGAAATGATCTGTTGGGATTTGTGTAACATAATTGTAAGGTGGTCCAAGAGTTCGGTTGTAATATGGTATTGTCTGCGTAGTGTCACCGGTCGTCAGGGGTTGAAGAAAATGTAACTAAGAGTGGTTCAGCAGTAAATTTCTTTTTATTACATGTTGAGTCAGTGGTTGGGTAAGGTTAGTTGCGTGCGTCCGGCGAGTCGAAGGCCGTCACATTTGCGTTATTGCATATTAATGGGAAACCTGTTCTTCTTCTGAGTCAGTGGTTAAGACAATCCCTTTCTACTTGTGTCAGTAAAGATGATTCCTCAATGAAGTCTTCATTCAAACATATTCAAGAACGTAGACTTCAGTTGGTCTTCAGAGAACATAGAAAGGGATTATCAAATATATAAAATCAAACCTGCTTTTTGTGTTTTAACTCTAGCATTTTAAGAAAGGTTCCAAACTAACCAAACCAAGCAATGTTTATTTGTATTCACTCATGTCACGTCACTGTCTCATATTCATTTAAATTTGCTAAACGCCTCACCGTTACTAGAAAATTGTTGGTAGATTAAATTCCCCCTCAACTGATTAATATTTTTGTTCATGTTTTTCTTTCCCCACTAGGAACTTACAATGTTAACGAAGGCAGCGAAGCCATGAGCGATTATTTTGAGCTAAGCAGTAAAATGTCACATTCCAGTGAATCAGATATAATAAGACCACTGAATAGATCATCGTCATTCCAGCATGTTTTGCCAATTACCGAAGATCAAGGTGTTAAGGAAAGAGAAAAAGTTATTACCAATCATGAGAATATGGAAGGAACCAATGCAGCAGCAGCAGTGCAAGTAAATTCCGATAGTAAACATAAATATAAGGATTATGAATCCAAAATTTCAAAGAAGCTACACAGAAAGCAAAAACGTTCCAAAGGTAAAACAAATGCAATTCAAAATTACATGAAAGTTGAAAGCGCAACAAGCGACAATGAACCATAATACACTGTTGTTAATAATGTAATAATGTAAAAATATTTTATTAGTTAAAATGTTATTTTATTGAATTTAAATCAGGACTTAAAAGTGTGCATGAGGGAAATAAAGAAATACTGCAATTCAAACTTGCATTTTTTCCGTGTATTTTTTGCTTATGGTAATCAATTGTGCTATGAAGAGGTGTGGGTGGGACCTTTAGTTTAAAGTCCCCTACGCCCAGGTGGCCCCCAATTCTTTTATAATCTTATTATATTCAGTACCAGTAACTTCAAACAGAAAACTATTTCCGGCGCGCAACATATATGAGGGACAAAGGCGAAATTAGGGGTAGAGTGATTGATAAGGTCCTAATGTTACAAATTATTCGCACTTGCCACATCGCACTGCCATTCTTTCATAGAGGGTAACGTCAATAACGTAGAATCCAAAGCAATTAAGCTTACACTTGATGATAAGGCCAAAGTTGAAGTTGGTATAGTAAGTCTAATCAGCAATTGAATTTGTAGCCTCATGAGGTACCCCGCAAGGTGTAGTCATATCACCCGTTCTGATGAAATTCTAGATAAACAGGCCGGAGCTGTGGTGTTCATTCGCTATACAAGACCAAGCCAACTTAAGTGTTGGATCCGAAGACGCTTAATTAGGTGCATGCCGCTGTACAGCCCTCACAGTTTGTGATCTTGTGATCCATCATATTACAAGCAGAACTTTTCTCTCAAAACGACGAAAGGCGTATTCATCGCTTTTAATAGCGTCCGTGACTCTCCATAGAGGAGGTCAGGGATGGTCAAAGTGTTATATAAAGCAAGCTTGATGTTTCGAAAGATGTCCCTGTTACCTCTTGAGCCAAAAGGCTTCCTGTTTGGCTCCATGGGCCCACCTGCACTCGTGGCACAAACCACGGGTTTCTGCTTTGTGATGTTGAGGCGTGGGAACCGAGTGCTCATCACGGAGAGGTCACGCTCCGAAGCAAAATCCACCGGCCCAAGTCCTTTCCGGTGTTGTCGTGAAGGCTGTGTTTTCCGATGACTCTAGCAACGATTTCTTCCTTGCCCAGTTGTGCGTTGAAATCACCTAGAATGGTATTGTTAACAGAATAGTATGATTGTAGACTCTCCTGAAATCCACAAACCTTAAGTTGCTAACCGGCACCTAGGTCTCACAGAAGAAATTTGCGCTACTCTAACGACGGACTTCGAGGTCCTACAAATCCTTCTTCCACTTGACCTCTACGTACTGAAATCTGTTCCAAGCAGCGGTATAAACATACAGTGCTCTATGGGATCTCTGATAACTGCAGGCACATAGCCGGCAATGAAGCAGCGGGTGAACTTGCCAGAAAAGGGGCTGAAGCCGACCCACACTAGTCAATCCCTGCATTCAACCACCTCTTGCAGATGTCAAGAAAAATGTACCATAGATGACAAAATTATAGAGCTAACCAATGAGAGGCGGAGCTCTCTAACCACAACTCATTGTTATCGTCCTAGTTTATTAGTGCATATACATGGTCCCGCAATGCTACACAAAGTTATTACATACGCTTGTGGGTACGCTTACTGTGTAATCATTCGAAGTACCATGAAAACAAAATGGGACTTACCCATGACTTCATATACAGATGTTGTTATAACGAAGAACTATTTGTGTCACTGTCTGTTGAGGAATAGAACACTCCTTTCTCTACCTGGGAGTAGCTAACTGAAGTGCCTTTTAATTCTATTCTCAGGTTTATTAGCATTTCGGGATGAATGGACAACGTGCAGTTGCATCTAGCACGCGGTTCACATGCCTCGACAACCATTAAGGGATGCTGATGATGGAATACATAGTAAATTGTAAGCTTCATGAAGAAATTTGAGCCGGCTTTCCAAGAGGAAGAGACTAGAATAGAAAAGGCACACCATTGAGAATTGGTAGAGTTACTACTAGAGATGGAAACTGTTGTCTCATGGATACAATGTTTTCTAATATAATAAAAGACAATTGCGCTTAAGGCATTTACTAGCAGACAAAGACTTCATCAATGGCGTTTGCTTAAAAACTCATAATAAATAAAACAACATATTTTACAATAGTTTTATACGTGTATAGTTTGTGTTACCTTTCTTTCTAAATATTTAAATAAATTATTGCAATTGTTTTTCCCTACTATTCCATATAACACCCACAAATAATGTTTTTGGTAATAAAATTCAAAACATCGTCTATTTTAATAAATTATTTTTTTACGAAATAGTGTAAACAGGTAATAACTCTGAATTCCTCATGCTGTACAACACGTTGAACACGCCCCACGAAATGTCTACCAGCCGCCCTCACTTAACGAAGATTTGACTGAATGCGCACCTAGGCCGGTATGTTTTTGGCAGCGCATCGTTCTTTTATTTCCGCCATTGCCTGAGAAAGTTTGCGAAATATGGGTAAGTTAAAAGAAAATTTATTTTTTCAATTTATCACTTAAATAAAATATAGTTTGTGAATTAATGTTACTGCCAAGTGATAAGTGATTGATTTTCCGTAAATTGCAATTGAAAAGTGGCACTTATTATCAAGAAAAAACAGTGTTAAGAATTGAGTGCAGACAGTTGGTTGAAAAATATCGCCTAAATCCTTAAATATCCCCGCGATCCTAAAGGTTTATACAAATTTATGATAAGAAATCTAATGTAAGTAACGGGGACATGTTGAAATAGACCAGATTTTGTGTAATAACTTGTCTTAAAATCGAATTTAGAACTCAATATACACACTTAGTGAAAATATGAGTAGAGTAAGAGAGGGATTGGGGTGGGGGAATTGGTAGTCAAACTGTAATGTATATTAAGTTTTCGCTTTAGTTAATGTATAGATGGTACATTCTTGAAAGTAAAGTGAAATGTCTCTTTTTTATTTAAGGTAAACCACGAGGTCTAAGAACCGCCAGAAAGCATGTGAACCACCGTCGTGACCAACGCTGGGCTGATAAAGATTACAAGAAAGCTCATCTTGGAACCAGATGGAAGGCCAATCCTTTCGGTGGTGCATCTCACGCCAAGGGCATTGTACTTGAAAAGGTGTAAGTATTTATTGATTAGTCCAAGTGTTCGAACCGAGAGAGATAGATACTATTGTGATCCAAAAGAAATTGTACGACTCGCAGTATATTTTTGTGTTTTTGTTATGTGAAGTGTCAAATCACAGGAGTATACTGTGAGCTGTTAATTTTGTTTACATCATTGGCAATATCGTGGAGTTAAATTGAACAACAAACCGAGATGTATCCTAATCATTGTATCTCTTGAATTTTAGAGGAGTTGAAGCTAAACAGCCCAACTCTGCTATTAGGAAGTGCGTTAGGGTGCAGTTGATTAAGAACGGCAAGAAGATCACCGCATTCGTACCTCGTGATGGTAGCTTGAACTACATTGAAGAGAACGACGAAGTCCTAGTTGCAGGTTTCGGTCGTAAAGGTCACGCTGTGGGAGATATTCCCGGTGTAAGGTTTAAGGTATGAACTTGAAATGTTATCCCTACACGATACCGTATTTAACCGTAATTGTTTTCCTTTTGTGTAGGTTGTCAAGGTTGCCAACGTTTCTCTGCTGGCCCTGTACAAAGAAAAGAAAGAAAGACCACGATCTTAATTATCAAGTGATAGTTTACTTTTATATAAAATAAAACAACCCAAAACACCGAAACGATGTTTCAGTAATGAAAACGCATGCCTTTATTTATTCACTTAAGATTTTACAGGAACAGGAATGTGATGGGGATTTGATTTGACTTGGCATTAATTTAACTGCTCGGAGGCGTGGCTTGCAGGTTTGCACAACTTATAACTAACGTTGACAAATTGTAATGTATGAAAATGTTGGTATTCATTCCACGGAAATATTGACCCCATTCGTACTCCAGAAAAATTGAGGTTTTCCAAGCATGTGACATACCATAATTTGATTAGGTTAGATCTTGTGGGGTCAATAACGGATCACGATTGCAACACAATGGATCGTGTTTGATTTATCCCGTTCGGATCTAAGCGGGACACCTGATCACATCTCTTAACTGGAATAAACGTTTGAAGTGGATTTGCCGTTCATTCAAACACCTGTGTCGAAGGCGCACTCGTAAACAAAATTATCAAGTTTATGTGGCGACAAGTCCTGCTCATATTGTTTCTTCTGCTTAAAGAATATAATCGTCTAGTTCCACTTCTGTTAAAACCTCGAAAGTGATATTTTCTGAAAAATATATCTAGTACTGTGTATGTCAATAACCTAATAGATTTCACAATTATTGGCTGATTTGACAATATTCTGATAACAAACATGCGGTATTGCCAACGGAGTAAGAACGCAAAAGAAACGGGTCATGCCCCTGTAATAACCATTAAATGAGATTGAATTACAAATGAACGCAAACGTCTTGCGTCGTCATCCATCAAATCCAGATTAAAGTTAATCTAATTAGCCCTTGCGACATTTTTGTTTCCTTGTCACAAAAAACGTGATTCGAACAACTTAACGACACTCGTAATAAGATTGAATCATTTTTATCTAATGGTTAAATGGCATCGAATATTGTTGAGGAAAAGCGAAGATCAAAGAAAGAAGAAAATATATCTTATACGGACGTAATATTTCATAAAAATAATGGGCGACCAATGAATCCTGAGTCTTAGTCTTAGTGGGCTGAGGAACTAACTGCGAGAGTCACCCTACAAGAAGATCTGATTCTGTGACTGTTTCATGTCTTATTGATTTATCCCGAATTCGTATAATTCCATTGTATGGCCACGGACCCAGTGCAGCATTAAAGGTAATTGTTAACAATTAGAGGAAGCCGGAGTATACCAATAAAAAATATTCCAAATCTGCTTCTTTGCAAATTCAAGCAACAGTCAACCTATCGAATGCTAAATGACACCATAAGCCCTCTCCCTCCTGTCCATGTCAGACAAATGTACTGCAAGGTCAAAGGAAGTCGCCCAATTCTGTTCGCATTGAGAATATAATTTAAACAGCGGAAAAAAGGCATTTCACTGGTCTGCTTTTGTTGGAGTGCTTATTTCAGTTTATTCCGCAGCTTCTTTATCCCTCCTGGGCTCGATGGCGCTAGTGTCGACTGCGGACTGAGTCTAGCTTATACAAGAACCACTGGTCTTATATCGACTACGCAGAATGAAGTTTGAGAAACTTCGTCTTGAAATTAATGCAATCTAAGAATTGCTAGTCACTCGAAGGAAGTGCATAGTGATGCCATGAAAAAAATACATTATCCGGGATAGTATTATGCAGAAATAAAAGACCAAGAGAGAGAGAGAGCTCTCTTATTTCTGGTGTATTGCATACGACACGACGGCTTATTTTCGAAATAAACAAAGAAATTAGTGTATTTGTATTGAGATTTTTTCCAAACAGATTGGTGTGATCACAACTCAACAACACAATTTCCCCGAGCGGAAAAAGTATGTTTGTTGGTTGAGGCAAAATCAAGTCCGATGGTTGGTTCTTGGCACCACCACGTATGTACCTACAAAAATGCAGTATGCAATTACTAGAAGCTGTACTCAAAGGAAATAGAAAAAAATTGTACCAGGATTATTTACTAGTAGGAGGATATCTCTCTTTGCGGACCTCCCTTGCTTCCTCGCATTTCCAGGACATTGCACGGGCTGGGCAGAGAGCTTACAATATTCATTCGTTCAATGGACCAGAAGAACTTTGAGTAAAAACTCGTTTTACTGTAAGTTCCTAAGCATCACAAAGTGACAGAATAGTAACTACAATGAACAACACACTTGTTGGGTGGTAATGGTTTTGAAATAGCCGTGAATTAGCTAATGATTCTTCGCGATGAAAATGAGCACAATAGACCACGTCTAAGTGGGCTGAGGACCTAACCGCGAGAGTCACCCTACAAGCAGATCTGATTCTGTGACTGTTTCATGTCTTATTGATTTCTTCCGAATTCGCTTAATTCGATTGTATGGCCACAGACCCAGTAGTTTTTGAAAGAAAATCAAACGAGTCAAAATGCCAATTAATGTATATTTGGACAAAGAATAATTTATTTGAAAGAATCGCACTCCTGGTGCTGGTTTTAACAACAAATGAACATCACATAATGATTAGAGCAAATTTCTCTTAAAATGTAAATTTATTGAACAGCACAATAATACTCGATTCTTGATCACTGCATACAATTGATACATGTATACATACTAATCTAAACAAAAACAAAACAGCAGTAAATAATCAGTCTTGCTTCTTTATCTTCCATTCCACAAAAAGATAGTTAATCTAATACAAATACAAGTTATCAAAGACGGGCACTTATTGACGCGTTTGAAAATAAAACCACGATTTCGTGCGAAAATATATGTATATTGTCATTATTATTAACCGACAATTGAATGCGATAGGTGAGCTTGTGGAGAAAAGTCCACAGTCCAAATCGTGACTCATGAACAATGAATTGAAAATATGAAAATAATTACTTTATTTAAACAGTTCTAGCTAATTGGTAGGTATAACATCATAAGTTCGACATCTCTCTTTTATATACACAAATAATAAGAAGAGATATAAAATAATACAGTGATTTAAAAAAAATATAATAGTAGTCATGAACCATCTACTTTCGTTTTAAGCGAGGTTGTGAAATGTTTTCGTGCTCCTCGTCCGATTCGGTTGCTTCCCTAATCGTATGGGTCTGTTGTGGAGCAGGTGGAGAATCGGTTGTCATTTGTTTTACTTGTTCACACGCCTCATTCACGTATTTGTTGAAGACGTCTGGTTTGTCAGCGTACACATGATGTCCAGCGCCGGTGACAACCTTAATATCGACAATACTGTTCGCTCTCTGGGCCTTTATCCTCTGCCCCGATGAGCTATCAATCCATGATCGTGATCCGTAGATGAATGTTATCGGTATGTCTTCGCGAACATCTTTGATGCGTTTAACCATTGGATTCTTTGCCCAGCCAAAACTTTCCATCATAGAGTGAAAGGCACTTTCTCCCGAAGGAGTCTGAGCGTTACATTGATGAATGTATTGCGATAGTAAATTGTTTTCCTCCTCAACTGCTGCGGAAAATTTCCTCATAATGTCAGGTCGCGTTTTCTCTACCACCCACTGTCCGAATGGTCCTGCAGCTCGTAGAGCCCACAATGGGTTAAGCGGCGTTAGTGCATAGGCAATAGCGCGAACCCAAAGCGGTATTGACCGGCTATTGTTGCTCTCCGATGTGGGTCTCTCTGGAAAGCCCCATGGATCAGCTAATATCAGATGTTTCACTCTGTTTGGATAAGACAATGCATAACTGGATGCTATAAAACCACCCATTGAATGGCCCAAAAGTATCATGTCCTCGATGTTCATTTCTCGACGCCATTCTTCTACAGATTTCACAAATTGCTTCTCACAAACATAAGCATCTGTCGAAAATTGTGGCCTTGTACTGCGGCCAAAGCCAAGAATATCCATTGCATATACTGGTCGTTCTTGTGAAAGTGCATCTAAATTCATCACCCACAGTGCAATACCAGCACCTAGGCCGTGCAACATCACTAGTGGAACTTCCTTTGACTCTGGATTCATTTCGATCGTCCATATCTTGTCCGATTCACCAATAGCTGGACCAATGTCAACAAAAAATCCACGATAAGGCCTCTTCAAAAATGAGAGAATTCTTTTCTCAACAGCGCGTAACATTTTCGGTGAACTTTGCGTCCAGTTAAACACCCACTTCCATATCCAAGAACCCTCTGCTTTGGATGAATCCTGTTTTGAAACAAAGAAAATCGATTTTATATAACTAAGAATAATGTATGCATTATTTACGAAAAAAAAAGTTCTTCGCTTTTTTTGTACAAACCTCTACGTCCATTACCGTCTGACAGGTTCGATCTGTTACTAATGACATTTCTAGATCGTCAGAACTACTTGTGTTCTAGCCAATATTAATCGAGAAATTTCGTACACAATTATGTATTTGATATCATAGGATCGACCACAAATGCAACTACTACTAGTTCACTTAGAATTTGCGCACTACTCGAAGTTAATTGAGAGAATGATTTGCTAAAAACATGAGTCGACAATGACAACATAAAAAACAAGAATTACAAAGCTAAATAAACGTCAAACTATTACTAGAACCTTGGGTGTTATCAGTTCGATGGGTGTCAAACTAATCATTGTTTGTTTATTTCCTTAAGTGGGTGTACACACTTTGGGATCCTTTTCACTTTGACATTGTGGTCTTATAGTTTTGTAGTTTCACAAACAGGATTGCATATTTCAGAATATGGTTTAATATATTTGTAAATATAATAAGCATACAGTAAACAAATGCTACTTTTTGAAACAATTTATACTTGAAGACAATTTTTTACTTACAGCGCTTATGATTTATGTGAAAACGAACATATTTTATAAAATGTGTGTTCTAAACCGATTTGTTTTAATATTGATTTTTCAAGACAATTTTATAAAACTGCTTACCCACCTATGCTGCTGAACACAGCAATTATTACCAGACGCAATGGTGCCAACCCAAGTGCATTCAGATATAAAAATCAAGTTGGTGAGTTTTTTGTTGTCATTACTGTCATTTCGTTTAACAGGTTCGGTTCGATACTACTGGTCGTCCGTCGTCAAATATTTTCCTTTTTTTTATTTCCTCTCCAATTGTAATCATTTTTACACTTAAAGCTAAGAAAAAATTAAATAGTAACCACCCGATTCCATGGCACAAGCAATATCAATTTAACCATTCGTGCAATAGTATTAAATCGTGTTTTATTTCGGCGACAAAAAAAAATTCTCATCACGATCGAGAGGAAAAAAGAAAACGTCTACAGTAGGTTTTCTTTCAATCGCATTCGAAAAAGAATAGAAAAGCAATAAAACTAAAATTAAACGCACATAGAAATCCTTTATATTTCAAAGTTCGCGATTAACCCTTAAAGATCAATTGAAGAACTTAAATATGACATCGAATCTTCGGCAAATTCCATTGACCTGCAGTGGCCATACTCGACCAGTTGTCCATTTGGACTTTAGCGATGTCTGTGACAGTGGATATTTTTTAATATCGGCGTGTAAAGGTGAGTAACACGTAAGCTACATGAGCAGCTATTACATGGTAGCCTAAAATTCTGTGTCCACTGTATGCAGTTTTTGTGTGAACATTTTTATTTTCCCTCGAGAACAATACAATGGCACATACTAAAACGACAGATCATTGACAAAAAAAAAACCATTCGAATGACTACGACTACAAGTATGAACAAGACCTTGACCCACTTATGAAAAGTGTTCGCAAATGTTTGCGCGATTTGTGCTCGCTCTTTGTACAGCTTTCTCGTTCAAAGGAATCTCGTGCACTTAGCACTTGAATAAATAGACAAAGATAAAACATTGCAGTCGTGTATATGTTCTATTGTTTATATATATAATAAAAATAACAATCAACCGATTGCCAGCTAACAGCGAATGACGCCACGCAATCAGGAAAAAGGAAGCACCTTGACACTTCGATTGCTGCTTGCTGCAGGAACCTGACAGGAAAGCGATATGAGAATCGCACGCAAGGCAAAGCTTTTCGCTGCTGATTCGAACCAGTAACCTGTTTTATTGTTGTTCGCATTTTGATGAAAAAGAAAACGAAAAAACAAAAATTTGCACGACGATAGTGCACTCGGCTTTTTTTGAATTTTAAATGTACGCATAAACATAACAACAAACTCAGGGTCAAGATGCAATGCGCTTGTAGAAGGTCACCTAAGAAGTATTTTAAAAACGCGTCTGAATCCAGTTTGATTCACGCAATGATAGCTCTGAAAATTGTGAAAAAAAGTTACATGGGAACACATGACCTTATTCTTATCTACGTGTTGATCAAATTTGATAAATTTGTGTTCTTTTTGTGCGCGTAGTCTGTACTTAATCCAGTCTTAGTAAAATATGAGTAAACAAACTAAACAAAGTGCTGCTATGCATGAGAGCTATGTAGGGCAGCACTATAAATATCAGCAATCTCTTGTAGTCAAAGGTAGTATGTATACACGATTTTTTGTTCCGCTGGAGAGTAGTGGCTGCTTTCACTTGTGGTTGATTGTAGTGAATGTCTTTCAAAATGTGTATAACTGACCTAATATCATTTATGCTATTGCTTTGCTCTTGAGCCTCGCTCGAGAGGGACCGAATAGATTATGGTTCGCATATTTGAATACTTTTTTTTGTAATTTACTCGTCAAAGGGCAAGCAATTTCATTCATTCAATTGTAATTGTTTCTGGGCTATGAAATTATATTATTCACACGTGTTTGATTTCATCGGGAGGTATGAACATACATTATATGAGTCTGAACATTGAACATTTCACTTGCGTGTAATTTGCTTCGTCTTCGCTTTGTCTGACGTCTCATCTCTGCGGTGATCAGTTCTAGAAAAAATTAGTGCCGATATCAAAGGTAAACAACTCTTGTCAACCGCTGTCTCTGTACTTAAGATACAATTCAGTTGTAGAACACTCTTGGAAGAACAAGCTGACTACATAATACTAGGCCTGCTGTATGGTTCAGAAGCATTCTTGACTTTTTCGCGATCTCTTCATCATGTTTACGTTGATGACGTCTGGACTAGTATCGACTGTACCGGCTGTACAGCAACATGAACTTAGCTCAGACTGTGGATCCACAGTGCCTAACATGGCTGAATCTTAAGAGCTCTTCTTTTAGACACATGTAGTACTATATCACTTAGACTAGGCTTTTATTGTTGATTTGTCGTATAGGTACAGTTCATATCTTTCCATCGACACAGACAGACACAGACGAGATCCCGAAAACTCGAACCCTACAACAACAAGAGCTTTTAAAATGCCAAAATGCTTTCTATTTAATTTCCTGTCGTCTACAGATTCACAGTATATACCTGACCTCGTTCCTTAAGCGTGACTTTGAAAATGTTCCCCGCATGTTTAATAATTCTGTAAAGGTTAGGGACATTAATTCACATTTCTTGAACTTCAAACCAACTCTCGGCTTGAAAGCAGTATGCGTGCTTTGTAAGAAGTTGAACAGAAGTCTATTGGTCTAGGCCATGTGAACATGTTATGAACAATGTATACAATAATATAATCTATTTCCTAGAAGAAAGAATGGTCAAAAACAAAACATGAAAAAAAAAGATTTAACACACTTATCAATTATTCATCACAACTGGCTATTCTGTACAAAGAACGCGGTAATCCCCGAGAGAGTAGGGGTGGCAGTGAAGGCAGGCACTCACACAATTTATGGCCGCAAACGCTCTCGTTTACCTTGGTAATGCCTCATGTGCAATACATTACACCGTGTAGCAGTGTATACATTCTAAATATCTACACTTTAAGCTCGTGCGCACACAGCTACACAGCTGCAAATGTTGTTTTGTATTGCACTCATGATAGTTTTTTTTAGTTTATTTTTTTCTTTTGGTTTAAGTTTCAAGCTCATTGACGAGCGAGTCGCGAGTTGTTTGTATTTGTATTTGCATTTACTGTGCGTCTGAGCGCTTTCGAACAACAACCGCAAACATTTCCACAGTTCATAGTCACACCAGGCTAGCTCCGGAGGGAACGACAAATCGTGGCAGCAGCATGCAGACGGATACATACTTGGTGATCTTGGGGCGAACTTTAAAACAGAACAACATCAATGGAAATATATGTACATGGTTGGAGTAGCTGTGTGCATATACAGATCGAAAACGGATAGCAATATAGCGCTGCAGGCGAAATGTGTGTCGTGCAGGCTCTTTCGTTTCGGTCCCTCTAAATTATGCGCACAACTTTAGTCGCTCGCTGTTGCCATTTGCTGATCCTGCTTGGTTAGTCGATTGTGGCAGGTCGTTGGCATTGATGCAGTCATTGAGTCAAGGTTTCTTCCGCTAAAATGCAGTCATGTGCTTAACTTGATTTTGTCCGTGTATGCGTGTTTTTTGCAGTGATGATATTTCTCTCTCGTAGCGTCTATTTTGAGAAAGCGTACGTATATGTGCAGGTTTGTGCATATAGTGGGTTTTCTTTTTTTGTATTCACATTTGATTGCAATAATTAATAACTCATGACAAAGATCCAGAAATCGATAGCTTCCGCGTGAATGCAACATGCGGAAGTTTTCAAGTTGTTGGGACTACAGATTAATGGATGTTTGTTCAGCTAAGTTGAGAGGAATGTTTTTGTTTAGCTTTTACACCTCATAATAAATTAGAGAGGCACACGTCAAATGTGATGCTAATTTGGTCTGACTCCGGATAAATATTAAATGTCTGTTTCTTTTTCAGATGGCAGTCCAATGCTGCGACAGGGCGACACCGGCGATTGGATTGGCACATTTGAAGGCCATAAAGGAGCAGTATGGGGTGTAGCTCTCAATAAAACTGCAACGTTAGCTGCATCTGGGGCAGCTGATTTTACAGGAAAAGTATGGAATGCTGTTACTGGTAGCGAAATTCATAGTTTCCAACACAAGCACATTGTCAAAACAGTCGCTTTTGATCAGACTTCCGAGAACATCGTGACTGGTAGTAATGAGAAGCTTGTACGTGTTTTTAGTTTACAAAGTCCCACCGCCGATGCCGAACTCTATACTGGTCATACAGGGGCTGTGAAAAGAGCGCTATTTTGTCGCGACGACAAGTGCATTATAAGTGCTGCTGAAGACAAAACCGTACGACTGTGGGATCGATTGACTGGAAACGAAATCCAACGGCTCAGTTTCCCAAATAACCCGAATAGCTTGGAAATCTCGTCAGACAATCACATCCTTACAATAACCCACGGATCCAGTATTAGTTTTTGGGAAGTTGACACCTTGAAGAAACTGAAGGAGATCAAAGTACCCACTAACGTAGCGTCGGCAAGCTTACATCCCGACAAGCACGTTTTCGTCTGCGGTGGTGAAGACTTTAAGATGTACAAGTTCGATTATATTACAGGAAATGAGATTGGTAAGTGATTGCCCTTGTGAGAGGCACGCGTGATATGCTTAAGTGATTATTTTGTATTTGCAGAATCGTTTAAAGGTCACTTTGGGCCAGTGCATTCAGTGAAATTCAGCCCCGACGGTGAACTGTATGCGAGCGGATCTGAAGATGGTACCCTTAGGCTATGGCAGACGACAGTTGGTAAAACGTACGGCCTTTGGAAGTGCACGGAGCCAGGAGAATTGAACAACTCAATCAATTCACCACGTGAAGTTCATGCCAACTAAGCAGCTCTCTCTCTCTCTCTCTTTTCTGACCTTAAATATTCATCAATGCAGATCGTGCAAATCGCCACAAAGAACTTTACTTTACTGGATAAAATATTTGTTTTGCGAAAGCGAAGGGAAGAAAATCATTAAGTTTATATATATTTTTTTTGTTTATTTTCTATCATCTCATTTTTTTTATATATATACAAATTGTTTTGATGTGTTCTCAAAGCAATTACCTGCCGTTCTCAATATTCAAATTGTGACTTTTTAAGAATAAAAGATACTTAAGGAACTTCAAATGATTTTGATTAATTTATATCGAAGAAGAAGGATACAATTTGTTTCATTTCATCGCGTCTGCTGGCAATTCTATCTAGGTACCTACATCACATTTCAAATTCTTCGCATAAAATAGAAACAGAAGTCAACGAATTGTCAAGTGACATAATGTTGAAACACTATCTTAAAATAATTGGCTGGTCTCTGACCCTGTAACCACTGTTTTGCATCTCTAGTAATTGCGATCTCTGGTTGTTGATCCAATTGATTCTGGTTCTTCTCCACTTGTCAGGTGCGTGACCTCTGATGGATACATCTTTAACCAAGTTGTCTCACTAGCACAGAGTAGAGATTCTCAATTTGCGTTGCATCCGCAAACATACACTAGACTCATGTTGCTGTACAGCCTATATAGTTCGCGATTATATCTTTTCTTCAAATGCCACCGATGCAAAAACAAAACAAAAACGCAAAATATCGCTGAAGTCTCCGAAAAGTATAAATCCACTCAATTATAAATAGATGCTTCAAAAACAAAATCCTTATGATAAATTACTTTTATTTTAATTTTTAAACAATTTCAAATTCGACACGATTTGTCATGAGTTAAATGCAGTGACTTTTCATTTCCTAAACCTGCCCACTACTTGTGGGTTCCAGTAGCCCAGCCATGAAGGTAAACAGTTGTAAAGTTGAGCAAATCAGCCCCCTGGCTTATTTCCGGCCTACGCTGCAAATGATCAAACCACCTTGAGAGGTTCAAGTAGTTCTCTTTGTCAATAGGTGAAAGTGATTTCTGCAAACAAAAAAAACAAGTAAAAATGCTTGCACAATTTCAAGAATTTAGCTGTTCACTTACAACCAAGTCATAGATTGCGAAGAAAACTGCCAAGTCGGCTAATGTAATACTGTATCCCACTAAATACGAACGCGTAAGGAAGTAATTATTAAAGTCTCTCAAAAGGTGTTGTGCCACATGTTTATCTTTAGATCCCGGGGCAACATATAACACAGCATATTCGATCCATTGCTGCACTTGAGCATCAATCTCCAGTGATGCTGTGCTATTTTTCGCTGCTTCCGATTGGCTTTCTTTAGCGAGTATTGAGAGAATTGAACCGAATCCGGTGACTGTTTTATTCCTGATGCATCGTGTGACGATCTTGATGAATATTTTTGGAGACGTACGTGAAAATATAATTAAATTGTTTTGATATAACCTCTAAGATATCTCTGCATACTGTATACCTTCTCATTATTATATGTTACTCTGCCCGGTGGTACGCCAAGACAGTTGGCAATCTTTGTTACGGCCTCAATATCGCACATCTCTCAACAATAATTATTTACGGATTAAATCACTTCTATGAATAATATTGAAGTTATATTAAAACCATGGATATTGCGAAAAGAAAACAATTCCTTTTTTTGACATAACAAAAAGTGACGTGCTGTTACGTTACGTTTTGTACATGTGCATTTGAGTATCTTACAGTAGTGGTGCTTAAAAAGGAACTCTTTAAATATTTTTTTTATATTAAGGTTTTTTAAAAAAATGGGTTTATTTCAGATAAAATTGTTTAAAAACACGTGGGTGCGCTTGGAGGTAGCTCCTTAAAAACACACACGACCTACATCACCGATGTTAAGTAGTCAGTCCTAAAGTCATCAATGAAGTAGGGTTTGTAAAATCCGGCATTTGATTGCATACAAGAAGTTTAAAGTGGCGTGCGATATTCCATCGTTGCAAAAGTTATACGTTAAGGCCCCTAGGTTCTTAGCAGGATATCGCAGCAGATAGTGTTCAGTAGAGACCATGCCAACATTGGGTGTGTTTGGCTGGGTAATGAGAAATATCCTTTCGCAACCTTGTGCCATTTTAAGGGAACAGAGGATGTTTCGAAAAAGTTCACACGCTTCAGAGTCCTCAGAGACGGGTAATTAGCAACTTGGAGTTTGAGACATCACATCCAGATCGCTGATATCTTGGTTTATTTTCAACATATTACAGAACGTAGACCCAACAAGTACTTATTTTTTTACAAGACAATAGTATTATTGATTTTCACCATAATCAAACACAGCTCAGTAGTACTGGTAGTAGAATAAATCTGGTACAATTTTCAATGCGCATGACATAATTTAATGCAATTCTTGCCGTCATCCAAAGGCGCTTGCTCTTCATTCCGATAACATTTTGTACGCATTCGATAACATGTACGTTTATTCAAAAAATAATAATAAAATAAATAAAACAGTGTTTAAATATTGTTTTTTTGTTTATTATTATTATTATTATTCACATCTAAAGCTGAGTTCGGTTGAATTTGTTTTCTTCTTTAATTTTAATTTCTTTCTCATGTTCTTACATTAGTTTTTAAGTTATATAATAATTTTAATTAGTTCTATTTATGATAAGTTTTTTAACCGATAGGTGTTTTATTTCATTTTCTTGTTAACGCTTAATTGTCCTCCTTTTTTTCAATAGGAGTTGTAATTTATAATAAAATATTTAAATCTTACTTGAATTTTATCGCATCTCATATACATATATATATATATAGGTATGTATACATTATAACTAACCAAATAAAATTTTCTTATAAGGGTACTTAAATTGGAACGATTTCAAGTTGGTATAATGAGTGATTTCGAACTGATGAATATGTTTATGTCGTGTGGTGTTTAATTAGTGCATAATGCAGGCAACAGGCAATGAAAGCATTTTTTTTTTTTTTTGAAAAATCAGTTTTGTGAGGCTGGAGGGCACTCGTACATGTACCTACTTCAAGTTTTAAAAATATGTTGAACATGAATGATGTGATGGTTAACTACTGAAGTTTACGTCTGCCTAAACGAGTGGAATATATTATGTATAATCATGCAATTAGCATGGATTTTATATTCACTTACCATTGGTAAATTGAACATTAAATGCAATCCTCATGACAAGCCTCTTTGCCTCTAATTGCAATCCCTTTTGAGTGAGGCAGCCACTATAACTTTTTACTGAGTGTAACTTGACCGATTCATGTCATATGCACGCACTTAAATTGATGCACGAGCATTCTCCTTCAATTAACCACACAATCAGTTAGTATTGCAGTATAGTATTTTTACTTGAGCGTGAAATTGTTCTACCCTACTACTACAACTAAAATCAAATCTTGAACTCAAGTGATCAAGCAGACATAGGCTCACCATTGGGAAGCACACAAGTTTATCTCACATTCGAAAGCGGCTTTGGAAAACCTTTTACCAGAAAATGTGTATTCTCTGACAATTGTTAGTGACTCGAGAGGGGTGGAGCCGTTAATTTTCAAATTTGTTGATGCCGTCGAAGAGAGCTTTGGTGTCATTCACTACAATCCACATATAAATTAGGATGTACATAGTTTCAGTTTATAACCACAAAATCTTCGGAAGCAGGGTACTCGTCGTGTCCAGAACCAAAGGAAATGTGTGCCTTATCTTAAACAGTAAGTGAGACGTATGATTTTGCAAGAGATGTAACAACAAAAATAATGAACTTATGATAGAAACGAATAAAAAAGTGAAAAAAAAACAAAGGTGTCATGACTTACCCCCTAAATTCTACGTACATATACGGGTAATTAGATAAAGGCGAATAAGCGCTTCCACGTGAACGATTTCGTCCGCGATAGTACATACGAATCACGAATTCACCTACAATCGTAGTCGAGAATCTGATGAACATGAAACTAAGTGCTTCGCAATAAGGAAAAAGAATCGGCTAAGCGTAATTTTGCAAAATGATGATTACAAAAGGGACAACCAAAAAAATGAAAGTGCACCATCATCCATCAGGATAGTCTGTTGTGGACTTCAATAATGTTCATTCCTTTTCATTGATGTCATTTACTTCTGTCTTTATTTATAAATATACTTATATGAGTGTTTATAAATGAGAAAAAAGAAAGGAAATAAAACATTGACGTGTTTGTATTTATATTATATATATTTTTAGGAAAATGTAAATTCCTAATATGACCCTTAATTTCTGTAATAAGTTCTAATTACTCAGTAAATATTTAATTTTATGTTTTGTTTTTTTTTCTTTTTCATTTGTATTAATTTACATGTTAGAGATAATTTTGTTTTGTTTTTTTTCTTCATTCATCTGCTGTTTACATTTACATATAAACGAATAAAATAGAAAATATAAAAAAAAATAAAACTTAATGGACTTACAAAACAGAAAAAAATTCATTTGATTAGTTTGGATTGTATAGAAAAAAAAATACGGTAATTAGCGCAATATTATTTAGTTTAGCTAAATTTATACTTATGTTGTTGGTTGAATAATATTCAAAATGTATGCCTTCGATTATAAAAATTAATTTATATATATATATGTATTTATATTTATTCTTACGCGCAAATGTTTGTAAACTTTGTGTTTTACGTTTTTTATGCTACGGTTTTTTTGTTTTTCTTTTTGAATTAAATTATTTGCTTTGTATTTTTTGCTTGTGATTTTTTTTGTTTAATAATATTAATCATTTATATAAAAAAATAATTACATATTTATATATTTAGAGATTTATACATACATTTTATTGGATTAATTCATCATCAGTTATTTTGACCTTAGACGCTTCTGCCTAGAGTTTGTTGCTTTATTAACTTCTCTTAATTGATTTGTTTTTAATTATTTTTTTTTTGTTTTGCACGTTTTTCTCTTCTTTTTTTAATTTACAGTATAGTGTTTGATATATCCTTATAATACACTATATATACTAAATTATTAAATAACGGCGACTTTCAAGAGGATAATTAGTTTTTGTGTATTCTGTATTTTTATTGTTATTTTTCTTTTCATATATTTGTATATACCATATATAGTTACTAACGAATAGACAGGATCTCTTCTCTTATCGATTACATTACATATATATCGGGATGATGTATTTACAAGGGAAATGTAGTCGTTTAATCAATAATGTCTAGAATGTGAGTAAAACTATGTGCTATAGTTAAAATGTTTGTTTGTTCGTTTTTCCATTTTTGTTTGTTTAGATCATATATTGGGAAAACAGCTAGGTATTATTGTATTTAATTTTCTCTCTTTTAAAGTTGAAATGTATACATACATTGTATAGTTTAATTTTTAATACACATATATATATACATGTATATACTCATATACTCATATATATATATATATATGAGTGATTTGATTTGTGTATAAAGCTCTCTCCGCGTTAGAGTTTCACATGTTTTATTACGTTTTCTAAATTTTATTTATTCCTTTTGTTTTCTTTCTTATAAAATAGTTGTATTAATTATTATTACTATAATTACAGTCAAAAGTTTAAGATTTAAAAACAATTGAATACACTATCATCATCCTTATCCCAGTTGGAGTAACTTTCGGCGCTGTTGCTTTGGTTTGCAAAACGCGTATTTTTATGTGTTTATTTGTATTTTGTTTGTGTTGTTGTTAATTTTTGTATTTTGTTCGCATGATAAAAACCGTCAATGAAGTTTAATTAGCCCCCACATGATGTATATGGGACTATCGGGAATTTTGTTTACTTCATGTATGGGTTCTTATCACTGAGCTGATCTCATTTGGTTGGTCCAGGAGGGAATGGGTTTATCACAGCTACGGCGGCAGCCTGTTGGCTAGCTAAAACGGCTGCTGCAAAATGAAATGTAAATACATATTATTAATAAATCTTATGAAATATGTTCGTTGATGTTACCATTTGTTTATTAATACATTTTAATTTAAAATTGACTAAAGAATGACAATTCACATTACTGAACGGATTTGAAACAAATACAATTCTGACGTCTTATGCCTGTCAGACTGACGTAGCGGAACGTCAAATTTAATTTTAAAATATTAATAAAAAAAAGCTAACATCTAATTATCAATTACAATTAGCTGCAATCTAGCTATGTCTGAGCGATGAAGCCTTAGGCTAAATGTATGTATATAAATGATGTGTAACCACTTTCACAAAAATGAATACTCGAAGGGTCGTAATAGACTGATCTTGAACCACATTGAGAACTATTAAAATGGCATCCTGAATACCGATGGTAATAAATGTGAGGGCACATCGCGAGTGCACTACTTCACATCCTGAGAATGGTGTCATTTTGTAACATGCAAACAAGTGGTATTGGATTCCTTAATGGCGATTGCACGCCAAAAATGTGAAATGACAAGAAAAGTCCAGATCCCCACACGTCTTGGCGACGAGGAAGTTCTGTCCTGTGAGTTGCATACGCACACCCTGTATGTCTTATCCATCATGACATCACATTTCACTTACAGACTACTGAAGGTTTGGTGGATAAACGATCCTCCGAGCAAAGTCACTTATGTTTGTGCGTTCAAGACTAAACATGAAAGTGCAAATAAATACGTTGAAAAAATATGAATTACTTTTATTTACAGAAACTTTGAAAACTATTCCCTACGACATTAAATAGAGAGGTACACATATTACTACTACTACTGCCTTCAGCAGTAAGTGGAATTTCAATTTTGAATCAACTTCATCTTCAGACATTTGAAGGAGGTCCACGAAAAAAAAGAAATGTTTTCTTTCTTTTAAAAAAAACCTATTCGATTTTTCTTACTTAATCTATGTATGTGGTTAATCTAATTATTTATTGATAGACTTAAAGTTTGAAATAATAAAACATACATCACGATTCTGTTGAGCATGTTAAATTTGGGCAATTTAAAGCTATAGCTCACCTCCATAGGGCGCCGGATACATAGGATAGCCAAGTCCAACATGCGTATGATGGTGCGTGTGCACGTGCCTTTGCGGGGGCGGACTTCGACTGTCAGCAGGATTACCACTACCGTTGCCGGGTATTCCGCCGACACCACCGAGTCCTTGTTGCTGTTTACCCAGCAACGGATCAGCCACCATGGATTTATTGTTATCACCTTTTTGTGGTGGTCCCAGGCCACCACCACCACTCAGGCCTGGAGGCATTGAGTTTGAGGGTGGCTGCAGGTTTAATGGACCCGACGGATTTGCAGATGGTATTCCTAGTCCAGATCCTGGTCCTCCTGTGCCTGGGTTGTTACCTGGCGAGGGTCCCATATTAACTTGACCGCCAGGTCCACCCGGCGGCAGACCTCCACCACCGTTTCCACTTCCCTGTTGCGATACATTCGGACTAGAGACGCTGACTTTTACGTTGCCACTGGTTGGACTCTTAAGTGCACGCTCGCTTAACTCGTGAATCTTGTGCGTTGTGTAATACTGGCTAGCGGCGTGGTGGAGGGCATCTAATGCCTTTGTACCGGGATTTCGTGAGAGATCTTCGGGAGCGTGATATCGCGCCATTGGCAAGTGGTATGGTGGTGTGTTATACGGGGCTGACATCAGAACATTTCGATACATCGGATGGCTGGTGTCAAAGCCGAAGGGGCTCGGACTAATGTACGACGGATGCAGGAAATATTGTGAAGTTGGTGGCGGCGGTGGTCCTTGGGTTTCCATTGTGGGCTTCTGACCTTCCTGTTTGATCTTCACTTCCTTTTCATCCTTGCCGGAGTCTTTGATCAGGTTTGTTGCCTTTGGGCCGAGGGAACTCGAGGACGAACTCGATTTGGAACTCTTTTGCGATTGACTGTTCGAGTTTTGTTGTTGCTGCTGCTGCTGCTGTTGTTGTTGTTGCTGCTGCTGTTGTTGTTGCTGTTGCTGCTGTTGTTGTTGCTGCTGTTGTTGTTGCTGTTGCTGCTGTTGTTGTTGCTGCTGCTGAGCCTGTTGTGCTTGCAGCTGCTGCGATTGCTGATGATGCAACTGCTGTTGCTGCTGCGCTGACATTGATATGTCATCTGGCTTCATTTGCGACCCAGGTGGCGGCTGAGGCATTCCTGGCTGTGTTGGCTGCAGGCCAGGATTGTTTCGTCGCTGATCAGGGAATATGTAGTACCTGAAATGAGGGATCAGTAAATTGGTGTTCTTTACTTCAAACGGGCAAAGCTGTAATACCGTCTAAGTTCCTCCTCTCGGGACATGTGTTGGGAATGCTGCTGAGATAGACTGAGCTGATGCCTCTGATACATGCTGGGATATCCGCCAAGCGATTGAACCGGAAGATCCTTTGGATGCATAGGATGATTATTTGGTTCCTGCTTGATCTCTTTGGACAATGGTTCACTCTTTATCAACTTTGATGGCATCATCTGCGACAAAACGGCAGTTTTTGTTAATAAATGGGGGTAATCGGTGGGGATAGATCGTTCACTTACCGATAACTTGGCGTTTTCGTGCGGACTTTGACTTTCCTTAATGCGATCGTCCTTTAGTGTTGGCGGAGGATTCTGCAGAGCATGACCGAGTTTGTTCTCATCGGACACCATGGACACGGGACCGTAGTTCTGCTCCACATTGTAAGGGTACCCCGGTGACATGTAGCTGTAGAAGATAATTAAACAACACATTTAATTCAACTGATTCTAAACGAATCGGGGTGGACGGCGTCGTACTTGAACGGATAGAAGTGAGACATCGGCTTTGCAGGTGATGGATTTGGCAATGAACTCGGTCCACTTCCGGGAGCAGCTTGGGACACCGAATTTGGTCCGCTGCTGTTCAAACTCATGCCAGGACCTACGTTTGGACTGTTGTCCTTGTTTTGTTCCTGCTGCTGTTGCTGATGCTGCTGTTGCTGTTGTTGCTGTTGTTGTTGTTGCTGCTGCTGCTGTTGCTGTTGCGGTGACGGTTTTGTCATCAAGTCCAGTGGAGGATCCTTGTTCTTATTGTACTCGATTTGTGGTGACTGCGGCATCGTCGCTGGAGACTGCCCTGGAGGTCCATGCGGCACTTTTGCTTGCTGATGCTCCGATGGAACCATGTACTGTTGCTGTGGGTAGAATTGATACATGCCATAGCCACCCAGCTGTGGAATTGGTGGAGGCGCACCTTCTTGGGGCTTCTTTATGTCAACAACGTGCTTGGGAGCTTGTGATTTATCTGCAAATTGAGTAGATGGCATTAACTTGTGACTGCTGGAGGAATAGGCGGGCACTAATTACCGATCATTTCAGTATCCACAACCGGTGTAGAATCGTCTGATATATCACTGTACGCTGGGCTCTGTACATCGTCTCGGGACATTGAGTTGTCGAAATCGCCAGGAACGGGCGATTTTCGGTTCTTCTTTTGCTTTCCGAACGCCTGCGACTTGTTCAATGGAATGCCTAGGGGAATGATGTGGATATTGCAGCATTTGTTCGCCACTTAATCAATCTCACACTTACCTTGTTGGGACGCCTGCGGGGGTGCACTGGGATAACCAGGCTGATGAGCTGACTCTGGTGTACCCGGGGGTCCTGATTGCGGTGCCATTGCTGCAGCAGGCGTTGGTCTGAGGGGACTCTGTCCTTGCAGAGCGTTGGGATTTCCCTGCACGCTGTCTGTCTGTGGTCCAAATCTAAGAACTCCCGGTTTAACTGTGGAAGGGAACAAACAAATGCTGTTACTGTGTTCTCGAAAAACTGAGATCTATCCTTCTTACTTGGCCCAGAATGCAACTGCTGTTGCTGAGGCGATTGCTGTTGTGGCGGGCCAATTTCGCCCATCATTTGATTGACCATTGAATGCTGTTGGTGCTGCGACAGGGCTTGTCCAGAAATACCCGCTGTTATGCTGCCCCCGGGAATGGCGTGCTGCGGTGGCAACTGTGCCATTGCCGGTAACAGTGGTATAGACTGATTTTGTTGCTGACCAATCGACGGGGCTGATGTCTGCACTGCACTCAGGATTCCACCAGCACTGATCGTCGCTGAAGCCACCGGTGCAGGTACGGATGGTACACTTATGATTGGCGGAGGCACGGCCACACTTCCAGACGATGGCAGCGAGACTGGGGCTGCTGCCAAGGATGGTGCTGGTGCCTGCGTCTGCGATGCAGATGGTGGCGTTGAGGGTACGATCGCTGCCGGTGATGGCGGAGCTACCGACGTGGAGTGAACGCTGCCGTTTGGTGTTTGCGGAGCAATCACCGGTGTTGATGGCGTAATGCCACCCGCATCTGCAGGTGCGACTGCAGTTGGAGTCACTGGCGGCTGTGGAGTGTTGGATGGTGCCGGTGATGGTGTTGTTGGTGGAGCTGAGCGCACTGGAGACTCTGGCAGCTGCAGCGAGTCCTCGTCCATCGATCCAGATCCGTGTGCATGACTTTGATGGTAGCGCAGACCATTGGCGTGTTTATACTTTTTGCTGCAGTCTTGTTCCGGGCACTCGAGCAACACCGGTGAGATCGCACACGGCGATGCAGTCTTACATTTCTTCGTAGAGATTTGAACATTCAATCCTGTTACCGGATTGACAAGACTCTGTGGCTGCGCTCCAATTAAGCCGGCGCCTAAAGCTGGGGTTTGAATTCCACTGGCATTGGCTAAAATCGGATTGGTACCATTGCTGCCCACAACGCCTGTACCGTTGCCACTGCTGCCGGACTCGCCATTCACTGGGGATGGACTTTCGTCTTTGGATTTAATTTTATCTGGCCGCGGCGGTAGGAATGCGGTTGGCGAGGTCGACGGTGTATTAGTGGAGTTAGCGTTTGATGACGTCGACGATGATGACGACGATGACGAGGATGCGGTGCTGTTGGTCGTCGTATTGGTGGTTGTGGCTGTGCCAGCAGTGGTGACTGTTCGTCCCCCACGACCTTTGGTGCCACCGTTGCGGAGTTTGGAATGAACCTGTGAATAAAGAGATATGATATCGAGTTAGTTAGGAGGAAATTTTGCGTGAAGCAGATGTTACTCAAGACTCACAGAGCTTCGGGTCTCGGTGAAGTTGCTGAGATCCGGTGTGAGAGCAGCGCTGCGTCCTCTCTTGCCTCGTCCCTTGGGAGTTCGCGAGTCAAGTTCTTCAGTTGGTGAATCACAGAATCTGTCGAGGGGAAGTAAAGTTATTAGAATTCGTGTTCACCGCTAAAGGATGATGTTTGGTTACCTAGGAGGAGCCCAATCATGTCGAGTGCAGTCCAGGAGGGTGCCCACGTATGTTTTGCCACGCCATGTGACATTGACTACGAGCACACCACCTTCGGTTTCGTGCCAAACGATACCTTCCAGGGTGACGGATGTGCCGGGTTCGCAGGGACCCAGGCAATCTGGCTCAGTTATGGTACCGACAGATGTACCCACACATATATCGACCATGTCCTTAGTGTCGCACTTTGCACGTTTTGCGGGTGGACTCCTGGTTCCGTCGTCAGCTGCAGCGGCTGCTGCCGCCGCCGAACTGGCCGACACTGAAATCGTGTGGTGAACTGTGGCTGAGATCATGCCAGGCGCCGTGGCCGATGTTACTTTGCCATTGGAGCTCGAATTGCTACTGGGGTTGTTGCTGCCACAGTTTCCACTGGAACTAGTTTGCGCAGCAGAATTGCTGTAAGCGGTTCCGCCAGTCGACGCTGAGGAGGAGCTCGTAAGTTGTGAATTGTTGCCAGCTAACAGAGCATTGGCTGACAACTTTCCCCCTTCTTTCGGAGGTCCGGGCGCATTCGGCGCGCCGCTATTTGAACTTTGCACATTGCCAGTACCGCTGTTTGACGATGGCGTGAATACCCCTGGGGGGATATTGGAATTTGAGCTGCCGCTTGAGCCGCCATTGCCCGCCGAAGCGAGGGAGTTACAATTACCACCGTTATTCGAGTTCATTCTCTGCGCAAGTGGCATTGTATCCAGGCAATTGCCACTCGTTCTATTTCGAATACAGGCAATATTTGTGCAAGGTCCCTGAAGACTGCCCATCTCATGGTTGCAATTGCATGACGACGCTGAAGAGCCACCTCCCGATGAGGAGCCCCCTACAGAAGATGAAGATGTGTTCACACTTCCTGAAAGTGACGCTGAGGATGTGGAATTTGAGGAGCGTTCGTTTGATGTGCTATTACTATTGCCATGTGAATTGGAGGAACTATTTGCATTGCTGTTGCCGCTATTTCCACCACTATTACTAGTGCCATGATCTGATTTATCCCGAGAGTGTGGAGTTTTGTCTTTCGTCTTCTCTCGACGATGGCCACTGCTGCCACGCTTGGTGCCTTGCTGCGCGGACACAAGCTGCACTGCGGGCGATTGATTGCTTTGACTTTGCGATCCACTACCGCTGCCGCCACCTCCGCCGCCGCTTCCACCGCTTCCGACATTGCTACTATTTTGATTATTGCCACCGCCACTGTGCTTCTTGCCAGATGACGACGATGAGGAAGACGATGAGGATGACGACGATGATGAGGAAGATGACTGCGATGTGGAATTGTTGCCTGGTGAGGCGTCTTCCAGACTTGATGAGTTGCCGTTCTGTTCGGCTTTGACAATTTCGTGTTTCGCCTCTGAGGTCTTTGTACCGGGTTTTGTTCTTTTAATTTTCATTTTTAATCCTTTGTCCAATGTTGCCTGATGGTCAATTGACATTTTTGTGGCTGATTTTCCAGCACCTTGTCCACCGCTCGGCTGTGATGACATACTGTTCGCTTGTGCTTGTAGGGATTGCGATGCGACAATCGATGACGACGACAATAGCTTGCTGCTATTGGTCCCACCAAATGTATTCGCCCCGGTGGATTGATTCACCAGATTCCCGCCCTTTGAGAATCCGGCAAATGTCGATGACGATAGCGAAGTTGATCCGCTACCGCCGGCGCCGACGCTACCGAGAGTTTTACTATTTAGCTGTGCCACCAGCGACGGTTGCTGCAGCTTCAGACTTTTATTACTACTGTTTGACTTCTTCTCTTTAACTGAACCACTGATGAGAGTATTACGCAGTTGAGATAGATTGTTGTTGTGCTTTCCAAATTGTGCTGAAAACACAGGTGATGCGGCTGACGATGATAAAGCGTTTGCGTTTGTGTTTGATGACGATGAACTTGATAATGACGGGGAATTGGACGACAAAGCACTTGGTGCCTTTGTTGTCGCATTTAAATTACCTACTCCAGCTGCTTGCACCGTGTTTGCCGGTAGATTATTTTGTATTGCGGAAGAGGCGGTTGTTCCACTATTACTACCACCTCCGCCACCACCCGATGTATTTGAATTATTTACCGCTGCTGCTGCTGCGGCCGCGGCTGTTGATGATGATTTTTCAATGTCAGCGTCTAAATCAATTATTAATTCTGGTATTCCACAAACGTCCCACTCGTCTTCGTATTCAAAATTTGTATCTTTTGATTCACTGCTTGACGTTGTCGATGATGCACCCGATGATGTTGACGATGTCGACGACGATGATGCTGATGAAGACGATGACGACGACGCCGATGATGAGGACGTTGTTGTTGATGATGAAGATTGCGATGAGGACAACGACGATCCAATTTGTGTTGACCCCGATTGCTGATTGATTGATGTTAATATATTATTGCTTATTTTGCTACCCGTAGTATTTGATACACTATTCACTTGTTTAAGATTTGCTGTTGTCACAGCAGACGTTGCTGCATTTTGCAAATTGTAATTCAATTTATTGTTATTGTTCAATTGTGTTGAACCACTACCACTCGATTGTTTATTGCTTTCCGTTGCTAAGCTGTTAACGGCCACCTGAAATGAAGTTCAAGAATGAAGAGATGTTAAATATGCAATTTGTATGGATAGACATATGTATATACACTCAAAGGAATCATAAAATGTTAAGTGAATATAACGCACGTGATAACAAGCTGATAGATTTTCTTTGGCAATTTGTTCGTGCATTTTTAGCAACAACGTTTCTAAATATATCCACCACGCAACCATTTATTTCGACTATGCCCATCATAATATGTATGTCACAAATGTATTCTCGTGATCCAAAAACAACACATCAAATAATTTCTCAGCAACAGAATATTTCCAAAATGTGACCGCTTATATTAACTGCCGACAAAATGCAATTAAACACAGCAAACATATCCACGTTATTTGTTTGAATTTACCTTGTTCTCTTCCATCCGCATAACACAACCGTATATATATAATTCTGTGCATCGTAGATATTCGGATGTTCATTTAATAGCGAATCCACAGCGAATTAATAATTTTCTTTCGTAAATAAAACCCCATTGTTTGGTTTATTATATGTTCTTTTTTTCCACACCACTTTTCGAACATGCTATGCGCTGCTTGTATTATTTTTCTTTTTCTCTTTTGCTTGGCTCTTCGCAGAGCAGTTGGCTTGATTGTCCTCCGGCTGTAGCCGGTTATCGTCGAATAGAATTTATTTCCATTGCACCATGAATAAAATAATATTACTTCTTTTCGAATTCTCTCAAGAATATATTAAATAAAACGTTCCCTCCAAAAAATAACAAATTAATTATATAAAAATCATTTAAACACACAGCACACGACCGAGAGTTTCAGTTGCAATTTCTCTACATGGCGTCAATGGAGAAAACTATTCACGATGGTAGAATTTTTTTTTCAAAATGACGCATTTTTGACAGATGCGTGTTTCACTTTGGGTTTGTTTCGTTTGTCAGCTGCTCGCACACACACCGCTCGTTCTACTGTTTGCGTGTTCGTTGAGTAGCAGAGGTTGTGTTGAGTGAGAACTGAGAGTCCTTGATTTCTTTTCGGGGATGCGTTCGGAAGGTGAAGAGCCGATATAAGAGATTTTCGTTTTATTAAAACTGATCTGAGAAAGTTATTCGGTGTTTTCAAATTTTACTGCGGTGAATGTTCATGTGTTTATGATGTGGGAATGCCCTCGTATAGATGGAGAAGTAAAAAGGAAAATTGCTTTTCGCAGATATTCCCAGAAATAATGTATTATTGAACGATTTTATTACTTCTAAGGTAATGAAATTATCAAGTGTTTTCGGTTGAATTTTTATGAGAGGTTGTGAATTTTATTTCATATATGTACCTATTTAGATTATAAAAAAATGTTGCACTATATTTTTTAGGTGGAACTTCGTTAGTCTATTCGGAAAATGTAGGTGAAAAATGAACAATAAAAAATGTTGGCGATGTGAAACATTACTTGAAATCGATTGATTAATTCGTTGCGAAATTAATTATGATATTTAAAATAGCTGTAGGAAGCAACATGTTTTTTATAAAAATAAAAAGAATTTGTTAATTCTCAAAATTCATTGGCGTAGGTGGTTGAGATGTGTTGATTTTTGACAACTGTAACTTTAATGATATTTAAATAGTTAAATTAACTAAAATGTTAATTGTGTTAAAAATGTATCCACAGAATAGGATTTGACTCATACACCTTTGAAGGCAACAGAGTGGATGGATGGATTCTGTTAAAAGCAGTCGGTGACTGCCTCAGAGTAGGCTATACAAACACGTTACTCTCATGAGTATCAACAAAAGGAATGCTCGAGATAAAACTTTGACACATTTGCCACCAAGAAAACATACATATAGTGAGCTGGAATTGCCACAAACTTGACTGCCGTGGTGCGCAAGCAAAAACATAACAATGGAGTTTGTGTACGCACGATTTGCAAAATATATTCAATTAACATGTTATTTTCAACACGTTTAGAAGCAGGAAAAAAAACAAAACAAACTTTAAACGTAACCCCTTTTTGAAATTAATCATCCTCTCTGAACTTAAAACGCTATTTAGAAAAATCATTGTCCTCGTTACGGTTACCCTATTTTTCGTCTACGAACATTTTTTTGCACCCTTCCCTTGTTTAACACCCCATTTGCGATTTATGTATTAAAACCACTTTATGGAAAAGAAGATAAGGGCAAAAAATACTGAAGGGAGTTTGGAAAAAAGAAAAAAACGTTATAAATTAGGGGCGATTCGTTACAAAAGGGTTTGAGGTAGGAAAGGAAGAGAGAAGTAGCCTGTGTCAACAACTGTTGTCACGTTTCGTAATTGAACTCTGTCTTTGAAAAATAAGTCTACTGAGGGGTTTTTCCTATCTTCAAAGTACACGTTTTAAAAGGGATAACCGGCTTTGCTGCTCTTCGTTGAGCACTCTGCCGGACTACTCACTCATGTAATTTCGACACTAGAGCTTGTATTTTGCATGCATAATTTAGAGAGGAATATCCGTAGGTCG
This sequence comes from Eristalis arbustorum, assembly GCA_916610145.1. NCBI lineage: Eukaryota > Metazoa > Arthropoda > Insecta > Diptera > Syrphidae > Eristalis > Eristalis arbustorum. The sequence continues at coordinate 41,066,144 of OU744319.1, forward strand.
AATAGAAATAAAAACTTGAAATTGTTAGATACACAAAATGTGATGTTATATGTTGGTTACTAATATCATTACTGTGACACTTGGAATGATTAATGAGGTTCGGATAAAGTAGAAATGCGATAAGTACCTTAGAGGCACGACTTTTGGGAATCATTTGTTTGAGATTTTAATATCGTAGAATTGCGTCGTGAACCAGAGAAAGACAATTCTCCACTCATGAAAGAATCACAGTGAAGAAAATAATCACGGGAGTTTTATCAGATTTGTGCTGCTACACCTTGGTTTACCGACTTCTAAAACTGCAGAAATGTATGGATTAAAGTCAAACCACCACAAGGATTTACGTCCGCATGCAGGTCTACTACATACCTTGCAAGCGAAAGGCATTCAATTTGGCATTTAAATTGCGGCGGCAAGCAAAACTGCTTAAAATAGAGAGAAAATTTCCCAGTAATTTGAACCGTCATAAATAATACGGCGAACCATAAACGAATAAAAATAAAGAATGCATATGAAGAGAAGTACAAAAAGTACCGAATTATTGAGTTAATATTGAAGGTCACTTTTTTCGATATATTTACTGGAGCATCAAAGGAATGTCACAAAAAACATTTATGTATGCCTACATTGGCTTTGAGAGCCTTCCAGGCATTTGCACGACAATTTTTGCCATTCATCTACTATTATGGCTTTTAACAATTATAATTGTTTGTACATAATATCAGCATACATATATTAGGGGAGGCTTTTATATTACCAAAATAATTCCATTAATGTCTTTGAGATTTGGCTTATGGATGTGCTGCCACACATTAGATTCAGCGCATGGACAACACTGCTCCAGACCGAAGAGTCTTCGACTCCGAACCAGTGGGATAACGCAATAGAGGACGACCACGAACCCGATGGCACACTCAAGTGGAGAAGGACCTCAACCAACTTGGAGTGCGAAAGTGGAGGCAGCTGGGTAAAGATCGTGCCAGCTGGAGAGGATTGTTGAGCGAGGCCCAGGTTCACCCCGGACTGTAGCGCCAAGAAGAAGGTGCGCTTTTGATTTTGTTGCTAGCCAACTTACCCCACCTAACCTGAGTCTTCTTGCCGAGCTGTGTCACGTTAAGATGTCAAAAATGTTACTGCGTTTTAAGGGGGAAGGATAAATGTTTGCTCTTGAGTTGGTTTACATTAATGCAGGCGGAGTTAAGCCGTCCGAAATGAGTGACAGTCTGATATACAAATCCATTCAAGATCTTAATAGCTTCCGGGCTGAAATTACGCTCCATTGTTATAATATGAACAGGGTACTGTGGGCAGAAGTTATGTAGATAGGTTGAATTGAGGACTGAGGAGTTTGAAGAGGGGTGGCGTCAACGTGGTGTTGAAGCTTGTAACATACTGTAGCTTGCGATCTTGTTTTGAATTGACTGCGAATAGCGCTGTTATTCCAGTCAAACATAGTCAATTGGCGCTGAACCTATAGTAGTGAACAACACCCTTTGCCAAGAGCAAGAGAATTGATGTTATTATGGCGGTGTAACGTTAGAGATAAAAGCCCTTATTTCTTTCCCAGTTCTTAGTAGTCGCTTTGACTGCATGCCTAGACAAGTAGCTGTCATTTTAAGGATGAGCCATTCATTTTTAGTCCTTGCGCCGATTTCTATCCTTTATTCTTAAGTTGATGTTGCCAGCGTAGGTGCTAGCCTACTTACATACATTGTGTAAAATGAATCTGGCAAAACGACGAAACGAAGTAAACTAACTAAGGCAAGGCAATATTCTACGAATTCACTTAATCACTAATTTGCACGTGGTTTCGAAAGATAAAACAATACAATTGAATATTAATGAAATACATACCTTATTCGGGTGGTGGCTACTATTTGCCTCACTACGTCTCATTGACTCCATGCAGACAAAAAAGATGGGGCTGCCGCACAGTGCGGGCCCACAAAACTCAACACTTCGTCGCCGTTGACTACTAAATGCTCAGCGTAATAATCCAAATGTACAGTAATCTCTTTCAAGCGAAACAACAATAACAATACTGATTCAGAGCTGAGCAAATGCGTTGAATTTTTCAAATGTACGTTCTTAACGATAAGTCTATAAAACGATGACAACGAACTCAAGAATTTCAAAAGTGTGCGACGAGACGTAACTGATTGCTGTGAGGTATTGATGAATCCTAACAGATGGCGGGAGACACAGGGCCCCGGCCCTTGGGCCAAACCGTTCATTTTAAAACTGCAATGAGAAAAAGAAAAAGAAAAAATGTTAAACACTCAAGTCTCAATCAAAAAGGTACTTTTTATATTATCATTTATTTGTCATGACATTCAGCTAAGTCTGTGATTTGAAATAAACAACTTGACAGTACTATCTGCACAAAAGTTAAGTCGGCCAATTCAGTCGAGTAGGGGGTACATATTTATTTGAGTTTACTATTAGCGAGGAGGGTGGGTAATGAAGGTGAAATTCAGTCAAATGGGACAGAAGTAGCGAGATGAGAAACTAATTAAACACGCCGGTTCTTGTTGTTTGCTAAATAATCCTCTTGTGCGTAATACCTGTGTGATTGAATTGAGGGACACAAAGAAATGAGGGTTAATTGGGGAGATTTGTAAACTATTTAGCTACAAAAGTCAATGCAAATACTTCATTTTGGGGGAGACTTTATTTGGGTTTTATTGAACGACGGAAAGTGCCAAAGATTGCTGTAGGCGAGTGGCAAGAGATTGCAGACAACATTTGGATGTGATAAGAATTAAGTTGATGTATTTTCTTATACACATAGCACTGTGTAGTTGAGTGGATGTAGATGTGGATTGTACTACGTAACGATGTATTTTTAATCCGTTCGATCGTTATAATCATCACATGTAATAAATATGATAAGTGGCATATGAGCTGCTCTCCGCATTCGTAAGGGATTCCTCAGAGCTTTGTGCTGCCAGTAGAGTCAGGTAATGTTGTTACTCAATGAAACTCGTTGAAGAACAACATTTTTTCTTGCGAAAATCTCAATGTTGCCTACCCAGTTCTCAGAATCGATTATTACACATATGAAAACAAGGAAACAGGCGTATAAATGTCATTGGTATGCCGAAAAGGGCAGCTGTGGCAGTTAAAAGAATAACTTTAAAATCCATCCGGAAAGCCTTACAAACCACTGTGTCGTTAGTTCTTACACTAGGTTTCAATCTCTGAATTCAGCAACTTACATAATTTACGGATATATAGATCCTCAAGATGACCTGAGGGGTCCAAGTTATTCAGTACTGGCAGCAGCAATTTCTTACCCAAAGTCAGTTTCGTCCTTAGTTGTTGGCCTACCTTTGATCTGGGTAGTGACATTTGTGTTACTATTCACTGCGTAAACAAACCAACTCGTGCACTTAAGGTGCAAGTTATTTTCAGGACGTCCTGTCTTGAGGACACTACAGAAAAATGAACCATAACGTAGACCATGTTTTTCTGCTAATAAGAGAGATTGACGTGTTATACACATTATATATTAAAATTACCACACAACATTTTCAACCCGCTCCCACATCATCATGTACTCAGACTAACCGTGTTCACTTGTCATCCCTCTTTAAAGGGGTAACTTGAATTTCCGTAAAGCCAAACAAAAATAATGCATCTTTGGCCAGCATTTTAAATACTTGTCACATTCTTTAACGAACCATATGTGTCAAATAAAATGTCATACATTACTTAAACTCACCGACAGCTTGGTAACATTCTCTTGTCTTTAATCAGACAGTAACCAACATACATATGTTCCCACTCACATTTGCAAGCGTTTTTAAAAAGACTGCAAACAAAAGAGACAGAGAGGAGACAACAAAAAAAAGTGTAGCGCTTACCACAAGTGATACACATTCCCGTGCACACCACATGAGCACGTACGCATAAGCCTTTCAATTGTAATTATATTCCTAATGTCATTACAAATTCCCCGACAAATGATCCGACTCGTTTGTTGGGTTACACAGGTACACAACAGCGCACTCACATGATACATATGCATACATACATATGTAGATAGTTAATCGAACTAGTTCACCATTATCGTCGCATATCGGTATTAAAGTATTAATAATTGATTTTGTTGTCATAATGACAGTTAATGTAATCATACCTTTAATGTACGGGTATGGGATATACGATGGGCGGTGGCGATGACGCTGGTGATGGTGGTTGGATGTGGGCTCAAAATAATCCAATTAATTTTCCAACTCATTTACGAATTTTATTATTTCTTTCCGGGTAAGTTTCCGTTATTATTCCGGTTCGTTGATTTTACTGTATATTAGGGCAACGATTGCGTCTGTCAAACGCATCAGAAATTGATTGACCACAGATAATTATGGTGAGTAAAAGTTAATCAAATGGCTGTCTGGCAGTGTATCCGATAGATAAGTGGTCTTAATGGGTATTTACAATTTTTAATTGAAATTATCTTTGGACACTTTTTTACAAGCATACAATGTACGATATGATAAACGATTGAACATTGTTCGCGTGAGCGCAGATTGTCGGGAGTGCTCGTCGAAAAGGCGTGGCAAATTCAACATACGTACATATGATTTGTTTGACAAAAAATAAACACACATCAACTTCAAGTAGAGGCGCCTTTGAGTTCTTATTTAATTGCAAACTGTGGCCTGATTGTGAGACTGGGTTCTAAATTTATAGCTTGTCCAATGACAGAAATACACTAATAAACATGTACAAGTAATGTACTCCTTATCTGTATCTAATAATTTTGTTTTTCCCCCCAAAACTTGTTGGCTATTACTTCAAATTCAAATGGAAAAAAGTACGACTGTTGTCAGCCAGATATGTGCGAATAAATATAAAAAAGTGAGGTGATGAGGAGTGGAAGTTCGTTCGCAAGCAGCACTTTAACTGATCGAACGAACAGCTTTATTGAATAGCTATTTTAAGTAGTTTTCATTGTCTGCTACTTGTGCGATTGTTTGCTGGGATTTCCAACACTTTTATGAGTTAATTTAAATTTGCATAGGATAGTGCGATTTGTTTTATCAATAATTGATATTAAATCTGACTCAGATGTTTTCTGGTTAATTGCTGATTGCACGTTTCTATGCCTATTGTTATCAAATTTGATTTTATTTTTTTGATGTCATCGGCACTGGTGCTAATTTCGAAGCCTATCAATATCCGATGGTTATTTCTTATCGGCGATAGAGCTTAGAGCTTACACTAGCGCACAAGGCTATAAATTATTTCTGTTGATTTTTTTCTAAATCGATATTTGCTGATATGAACGTATAGGACAGTTGTTGAGACTTTTTAAGCAGATAGCGCAATGACAAGAGGGTAGTTATATAGTTTATACATCGAATTTCGAAGAACAGTCTAATGAAGGGTTTAGTCTCTATTTGATTAGCAATTCATATCAAAACAAAGTTTGAGAAACTTTTTCTAGATTGGAATATTCGCTGAGCATTAAAAACGATTGAAGAGCATTTTGCGAATTGTTCACAACAATAATCGCATTTAGACAAGTAGGGGAGACGTCGACGCATCTACACAGGCCACAACCAATGGGGCTTAATTTTAGTCTATCCGTTTTAATGTGTACTTATTGATGGAAGATCCACCCTAAAACACACTCAGTGACAGTATTGCAGATGCATCAGAAGAAAGACGAAAGTCCGGATTTGACATTTCTGCTTTAAAACCATACGTCGAGCAGATGGAATTGTTATATGTTCCAAAAACTTCTGCAACCACAAATTGAAAAATGACAAGAACGTCTTTCACCAGTTCTGAATTTCTGTCAAAAGTGGAATGCTGAGATTTAGATCTTCATAAATGTGCATAGCGGTAGTCAACTTATCTCATTCCAGATTAAAAAGCGAGGCTTACACACAACGATTTTGTTTGTTACACCTTGTAACCTATTTTGCTGTCAAACTCAGTCAAACAGTCCCATGTTGTTTTAAATGTCTTGTTTGTAACAAAATACACACAAATCGCTGTGTGTGAACTTTTATTTCAACAAACAAGCCTGTCTTTACCATATTCTTTCGTATGAATCACAACAAAATGTAAATCACAGTGGATTTAAGGATTTCAACCCATCATCTAAACGCCATTGTTTAAATTGGCTTCTGTTGTGCAAAGCAGATAAGCATTTCTATGTCGTTAAATTTAATTGTTGACATGTTATCAAAAGTGTCTTAGTTTAAATTTGAATTGAATCTTATCTTAATTCTCGAGAGTTATAAGAGCTTACGCGTCGATTGTAAAACACTTAAATAGCTGACTTAAAAATAGGTAACAACTTAATTGTGGCCATTTAAGATTGAATCGTAATAAAACTGATACGACTAATAGAGGGATAAGTACTCAATGTAAACGGTTAATTTTTTGCTTACTTTATGGAATTTTTTTTTCCTTAGAAGCGTTGTTTTATTTATATGCGCACATGCGCTTGATTGGAGATACAGTCATACAGTCAAAGTCTAGTCAAGATTAGGAGACCATGTACTCTTGTAATAACAGGGATTAAGCCTGTATTGTGTTTTGGAAGAACCCGAATAGGTTTATTTAGAAAGATTATGATTCATTTTAATAGAATTTTGAATGGAATATAATAAAAGACCCAAAGGTCTAGTTTTCTTGTTTCTTGAAATTTGGTAGGATCGTACAAGGTGATGGTCATTAACATTACTTTGCTAATGTGGTTGGTAAACTCCTGGTGTCGATAAACCGCCAAAAACAAAATAAAAATGCACATTATTGTTAACAGTCTTAGTTAAGGTTCATAAAGCTATTATATATATATATATATATATATATATTATGGGTGGCGCTACAGCCCATAGAGGACCAGGGCCTAGATTTTCAGCAACCACTTGTGTTGTGCGTGCTAATGTTCTTTCACGAGTGGAAGGGATCTACAGTTTTATGCCGAATCCGAACGGCCAAGTTTGAGAAGCTTTTTCTAGACAGGAAATACTCTTTGATCATTGTCAGTGACTCGAAAGAGGTGGGGTCGTGAAAATTGTTTGTATCACTCGGAGCTGGATTTGAACCTGCGACATCGAGGTTGGGGTCGACGCACATACCCACAACGCCACGGGCCACCCATTAATCTTCCTTTTAATTCCTAAATCTTGTTCCAACAAAAACACCTAGAAAAACTAAAAAACACACAACAAGACTCTTAATGACAACAGACTGATACTTATCTCACGCAACAACATAACACCAAGCAATCTGATTTTTATGTTTATCAATTACTACTCCAGTTATACTTGTTTTCGGTCGTCCATAGCATATGTACAATCAATCAACCATAAATTAACACAACCCGACAAGCACTTGTTTCGATACTCACAAAGAGGCACGAATAAGTGTGTCAAAATGACATATTATCTGCACATGTCAGTTTCAATTTGTCTTCCTGTACGTACACGTTACAGCTTTGACAGTTTTCTTTTTTTTTTTTTTTCATTTCGTATCCTCTAGCGAATGTACATATGTGTACTTTTGGTTGCACTTTTTGATTTGCATTAATTATCCATTATCACGATTCGACAAAGAGAGAGATTTACGATTAAACAATTTCCTTCAGCAGAAGGTGTGTGCATAATTAATTCAATGGCGGTGGTGGAAAGAAAAATGAAGATAATTTCTACAAAAAGAGTGAATCCGTCTGTCATTTTGTGACCGCAAATAAATGATGCTATTTATTTGTACATATTTTAAAAGACTAAAAAGTCTGACATATTTTATTTATTTTTTTCCGCATTTTTTTTTCTTTTTGATGTCATCGTAAATTTCACAAAAAACACGAGATAATTTTAATTGCTGCACTATGACAGCAACTTAATGGGTAGCACACCACTTTGTATGTGTGTGCAAAAAAAAACATCGCGTTCATTTAATTTTTCTCGTATTTCCACAGTGGAGATGTTTCCCCAGTCCGTTTGTAGATAACGAACGTTCAGGTGCTATGGAATACACAGTATTAAAATAAATTGACATGAGGAACTACGATGAAAGTGATTACAAGGTGCTACTGTCAGCGACAGGAGACGAAAAAGCCCATGCACAGGTTTGTGTGTTTTGATGCCGTGAATACATTTATTTTATGCGGCCAATGTGGTAATATTTTATTTAATTTTTTTTGTTTTGTTTCTTCCTGAGTAAATGCTGCGTGAATATATGATGTTATAATCACTTGGGTGTACAAAAGCTTGCCGTTGACAGATGAGGCGTTATCGGCGCTTAAATGATATGGCGTGCATATTTTCTCTTTTATTTTAACTGAGTGCTGTCATTATACTTTTGGCCAATTAATGAAAGAGTTTAATGAAATTTGCACATTTTAATTAATTTTTCTTTTCGCGATGAGATCGTTTTTATTTGTTTTGTTTAAACGGATATAATTAGGAGAACACTTTGATGTTTGATGATAAGCGAATGCTTTGTTTGTTTACCGCGACGGTTGAATGGAATGACATTTTGACAGCTTCTTAAAGACTCATAAAAAACCTGTTCGTTCGTCGTCGTTTATCTCATAAACGGTTTTTGCATAAAAAAGACTGCGATCATAAAGCTAGATAAAATTGATGGGTGTTTAATAACTTGTTTAGAAAAAAAATGTTAACTATATCCCCTAACGAATGCGCATAAGTTAGACTTGAATTTGATTGAAATACCGACTGTCAGGGATCGTCTTTAGGGTACTTTAGAGTAAATATACAATCGGTACAGGTTAGTTTATGGCTTTTCCGTTTCGAGATGTCGATTAATTCAAATGTAAGCGCCGCTCGGAAGACGTTTGTAGCTATCGAATTAAATAGCTGCGATAATTAAATTCAGTTATACACAGTCTTTAAATAGGTAAACGGGGGATTTGATGGAAGATTTTGGAGAAGTTTAGGCAAGCTTAGGAAACTATAAAATTTTCCATGATGACTGAATCAACTGATCACCGGAATGGAATGTGTTGGCTAGTGTGGAAGATATTTGTGGCGTTTAATGGTGTCATCGCATGGATTACATCATTTCAAAGAGTTCATGACAATGATGATGGCTGTCAAACGGACATTAAAGAAATGGCTGGCATTACTGAGATTTGATGCAAACTGAAAAAAGGTCCAGTATTCCTCTCTGGTGGCCCTTGGCGTTGTGGGTATGTGCGTCGACCCCAACCTCGACGTCGTAGATTTGATTCCTGCTCTGTGTGACGAAAACAATTTTCCCGACCCCACCTCTTTCGAGTCCCTGACAATGCTTAAAGAGTATTTCTAGTCTAGAAAAAGCTTCTCAAACTTGGCCTTTCGGAGTCGGCATAAAACTGTAGGCCCCTTCCACTCGTGAGAGAACAATAGCACGCACAACACGAGTGGTTGCTGAGATGCTAGGCCCTGGCCCCTACGGGCTGTAGCGCCATCTATATTATTATTATATTATTCCTCTGTCATGTACTGATTTTGGCGATGAAAAATCTGCAATGGGGCAGAGCGTGCATGTCAAATTCATATTTGAAGATTATCGTCCGACAAAGTTCACTCAAAATTGGCAACGCACAAATTTGATGATGATTACGTGTGTTTGTTGAGTATAGAAATGACATACAGTGGATTAACGTAAAAGCTTGACGCTTGTTTTTGAAAAGTTAGACTACAGCCCAAACCATAATTGAATATATTAAAACTGAGAACAGAAAGAAATAGTCGTGGTTAGATATCGTAAGATTTCTGGAATTTCTTTGGAAACGTATGCAGAACGAGAAATTAAGTACATACTATATACCAGGTGTACCAGTATGAAGTGAGCGTCAAGATACAAATGTCTCGATAGGGAACATTTGTTGTGAACGAGCCCTTATTTTTTGTGTTTGTTTGCTATGACATCTGTGAAAAATATTTAGTATACATCAAGTCATTGAACAGACAAAATCATATTTTTTCATCGTGTTAAAAATGTCGAATTTTGTACCAGAAAGTGATGATTTGCGGAAAGCATTCATTTGAAAAAAAGTGCTGCTGAGTCGCATCGATTGCTTGTCGAGGCATATGGTGATCATGCCCTATCAGAAGCAACATGCAAAAGATGGTTTCAACGGTTCAGAAATAAGGATTTTCATGTGAGAAATGAAGAACGTGGAAGACCACCAAAAAAGTTTGAAGACGCCGAATTGCAAACGATATTGGATGGAGATGCCACTTTGAGTCAAAAGCAAATGGCAGCAATGTTAATTGTTGCAAAACAAACAATTTCAATTAATAATTTGTGTCTAATTTAAAAAAAAAACGCTCATTTCATACCGGCACACCTAGTATGTTGTGCAGAGTTCCAAAGCAAGCTTATGAAGAATGATTGATTTTTTTCCATTCAAACAAGCAGAACTGAACAAAGTGCATTCTATCTGCTTTAAGCATCAGTGGTATGCACATCGAATAGAAAATAGAGAATCGGTTTCTGAAATTAGACTCTACTTGTCTACAGACAGATATATCCCACACAATTTCTAATCTAACTTTAATAATCGACCGAGTGCCATGAAGATAATTTAATTAACACGTCACTGCTCAAAAACCACACAGATAATCCGTTTCATCGAATAAATGCAAAACCGCTCTCAATATTTCAATATTTCAATTATATCCCAGATTTCTATTCACTTCAAAAAGTCAATGCGTGAGTAATTGATTTCAAATAAAAACATCTATTGATCGCAATTTCCAACTCTACCACAAATTGGCATTTCAATAGAAACCAGCGAAATATTTAGCTATGTGTATGCAGTGGCCATGAATTCCAATACTAGAAATGTTAATAAATGTGAATGCGACGTCAAACTGTCAACCGCAATGGCAAATTGATGCCCGCTATATGATAATTGCTGCCACAATAATAATTAGTGAAGATGTGGAAAAATATGATAATAAATGCAATCAATTAGAAAAAAATTACTTACTCTGAGTTGTCAATTTAATTAATCATCTTCTTTAATTTGCTAAGTTTTCGTTGTCAAAATGAATACTGGAATATTAACTGGAATGTAATGCAGTTTTGGTGTTGTTGGCAATGCTGTCCATCGGGTCTGGACTTGTGGATGGTTTTTGACAACGGAAAACAAACTGGTTAACAAGTGTCTTGAGTAAAACAGCCACTGTCTATTTACCAGATATGTACATGTAGATATGCAACAGATGAAGATGAAAATATTCAGTTTAGCGGATGGTGTACGAATTCCAAAATAAGTTACTACTCAGCATTGCGTGACTTATGTATTTTAAACCAACAAGGGACACGGTTATCGAGACATGTCACAAATCTTTAGGACGTGTGATTTGACGAAGTCTACCTTTTCAATAATCTACTTGTTCTCAGAGAAATATCGATTACAGTACATCTGTGAACATGACCTATACAGCCCAGGGTGGACATGGGCCTCAACCAACAGACCTAAGTAGTTAGTTCAGTCGCTTATCCGTTACATAAATTACACCTGTGTGTCCCACCATACTGGCCTCAACAATCCGTTGAAGATTCCAAAAATTCCATGCCGTTGTAAACAAACTGTATAACGTGACTGAAATTGTTTCCGCTGAATTCTGCTCGCACGTGCATCGCAACAGCGCAAAGTTCGATTTCGTTATCAACTCTGAGGTCAACATTTATGCAAATTACGCGATTATAACAAAAAAAAAATAAAAACAATTTTCCTTTGAATGATTAACTAATTCGCCATTAAAGCAGCAGCCCCCCATAAAAAGTGCATGGATTACACTGGACGTGTGTAGCGGCGTTCTAAAAATTCCTTAGCAACTGTTACTTTAACACCTAACGGCTTCCGTTCGCATTGTCATGCAAAAAATACCACACGCGTCAGTGCAATAAACCTCACCTCAAGTAGACTCACACACAATGGCAGCAAAGCCAAACGAAACCAAGAGCCAATGAAACATTTATTGTCGCCTCCATTCCTTCGTTGGGGATTTACCCCTTGTCGACTGCGGAAAGGAAAAACGGAGGGAAAAGTAAACGCATGCTAATTGATTTGTGCACGTCAGGTGAAAACTTATTAATGAACTAAACATGCAAAGTGTCCCGTTCTTAATTTCTGACTCCACAGCTCAATCTGTGGGCAGACGAGATCACAAACAAACCAATCCGACATCACTTGACCATAACTCATTTCTTAATTTGCCATTGGACTGACGTGTATCGTGTAGCTACTGACTGGCTCGGCTGGCAGACTGGTGCCTCTATACTCTTTGCCAGCCAATCGATTTTCCAACCTGTTTCGAATTCTGTTTCGATATCACGCAATCAAGCATATCAATCATTGACAAAAACAAAACAGAAACAACGCAAACAACAAGATAGTGTGAGTGGAAAGGAGAAAAAAAGACAACCAACAGCAGAGATTGAGGCGAGAGTCCACACGCGAGTACGATGGCCACGTAATTAAGAATGACTGCAGCGAGCTCATTGCAGCATGGAATTGGAAAGTGCGGCGCGCTGCACTGAGCAAAAGGTGGTATCGATAGGCTAATTGAAGTCTCGAAATAAATGGCACTTGCTGTGGTAATAACGTTCGTTGCAGAAAATGGTTTCATTGAGTTTTATGGTGTTTCCTTTTTTTGCTTCGTTTGGCGGCTTTCATGTATATTTTTCTTTCTTTTTCTTTTTATGTTAATTTAATTCGAAAGAATGTTTATTACAGAGGCGAGCCATTATGTTTAATTAATCGACGAGATTACTACACAGGCTTTTTTGCGTTTCTTTTCTCTGGGTGCTTCCATTGCTTTAAAGTAAATGGTTTGCTATTGGGGGACTGCAAGAGAATGCTACCACCGAACAGAGTCACATTAGGTCTCCGATGTCTCCGATGTCTCCGATGACATCTATCATGTGTCAAATGACATTCATAACCGTACACTCAGCTGAACGAGATAAAGCATTTATTCCCCAAGGAATATTGAGTGAATGTACACATTTTTGTTCAATCTTGAAAGAAGTACCATTTTAGCAAATTCATTGCCGTCATTACTCATCGATACATACGGTGACTGTAAATCATTGTCCCTCCCTTCATCGCATGGTAGTGAAAAATTTATAGAATGTCAAATTGCTCTTACCCTGAGAAATAATAGTCTATTGTTCATTTGAAACGTTTGCAAGCGATTTTGCGGGAAATTATTGTAATAACATGTCGACGAATAAATAATATGCATCGCATGTCACACCACTATGCGGTGTATTTAAATAATTAAGCAACGAAATTAAGGCATCATCAATGTGGTGCGATCACAGTAGTTTGTATTAAATGATTCAGATTAACGTGCTTGACAATTATGTGAAAAATGACATTTAACTTATTTGAAGTTACTCGTTAATCCAAAAAATGTTTCTGTTCTTCATTGATCCTAAAGTTCACTCAACTATGCAACATTGAAATTCAACGCAAATGAGGGCAGTCAGCAGAAATCTCCGATCAAAGATTGTGAAGATGTCAGACTTCACAGCCTATTCAATTGTTTAAGAAAATTACGACATCCGGAAATATTCTTTCTTTTGCTAACATTGAGACGGAAGCGGCTAAAATGGGTCTGGCGGTGGATGAGGGTAAACGAAGTATATGCTGTCCTCAAGGAAGGACAAACAACATCGACGTCTTGGACAGAGCGTCACAATGGGCAGCTATAACTTCGAGGTAGTCAAGGACTCCACTTACATCGGCTCCGAAGTAAACTGTACTAACAACATCAGTACCGAGATCAAGCGTAGGATAACTCTTGCCAACCGCTGTTTCTTCGGGCTCAAGATGCAATTGAGTAATAGAGCCCTCTCTCGAAGACCAAGTTGACTCTATACAAGACACTGATCATCCCAGTCCTGCTATACGGCGCGGAGGCATGTACAATATCGAAAGCGGATGAAGAAGTCCTTGGTCTCTTTGAGAGAAAGGTTCTACGTGCGATCTTTGGTCCTGTTTGTGTTGACGGGTTCTGGAGGAGAAGATTCAACCACAAACTGTACGGGCTGTAAAGCGACATGAGCATAGTTGGCGTTTACGGACCCAACGCGTACGGTGGCTAGGTCATGTAGAGCGGATGGACACCACAGCTCCGGCCCGAAGAATCATCGAATCTGAACCTGTCGATCAAAGCAACAGAGGACGCCCGCGTTTAAGGTGGCGCACCCAAGTGGAGAAGGACTTCAACCAACTTGGTGTGCGAAACTAGAGACAGCTAGCCAAAGATCGCGCTAGTTGGAGAGGCATGTTGGTTGAGGCCCAGTTCCACCCGGACTATTGCGCCACACAAAGAAGAAGGAAATATTATATCGCTAGTCCAGCCAAAAGTCGCATGATCGCGACGGCGTATTGATCAACGATCGCAATGAAATAAGGTGATCGCCAGTTTTATCCTTGACAACTTCGACGCTTGTGTCCCTGGTACATATGTATATGATGTTGGCCCATCATGTTTGGATGCATCGATGTTGTCGAGCTCTGGGCAGTTATAATCAATGAATATTGTGCTTTAAGTAAGATCATTGATAGCGTGTTCTTTCTTATTTTCATAGAAATTAGGTCCAATGTTGTTGTCAAAAAGCGTATCTGAGACTTTATTCCGATTACTTGGCCAGTGTCCAAATCTCGCGGCAACAATTCCAGTGCCCAATTAGCAAAATTACGGCGTCGTTTATAGCCATCGAGTCAATGTCTGTCAATTTGGGTGCTAGGGCCAATCGCCATTTCGCACCAATCTTTTTCTGATTAGTACCTTTGAGACCGAAATGAATGTTCTTGTGTGCGCTCAAACTTTTCCACGGTGCAATGAATTGTCTGCACACTGAAGCTTTGTTGACGATCAGGCTCATAACACAGCGTTACGTGTATTTCCAACTTAGTCCCGAAATTTCGATAATTTTTGAATAATCTAAGCACACTCTCTGGCGATTTAAAAGCTCCAATCAAAGCATAGAATTAAACGAACCTCAATCAAGTGCCTACTTTACTCTGTAAACATCGAAACCAACATAATCAAATGTATCACCACACAATTACAAAATTAATGAACAAATCTGTGGCCGCGCTGACGATTTGATAGAATCAAACAAACCGATAAATCAAACATTTATCCAACCGTTTCATTTTACAGATAATCATGCACACAACCAGACCATTTCAGATCAATTACAACTAAAAGTTCAATGAAACTCTTAATGCCCAATTATCACGACTTAGTGGCTAGACCAAATGCAAAACAAAACTGTCATTTTTTTTTTGTTTTGTTTTGTTCACCAACGATAATCACTTAACAAAATTGATGTACACTGCACTGCAATCTGCCATAATAATTTATTTACCACTGAGCCGGCAACAGCTCGTTTACATTTTCAATTGAAATGCAAATGCGATTCGAATAATTCCATTTGAGGGGCCAATTAACATCGGCTTCTGGGTGTTTGTCGTTCACTACGGCACTCCCAACAGCGGAGCGGTGTGCCCCCTCAGTCCCAGCGCTTGCTTTGTTGTTGTGCATACTTCGTGGAGTTTTTTTTCTTTTTTTTTTTCCGTGCTGGGTCCCAGAGATAATCGTGGATTATTTTTCTAAATCACATAATAAATTATTTCCACAGGGGTTATACGGCATATGTGCGTGCTTGTTTGTAACCGATGATGTGTGAATGTGGACCTAATTAAATTATTATTAGCGGCTCATAATAGCATTTCAATTATATTTTTTTTGAATCAGCAACGGTTGTCCTTTTGTTAGAGTTATTAACGCTGTGTATAACTTGTTGAGGTGAGACTTGAAATAAATTAAGGATAAATGCGCTGCTGACACAATCAGTAAGATTGAAGAAACCTGGTCACTCTGACCTTGCTTGTCAAGCGAATGTATCAGGAAACGATTATTTTGATAATGCCGTTTGTTTTTACATTATTCAAATCGCATTTAGGAACTTCAACCAGGCTTTGGTTGGTTTGTAATTGCAAAGTCAAAAAAGAAAGAATTTCTTTCACAGATAAACATCGTGACAGCGGCAATGACGTCAAAAGAAGACCATAGCTACCGCTCCTGATGAACGACAATGATCATCACGAAATATCAGAGATAAAACAGAGATTCACGAAAACTACATTTCGTGACTTTGCAGTCTCGTCGTTTACTTTTCATTCAACTGTGAACGATAACCATTGAGGTTTGTTTGTTTGCAAAAATTCAATTTCAGCTTTTTTTTTCTTTTGCGTTAATTTCAATCAGCACGTCTATTGATTTTATGTGTAATCTTATCAATGTTTATTCAGCGCCGTTGCTGAAGATGATCTTGTCGTTGACTGCGTCGATGAAGTGTGCTTGAATGGTATCTTCGGTTGATAAGGACTATCACAGTTCATGTAGTCTGCCTTTTTGTCTGCACTTGTTCCAATTTGTTATTTAAAATCGCCGTGAAGACTGAAGAGTGACAATCTTATCAACATTGTAGTCCAATTGATCAATTAAGGTCTTCCATTGAAGTTTCGTTTGTCTTTGGCTCGAATAACATATTTTGACAGGTGACTCAAGCAATTGATGGCATTACGTGCATTATGACTGACAATTCAATAAAAAAGGGGAACGCGGTGTGATATGAAATTCGATTAAATTCGTGTTAAGATGAGCAAATTGCAGTAGCAAGTTGGGGAATTTTTGTTAAAAATGCAGTTAAATCCATCACTGTCAAGGAAATAGATTGAATGTTGAATGTCCTCAAGTTTGTGGGTTCGTATTGCTTCCATTACCCCGGGATTTTATGAAAATTTTAAAAATGCACAACCATGTAAAAAGAGCTAAGCGCTTAAGAAAAGCTCGATGTACGAGATGGCAAAAAATCGAATGTACTCAATATCTTGCTGCGGATCTCTGCTGAATCGCAACAAAATCGATTCGCCTTTGAAGGGGATCGTCAGTGGTGACTAAACCTGGATGATTGATCAATGATCTGCTCGAAAGGCCGACAGAGTGATTTAGAACTGAATAATCTGGAGAAAACAGTCGTCCAGATGCGGTAAGTTTGGCTAAACGTTAGGCCACCCACATCAGCAGTGGATTGTCGGAAGCTTCGGGAGATTGGTTGGAACCTGGCAAGCTATGTTCATGGCGGATGATTTTACTTCTAGTCACCATTTTCTGTCAACGAGAGCTTCGATGTCCTTTAGACACCTTGAAACAAAGCTAAGCCCGTATTTAAATCAAATCCATCTGGTCGTCAAGCAGAGGAAGACCGAATATGAGTCACTGTGGATGCAAGACGGCTTGGGCTTGAAAACTGTGAGCACAATCTTAGTGATCGTCAATGATCGAAGGCAACTGCAGCCCAGACTTAGACCGTATATTTCAAATTGGGGACCTTAATTAAAAAGTAAGTACTGATTTTTAAAATCATTCCAGCAATCACCAAAAGTGATTAAAAAGTTTGTCCTATTTTTAACTCTTTTTTTTCAAGATTTTTTTTTCTCGGCATAGCTTGAGAAGTTGTGCAAGTTTGTTTTCTACTGGTATTGCTAATGACCACTATGTAGTCGATTTGCGTTGAGTGCAAGCGTACATTTAATTTTGTGCAAAAAATGAGTTTAGGAATAATTTTAAAAAATATGTAAGAAGAATGCGACGCAGAAGAGGTCGCCTATATTCTTCACAATGTATCCATCATCACTAGCATCATCGCCAGGAAGTTCTTCACAATACTCGTCAAGTTCTCATAAAAGTGTATATGTTGCAGAACATGAGTATGGAAAAAACAATGCGATTTGGATGGAGATGGAAAGACTGATGTTACTCATATAACTCTGGGTGTCCACGCTCAAAGTGCTCTAAATGTAAGATTTATTTATTCTCAAGCCCAAAATGTATATTCAAACACATCAATACAAAATTTAAATAAAAATATTATTTTAAAATGTTCCTCCATGGCACAATGCTGCCTATATTTCATTCCATAACAGCTACAAACATAGGACATTAATTTCGACTAGACTGACAACCATATAAGCTTAGCATTTTAGCCATGCGACAAAAATTAGGACATGAAAGGGTTAAGTGGAGTGTGTTCTGTCACTTAATATCGTTGACAATCAATAAACCAAATCTGTCAAACACTGAGCTCCAATGTGCAAGGAAGGGTCAGACCTCAAGATCAACCACATATCATTGATTTTTACTTCTTTCTCCTTATCTGATTTTATTGCAAAGCCTTAGCAAAGTTTCAATCCATCATCAACAATACTCCATCGGTCTTCATATTTCAACTCTATCAGGTAAGCAGTGACCAGAAGGTTGACATATACGAATGCCATATCATCATTTGTCCAAAGATCGTTTTATTCTTAATGACTCGTGCATAACTTAAGCGCTTATCGAAACGGGTATTTAATCATTAATAACATTTCATGGATGCGAATAAACGACCAGAAGATAAACAAATACGGTGTCTTTCAAATATCTTCCAAGGAAGAAATGATAATTGAGTTGAATGTCAAACAAATCCGTTGTCAATTAAGTCGTGAGCACAGTGTGCACTGCACCATTACGCCGGACCTGTTCGTCGTTCGTGAAATTTCATTAAATTAAACGAAAGGAATTAAACACATCCACTACTTTCCTTCAACGTCTAATTGCCTCCATGCACAGGTTCGTGTTAAGATTGTTCACGACAAAAAAAGTCTCAGCAACACTGCACAATCGTGTAAGTGCAGCACTAATTGCTGCAGTTTATTGCTGAATGATAGTTAGCCAGTGTTTTTTTTCCTCTTCCTCTGTTCTTGCAGTCAAAACCAACATTATTTTTTTTTTTTATAATTCATGCAAATTGACATTAATTTTTCTCCATTCCTGCGGTCCATGACGCCTGAGGTAGCCTTTGTAGGCTGGTAAGGGAAAAAAAAAACACAAAGAGTCATCATACAACGTGAAAGACAATAACTACTACTGCATATCGTCGCGGCTATGTCTGTCTGCCGTGAGGTCGTGCACAATTTCCATTTCATTGCAACCGAGTGCACACTGGAGGAGCGCCAGGGCCAAAGCGCATCGGCATCCGGATGGATGAACATTGCAATAATAATGATGATGATTCCAAGTGAAGACACAAACAGCAACAACAACAATAATAATAACCACAGCACTCCCCGAGTACTCGAAGAAGCCGTCATCTCTTCTTAGCCTCGTGAGGGCGACGACGACGATGACGATGACGATGTGGTTCCACCAGCAGAAAACTCGAGAGGTGCTGTTGTGGAAATTTACAACAATTGATGGTTTTACTTTTCGTCGTTTTGTGCAACCGTACAAAGCAGGGGTGCTTTGCAGTTCCTTTTCAGTTTTTTTTTCATCTTCTTTTTGTTTTCCTCTTACTTTCCTGAACACCACACTACACCGTGTATAATGTGCTTACAAACTCGCATTCGTTCACATGTTTCAAAAGGTGTACTCGACTACTCCTTATGGGCATACCTGGCCGCTGTAGCCTGCCTCCATTCCCAATCCCCAGTGCAACCAGCCAACAGAGGAACCAACCGACCGCCGCTGTTATGTGGGAATTCGCATAAAAATAACTCAAAGTGCCTGCACGAAAGGCTAAAAGAAATAATTGCGTAAACATTTTCGTTTCCTTTTTATTTTACGTGTTATCCATTTTGTTTCGCTGGATACCGCCGACCACGACGACGACGACGACGCGGACGTCGAGAGTTGAAGAGGAACCCATCGATCGAGGGAGTCCTTGTTGTGCGGTGTGTAGCAATGTGTGGTATGGTTATCTTGCTGTCCTTACGCCAGACTATGCAGTCATTTATTCAGTGTTGAGGACGGTTCATTCTGCCCTCGCTGCCACTGGCACTGGCACTTTCTGCTGGTCATACTTTTTATTTTTTATTTCTTTTGAGTACAAAAAAAAAAAAAGAAAAGTTCGCATAAAATTTTATCACAACCGAACGAGCGGCGGACGGAAGGACGCCGTCAGTAGTTCTGTTCAGTTTGTGTGTTGCTTCTTCTGGTTTTGAGGGTTTTGTAAATGACCACACTATACTTGATTCCAATTCGAATTACTTAAGTGAAGGGGAGCACACGATCTGCGAGTTAGTCGTTTTTTTTTCTGTATTTGTGGTCCTTTTTACCCTCCTGACATGGTTATGTTAATACGAATAGAATACGAGTGGACGGATACACATAAATACGGCAAAGTGGATATGTCCTTGTCGACTGTCACATTAGCGGAATTGGATTCAGTGTATACTTTAAAGTGGACTGAGGACCGTATACGGAATGCAATCGGTTAAGAGATTCTGCCGATAGAAGCGTGTCGTTACCATATTTGTGTTGTAGATACAACGTTTATATCATTTTCGAATCGCTTGTTCTTGGCCGGGAGGGTTTTCGCTGACAAATTCGGACTGAGGATATTTATTTTTATTTTAATTATCCTTCACTCTTCTTCATTTATGCTTGCTCGCAAAGATAGGGGACAACTGAGCGGACGCTCCTTACCTTTAAACTTTTTTGGCAAATTTTCGATTAGACGTCGTTTCTGACAGTAATGGAACTTACCTGAAAAGACAAGAAAGAAATAAATGAGCAAAACCATAAAGAATAGGATAAGCTAAATATTGAATGATTGGAAGGTTAAGCCTGTTTGATTTTGCAAACAAATTGAACACAACTTTACCATAGTTTAGTTCATTCGATTCGAATGACGAAAGAGGGCATACTGCTGCAATGATTGGGATGATGTTGAAGGAAATATTTTCATAATTCGAAGCCCCACCTTTGGGCTCACTAAAATTGTGCAGAGAGTACAAATATACAAATACAAAGTGGCGTAAAATTGACCATCCTATATTTTTTGAACCACTTTTATTTCGTAAAAATAAAGATATAAATCTTTGTTGTAAAAAATATTTTTCTGTTATGTGGAAAAGATGATGTCTGAGAGTAACGACTGTCGCTAGTGTTGATACACTTTTGTGCCCGCATGACTTTCTGCGAGGCTTCTGGTAATAACTGTTGAATAATCCCCTTAACGATTGCGATTGGCTCAAGCTTGTTGGGCATAAGCCCGCAATTTTGACAACTCTGTCTGTTTAATTTACAAATGTCAAATATGATTGACGTATGACGCCATTTGTCAAAAAGGTTATAACATCCTTCTATAGGATGATTAATTTTCATTTAAGACATATTTTGCAACAAGTTATTGTACAATCATTCTCCGAAATATATCGCTTAATTTTGGTTTCGATGATTGCTTGTTGGCGTAGACAATGCTCTAACGTAGCCATACCTACTGTGGAATTTCTTGCTCTGAACATGTGTCGATTGTTTTAGTTGCAAATTGACTCAATGCTATTCGCTAACGCCGATTATGGAATTCGGCGGATGGACTGCGGAGGGAAAATGTTCGCATCCGCATATTTTCCTATTATAGAAAACGCAATTTATCCTCACCTCATACCTTTTGTGACGTTTTCAATCCGAACCAAATGAATTGCGGATTTGGAGGAAAAAATGATGTGTGTTTGCAACGGAAGTAAATCTTAGAACAAAATTATCCTTGATTCACAAAGTCACAAAAATAATTTGCCTTCAGCAATACAAGAAGGGAAAATCTGTTCGTGATATCGGGCAAAATGTAAACAGAGCGCACTCAACGGTCTCCAACATCATTAATCACTACAGAAACACAAAGAGTTATGAGAATATCCCCAGAAGATCGTCAAGAAAAATTTTTTATGACTCGAATGAACGTTGGATAGTCCGTCAAGTGAATAAAAATCCACATATTAGTGCACCAAAACTAGCCACCGAAGTGTCTGAAGTCCTTAAGAAAAGGGCTCTTTCAGAAACAATACGGATTGTGCTAAGGAAACACAATTTGAATGGACAAGTAGCTAGAAAGAAGCCGTTCATAAGCAAAGTCAACAAATCGAAAAGGAAGCAGTTCGCATAAAAGCACGCTAAAAAAGATTTTTCATTCTGGGAAAAGGTAATTTTTACAGATGAAAGTAAGTTTAATGTGTTTCGCTCCGATGGTCGAAGTTATGTATGGATAAAGCCCAATGAAGAGCTCCGAGACAAAAATTTGCGTCCCACTGTTAAGCACGTTGGTGGTTCAGTAATGGTGTGGAAAAAAAATTCAAGAAGTATTCGATTAAAAATAGGAACGACTTAAAAGAGGCATTAATAGCTGAATGGAACCTTATAGAGCCTTCTTTCTGCAGAAAATTGGTTGAATCCATGCCAAGACGATTAGCAGCGGTTAAAAAACAAAAAGGCTTGCCAACAAAATATTAATAAGTTTTTTATCTTTTATTACCCTTATTTTATATTGAGTTTTGTAGAAGTGTGCCATTTTAACTTTGACTTAGTTTTCCCACTTTTTTTTTGTTTTTATGTTAATGTGGCTTGTTACAATTGAATTAAATTAATATGTTAAGTTTTTTTACAGCACAGAAACCAGACATTGAAAATACATATTTATTATTTTGTGATATACACTCTATGTTTTATTATTCCATTTGGAAATCTTTGTTGCAGACTGTCCCATTTTGACTTTGATCCACTGTAAGTGCAGTCTGATAAATGGTTAAAGATGAAAGCTCCTAGCATTCAAGGGATTGCTGAAGTAAATATCCGGTTTGCAAACATAACAATGGACCCGATAGAGGGTTAGGTTACGTCGTTCGATCATTTGACAATCTGCAATAAATCGCTACCAATCATGCTAAAAGAAGGCATTGTTCATGTCAACATCGGTCAAATATTCTGCATGCGTACTTCTCCAATGCTCGTTTCTGATATTAAAATGATTTCCATATAGATACACACTTCCCCCTGATCGCGCATTAAGATATCGGCAATGTTGACTCATCGCAACCTGAATACGGTCTTTCAAACTTTCCAGTGTGCCCAAAGCGAGAGCGCGTTCGCTTGATCGATAATGTCAATCAATCAAATTCTCGCAGCCCAGCGGAACGCCTTGCGAATATCGATGGGAAATACAAATTTTGCCTTTTGTTATTCCACTCAGCGGTGCCTCATCAGTGGCAATTCAAAGTTTCTACGTGCTCAGTGGCAGACGCTTGACAGTCAAACCACACCTCAGTTGGTGTAAAATTTCCCACCGCCGAAAGCCGGCAGATTACATCGATCCATTGGATTAGTCTTTCAATTTTGATTCACAGAAAATGAATCTCCGTCATCTCAGTCATGGTATTGTGCTTCTGTTCGGCACTTGCTCATTTTCTCCCCTCCCGGTCCTCGAATTCATCATAATCAGGAACGATTCATGGAAACAAAGCAGAAACCCAACAGATACCCCCCTTCATTAATTATCTCATAACATGTTGTTGGATAACAATCGCATTGGTCCCCGGTCGCTAGTCCCTGTGCTCCGGCCCCCTGCAATCTACGACGGTAGAATTCAATTTCAAAAGAATATCCCGGAGAAAAACACAAAAACGAATTCCAATTGTGCACTAATCCCCCGACTGAAGAGGCGAAGCTCCGCAAACTCCATCGCTAGTCGAAGTTCCTGTCCCTGCCCACTCTGCACAGCTTATCCATGCTGTAATTTAAGAGAACCAACACAAGAACTAATCGAAAATTCAAGAAAAAAAACGAAGAATGAAAAAAGATACAAAATCCACCGCAGAGCTCAGCGCAAAGAGAATACAGCAGCAGCAACGGCTTCGCTTCATCTTTCCCCACACCCTCCAGCGCCTTCGTCGGTCGTCGCTGCCTGCTATCGGTTTAATTAAAATTGATTTTCCATTTGTGAATGTGTCTTGCATCCTCGCCAGTCTCCCCTATGGCATCCGTGGCACCGTAATAATCCTTACTTGATATTCGTTTTGGGCCAAACAAAAGAAGCGAACAAAGTCGTGAAGGAGACTGCAGGCGGAGGTGGAGAAGGGAAAAGTAAATACGTGATTTTTCAGATCTCGTATCTCTCTGAAGCACCCCGGCACTTGTGGAGGCGGACAAGGACCCGAAGGGAGGACTATGTTTGCGCCGAGAACCATATTGTGTGTACGGGGAGAATTCAATTGAATATCGAACGACGACGACGTTGTCGACGGCCACAACTGGGTACACTCGCACACACTAAGAAAGAAAAGAAAATCAATTGAAGACGTCTTTTATTTGGGAAGCGCACTTCAGGAGGAAGGCCCTCCCTCCTCGTCTTCGTCTCCATCTTTGCCGTCTTTGCCGTCGTCATCGTCGTTTTTGTCTGAGGCCAAAGGAGAAGAAGAAGAATGGCTCAGCAAGAAGCCCGGCAAATGTTCGCTGTGTGGGTATGTATCGCCTTTGCCTTTGTTGTTCAAGTGGTTATTATCCTGAACCGAGACTGCCTCGCTGCTAAAGTGGTGTACGAGGTATTATCAATAACAATCAGGGGTACTTGCACACAGCTTCAACAATGAAAGCAATCGCGGTTGATAGATACCCGTAAAGCTGGCAGCTGATGTTAAGTCACTGTTTGATCCGTCTCAGTGAACGGACCGGAACGATGAACAAGAACTGACGAATGAAACCCACTCAAGCGAACAACTATAGCAGCGATGACTGACGATGAAAAGCGAGCGATATCCTCCATCTCACAGTGCTGTGGGATATTATGATGATCCACAAGACAATTAATCACTAGTCATTGCCATTGAGTTTTGCCTTGCCGCTGAGTTGATTGTCTTCAAAGCGATTCGGAGACAGTATGACATGCAAGAAGGTTTGCGTTTGATTTTTTTGTCTGTTATTAAAAGTTGGGGTGACGATATTCGTGGAGTAATAGCCAGCAGCGAAAGTGGCAATATATCGTTAAGTATGCTGAAAACCTAAGAAGGTCTCTGCCTGTATCCAAGGGTTGAGACTGTGATCGTGAAGTATTTAAAAGGATTTGACTGCGTTCATATTCGTGGAGTTTTCTACAAATAACGGAAGCTTTTCTGTGTTGTCCGGAGGAGGTGTACGTAAAGTATTCTGAAAAATTGCATCTATTACGAGATGCTTCTGTGATCGTAGATCATTTGATTTGTAAGGGCGCACAGTTTCAATTCCTGGAAAAACAATGTTGGTCTTACAAAGCCCAAGTGAAGATGATTTTTGCAAATGTGGCTGCTAGTCATTTATTAAAACTTACTGTAGGAAATCTAATCTAGCCAACAAATATACTAGAACTTGTCCTTTTTGTCTGTCACTAACGCCAGAAGTGAAAACAAATAGATTGAGTCCACGACCACACGCCACCACCTAAATCAGCGGCTTGAGCAGCGTGAGCAAAAGTTGAATCAAAAGTCGAAAATAATTCACATCACGTTACGTATATATGTATTGCCAGAGAAGGCCAAAGCGTTCATCTAATTAACGATAAAGTCTGTCAAATCGAACTGACACACACGTCAAGCAAAGACAGTAAATGTCTCTTTAAAGTGATATCTGTCTAATGAATCAGACATTGTTTCCAATGTGAACAGATAACGCTCAGAATACTGCAGCGTTTTTTTTTCTTTTCTCAGTTATAATGCAATTCATCCTGAAAGCAATCATTGGAACAGCTTCAATGTGAGCGCCATCTTCACACGCGTCACGTTCAGCATTTATGCATTTTAAAAAGGTTGCGAATGTAACAAGCTAATTTCGATTAGTATTCATTTGGTGAAATTAATTTGTATTCATTGCTCGGAAAAGGATTGTTCATCGTAGACGTCAGAACGTTGAAACTGACACGATCGGGTGACATGCTACATTGTTGCTGGAATTGTTCGGGTTTGTTTAGACAGACAAGAATCGGTGACACATGACAAATGAATTGTGTTTAGTGGACAGCCTGAATCTGCTCTTTTCCACACCACTGTTAACCATTCGCAAACAATGGAAACACAAAAGCCGACCCCACATTCGATTTCGGTTGTTATACCGGTAAGCAATTCAGCAATCCGACACAAACGCAACATGATCCTCCTTCATTGGTACACTCCAGAGAGCAGGACAGTCACCAAACAGCAGCAGCAGCAGCTTCGGCATCGCCATCACCATCAGGCAGTGTAGCAGCATGTTGGCCATGTCAGTGCCATAAAACTGCATCATGAGATGGTGATGATAGCCAAAAGCGTATTGCAGCATATAGTATACGTTCGGGGCAGTAATTCACAACATGTACGTGTTAGTTCGACACTTAAAATGGAGAGCATGAAAGTATCTGGAACTAAACGATAAAAGATACATGCTACACGGTTCTCGGTACACGGTACACCATGTGCCCATACCACATACTGCTTCCACAGCGGCAGCGTCAGCACGACCAACAGCAGCAAATTTAAGCCGGCCCCACACAGAAGGCCTTATAAGCCCGACACTATCGACTGGGGGTTTCTTTTGCGGCTATGCTGTGTTTTTTTCTTCATTTTTTGTCTGCTTCCCCCTCGTGTCTGTTGCCACTGGTTGGTAATTCGATTACATGATTCGATTATATCAAATTTATAGGTTGTTTATGACCCGTGTGATGATGATGAATCAATGGCTTTGAATCGACTCTCCGAAATTGGTATCACAATAACTTACGTGCTATAGCCCAGGGTAATGGGAAGAGGCGATACATACTTTCAACAGATACAACGTTCGTGTGCACACACGATAGCCAGCTCATATCGATCGGCCCGGCAGCAATATCCACAAAAAATCACTCGGGTATAAAACTCCAACTGGTTTCATGAGCCTCGCACACGTTCCGGACTGCGGTGGTGGGGACGCGCACATCCGTACGAATTATGATTTCGTTTGTATACCGATTCTTAGGATTACGCAATTTACGCAAATCAACAAAACTTGCTAATAGCTATAATTAACCTCGGTTAATGTCCGTAGGAGTAACACTTCCACTTCCCAGTTCAGGCGACTTCGTGTTTATTTTCAAACTCCCAGCGGAAGAGAGAAGTATTTCCTTCTTCTTTTCTTACACACTAACCTCTCCGCCCAGCCTCGTGCGTTCGTTGTTTATTTGTCAAGAGGCTTCAGCGTTGGGTACACCACGACGATTTATGACTCTATTTTCATCCGATTTAATTGCTACCATATTTGAGACAAGTAGGCGAACCTAATAAATCTCAATAATTGGCATTGGAGGCTTACCCTCGGGCTTACTCGAATTGAGTACGCAGTGCACCACGGTCTGGACGGGTGGTGTGTGCGTGTTTTGGTTGCCTGTTGGCTGGCTGAGATGGGCGGTTATAAGTTTAGGTGATGAATTTTTATACAATTTTCGTGTGTTGATTGGATCTTAGCGTGTTCCAGTGCATTTTGTGCTATGCGCTTGGGGAGCTTTTTGAGAGCTATTATTAGAAAATGTGTCAATTTGTTAGCTCGAATGTGACATTTTGATAAGATGTAAACACCAGCAATATAGTATAATTCAATTAATTAAATATCAAATTGTGATAAAAAATTATTCTATATTAATTTTGTGATGAAAGAGATTTCAGCTAAATCTGGCGCCTTGGTTGAACTGTCAACACTCAACCGTCAGCTCAGAGACTCATTCGAGAATGAACTGTTACCATTCAACTGCCAATGTGTTGACATCTTCAGTAGGTGACATTTTATGATTCGCGGGGTATAATAACTATCAACAAAGTGTCACCGCGATGACTTCTAAAAATTGCGATGACAAAGCAAAAGCTTGGTAGCAGGTAGGTAGGTAGGTCACTGTACTGTCATTCGGATTGCTGGGGTATAATGCTTGAGCCATCTGACGCTTTACCGTGAGCGTATTTAAAAATCCATTTTGAGATGATCGTCGAAATTGGAACATTTTAATGTTCGCTGCAATGTGTTTACCATGAAGATAAAGCAACAGGCGACACCCACTGACACAGGCAG
Organism: Eristalis arbustorum; assembly: GCA_916610145.1. Taxonomy (NCBI): domain Eukaryota; kingdom Metazoa; phylum Arthropoda; class Insecta; order Diptera; family Syrphidae; genus Eristalis; species Eristalis arbustorum. The sequence continues at coordinate 41,094,064 of OU744319.1, forward strand.
TTTCTTCAAAACAAAGCGTATGTTGTTGACAACTTTTCGCCACCCATTACAATTTCTAGACTCCAGCAGTGGTTTTATGACGGTGTTAAACAACATTCGCTGAAGTCAATGTTCTCAGCTTTTAATGTGGATTTTCGTGATCGTATTTTATCCCGTCATTTAAAAACTATAAATGTACAAATACAAGAGGTACGCCATTAATGCTCAAAAGTCTTGAACAGCAAGTTCGTTTAACCACACAAGCCACCCTAAGTCAACTTACCTACTAGCAACTCGTTACAACAATAAAACAAACAAATGCACACAAATGTAAACAAAATCCAAGGCATAATAAAAAAAACCGCATGAACCGCATCTAAAGCCTCACATATTCGTAATGCTAGTAGCATGTAAGAGCATTAAATTACCAGAGCCGATGTCGATAGACAGCCGCCGCCAAAACCACCAAGACTCTCGGCCGTACACCGTACGCCACAAATTATAAACCAACTGAAACAAATCAAATTCAATTACTTCGCCGAGCCAAGTCTGTCGCAGACGACGATGGTCTTGGCTGCCACCACCATACAAGTAAAAATACAAGCAAAAAATAACAAGAAAAGAAAAAAATCTGAAAAAAAAACTCAGCAGAAGTCTTTAATGGGATTGCTGGCCAGACACACAGAAGAAATGAAGAATTGTAATTAATCGCTTCATTCACACCACGTTTCTCTCTATTAAGTCGCAAAATCTTGAATTTCCATCACTCGGTCGATACGGCAGAAAAGAAAAAAAACAAAAGATACAACGACGAGGGTATTGCCTTAGTGCGCGCCACAAACCATCGTACACACACGTTGTCGTCGCCTCCATAAAAGCAAAAACCAATCCAAGCAAGGCAATCCGACAGAAAAAAGTATGTGAACATCGTAAAAGATAAAAATTCGCGCAGTTAAACCAGCCGCAGGCGGGGAGCACAAGAAAACAAAAACAACATGCTAAAAAACAAAATAAAAAACGACAGAAAAACGATAGAGGGGCCAAAGCGCTTGTCACAGAATGAACTGTCATATACAATCCGGCTGACACAGAAGTGTACAGTGTTTGACATATCCACAGGCAAACACACGCACACGTACATTCCACATACATTTCTGGCTCAATGGCTTTGTTTCAATTAGAGAGCGAGGAAAAAAAAGGAGGAAAAAAAATCACCATTCAATTTGTCTCAATAAACGTCAAAAGCGCATTCGGCGCAACAACATTGTCAGCAATGACAGCATCATTGAATTAACGGAACGCTAATTTTGACAGAACTATTGAAAGCGAATGTACATCACATGAAGTTGCTAATCGATGATTTTACACTTGCATTCCTTATGGGAAAGTCAACATTGATTAAATGAGAAATATCTGTCATTTCACATTGTTCGCAAATGTCACTAACTTACACCGAGATTTGATCAGAATTTGCATACAACTTTAGTAAGGTCGACGCTGTAGATATGATTTCGAAAAAAGACAACTGCTACCGTTGTGTGTATCGACTTCAGTCAAAAAATGCAATCAAACTGTCTGTTGTAATCTGTTTTCGTTTCCATCCGCGTCTTTAAATGTCAAGGAAGATGCACATCTGATATGAACGCAAATTTATGACTTTTATGGAAATAATAGTGCGATACGTTTGGTGAATGTGACTGACGCAAACTGTGATGACTGCGGTTAATTTGCATAAACAATTGAACATCAACTTGATGATTAACAAAAGTGGTGACAGGTTCCGTCGTGCTCACATCGGCGAGTTCTACTGTTCGAATGCTCGTATTTGCGGAACATAGCCGAATTGGGATAGTTCAAGCGATGTGTGTTCACATTTTATGGAAATTCAAGGGAATGTGTTTTATTTTTCATTCAAATCAGCTTGGGGGGTCATTGAAATGCGATTGCAGTTGTCTGCCGTTGATTCGGACGGAACAAAGGAGGCTGCAATTTTATCGCCGGTTATGAACTGTTATAATGTGTTATAATTCTCAGGCTAGCGCTTTTGGGGCACTTTTAATTAAAATATGAAAATGGAGTGCATAGGGAAATTATGTTCACTCATGTAGTAGTGTAATATAAAATAAAAGAATCGAGCACAGAGAGAGATTAGGATACACACGTAAATATACCACAAAGAGAGGATTGCCAGTTAGGTCAGAGTAGGATAAGTTACTATTAAGCACAGTCTGTGGAATGAAGCGAAAGTGATCGGTCATAAATAAAGAGAGAAGACGAAGAAAGAAAAGTGATTTGAATAAAACGGGATGAACGCAAAACGAGTGATAAGCAATACCAACGAGGGAATTGCCTAAACTCAGTAACCAAGTTCGGCCTTTATAAGACCCACATCAGTTTGCTTGTGCTCTTCGATGGAATGATGTAAAAGAATACAGACGCCATTTGCTCATCTTTCGCCAATGGGCTACCTCAAGCGTGTGTCTGGTCACCTCCTTTTTTCAATGTGCTGGGACAACTTTGGATGGTTCACCTCGGTCCTATATTTCAACCTTAAAAAGCCTGTCGAAACGTTGCTGTTCAATGACCATAGTGCCCCGCGTTTTACAACACTTGCTTCTAATAGGGGTTTATTTTAAGTTTACTAAGATGACCTGTTTGGTTGCCTGGTTTAGCTGTACTCTAGCTGCAGTTTGATAGAGTATCTACGAGCGTTCTTCTTGACTAAAATCGGTTAGAAGACGTGAAGATAGTCAACTGTCTTACCTGACTGTGACTACTTCAAGCATTCCAATGAGTCATTATCAATGTACCCACAAACCTCTTCAATATTTAACCAATACCTGATGTAGCTTTCGACCTCATTTCACGATGTCCATCATCACAACTAACCTGCAAAGAAATAATAAAAATAAATAAAAAATAGTTGTGATTAATCGAACAACACGAACTAATTGATAAGAATGTCAGTGATGTGTGCTACCGCGTCTCCTCCACACAAATCAAAACGGAGGAAAAAAAATTAGAAAATCAAAGAAACGTACAATTACAACACCTCTTTTATCGCGGCACACATTGATTTATGAATTATTCATAAAATAAACTTTTACAACTGACATGAGTATTGCCTTGGGAACTCTTATTGCCCCCGCAATACCCCATGTCTCTGCATTGGAAAACAATAAAGAAGGAAGTACAAACAAAAAAACAACAGAACGTGAGTTCAACTAATAGAGATACCCATGCCGGGCATGTATCAACATACAAATGAAATATAACAACTCGTTCAATAGCAAATCAAATTCAATTAACGCAGAATTGACTTTAATTGGACGCGCGAGTGTGCACACCCAAACGACAGGGACTGGTCTAGTCCAGTTGTGTCAAATGAAGGAGACAACTTCGACAGCAGCGTGACCCATTATCCACATCTTGACGGTGCTGAAAAGCGAGAAGAAAAAACAAACACAATATCTACTCGAAATCAAAGTTTTTAATCTCAATCTAATTAGAAGCGTGAAAATGTGAACCGTCATGCGGGCTTAATCCCGCGACACAAGCCGCGGTGGCAGAGTGTATCTGCGGTGTTTTTGTTCGCGCTCTCTCCTCTTGAAACTGGTTATTTTTTTAATTTCGAGATTCTCTTGGCAAACGGTAGCAACTCCATAGAGCTTGTTCACAACACATAAATCCATCCATTGATTAGACTACTCTTGTTTTTTTTATAGTGCCCGCCAAATGCAGCGCAGCACAAAGGTATGTGTCCATGCGTTGGAGTGGATTGGTTTGCTTTTAAAGCAATTTATGATATGGATAATTGCCGGTGGATTAACTACAGCTCGGGGCTGTAATTTAGTGTGCGCCTCTGAAGTCAATCGTTCCTGACGACGGTAATTGAGATCAGAAGTGAACGGATGTCAGAAGAGGTTTGTTCGTTTCATGTGTTGATAGACTGATGGTTTGGGTGAGCAATCAAATGCTTATGGGTGAGCAATCAAATGATTGAGATTTAGTGACTGTACCTTGAAGAAGAATGCATAACACTTTTCTGCATTTCAATAACAAACTACTTAGTGGTGGCATTTTTGTTTTGTCACTGACACTTGACTTTTCTGTTCCGCTCATTTGTTGTGCTTTTCGCATATCTAATTCTACTTTCTCTACTCTTTATTTTAGCTTATTTTAGAATTTTAGAAATTGTAAGAATTTCAATGTTATAATAGGTCTGTTCCAATTGCTGTGAAATTCACCGAAAATCACAGGAAAAATGTCCAAAGCCGTTCCATTTGCTGATTTTTTCGTAGTTTTTGACAGAAGAGCGTGCTCACGAGAGAGTAAACAATTTCCCCACCCTGAGAATTTATGCCACAGAAAATTCTGTGGGCAGAAAATTTAAGACTGTCAAATTCAAAATAAAAACAACAGCATTTCTACCAGAAATAAAGTACTAGAGTACTTTAGTACTAGTACTTTATTTCTGATTTCTACGGAACGTCGTTCCACAAGTTTGTGCACAGTTTCTCTCTCAAAGAGAGATTTTTACCTCCACTTCTGTAAATTTGCTCAACTACGAATTTCTGTGCACAAATCAATTGAAACAGACCTAATATGTGGTTATAGAACAAGAGCTGTCATTTTAAATGTCAGTTCATTGCTGACAGCAAGTAAACATAAATGTCATAGGCAGATGACAGAAGAAGAAACATTATGAAATTGTAAAGGTTCCCTTTTGACGGAACCGGGCGGAAGATTAACTGAACTGCTACACACTCATCCAAAATGAATAATGTAAGGTGTCAGTCTGCAGGGCAAATTTACTTTTCATGGGGGATTGCTCGAAATGGAAACAACATATGTACATCATGCGACAGAGTATAATTACAGCTTCTTCTAAATTGTCCACAGGGTCTGATGCTGTTTGTAACGTGGTCTGCGTCATCTTGTCATTCGGCTCATGGATAACTGTGCCGATTGAGATCGTCATTGTTCACTTCTGAATAGATTTGTAGCGGCACCCGTCTTGTGAATATTTTTTTTGTGGCCAGAACATTCACTCAAACCTTGACTCGACCATCGCCCAGCACAATTTCGTAGAATTTGTTTACCCTTTCTTCTGTCATTTATCGCAAGCTCAGCACCTACTGTAGATTGTATGTTGGTATATGTTTAGGGCGATCAGAGTCTGATTTCCCTTTCGGGACTTCTTACTTCCCCATTGCCACCCATTTCCTTTTCAGAATGATTCATGCTCCGAAAAGATCCACGTGGAGTCCGTCAATTCGGGCGAGTTTCGGTCCCATGCTTGTTAATGTTCCCCTCTGTACAACGCACGACGATACATGACTCGGTTCGATACCTACGCCAGTATTCTCTCCTCTTTCAGTTGATGTGCACTTAATTACGGTCGACTTCATTTCTCAGCAAACATGATGCGGATCGCTCAGTGCTCCTGTTTCAGCGTGAGTTTCGTCACCCTATTAAAACCTCATAATGCATTTAGAAAATCGTTAACTTCACTTCGTTCCCTGTTTTTTTATTTGCTTACTGGAAAAGCTTTAAATGCACTGCTGACGGAGAACTCAAGAATTCAGCAGCCTTCTCGTACTGTCATGTGTAACATTGTACTTTTGAATGGCTTAAGCTGTGTCCACATTATTTCTCTCTGCCTGCCAGCCTGACTGCTGCAATAGCAACGCATAACAAATTGCTTTTGATGGCTTTTCGTTATGAAAACGTTTTCATGAAAAAAAAGGGAAAAGAAATAGGAACTGTGCTGTGCTCACAACAAAAGACTCAGCAATTTACAAGAAAAGATGGGACGGAGAAAAAAAAAAGAAAAACCGAATAGAAGAAAAGGAACGGAAAACGATGGGAAATCTTTCTCGTAAAGTACGGAGTACTTCATGCAAATGCATGCGCATAAAACTGATAATCTTTTCTTTTTCCTCTTTGTGCCTCTCACTCACTCTGTGCTGCTGCATTCCTCATCTTGTCTGCGCTTCTTTTGCATATGTTATAGTTATGGTTCGAATGAATGCCGAGGCTGAGGATGGGGGACCACCAGCCAAAGAGAAAAAGAATCCGACATCATCTTTCACGACGTACCCGGGGTAATAGCATAGCCACCACCGCCAACGACTCTTCGTTCCCAAACCAGGGTTGAGACTTTTATAACCTCCCTCTCGTCCTGAATATACACGGAAAGTGATTGTGATGTGCGCTCAAGCAAAGGAGGAGACGAGCTCGTAGTGGTTGAAAATGAAAAAAAAAAAAACCCGTTTCATCATCTTTTGCCTCGTCTTTATTATCGTAGTCTCTCCTCATCGTGGAGGCTATTGTCGGTGCTGAAGATGCTCAATTTGCACGAGTTGTATGCGAAGCATCCTTGCTATTCCCCCTTTTCGTGGCGGTATACACAATCGTTTCCTCGTCGTCTGATTATTATTGTTCACCCTGGTGCCTGTCCTGTAGTCTGGGCCCATTGGGTCCTTGCAAATGCTATTTGTCAGCACCTCGATTTATGCTAATCAGTTTAATGTGAAACAGAAGAGACACAGAGCTCATTTCTTGTGATTTAGATGCGGCGTTGATGGATTTTTAACTAAGTGCATGCAGGGGGAAATCTACGGGATGTAGTCTTCGTCAGTAATTCAGTTTAAGAAGAATTACGACTTACAGCTTAACTGCTGCGGTAACGAGGCGTGAAGTCTTACGTGTGAGTGTGAGAGAGAAATCAAAAAAAAAAAAGAAGAAGGGAGGTGCAGATCAACAGTGCGGATAATGCAGTGCTTGCGTTGCACCTGGACTGCCAGGGGATTAGAGACAGATCGCACATGAGATGATAAGTCGTAATTGACGGCCTCTGGGCTTCACGAAAAATGTGGCAGTGATTTATTAAACACAGAAGAGGATAGGATTGCGTTGATACTCGGACTACTGTTGGGTCAACTAAGTCTGACTGGTTCAAGCTCATAAATCACAGATGGCTCTAGACTAATTTTACACTCATATATCAAATTATTCATTCATACTGATAAGTCAGCGTCATTGCAGTCTTCGGAGGCAACGTGTAGTTAGAAAAATGCTGGCCAATCTGCCCAAACAACTGACTTAAATTTGGCCGCTTCGCATGAGCCACACAAAATGAGGCCTCGGTTTAAATTGACAGCGGGTAATTCTTGGCAACGTCTTCATCATTATATACCACTCACTCTGGAGTTCCTCAAGGTTCGGTATTGACCCCCATTTTATTTAATATTTTCATGTCCGACATACCAGTACCTAATGGTAACACTTTCCTAGCTTCGTTCGCTGATGACACAGCCCTGTTTTCATCCAATATATAAGCACAGGACACGCTTAATTCTCTTCAAAATGCACTTGATGCGTTTCAATTATTCTGCTTTAGATGGAAAATCAAACCGAATGCAGATAAATCTCAGGCTGTGTGGTTTACTCGACGCAGAAAATAGCAATTCCTACCTCAAACAAACCTACAATTGAACTCGGCCAGCATAGATTGGTCTGAAAGCTGCAAGTACTTAGGAGTTACTTTCGATAAAAAACTCACATTTTAAAAACATATATCGAGTACGATTCAGAAAGCAAATCTAATCATTAAAATCCTTTATCCCTTTATCAATCGTAAATCAAAACTTTCTATTGATAACAAATTACTAATTTTCAAAACGATTTTTCAACCAGTCTTAACGTACGTTGCACCTATGTGGGCCGACTGTGCCAAATCTCTCATTAGAAAACTACAAATATGTCAAAACAACGTACTAAAGTTAATGTTAAATCTGCCCTGGCATTTCTCTACTATGAGGCTTCATGAAAAAGCAAATGTAAATACCATGTCACATATCATTGATAAATTACACCAACATTTTTTAAACAAATGCTCTCATTCTGAGAGCGAGCTTATTCGTAACATCTTAAATTAAGGAAAAATCAATCATATTTTAAAGCTATGATATTATACATAGTCATATCGTTCTTGCATGTTGGGCCTAGGTGCAATTTAGATATAAGAGTCATTAGTTGTAAAATCATAATAGCGGTTTTTGATTGTAGTGTTTTTCCCTTATGGACAACTAGTAGTAGGATCGCAGTCGATGCTGAGAATTTGGAAAAATCATTTCTGTAGACTGTTAAACGGCGATGACGGCACAAATGCCGCTGTCAGGCACGCGAATTGCGATAGCGATATCTAGACTGAAGTCGAACAAAGCTGCTGGAGCGGACGGATTGTCCGTGGAACTGTTTAAGGCAGCTGGAGATGACCTGGTTGGGCGCATGCAATAGCTCATCTGTAAGATATGGTCGGAGGAAAGCATGCCCGATGAGTGGAATCTCAGCGTCGTTTGTCCGGTCCACAAGAAAGGAGATCCCTTTGTTTGTGCCAACTATCGAGGGATCAGCTTCCTTAACATCGCCTACAAGATACTCTCTGCCGTTCTGTGTGAACGCCTGAAACCCTTTGTCAACAACCTGGTAGGTCCTTAACAGTGCGGTTTCAGGCCAGGAAAGTCCACTATCGATCAAATTTTCACATTACGGCAGATCCTGGAAAAGACTCAAGAGATGCAGATCGACACCCACCACCTATTTGTCGATTTCAAGGCCGCATATGACAGCGTGCATAGAAACGAGCTATATAGCGCCATGTCTAGTTTTGACATTCCTGCCAAGCTCGTCAGGTTGTGCAGGATGACGATGGAGAACTCTCGCTGCTCCATCCAGGTCGGACTCACCATCCACTCGAACTCACCGAGACCTTCAATGTCAAAAAGGGTTTTAGGCAAGCCGACACGCTGTCATGTGACTTCTTTAACATCATACTTGAGAAGATCGTTGGAAACTCAAGCGTAAACACCCGAGGCACGATCTTCCAAAAGTCCGTTCAACTGCTTGCTTACGCGGACGACATTGACGTGATTGGACGAATACAGCGAGCCGTCAATGAGGCGTTTGCTGGTATTGAAGCGGAAGCGGCTAAAATGGGTCTTGCGGTAAACCAGGGCAAAACAAAGTACATGCTGTCATCAGGGAAGAACGCACAACATCGACGTCTCGGACAGAGCGTCATATTGGGCAGCAGAAACTTTGAGGTAGTCAAGGACTTCGTCTACCTACCGAGATCAAGCGCAGAATTACTCTTGCTAATCGCTGTTTCTTTGGGCTTAAGAGGCAATTGAGTAACAGAGCCATCTCTCGAAACACCAAATTGACCTTGTATAAAACCCTGATCATCCCAGTCCTGCTCTATGGCGCAGAGACATGGACGCTATTGAAAGCGGATGAAGAAGCTCTTGGTTGTTTTGAGAGAAAAGTTCTGCGTACGATCTTTGGTCCTGTTTGCGTTGATGGCGTTTGGAGGAAAAGGTTCAACCACGAACTATACGGGCTGTACAGCGGCATGCACCTAGTTAAGCGTCTTCGGATCCAACGCTTAAGATGGCTAGGTCATGTAGAGCGGATGGACACCACAGCTCCGGCCCGAAGAGTCTTCGACACCGAGCCATTGGGACAGCGCAACAGAGAACGTCCTCGCACTAGATGGCGCACACAAGTGGAAAAGGACCTCAACCAACTTGGTGTGCGCAACTATAGGCAGGTGGCGAAAGATCGTGCGGGCTGGAGAGGCAAGTTGGTTGAGGCCCAGGTCCACCCCTGACTGTAGCGCCATTCAAAGAAAGAAGAAGTTTTTCCCTTAACGTTTCCTATTAATTTATTAAAATTTTCTTCTTAGTTGTAAAGAACTTTTGTTCTGTATCTCTAAAATAATCCATGTTAGATACATATTTTAAACTGTACAAATCAAACTACAAATAAATTGAACTTGAACTTGAACTTGGCAACGCCTTATCAAGCCAAATAAACCATTTTCCGCTTTTGTATAATTTGTCTATTCTCATCAATCCAAATCAGTAGATGGGTGTCAAATAATAATATCTTAACGATATAAGATAATTAAAGTGGTAAATAATCAGTATACGCGTGGCATGTCACAAGAAAATTTTAATTTTTCAAAAATTCATGCAAAAAAGTCCATTCATGTGTGCACAAAAATTACTCGCATTTCCATTTGCAAAAGAGCCTAGCAACCAAATTGACATACATATTTCAATTTCTGTTCAGTGTCACACAAAGTAGAGATCTCAAATTTTATCTACTCATAAATAATTAATAATAAAAAATAAATGAAAGGAGAACAAATTTTTGCTGCCCCATAATTCGCGTAACACGCTATCCCCGTCCCGACGACCGTACACTAATTCGAACACAGTAGCATTTAAATAATCATATTATGGATCTCAAGTGGAAATATTTATAACTTATTTCAAATTTATTCCGACAACTTGTCGCTTGTTAATATTGTTATTAATACACAACGCGATGACAGAGACATAGTGGGAAGTGGGAAGAGAACACAAGAAGGGAAACAGAAAGACGAAGATACCTCAACGATGAGACATAATGACTCCCAGCCTCGTTTCTGCTCTTGGCATCCCACGAGGAGGAAGACGGCCGATTGAATTTTGTTCTTATTTTCACTAAGTGGTTTCATCTAAATACCTGGAAGATAGGATCAAAACACTCGCTTGGTAGCATCAAATAATCATCGGACTTATTTTTCTCTTTCTTTTTCCTTGGGTTTATATTCGTTTTTTTTTTTCTTCTGTTGTATCTCTTGGAATTGAGTAGATGTTCATATCTCTTCCTCCTCCTCGTGGACGTAGAAATTTATTTTGCTGACTAAACCAGATTTTCATGCTGGCCCATCTTCTCTGCCTTTGGGTCCAGAAAAGTCCGCACGACCGACGACGACGACCATCGATCCGATTTTTGTTTCGTCGTTTTGCTGGTTGGCAGAAGCATTCCAAAGCATTCCGCAGTAAGAACATCATTCTTCTTCTTTCTGATTCCCCCCATCAACCGACCACCCGTCCCTGTCTATACCCGACTCGAATAAACTTCCCTCATTCCATCTACTTTGGTTGGATGGACAAAAAATGTATATATCTGCGGTTGGTTTTCGTTTGTTGTTTCGCAAAAAAAAAAAAAACATATTCGAATACGGACCAAAAAATAAAAAAACGAAACCACAGACTTGTCTGATTTGCGCTTTAATGTGATTATATTCATTACAAAAGAAAACCACATAATAAATAAGAAGGGAAAAAAAGATTAAAATGGCAGAGGATGGTGACAGAGGCGTCACAGGCAGAGAGGAGGATACACCGCGGCGCAGCTGAAATAGAGGAGACCATGCACAGCTCGTTGGGAGCGGCGGCTGGAGGAAAAAAGAACGATTTTAATAACACAACTCGCCGGCAACAACTCGACTGCTCTTTGCTGCTCTACGCGTTCTTTTTTTGGTTTATTTCAGGTTTTTTTTTCTGCTTTCGTTCGCCTCTGTCTGTAACTATAGCGCGAAGCGCTTCATGGTAAGATAGATTATGAGTGCCGACACAGTGGCACGGAGGGTATCTGTGGAAAAATTATTACCCACCGCCAACGCTTGGGTGGTGATGGTGGCAGCTCTCTGACTGATGAAATGAGTAATAGCAGCTACACCGCTGTGTATCGTCGGCGGCGAAACTAGTGCGGATTCTCACAAACACGCGTGTGTGCTGCTGACGGGGGCTTGAGATAAGGCATGACCTAATGGGAAAATGTTTCTATTTTTATATCTCGATAAACGTTTGCACAAACGCTATTTGCTTGTGCGACACGGCTTTCAAGACAACACAAAAAAAAAAAACACCTCCCGCGCCTGTGGATGATGATGGGCACACATGTGGTGGGCTGCCGATTGATACTGGATTTGATTGACGTGGCCTTTGATTAAGTACAAAATGATGCAATTAAGGGTTTTCGTGACGAAAGAACGGGAGGAAACACTTTGTGTATTGACCGATGTGCCGGAGGATAAACTAATTATCCGCTGACAGAAGGAATTTGTAATTAACTTTGGCGACTTTTAATGGTTCGTTATGGTTTCGCTGACGCTGATTGACAGGTTGATAGGATTTAGCGTTTTAGTGAAATGGGGGGAATTCGTTAAAAAAAATCAACTGTGCTGGCTTGGAAATTAATTACAAGCAACGGGGAATCGGTTGAGAGCAGTCGAAGGCAATGATGACTCCTGTCGGGGATGGTGGGACTGCCATGGATAGAGGAGTTGCATTCTGGTGGTGGAGTTAAGAAATTTTAAGTAAACTCGTCTTAGGGAGGTTCTGTCTCTTTTTGTACGGAGTAGCTCGTAAATTTACATCCCAGCCCTGCGGGCTGCCGCAAAGGCATGGGCAATTTTAAAACGCGGATGATTTCTCTTCAAGCGGAAAAGTCTGCGTATGGTCTTTGGCCATGTTCAACCACGACGTCAATGTCCAGTCGATGCATAAAACAATTGTACAATCGCTTGTGGACCATTCTTGGATTGTCTAGCACCATTCTCAAGCTGTGGTGTGCCGAGATAAATTCTATGGCCCAACTAAGCGTGACAAGCAAGTTAAGCTAAATAAAACCTATTTTTGTATTACCAACTCAGTAACACCATTTTGTTGGAATTAAAGCTAAAAGGATTGCTGTAATCCACCAAAAATCCCAATTACACACCGAAAATATTGCAAATTTTCATTAAAATCATGACCGACAGACAATATTCACTGTTTACATTGCACTCTCGAAAAGCTGTCCTATTCCAACATCAACCGATAACAAGTTCCGAAGCATGTCACATTCATGATCGAGCAGCCCCAGTTTATGCGCCCAAAAATCAACGCACCTCCACTGTCCGTTTGTTTTCATTCCGATTCATTTAATTTCATTATTACTTACTTCCGCTGCATAATTCGCTATTTGCTTCGCCTTTATGCCCAGTATATTCAGGTAGTCATGCATAATTAATTATTTATCAGCTTTTCATATTTATTGCTATTTAATGTGTTTTTTTTTTGCTATTTGCAATTTTTATTCATGTTCTGTGAGCGGCCACGAGCTGACCCATGCGCGTATTGCCGTGTGTGTGTTTTTTTCATAGATTCCCATGTTTCACCTCGACCTTAATCGATTATTCAAGCAGCAATTAAAATATTATGAAACGAACGAACGGCGGAATGCCGGGAATTGCGTGTGGACGTGTACGTGTGTTCGAAATTATTTAATTGCTATCGCGATGCATCGGCGGTTGGACACAATTTGACAGTCACAATATAAATTAATCAAATTCGTACAGCAAATGAAAAAGCAAAACAAAACAAAGAATTGTTTGTTTCCATTTGAATATTTCTGCACTAATGAATGCTGATTTAATTTAAATATTTAAAGGATACTCCGTCACGGGAAATATGCGAAATTAATTATGTCGAAATGAATGCAAAACAACTAGCTGTCAATAATTGATGGTTTGACAAACAGACGTCACATGTTATGTGGTGAATAATTTATCAATGCCTCACGCTCTGGAACGCTAAATTATTTGATTTGCGGTTGGGTAATGGCGTTTCTCGAGACCCATCCGGTGTGACAGTTTTTGAATGAACGCAAATATCAAATGTGTGACGCACGGAATTCACTGAAAATTAAATATTGTTGTTTTTTTTTAGTTTTTCGTTATGCAATTTCCGGGATATTCTTATGGTTTGCTTGTGAATGGGCAGCAATTTAGTCAGATGATATTTTGGAAAAAGGCAATGTAAATAAATCGATGTTGTTTCGATGAGAAGCAACTGAAATTAATTAATAATGACCGAAACTAAAACATTTACAATGTGAATTGGAGATATTGCTTGGTAGGTATTTTTATACCAAGGATCGAACATCGTTTTCAAATTCCTTGGTTTCTTGTATATATAAATAAGATTGAGCTCTGGACTTTGTGAAGGTCCGCATAAAACACTGTTTTGATTCGCTTGAGACCACTGCTGTACTCACTTAGTTGTGTGCTTCGGATCAGTTTATGGATAAACCTACAGCTTATGAAGGAAAATGGAATGCAAAATATTCTTATATTGGTGATCCATTCTACCAACTATCGTAATAATATCCCAACACCATGCTAAACATGAAAATGATATTTTCGCCATATCCGTTCACGAGTTAAAGATCAAAGATCGTACTGAAGTCCCGCTGAAACAATAACTTCGACCTCGTCGACTCTTTAGACCTTAACTCCGAATTTTTAACATATTGCCCACAGAGAAAGGTCTAGCAAGTTCAAATTTCCTTTGCCCACAAGAAACGCCGTATCACTGTTTTGAAATCCGAACGAATACAAGTCACGTGACGCAAATAGAGGCTTCGATGATCCAAGCCGTCCACAAAAAAATATGTGGTGTAGCTAAAGTTGCCATAAGTCCTGCGATTGGCACAGAAATTAACAAAATCATCTCAAAATCAAACAAAATGGGTTTATCTGCTGAATCAAAGTTAATGAAGTGTCCGATATGACTTCCTTTCCAAGTCAGCATTCAACTCAACTTAAACTGTTCAAACTCAAACATGTCCACTGAGACTAAAGCAAAAGCGATTAAAACTACAAGAAGAATGAAACTAAAACTGTTGTCGATGTAGATTGTATGCCACAGAGCCGAAAATGATCCCGATACCCCTTAAAATGGCGCCCAACACACAAATGCCTTGCCTCTCTTCCATTACCACTTAATGGCCTCACTCCAATTCTGCAATCATACAGGCCATGACAATGTAATTAATTAGGAAAGTAATATTCCATCGCCTTCTATCCATTCTTGCGGCACGCACACACAACTGCTCCTGCTTCACATGGAGCGGTCCCCTTAATCCAAACAGACACACTGAATGCGTGAATGCAGAGGAGGCAGAGGAGAGAAAACAAAATAACCGAACCAGAAGCCATACATAACTGCATGACACGGCACCTTCATCCAATGCTGGAGGAGTCGTCCCAAACGAACCGAAGCACTGCCCCAGCGCGTGTGTCTGTGTACTATGTACTCCGTCACCCCTGCTGGCCATCCAATGTGCATAATTAATGAACAGCACAGTCCACTGTATCTTCATCAGTGCTCTTAAGCTGGGATGGCTGGGACGAAGGGCCGGCGAGAAAGCCACAATTCCAAGACCGAGACCGTACTGCATACCACGAACTTTGAATCATCTCAGCTCTGCATGCCGTCCACTATGGCCAAGGTGACGTTTGCTGGTGGCTGGTGGTTGGTGGCTGTGCTCCGGCAATGGACAGAAATAGAGAAAAACAAGTGCTGCGTGCAGGCACTTGATGTATTTCTGCTTGGTCATGTCCAAATGGAAGCTGGGCCGAGAGCAACTTCGTTTTCCTTTCAATGGCTTGGGAGTTTGCAGCACATTGCCCTCACCATCGACCGCCATTCCACTTCGGTTCTGTTCGTTCGTACGTTTAATTGACTGACATAGTTGCCTGCTCGGTACACGATGTCAGATGAATGGATGATCGTGGAACGCACTCGAATGAAGACCATGACTGTGCACACATCCCCTGACGCCACCAGTGTACCGCAGTATCGCTATGCAAAATCTATCCTCTCGTGGTGAATAAAAAGAAAACGACAACCGCAACCGAATGCTGCCAGCTCCTGCTACCGTGGACTGTCCCCTCCTTCCTCCCTGCAGATGTGTGCCTAATAACCAGAAGTTTAATCAAAAGGAAACATCAAAGCCAAAGGCACACAGAGAGCGCTTAGGATGTCCTCCGTCGGTCCCATCCCAAGGTGAGAGGGAAAAACATCTATTTTCGGTTTGGATGCCGCAGCGGAAAATACGTGGATCTTGTCGCTCGTCCTCCGTTCGTTGAATGGAATTATGGAGCTAAGTGAATCAGCTCAAGAGTTGAGGTATTTTTGCATTGAAGCGAACTTGTTTTTTTTTTTTTTGTTCGTGGTGAGCAATGAAAGTGACAGCGGTTCTCCTGTGTCGCCGGTCGTTTTACCAGTTAATGAGGTGCTGGATGGCTGCGATGTCAGAGGAATGTCAGATTCTTCGAACCGAAGCTGGGGGGTTGTTGAGTTATTGTTCAAATTTAAAATTCAACGAGCTCGAGCGGAATGGTGTTAAGATTGTTAATTGGTTAGGGAATGCGATGACTTTGGAGAGATTGAGGTGAACGCGTTGTCATTTGTTGAGATTAATGATCAAGTTCTACAAATGCCTGCGTAGTGGAATGTGGACAACTTCCGCTGGAGTCGTCTAGTACAACCATAAGCGATTATAGGGAGTAGGTCTTGAAGTTATAGTTAAGATTGCAGACTCCACCCGAATTAATTTAACAGATTTTCCATAGAAAACGTTTCACAATCGCTGGTTGAGCACCACCAGGAAACTTGTTACAAAAAATATGGTCGACGGTATTGTCGTTGTGAGCATAGTGTAGTTGTAACTCCAAAACATTTCGAAGAGATATCCCCTGTTACTGATGTCTAAAGTCACTGCATGATGTCTAAAGTCACTGTGCAAAAAATGTGGCTGCTGGATAACACTGGACACAACTATGCGAGCGAACACAAGGACTCCATCCCACACAATTATGAACTACACATCAGCTATTCTCTCACATTGGATTAACATTCCAATTTGATAGCAGTTCCCCCCCACAGAGTGCACCTGAGTCTTTTCGAAAAACCACCCTACGAGTAAACACCTGATTGCTCCACACATCCCAGATGAGTTTTATGGACTGCCGTTCATCTCTATCAACAGCTTTCGGCTGTCACTTCAAAGTCTCAAGCAGATGATTGCGCACCAAATTGCACAAACACTTAATTAAATACACACACCCCCGTCGTTTATTTTGGGGTCAATCAATAGACGCCACTGCACTGTCATATCCAAACTGCAGTAATTCAAAACTGAATGTCACCTTCGGAAAACCAGCATTTCACTCGGGCACCACGCGTCTCTATAGGCCATCCACTGCTGCTGCTGATGGCACTCTCCCCCAATTCCAAGCAATTAACATTTTGATTAATTATTCAGAACTTGAACTCATTCCCAGAGATCTGTTCAAATATACTTGCGTTCAAATGCAAATCCAATAACTCATGCCAGTTCCCAGCCCACCCACGCTGTGCAGCGTACTCATCCCAAGATGATGAAATTAATTACACAGGTAGACGTATTTAACATGTCATGTGATGCGGTCGCTCCAGTTCCCGACCCCCTTCTAGCGTCTGCCAATCACGGAGCTTTGTGCATAGCAAATGTGCCAGTGCACAGCAGAGGCATAACTCTTCACCACATCCAGTCGGAGGTAAACTCAATTACATATCCAGCCAGCCTGGATGTGGATGCGTGTGTGTTTGACATCTAAAACAGTTCCTTCGCCCAACCACTGCACGTGTATATGCTTGTCGCTGCACGGAGTTTCATCAAAAGCAATTTTCCATCATCTATCACAGGAAGTGGGACAAGCAAGGGTGCACGAGGGTCTTTGAGTGGGGATGGGCTATGTTTGTGGCAACATGACAAATTATACATTAACATTGCCAAATGGTTTCCATATAACCCACCGCCCCCACACACCCACTTCCACCACTCACACTCATCTCATGCATCCCAATGAAGCCGTGAAGAGCATAATGAATTAAGAGAAGGACCTTTAAAAAGCTGAGGCCTATCCAGCCGCCCTGCGCCGTCGTCCCCTCTTGGCAGACACACGAAACTAGGAGAACTCTGTCATAATTCTGATGATGGGGAATAGTTTTGGCACGAATGCCAGGACACTCACTCACACACCCGCACACAGTTCGTGTGCCTACAACTGGAGCATTATAAATTTGAAAGGGATGTCGGAGTGGGGTTGTGCGGAACGCGGCATGGAAGACTAGAAAGGATCCAAATTGAGTGCATTGCATTTTGGCAAAATGGAAATTGTGAAATGGTTGTACACAGTTGGACAACAGCAGCACTTTTACTGACAATAAACAAGGACAAAATTAAGTTAGAGAGAGAGAAAGAGAGAGTGGCGTTCATTGTGACAAAAGTTTTGTGTGTTGGCTGAGGAAAACTTTCTACGGAAGATGTTGTCAAACACACACACACAAAAAAACTTGCGCAAATTAATTTCCATTTCAGAGATTTTAATAGCGGAGCAGGATGGAAACTTTTGAGACTAGGGTGTGTGTTTGGAGACTTTTCTGTTTGGTTAATTGAACCATAAACAGTCTGTTTTTGAGGAAAGGAAAGAAGACATTTTCTGATGTCGTTTTATAGCCTCTTCCGTTGGTGACGTCGTTATATAATAATAATATGGATGGCGCTACAGCCCGTAGGGGGCCGGGGCCTAGCTTCTCAGCAACCACTCGTGTTGTGCGTACTATTGTTCTCGCACGAGTGGAAGGGACCTACACTTTTATGCCGAATCCGAACGGCCAAGTTTGAGAAGCTTTCTCTAGACACGAAATACTCTTTGAGCCTTGTCAGTCGTGGAAATTGTTTTCGTCGCACAGAGCAGGAATCGAACCCACGACGTCGAGGTTGGGGTCGACGCACATACCCACAACGCCACGGGCCACCACATTTGTGGAAGACCCAAACGAAGTGGAAGAAAAATTATCAAACACGAGTATAAACAAGAGGTGAAATGCTAAGCGCATCAGAAATGAGAAAGAATCGAACTTAACACAAATGTGCTTGCCATCGATTATGAATATGACCAATCTAATCGGAAGATTACAGAAGTGCTTCAGGAAAAATTGCAAACATATTTTAAACTTATCAAAAGACACCACAACCATGTCTTCTTCTGGAAACTGCACTACCAAATGTCGTACGTATGCAAAAGTGAACGAACTCAACGAAAGACACAGTGTGACATTTAAGTTGACAGTTGTGTGAATAAATTAGGTTAGGTTAGGTCGGAGTGACGCAATTGGGCACACTTAAGCTTGAAGAAGGTTGACTTCTACACTTGGAACCAGTTGGTGCTTATGACCCATATAAGGTGTATGGTAGATCTCCCACCCATCTCTCATTTTTTTTAGTGTTAAACGCACTGTTTTAGATTTGTTTTGGCCAAGAATTAAACATGACATTGCCCACAGACTTAATTGCAGTCTGACTGTGGGACCAGATGGTGACATCACGTTTGGACATTGCATGGTTCTTGAGCCAGGACAATGACTTCTGCCTGAGAAAAGCTACTGTGGTCAATGAGCTTCAATGAAAGAGCACTATTTGCGGTTTTGGGAGTAGAGTACACCTACTCTTACCCACCCTTTCTTAGTTCATCTTGTGGCAGACAAAGGATCATCCAGCTGGTGGAGAATTTCTTTTCGAAGCTAGCTGAAGTAAGTAGACGATCGATGTAGCTAGCTGAATATCAGATCATTCCAGACAGCGCTGCCAAATCGAAAACTAAACCTCTAAGAAAATTACAATGTTGTCAGAACTTAACAAATGTTTATTATAAATGCACGTTTTAAATGTAAGGTAAGGTATGGTGGCAATGGACATTTTCTATTTGACACGAGCATCTACTGTGGTGGCCCGTGGCGTTGAGAGTATGTGCGTCGACCCCAACCACGATGTCGTAGGTTCGATTCCTGTGCGACGAAAGCAATTTTCACGATCCCACCTCTTTCGAGTCACTGACAATGCTCAAAGAGTATTTCCTGTCTGGAGAAAGCTTCTCAAACAAAGCCTTCCACTCGTGAGAGTGCACGCACGCACAACACGAGTGGTTGCTGAGAAGCTATGCGCCGGCCCCCTACGGGCTGTAGCACCATTCATATTATTATATTATATTATCTACTCTACTAGTAAGTAAAGCCGATCAAAGTCATCAATCTCTAGGCCAAGGAAAAGGACTCAGCACAGCGTCAAATTAAATCTGTAACATTTGCCGTGAATTCTGAAAATTGCTAAATTTGTGTTAAATTCGATTGAACCTAGAACGCACAATATACGTTAAAAAAAAACAGCAGCAATCGATGAGGAGGCATTGAAATCCGGCGTACATGTAAGATCAATCCAAACCATGGGTAGGAGCCCATTCGATGCAGTTTCCCACGCACATTATTCACACACTGTGGGTCACCCAAGCGTCATATTAGCCCTGAATTTCAATTTTCTCACTTGGATGTGATCCTTCACCGATCCATTCCTTATTACAAAACTTATCGCAGCAACGTCCTAGTCGTACCGACGACGCCTCAAATGAATAAGAAAATGGTTAAAGCTGTTGGTTAATTGGCATGTCGACAACGACTGTAGTGCCAAATAATGAAGGAGACACACACCTCCTCTATTTCAAATACAGAAAAGGAAGAGTATCCAGAGTTGACGTGTCTTACGTCTTGTAAGACAAAACAGACCTGCACCAAATTCAGTTTTGAGCTTTTGTTCTTTATGTTTCCACCCATCCATTCATCCATCAGCGACTCAAAAAAGGTCTGAAACACGATAAAATACCGAGAATAACACGAAAGCGATCTCTTTAACAAATCTCCCAACAACTCCTTATGATGTCCATCATCAATTATGTTTCTCACTTGACAAAGAACACGTGGAACGAATGGCCACTCAGGCTGTTGGCCTCATTAATGCGCCCACACCGTCATTAGCTTAATTCATTCATCTACATTGATTGCCACAAATTCATCTTCATCTCTCACACTCATGCAAATTTAGATTATTTTTTCCCACATCTCTGTAGACGATGGAGGCGCCAAATGATATCGATTGTCGATGAATCGTGCACAAACGCCCACGAGCTGCAAGCACTTACCGCAGTTGGTTCATTTAAAATGTTTTAGATAATTTGCCGGAATCAATACAGATTCTGTGGTCGGTGGTTAATTTTAGAAATAATCTCCTATGGTGCCCCCAAGTTCCATTCGGGTGCCACGAAAGCAGTCAACAAAATCGACTTTGCGGCTTGTGTTCACAGAATTTGTTTCATTTCAAATGGACACAAGCTATTTTTGTGGTTTACCTTTGAAAATACACTGAATTATGTTGTGTCGGTGGGTGGTTGACTGGCTGGATGTACCTCGCGCCGTTTTGTGTTTATTTGTGTATTTACGTTCCGCTTGGGCTCAAATATTCAAAGGAGTCTTTAGCGAAAGTGGCCGCCTTGAGGCGAATGACTCAAACAATTCAACTGAAACCGAGCAAGTGGGTTAAGATAAATAAAAGAAAACAGAGCCAATAAAAACAGTTGTGTGTGCGCATAGCTGCACGTATTGACTGTTGGCCGGACCCCTTTTGGAAAAGTCGAAAAGCTTTCTGCACAAGTGAAGTCAATTCCTCTCTTTCTCTCTCACTCTTCGTGTGTCTGAAAGGGCCACAGGCACCCACATTTCGATTGAAGGATACATACATAGGAGTGCTTCAACTGAACACGTGTACATCCGATTGTCCTTGTTGGCGCTGGTAAATGGAGCGATGTGAACACAAAAAGTTAATTCAAATTGGTTTTTGTCACGTAAATTGTTATCCCTTTTCCGGAATTCATCTGGGATGGCTTGACTGGCAAATATTCCTGCCGCATGTGTGCATGTTGCCTGATGTGGTTATTCGCACGTAATCACATCAAATGGAAACACAATTGATGGAATTCCTATTACGGAATGGATTTGTACCGAAGACAATTTGTTTTGTGATTAACCGCCAAACAGTTGGCGCATAAACAGGAGCTAGCTGTTTGTTTATGCTTTTTGGTGAAGGCTTTGCTGTTATTTGATGTGAATTCATTTGCGATTGGTGGGCGATTGGGGGAGCTTTTGTGTGTCGTTGGGGGGAATTAATTAAAATTGCAATTTTGATGCTTGATGGGGATATAGTTTCTGTTGTGTTGTGGTATTTAGGATTTTGTCAGAAGACTGGTGGTGGTGATGTGGAATGGCAGCGCTGACGATTTTGGACGTTATAATCGATTTTCACACTATATGAATACTCGGTTCAAAATGTGCGATGCTATACCTGCCATAGTGTCTGGAATGTTTTCCTCACGTATCCAATAGATGGATGCCCAACCAGCCGCAAAATATTCTTCATAACATTGAACGTAATACCGCTTGTATGGTATTACATGTAGCGCTGAATTGTTAGATTGGTATCTTTGATCTGTTGATTTCTGTCTCGATGTCCTTGACGGTAGGCATGAGTTTCGAGCAATGCCCGACCAGAGGAGGTCTTGTGTGGTTGTAACTGCTTGAGGTAGCCGGCAATTGGTTTCTTTGGATTTTTTGAATTGGTTGAGTATGGTTAAGTGAGTCCCATGTTGAGCTTGAGTCTTATAACCGTTCCGACTGCTTACTGTGTGACAAATCACAGCAGCAGCAGACTGGTATACTTGCTACCCACTCGTTGCCAAACTGAGACTTTGTACATTACTGTCGTTCTGACTGGGAACACTGGGACTTAGTGACAATCGATGATGGGACACAGATTTGTTTTCGCCACTGAACCGCACAGTGAGGGCTAGTTTTTGTCGCTAGTTTTTGTCGGCTAGTTTTTGTCCCGCGTTCACTTTGAAAAATGAATTGTGGATTATGTCCTTCAGATAAGACAGATGGCACCATTGCAATTGTTTCGTGGTCACCTTGCTCTGGTATTAATAGTAGGGGTGGGAGAAACTTAACTTTTGCAGTGGTGAGTGGTAAGGCTTTTATGATGGATTTCATAGCTAATCTTCCAACTGCCACAGCGGCCCTATTAGGGCTACCAACGACTCGCGCACTCCTGTTTTTCATGTTATCGCGTGAGTAACGACGAGATTTTCACTGCAAAGTTTTGGCAGTGAGTTAGGTTTTGCCAATCGATTTCATAGTTCATTTAAAGTAAATTACTCCACTGATGAGTAGATCATAGCAAAAAGCCACCAGGAATCAGTCACGTACGTAATATTTGTATCTACTGTACAAATACGAGTTTGATTGACTGTATAATTTTGTGACATTTTCCAATGGTTCCTGTGAGTGAATTTCTAAGGACTGAAGAGCTTTCTAAACATTTGCGTTTATTGTTGGAATGCTGTACATACTTGAACTTCCTTCCAGAATCATACGTGGCAACAATATTAACTTCCCGAAGGTTTTCGGCAGAAAGGAGGAGAGAATTAAAGATCAAAGATCTTCCTGTTTTCTAGGAAAACCGTCTTCACTTTTTTGCTTCAATCACGTGCTTCTGCTGAATGTACCCTCATCTCGTTCCATCATAAAACTTAAATCAGTCACATGTCAAAATCGTTTCTTATCGATTTACATTTATTTAAAATCTCGATTTCTCACAGGCGAATTTCATCGGGTTTCGCAAAACAAACATACCCTGCGTCGGCGAGGACTACTGTCACATTTGCATTCTCCATCCGTGGCATGAATATTAATTAATCAAATTTATATTTCTTCATATTTAATGGAGGTGCCTTTTCAAATATAGGCTATGCCATTTAATACTCGAAATATTTTACATCCGGACGTGAATTTGTATTTATCCACTCGCACACACTCATATTCAGCCAGACAGGGAAAACATTGAATGACAGCAGCTGGGGCACGGTGATGTGTGGTGTGGTGAGTGAGCCTGAGAGTCCACGTCCAGTTGCAGACAGGCGGCTTGCTTGCTTTTGCTGTGTTCCAGAGGTAAATATTTAATTTGATGCAAGATGAACGAGAATGGATGTTTGACTGCGCCACCACCACCAGCAGCAGCTGCAGCAGCAGCAACGTTGACAACGACAATATGATGAATTAAATAATTTTTGTTTTTGCGGGCGTAAATATTTGTTGAAATATTTCGATTTTAATTGAAATTTATTTGGTTTTTGTTGATGGATTTTTGCTTGTACACACTGGACAAGACGAGAGCATGATGTGATTGAGATGATTTACGTGCAGAATATTCATGCATGAGTATGTGTCCTTGTGTGTTCGATTTGAGTTGGAATGTGGCGTAATCAGGACTGTGGCATTCCCAAGGCATAGAAAAGGGTTTTTGTGACTTAAGATTTTGTGACCGAGTATGGCTTGCATGTGTGATGGCAATTAAAACTTCAATATTCCTACGAATGCTTTTATGAAATTATTAAAAAAATTGTCTGAGAAAATCTAATAGTGTCCATTTCCAGACATGACCAACAAATGTGAGATAACATGTTTGTCCAGCACATGGTCTAATCAGACATTGACCGAACCGCATTTGAATTGCGAAGGACTCTTTCAATCTGTCAGATTCCAGATGAATCTTGTGTTTTGTAAACATGTAGGATTGGTCCATAAGATGAAGATGCAATTACAAAAACAAGTACATAAACACAAAAAGCGACATAAGAGAAGAAATGCGTCGCAACACATTGAGTATAGTCGAATCCGCTTAATTGAAACTCGTTTAACTGAAAAATCCGCTTATATGAAACATTTATTCTATCCCCGTGAACATTTTCACAAATTTCATACAAACTGTAAAAGACACCGCTTAAATAAAAATGTTTCTCAAAAAAATCAGGTGCACAGGCTTTCAATGAATCTATTGAACTTGTAATTTTTCTGAAGTATCGCGTTAAAGTTCACTTCTTAAAGTGACAAATATCAATTCTGACAGCACATTTCCTCATTGTTTTGATTTTCCAACGATTTGTATCTGCTATGTACTGCTCGTTAAAACATTCGCCTGTAATCTTACTTATTTCAAAATTTCAACCCAAAAATTAACGTTCATAAAGTGAATTAAATAGAAATTGAAATTACAGACAAATTGTCAAGATTTACAGCGGCCATGACTCTGATAACCCAAAAAGTTTGTCTATAAAAAACAAACTTAAAATTTTAATATATCTTGATGATGGTGAGACGCGGAAAATAATATATATGCAGTATAATATATAATCACGCAAGCAAGGATATGGATACAAAAAGATTTCATTCATACAATTTTTGGATCAACTAAACAATTCATCTAAAAGAAATCTTTTTTCAATTACCCGATGTCCGCTTAAATGCAAAACCCGGTTAATTAAAATTAATATTCCGGTTTTTTTGTCATTTCATTTAAGCGGGTTCGACTGTACCCCGAAATTACGCAATAGGAGGGTCCAAGAGACAGTCGTGTACGTCGAATTCGTGTAAGTTGAGATTCAACATGGCATATAAATATCTACGTACAAAGTTTGTATAATCGGAACCGGAGTCTTAAGAAAAAAATAATCAAGAAGAAACATGTTTAATAAAATGTAAGATAATTAAAACGATTTACATTAGTAGGAATAAGACAACGTAAATCGGATTTATTATGATGTGGTATGCTTTATATATTGTATATTTAAAAAATGCAACCCCCTTTCAATTGTTCTGACGCCTTTCAGAGAAGTTAACCCTTCTGTCAATAATTTGGTTTGCAACACATATTTCATTCGATTGATTCCAGAGGTTGTTGTAGAAAATATTGTTTTTTTCTAATCTATTCAGATTTTTCAATTAATTGTCTTCACTAAAACAAGTCAGAAAATATAGTAAGAATGGACATTTCCTAAACGGCAAAGCCTGGCCAGACCTGCTTATCGACAGAAGGGTTAAGTTTGAAATCTTCGTTTTATTTTCAGATTCAACTGGGTCTAAAGAATTTAGTTCAACGTCTTTATCATGCTCACGTATTTCTATAATCTCGTCCATTGTTAGCTCTTAATTGTGTGAATCCACCAATGCTTGGATATCCTCAGCATCCACTTCTGACTTTGATTGTTTGGCAGTATGGATTACTTCTCTTTTACGGAATTGGAACTATTGTTTCACGCAGAATACGTTTGAACTTGTCGCAAACCGAACACGCCGATGTGCTCGATGATCAAAAAGCGTATCTCCCAATTCGGGTAGCTTAGGTTTCTGTAGTCAAACGGAGACTATGTGTTGGAACAAGCACGAATTTTGAATTTCCAATCGCATCTTATCTAAAAATGTATAGGGGGATGAGCGGAGCTTCAAAGTGGCAGCATTGCTTTCTGTGACAGATAAATCGATAGTTCTCTGCTGTTTTGAAATTAGTTCTTCTTTTCCAACTCCATACAGCGTTAAGAAATTGTTTGAATTTAATTTAAAAAACTAGTAACTCAAGTCATTGCGAAACGTCATTTCATTCAGAAAAAGTCACCTTTTGGTGCGTTTTATCAACTGTGAGCGTTATTCGACGGGTTATTGCTAAAAGTCTGTATAATGTGCTGTGACGAGTGTGTGGAAAATGAACCCACAGATGAAGGCGTAAGTTCTCCACCGCAAAATAAATAAAACGAAGAAACACCCCTTATGTGTCTGATTTTTGAAGGGAGATCTATGTACGTCCTCATTGTGAACATTCCCTGTTAACTACATATACTCACAGTACAAATCAGGCAGTTTTGGTGCTTTGAAACTAATATTTCTTGCATTCTGTTTGGCAAGAGCTAGGCAACATTTTTGAATATACAATATTTTTTTTTTAATTTACTTTTAGAACCACTAAATGCTTAATGTCAGCAGAATTTGTATGAAAATTAAATGCAATAAAAAAAATATTCCCGAAGTGTGACTACCTGTAAATCAGTGCCGTAAGTGGAGTTAAGGGGGATAGTTAGCAAATATTGTATTCTCGTAAATTGTACTTCGAATTAAACCAGACACCCCACCGGTCTTTGTTGCATTGCACTTAAAATTCTCTTATTGAAATCAACGACGGTAAGAAAAGCATCTTGCATAACCTCTCGAAATGCCTTGCATCACTGAGTTCATAAATTCCCATCACATCGTCAAAATTAAAACATGCATGCATTGAATTCAGACCCACACCAGTAAATATTTACATATGTATGTACACATACTTTTCTATTTCGGAGCCAGATTTAACTTTGAATTGGATGCTGAAGACAAGTACGTGAGTCACAGCACTTGATCGTTATGCAGATACCGAGTATGCAATGTAGGCAAATGCAAGCATATCGAATATCACATCGCAATGGAAAGGAACCAAATCAGGTTCCATGTAGCTCAGAAACCCTTTACAAATGATGCAGCGGTATTCTGATGAGATTCAAGAGCGTTTCTCCACAACATACCCAACCTAT
This sequence comes from Eristalis arbustorum, assembly GCA_916610145.1. Taxonomy (NCBI): domain Eukaryota; kingdom Metazoa; phylum Arthropoda; class Insecta; order Diptera; family Syrphidae; genus Eristalis; species Eristalis arbustorum. The sequence continues at coordinate 41,121,092 of OU744319.1, forward strand.
GTATGTACATCCACGAGGGACCCGACTAGGGGTGTTCAAACATCCAAAGCCCCTGCATACATATGACAAGACCCATAAAACAGTTTCCTTAACTCCTTTCGAATAGAATCCAAGGCAACGTGAATAATTAATTTTCACCGAAATTGCTTATCCACTTTGCATATTCCGGGCACGTTCCATAAGACGTAATTTCGTGTATCCTCTCTCGCACACGTCTATCGTTCCCCACCGCCATCCACAGTAAGGATAATGGGATGTGATAAAAGTAGACAAGCAAAAAAAAAACGAAAAGAAGTCCTTGAATGTTATTTACTTTGAGAGGACTTTTCATTTTACATATATTTCTTCCGTGGGGGCAGACACCACCACCATTTCGTTGTTGCTGTTGCTGATTCTCTATTTAGTAAAACAAAATGGAGTTGGTTGGCACTTCCTTTCAAGGAACACACGTTCCTAATGAATGATTGATGTACTTCTGCGAAATATCACTGACGATGGAAGAAATGCGACCCAACACAGTTCACTGCCAAAACTGCTACATAACGCCCCTTTCGCGGACGGGGAATTGGTTTGACATTTACTGATGATTTGGCAAACACAAATACTATTCCCCACTGCTGTGCATGTGTAATAGGATTTGTTTTATTGTTTCGCTTCCTTCCGGAATGCCGGATGCTGGATACGAAATGGGATTTTCATGCTTTGATAGGTAATCTGAGAGAAGTTGGATTTTATTTATTTCCTTTTTTCCTGCTTTCTGCGTTGCGATGGTTCGAGGATTATGCGGAAATTCCTAGTGAGGAATTTATTACAATTTGATGAAGTTCAAAGTTGTCTTAAATTGTGTAGGCGGAATCCTTTAAGCAGCCTCCGTTGATGTATGTGTGAGAGGTTTAAGTGACAGTTAATATCTTTCAAGGGCCCTAAGGTGTCGATGGGCTTGAGTGATTTGGCAGAGGAAATTCAATTTCATGGAGAAATCCTTAGGTTTTTAAGTAGCCACCCATCAAGTCGGAGACGATCCTTTTTGAATACTAATCGGGGATGGTTCAGTTATTCGAAGAACGATAGTTCTTTTTTTCGACAACTTTCAGCGCGATATAAATAAATATATTCAATTAGCTGGTCTCTCTTTTTTTATTTTCATTGCCTGTTTTTCGAGACTATCAATGATTAGGATGACATTTATTTTAAGGCACTTAAGGATATGCCGTGATGCGAAGGATGCATACAGAAATTTGAGGGGATTCTTGAAGATGCCAACGTTGTGCAATACCTTATTGGATATTTTTCCAAGCAGGTGACAAAATGGGAGGCATTTAACAAAGCGGGCCAATTCTTCGGGTACCTACTAGTCATCGACGAAGTCCTGGAAGTGATCAAAGATGGGTCCCTAATCATATGACAATCTTGTCGATGTGCACAGTGCTTTGAAGACTCATACTGACACAACAACAACACTATGGCAATGCTCAAGGAAAGCTGTGCTGAGTTGCATTGTGGTCGAGGGCGGGCATAAGTGACGTGAAGATCGTCCAAAAGAGGTGGTGGATAAAATCTATGAACTTATAAAGATAGTCGATCGGCTAACTGTAGCCAACCCAACCGAGCGGCTGCTTCAACACTAAACATGAATATAATAATAACATAATACTGGTGGCGCTACAGCCCGTAGAGGAGCAGGGCCTAGCTTCTCAGCAACCACTAGTGTTGTGCGTGCTATTATTTTCTCACGAGTGGAACGGGCCTACAATTTTATGCCGACTCCGAATGGCCAAGTCGAACCTACGACGTCGAGGTTGGGGTCGACGTACATACTCCGAACGCCACGGGCCACAGACTAAACATGAATATTTAAAACATAAAAGAACAATCTCCGATTGCTCAAACTTAACCTATGAGCATCCGTTTTAACTCTTAGGAAGAGTAACTAATATCAACAAAATGAGTTCGATTTCTCACTAGATGAACTGCTGTGTTCAGTTAAGTAGTGAGGACAACAAGGCCTGAAAAGAAACAGCTATTGTACACTTAACTACCATCTCGAGGAAATCAACTGTTTTAAATACCAAACATAGCGTAGAAAAAATCACAAAGAGGCTGATATGCACTTTGGTCTACAGTGTTCGCTGGGCGGAATAGTCTGTCTAGAATTCTTAAGTGATTTGAAATTGAGTCATGGCCACATGGGCAAAGGGTTCTGATTCTGGTTCCGGTAAACAGCTATTCTTGGTTCATTCTTGGAAGCTTGGGGACTTAAGAAGGTGATAAATAAAACTCTGAGTATTGATTGTGAAAGTATCCACTGTTTACTTATGGGATCCTTTACCCACTCCCTCGCTCTGGCTCATCCAATGAACATTAACGTTGGTATTCCCGATTTCGCACCATGGGACAATGGCGGAGCAATCGTGTCATACCATCGAAATTAACAAGCCGAAATGCAGTCAAAGCTCATTTCATTTAATAAGCCTATGTCACACAGATAAAATCCATAAGTAATAATCTCATTCATGGAAACAAAGACAAAAAAACAAAATGTACTCTGCATTATACCATCATTAATATAACCCGTTTTATTCGCATTAATTTTAATGAACTAATAATTTTCACGCAGGCAATATTATTAAATCAACCATCAAAGCCTAATTAACCATATTCAAGTTAGCAACAAAAAATAATATGTCCACCTAACGATGCCGAAGAACAAAAAAAAAAAAAAAAAAAAAAAACAAACAGAAAACGGAAACAAAACGACCACTAATAAAATTAATTTTAATTAGCCATCAAAAGAGAGAGGTATATATTGACCATTCCATGCATGAATCATATGCATAAATATATTTTATTTTTGGCGAAAAAAAAAAGAAACCCAATCATCATAATGGGTATTAATTTTATCCCGCTTAACTTTATAATTAAACCAAAAATAAAGAAATGTGAGAAAAACCAAGAAAAAACGAAAACAAATATAAATAAATTAAATATTTTGCCGCACCAGAAGCCAGAGGTAAATAAAATAAAAAAAAAAAACTATATCCCCTTCAGATGCGGTTATAAAAACAACGAACCATCAATTTCTACAAACATCTGCGTGAAAATGTTTTCATTCGAAAATGAGTCCATGAATACACACAGTCGTGTGTGTTGTGCTGCTCGCACTCGTGCATACGTCCGTGCACAGCACATGTGATGTGGTACCGATGTATCTGGCGCAAAAATATGCATACACCCATCCACCACAAAGAGAAAAGCAAATAAATACAAGCCACCGCGTGTCGGGGCACAGACTAGACTGAACAAGATAAATTGAGATAGAGCAGCATAAAAATGTAAACAAATTAAAATGGTGATTTATTTATTATTTCACCTCTCTGTGTCTTCCGATGCTTTAATAATATTTAACAAATTAATGCGCGCACGGTCGCCTCGTTGGGAAAATAAGAATGAATGCACCGGCCAAGTGAGTGGGTGTTCTGACCTCTATCACCCCGTCTCGGGGGCTTGGGGTATTTTCAAATTCAATTTAAAAATACCCTCAATCGTCACTCGTCACTGTTGAAAATCGAGATAAGTAAACAGAAGCACAAGAAGCGGAATGAAAGAGAAGAATAAAAATAAATAAAAATATAAAAACAAAAACGAGAACTCTAAATATAAACATCACATTTCTTCATCCCCCTTGTGCGCACATAAACAGCCATGGCCATTTCGTATCTGTTTCCATCTATCTGTCTATATATCTATTTTAACCCCATTGAGAATTAATAACATCAAAGCGTTTGGCCCAATTAAAATCATACTCATTGTGGCCCCATCTGAAGGCGCAGACTGGACAGAGGCGAAGTGAGAGGTGGCCTTTTGCAGTCAAGGATACACAGTCGCATGTACTGTGTACAGACCAACCAACCAACCCAACCGCCGCGGCTGATGCTTCCTTTGATAATTAAAAAAATGATTTATGCTGTTTTCTTTTTATTATTGCTTCTGTGGAAAGGAGCAGCAGCTTTCGTTCGTTTATTTAACCTAATTGCAGGGAAATAATTGCTCGTTGGAATATTTTTATTAAAAGAAAAAATAAAATAAGGACTAGACCGACGACGGGTAATCAGATGAATTAACGCACGGAACTATGGAATTAGATTGTAATTAAAAAGATTTTGTTTTTTTTTTGTCTCCGGTGGAGGAGATTGGACTTTTTTTTCGTTCAGATGCGTGGTGTGTTGTCTTACCGAGTGGGTGGGTTGAAAGTAGAAAATGTAATTTACCTGAAAGGAGAAAAGAAATTGATTAATCAACAAGTTGCAGAAAATGTTTACGTTATGAAATGGACATGAGGAAAAAGGACCGTCTAAGTGAGTTCTGCTCGATGCCACAATATTTGTCAGTGTCCGTGCGTTTGTTGACGTTTCTTGAAACTGATAAGTAGTCTGATAAGATTAGTATTAGAATGGCTTAAAAAGAATGAGTGCCGGCCCATGGTGTTGTGGGTATGTACTTAACTCCAATAGATTTTCCAATTCCAATAGATTTGATCTATTATATTCTAGGTTCGATCTGTGAACTCTGGTCTGTACGACAAAATCAATTTTCACCCCTTTAGAGTCACTGACAATGCTCAAGGAGAGTAACTATTTACAGAAAGCTTATCAAACCTGGCCGTTCGTTTATTTACTTGAATGCTTTTCAATTAATATGTTGTCAACTCTCCTCCATTATCAATAATTGCTTGGAGTCATCGAGGCGTGCTTAGTAGAAAATTTTAAAGAATAATCTATAACTCGTATATTTCGTTATAATTGTTTGACCGTCGAGATCTTCTTTCCTTGGAGCTTTAGCTTCATGAATGCCCAAACATTTTCAATGGGATTTGCATCCGGCGAGTGGGATGGCCAAACTAACACATCGACGTCATTTTCATGTTTCCACGAACTGCACAAACGTCTGCGATGCTTTGGATCATTATCTTCATACAGTAACCAATTCTCGTTCCTTCTCTTAAACCATCATTGGGCAGATGGCAATCAATCCTTCTTATGAATGTTGATCATGTTGGGTGCGTTTAAGTTATTTGTAAACATGAACAAATTACTAAATCTTTGAAGATCCGCCTGATTTACTTATTGGATTGTATACACCAGGTATGAGTGATAAGAGACCATGCCCAAAAAGAAGCTTAATCCGCTCCAATCTCTGTCCAAATTCTCCTTGGCCTAACTGACTCGTTTTTAACTAAAATAAAATACATTTTAAAATACTTCCGTCTCTGACAAACATTTAACAGTTGTTGAAAACAACAGACTCGAGAAGAAATGTCCACGGGCAATATGTCGCATTTAGAGCTCCTTCGTATACAGTTTTTCTAAATAAAAAGCAAAAAAAAAACAGCAAAAAAGACACTTCTCTCGAACAGATCAGAAGTGGCACTAATGACATTGTCTCAATTGGCCCAGCGATTGGTCATATTGCGTTTAATCTCTATACCGATGGTATACGGGTATGCGTGCTATATACTAGCCACTTAGAACTCTCCCAGAAACTAAAAAAGAGCCAATTTGAAAATAAATTAGTCCCAACAAAGGTTTCTGATGTGGAAAAAGAAACTAGTACTCACTAGTTCTCAGGCATTTTAAATAAAAGCTTAGTTCAAATGTGTACAAATATGAAAATAAATATGTATATTTTCGTTCTTGAAAAAATACTGGTCAGGCCCCCAAGTCAAACTTAAAAAAATGTCTCATATTGACTCCATAGAGTCCATGTAATAATACTGATAAAAGGTACATTCATTCCAATTCAGACCAAATCGCCGATGGTGTGCGCCCTTCATTGGAGACATACTTTGTTTTGTCCCTCACTCACCGATTTATTAATTGTGGCCCCCTCCGAATCAGTCAATGAACACCTTATTAAAGACTCGCTGCGTCCGAAGAAAACATAGGCAACAGCATAGACTTACGTTTGTGCTTCGTGTGTTGCAATAATAAGCTTTGCACATTCTTCTCAAGAACAGTGTTGAAAAAGGGAAATGGCAACTCGACGGCTTTTGAAAATGCCTGACGTTCTCGGTAATTTTGTTATCGACAGCGACGAAGGATAAGTCTTCGTCATCATCCTCTACAATGGAATGAATTTTGTAGGAATGGCTGTGCGTTTCTGCTTTCTAGAACCTCTAGTTCTGCGGCCTAGAAAACACCGAATAAGTGTTGTGTTTATTTCGTGTTCGTCGTTGCTCTGGTCTGAATATTTGGTTGATTTTAAACGACACACAATATATTGTAATCGATACGATGCTTAGGAGAATCATCCCTCGGTAATGGGCGCTGTTAAATGGATCGCATTTCTGGGAGATTCCACTTCTACATGCCTTCCGATCATATCCTATAGATGAGTTGATGCATGACACCTACAACCTCATACAGTTTGCAACAGCAACTTCTACGTGGGGATCGGAATTCTGCACTAATATCGTCCGTGGAATGGAACAATTTGTCCAGAAGTGGTATTGGCGGTATACTCTTCGTCAATTGCTTCACCTTGCAAGGTTGGACTCTCTGAGACCTTCAAAAAGTAAAAATCGGCAAACTCCTAGCGGTTGTAGATTTTCCACGTAAATCTATTGTGGTGGTGTCCTTGTTCTGTCAAGGGTTAAGTTCCAGTAAAGTTTAAATATCAGAAGATATGTGTAGGCACCAAATGTTGATGTAAATTTTCCTTAAAACCCTCGTACGTTCTTCTGTCATTGACAATTCTTCACAACTATTAATGGTTAACGGACAGATATCGTTCAAACCGAAATGACGGATAACCCAAATCGGTCTGGAACATAAGGTACACCAATTGACTGTATGCCTTTCAATGAACCCAAGAAGTTGATCAAGTGAGACGTGACTCAGGACACCTAGTGCGCCTGAGCAACTCGTGTCAGTTATGCCTTCCCGGTTGACCTGGGCCAACATTGCTCCTACAACAACCCCTTGTGTTGTGCGTGCTGTAATTCCCTCACGAGCGTAGGAGCATTCTTTAGTTAACACCCAAATTATTACAAACAAAACCACACTCTGGGCACGACCTGCCACTCATGACAATTTATTTTATTTCCTCCTCGACCACGAAATACCAAATCACAAAATGAAATATTCAAATGGGAGCCCCGGCAAAACATAAAATATACACAAAAGAAGCCATTAATTCGTTACACGCGCCACCGCCGAGTGACCAGCACCTAAACTCACGCTCCATTCACTGTGACGAAGTAATAGCACTGCTGCCGTCGGTGCCACGGGGTCATGCCATGACACCCATAACCCCGTCATGAAATCCCATCAAACTCTTAAGAGGCTCACTCACTGAACTGAACCATCATCGTTCCCCGAAAGATAATTGATTAATTACTCGTATTTGTTGCAGCAGACACTTTCGCTTCAAATACATTTGTCACAATTCCCTGCTTGCGTTTTTTTGCTTTCTATTTATTCAATATGTTTCCGAGTCGTTGAGGTTTTAATTTTAGTTTTTGCTGCTGTCGCGCTATATTTAGGGTGTGTTGCATAAATTGAGGTACAAGCTTGAAATCTGTGCTGGCAGTGACCCAACAGAAGGGGGAGCTAGACACTGACTGTATCCATTGTGTCTGCCGAGGACGGCGCGGCCGTGTAATGGAAACAATCGCTTGGGATTGTTCTAAACAAGTGTCATCTAGATTCTAGGTACTGACAAATTGAAAACAAAGCAAAAAGGGAGAAATAACAAGCAGAAAATGAACTAGCTGATGATTCGATTTGCTCGCTGTTGTCGCTTTGCGTATGGATGGCTTTCAGCGGGCAACCGAATGCTGTCTTGTCAGTTGCTGGCTCTCTATTATAGAAGAATGCGTGGGCATTAGCGCTGATGATGTGTTGGCAATTTTATGGGCTTAATTTAAATCCATCTGTGATTGATGAAGTTTTTCTTTCTGCGGTATACATAGTTTATCAACAAATAAAATTAAATAGAGATTAATTATGGTTTTTATCGCTTCATTTCTGTATTTCTCGCTATTTTGTTTTGTTGGCTTTTAGATGGTTTTACAAATTTGATGGCTTTGTGTGCTGGCTGGCCCCGGAAAATTCTACTCGCATTAATTGCGCATATTTGCGGGTGGTATTTGCCTCCGACAACACAGCCGCGCTCCGATGATGGCGTTCGAATTTATGGTCAAATGAGAAATTAATTATCAAGCCATTAATTACAAGTGCACTTCTAATGGATGACTAGGATGTGTACATATATCGGTTATTTTGTTTCGTTGGCATTTTCTGCGGTCTACACTTGAATACAGTTTTAATGGGCAATTAGGGATGTCTGGTATATGTGCTTCATCATTGAAATGTTATTATGCTGAAGCCTCTGAACACACACATGCGTTAGGGCTCTTAAACATTGGTAACGATGGTTAGTATCACTTCTGTTTAGCACATTAAGCATCACTTTTTCCAGGCAATTTGGGGAAAATACGTGGCCTTAAGCGCATGCAGTGCAAGAACTTACATCGAATGTGGTAGATCAAGAAATGAGACTGACAATCCAAATAACACAGTGACCTCTGGACAGTTGACGCAATCCAAGGCTGCCCTTAGCAATATGTGTGTTGATCCTCAACTAGAGCAAATTTTAGCAGAAAATACCACATACTGAGGATTGCTATGAAATCCAATACCTATTCGGCAAGAGTACAAGACGTCTGATGTTATAATGCTAATATTCTCGTTTCAATTTAAAGCTCATGCTCAACGTACAAACTCTCTGAACACAGGAGCCGTTTGGTTTAAGAAACGCTTCAACGCAATCTCTTTGGGAGACCCAAGAAGCTCATAGACAAAGGTGTTTCCATTGACTATGCCCAATTTTCTTGTGGTTGGCTGACTGGAAGCCACATGAAAAGGCCACTAGTCCTGCCTTGGGTGTTAGGGTACCCAGCTGGTACCATTCGTTCGGTTGCGAACCATCACCAGAGGCTATGTACAGGCACTACGGGTGGTCAGGAGCCGCTGAAATTAGCAGCTAATCGGCCAGACCGGTTGGACCTCCTTGTGTTCCCACACAGTCGCAGTGGCTGTGGTGTAGACCCAAATGCGAAAGGTACTGGGAGTTAATTCCAGTCTGTCATGAAGTTTCTCGCCTCTAAGATGTGACTGTAGAATAATTTTGATCGATGTTGAACAGGTGCCCCAATCACCCATCAAAGATAAAAACAATTTGTACTTCCGAACTGAAGGTGTTGAATTAAGCCTTAAGGAGGAGACCAGGTAAATCCCAAGACTCACTCGTATACAGGGGTCAGTTCAGTGTAGCCTTCAAAAAAAGGTGTTGTCAGGCATTCGAGTCGAGTGACAGAAGACGTTAAATGTAGGCTCAGAAAATCCAGTTGGATGGTTCAGTTGGTTGGGATCCTGGATTCGAATCTCGGTGGAAACAAAATTAATACACTTGAATTGGCTTTTCAGCACTATTAGTGGTAATCGAAGTATATCCAAAACCTAAATCTAAAAAAACTGCCTACAGGACTACATGCCGAGCTGTACAAAGCAGCTGAAGATGAGTTGGTAGAAAGGACACGCCATTTCTAAATTTGGTCAGATGGGTGTATGCCCAATGAGTGGAATCTCAGCATAATTTGTCCTATTCAATTGAATCTTCTGAACACTGGATACAAGATCCTATCTGCCATATTGTGCGGACGCCTAAAGCCTTTCATCAACAAAGTGATTGAACAGTGTGGTTTCAGGACAGAAAAGTCCACAGAAGATCAAATTATTAGCCTTTGGCAGATCTTGGAAAAACCCAAGAAATCCAAATCGATACACATCATCTGTTGATTTTAAAGTCGCATATGACACCGTTTATAGAGACGAGCTATACAAAGCCATGTAGGATTGTGCGAAACTTACGAGACAACACCGTAGGCACAATCTTTCAAGAGTCAGTGCTACTAACTAGCTTACGCAGACGATGTTGACATAACTGGCAAAACACAGCGGGCTGTAACTGGTGTGTTCGCTAGTAAAGAAACAGAAGCTGGGTGGGGTTTGACAATAAGTGAGGGCAAAACAAGGTATTTTCTGTCAAAACTGAACAGAACATCACAATCGACAGCTATTGTATACACCTAGACGCTGTATAAACTCATAAAACAACACCCTGCAGGAGATAAAATTAAAAATCATTCTTGCCAGTCGCTGTTTCTTCGGACTGAGAAGGCAAAGGAGTATTAAGCCCAAACGGGAACAACAAAGCAAATAAGATCTTGATCATCCCAGTCCTACTCGAGGCATTCGAACATCGTCAAAAACGGATGAGGACATCCTCGAGAGAAAAGTCCTTCGAAAGATATACTGTTCGGTTTTCATTGACGGTCAAAAACCTGCGCATCAGTCACTTCGGATGGCCATGAGAGTCTTCGAACTAAGCCCGAATAGAAATCACAGTAGATGAAGATCTAGCCTAAAGCGGCGCACAAAAGTTGAAAGGGACCTTTCCCGGCTTGGAGTACGCATCTGGAGATAGCTGGCAAGACAAATTTGTTAGTTGCGTCCTAGTTTCACACCGAACAGCAGCGCCACCTAAGAAAGTAAGTAATCCGTGGTAGTAGTCAATCACAATGGACCAACCTAGTCTAAGTGTGCTGATTTCGCTAGTAGCCCACTCTTCCTACCATTCCAGTCGGGGAGTCTTTAAAAGGTAGCGGCGGTGGGTTGTAGCCAGACAATTTGGTGACTTTTGTTAAGAGTCAAATGCGACGAAGACTTCCAACTTGTAAGCCACGTTGTGACCTTAGGACATCTATTGAACGAGAAGGTTGGAGTTAATCCAGAAGACGTACATTCTAGTAGATCTCTAAAGTTCCACTGAAACGGGTATCTATCTAAAGTTCGTTAGCTTCCTTATATTTATGGTATTTACCTTTCACAAAATCACTTGGATTGTCTGAAACCATTCCCGTTGGGCCAGTTGTGTAGACGAGCAATGGAGTCCATTGGGAAGTGCCTCAAAACCTGCCTACTGTTTCGAAATATTTGTATTTTAATCACCTTAGACGTTAACCTTTGAAAAATAATCACCAGTCTTTTTGAAAATCTTGCTATTCACCACTCATTTGGTGGTACATTTGGATTTCTTCTGAATATGTTTACGCAACGCTGTTCAATCACACGCTACAATGGCGCCAGCTTGCAAAACGAACAAGGTGCTTGGCTATGTCTTAAAAAAAAAAAAACCAGAGGTTTAGCTCAAAGGTGCAAGCTGCCGCAGCCATTCATGTGAACATGCACTGACATCTTTTTCAAAATAAATCACTCATTCTGCACGAGCAGCTGTGACTTTCGAATGACAGATAAAACCAGTATCTCTTTGTGATTAATTGTTCGCAACGGCAAATTTGTAGCGCAATCACAAATTGATACATCACTTCACTCACGGACCCACGTTGCGAGACATTTCCAATCGCGGACGCGGTTGAGTTCAAATGCGCAGAGACTATGCCATTTGCCACACAAAACGCAGTTATGCATGCTGCACAAGAGTGCCACTGAAGCTGTGGTCGCTAGAGGAGCTCACACGTGAAAAACTGCTTTGTGATTGCATCGGTTGCTGCGGTTTTTGCTACTGTAACTACTGATTATTGGCACACTCAAGCGCACTCTCACACACTCGACCAACACGGACTCACACAGGAGGTACTGCTGATTGGGAACATTAATTGCAAGAGATTAGAAGTACATTGGATAGGATTAAAATGCGACTGAAATTGTGCCTCGTTTGGTGCAGGTGGTAATTGGATTGTTGCGCGGTCAATTTACGACCAGGAGTCGTAAATCCTTTGTGTTCGATTTCATGCACACACTCAGCTTGCGATAGATAGGACAATGGATGGCTTTTTTTGTTTTGGTCACCTGCTGTGTGAACGGTTGGCGTGGGTTCTGCGAGCACAAAAGGTCTGTTTATGAGGGACGCTAACAAGTATGCCCCATGTCGATTCAATTGTTAATGCCGAAGACAGGAATGCGTATCAAATTGCTTGGAATTTCCATCATTACCAGCCTGTCGCTGAGTGCAGGTGACTGGCATCAATGCCAGTCAATGCCCCATCTAGACAGGCAAGGATTGTGGACACATTTCCATGCAGCCACATAATGAAATCATCCTACTAACTAATTGGACAACTAAATGAAGTCCTCAAGGCGCTTAGATACACATGTACGATGTAACACACAACAGGCCGTGTTTGTCATGCTCTGAGACAAACGTAAGAGCTTCCACCACTCTTACGGTCCTCCCCATGGATGGGGGTAAAAGAGGAGAACATGCGAACAGCACACTGGCTACACAATCAGCGACAACAAAGAGACAACAAAAAGAAGACGAAGAAGAAAAAACACACTAAGTACTAAAATTAGCATACTTTTCATGCTCAGTTGAACAGAACTGCACAGGGTGCAATTGCCTTGGTTGTGCATTTCCATTCCCCCACTCTCTCATTGTCTAATCTCTGACACTGTTTTTGTTGCAACAATAATAATAGCCGAAACAAAAACAAGCAAGCACCGGCAAAACACAGCACACAGTACACACCGGGTGCATATTGCATCTGAATGTGAATTTGCCGTGCCGAGAACGGCTCTGCTCCCTGAGCACCACTTCTGGTGGGAAAATTTACGGGCACTCAGTGTGGAAGTAGAAGATGTACCAGTACCAGCTGAACACAAACAGAACCAAAACAAAAGTGTAATTTTGAAATTAAGGCCAATTTGCATTGCGATCTGGTCTCTCTCTAGAGGGGTGGTCGGTGCTAGGTGCCCGGTGCTTGCCTGGTGTGCGCGCAGACAATTGCTAATGCGATTTACTTTGTCGCTTGCTTTGTAGTAGATGCATTTATTTTATTTTCAAACGGCACACATGTATAAGCCTGCAGCCATGGGCAATTAATATATGCATCTCGTGCATTTGAAATGCATTTGAAGGCTGTGAACAACTGATACGACGAGACAGAGCGCACGCAGACATCTGTGTGATGATTTCATTTGGCTGTGATGCTAGTCGGGTGGCTGTTGATTGATTGGCTGGCGGGCTGATAGGGTATTTAAAGAATTTCTCGAACAAGCATTTTTTGTGTGTCCGACGAATTGGCAGCCATTGGATGTAATCAGAAGAAGATTTATTTCAGTCCCAAGAGTGACGCGATACATTTTAACTAAATGATCTAACAATGGTGGATGTTACTAGACGATGTTTCTAAGCTTCTCTGCAACTGCAAGCAGGAGATAATTACTTGCTTGTCTCTGTTAAAGGCTCTCTAATAAATCTACACAACTTAGCCCTACGCTCCGTGCAAATGGTTAAAGACAAGCAACGGAAACAACACTCGCTTTAAACAGGGGACAGTGTTTGAATTGAGTCTCGGTGAGGCTTTTAGAGAAGTCACCCAGATATGAAATGAGTGGCGCTACAGCCCGTAGACGACCAGTGCTTAGCTTCGCAGCAACCACTCGCGCTGTGCGTGCTAGTGTTCTCTCACGAGTGGAGAGGAGCTACAGTTTTATGCCGAATCCGAACGGCCAAGTTTGAGAAGCTTTTTCTAGACAGGAAATACTCTTTGAGCATTGTCAGCGACTCGAAAGACGTGAGGTCGTGAACATTATTTTTGTTGCACAGAGCAGAAATCGAACCTACGACTTCGAGGTTGGGGTCGACGCACATACCGACAATGCCACGGGCCACCACAAAGTCATCCAGGTTTTGACGCCAAAAATCTAGAGCTCATGCGTCAACACTTCGTAACGTAAAATCGACAACAGCGATTTGAAGAGCACATGTTTAGAGGAGTCTTGTAAGAAGAGCCTGTAAGAAGCCTGGCCTGAAGAAGCCTGTAAGAAATCGAATTTCCTCAGACTACAAACTGATATACCAACAGACACGTTCGATGATCGAATATGACTCAGGTGTTAAACATTTTGTTGCAGTTGGCACTTTTACCGATAAGGCAGATCTTCAGAAACGTCGTGGCCTGCTCCAAGTTGGAGGAAAGCTAAACCTAAAGAGGGATAAATTGGAAGCACATTGGGTGGTAGTCCGGTGCGTAACAACTGGACATTTGCAAAAAGCTTAGAACTTTCTAGAATGACTTTTGAAAAAGCGGATCAGAGGACCAGAATGAGGGTGAAGCAGAACTGCGTTATTTCGGTAGTACATCGCCCTTGCAGAGACTGACAATTTTCTCAGCTCCTATCACTTGAAAATAAGGTAAATTTTTGGCAGCATTTTTTTTTAAATTTTTGGCTAAATATATTAACTGTGCATACATTTTGGCTAAATATATTAACTGTGCATACATTTTAGGTACATTATTTTTTAAAATTTGCACCACAAACGACTTACAAAAAATATCGTTAATCCATGCTGCAGGGTTCTTCTCTTCTTGTGGCGCTACAGTCCGGGGTGAACCTGGGCCTCGGTCAACAATCCTCTCCAGCTGGCACGATCTTTAGCCAGCTGCCTCCAATTTCGCACTCCAAGTTGGTTGAGACCCTTGTCCACATGAGTGCGCCATCAGGTTCGTGGTCGTCCTCTATTGCGTTGTCCCACTGGTTCGGAGTCGAATTCTCTTCGCGCTGGTGCAGTGTTGTTCATGCGCTCAACATGGCCTAGCCATCTTAGGCGTTGGATCCGAAGACGCCTGACTAGACTCATGTCGTGTACAGCCCGTACAATTCGTGGTTCAATCTTCTTCTCTTTAAGAACCTTCAACGCAAACAGGACCAAAGATTGAACGCAGAACTTTTCTCTTGAAGAGACCAAGTGCGTCTTCATCCGCTCTTGAGATAGTCCAAGCTCCCACGCAATACAGCAGGACAGGAATGATCAAGGTTTTATATAATGTGAGCTTGGTCTTTCGGGAGAGGGCTCTACTACTCAATAGTGTCTTAAGTCCAAAGAAACAGCGGTTGGCAAGAGTTATTCTGCGTTTAATCTCAGTACTGATGTTGTTCGCACTATTTACTAGGGAGCCAGATAGATGAAGTCCTTTACTACCTCGAAGTTGTAGCTGCCTATGTTTACGTTCTGACCGAGTCGTCGATGTTGTGTGTCCTTTCTTGATGACAGCATATACTTTGTTTTGCCCTGGTTTACCGCTAGACCCATTTTAGCCGACTCCGTTTCAAAAAAGCAAACGCTTCATTGACGGCTCGCTGAGTTCGGCCAATCACGTCAATGTCGTCCGCATATGCTAGCAGTTGCACAGACTTTTGGAAGATCGTGCCTCGGCTGTTTGCGTTTGAGTTTCTCACGATCTTCTCAAGTATGATGTTAAAGAAGTCACATGACAGCGTGTCGCCTTGCCTAAAACCTTTTTTGACATCGAAGGTCTCGGTGAGTTCGTTACCGACCTTGATGGAGCAGCGAGATTCCTCCATCGTTATCCTGCACAATCTGACGAGTTTGGCAGGAATATCAAAACTAGACATGGCGTTGTATAGCTCGTCTCTATGCACACTGTCATATGCGGCCTTAAAGTCGACAAATACGTGGTGGGTGTCGATCTGCATCCCTTGGGTTTTTTCGAGGATCTGCCGTAATGTGAAAATTTGATCGATAGCTGACTTCCCAGGCCTGAAACCGCACTGACGGGGACCTATCAGGTGGTTGACGAATGGTTTCAGGCGCTCACACAGAACGGCAGAGAAGATTTTCTAGGCGATGTTAAGGAGACTTATCCCCCGATAGTCTCCTTTTTTGTGGATCGGGAAAACGATACTAAGATTCCATTCGTCGGGCATGCTTTCCTCCGACCATATCCTACAGATGAGCTAGTGCATGCGACCAACCAGATCATCTCCAGCTGCTTTAAACAGTTTGGCGCACAATCCGTACGCTCCAGCAGCTTTGTTCGACTTCAGTCTCGATATCGCTACCTTGACTTCGTCTAGATCGGGGGGACGGAATTCTCTTCTATCGTCGTCCATTGCGTTGAGTGGAACATTCTGCCTGACAGCGGTATTGGTGTCCTCTTCGCCGTTAAGCAGTCTGCAGAAGTGATCCTTCCAGATTCTCAGTATCGACTGCGACTCTACTACGAGTTGTCCCTCTTCGTTCCGACAAGCTCATGTCCGACTTATGTACCCTTTGGATAGTTGTTTCACCCGCTGGTAAAACTTTCGGACATTTTTTCTGCCGTACCACCTCTCAATTTCCCCGATCGCTCGCTTCTCATGCTCCTTCTTTTTCTTTTTGAGAAGCCAGTGCTCTTCCCTTCTTTTAAGTTCGTAGAGCTAACGAACCGCTCTCGTCCTTCTATCCAGCGTCGCCTTATATGCTGCTAGCTTCGCTGAATGCGCCTGCCGATACTCATTGTCAAACCATGGGTTTTTTCTAGGTGGCATTTTAAAACCCAACACATCAGAGGCAGCTTCTCTGATGGCGTTTTGACAGCGGTTCCACTGTTCGTCAATTGTTTCGCCTGGCAGGGTTGGACTCTCTGAGAGCTTCAGTGAGACTTGTTCGGAAAAGTTTCCAGCGGTCGATTGCGATTGTAGCTTTCCAACGTCACACTGTAGGCTATCCCAAAACACCAAACATCACCTAGAACTGTTGCCTTCTTTGAGACTTATTTGCGGCATTTAAATACAACGGATTTTGGTAAGTCAATACCAAGCATTCTGAACAATCTTCGTCGCTTACTTAATCGAACAGCGTCACACAATTGTTATGACGCACAAAAGACACAAAGTAATGCGTCATACCTTCTGAGAATTTCGGTATCACCACTTCATTCAGTAAAATTTTGAAACCAAATTCGCGCCCAAAATTCGCTAATTGACATTTATTTCCGCAGATGTTTAGCATCTAATTAACATCCATTCAAGAAACGCAATAAATGCTCGCAAATGAAAGTGTAGCCACGTCGAACGAGTTTGTTTTTATCGCCCCCACTGTTACGTGAATACAACATTTGTGTGATTTTTCGTTATTACCAAAGCAAAAGCAAAGCACCCCATGGGGTGTGTGTGTATGTCCGAGATAAGGACTGGAATTGACGTTGGTTCCCAGAACTGGCTTTTGTGTTAAACGATGAAGAGCCGCACAATATATTTGACGTCGCATAAATTACGGGTGCTTTTCTTTCCGAGAAAGGATCATGCGATTCGAATAATTGAGCAATCAACATCGAGGACACCTCTTGTCACCTGCTCCTGCTGCAGGCAATTTCCACAGAAGTCCATTTGTTTTACCTGACATGTTTTTACTATCACATTACTACGGTAATTCACATATCTCAGCGATTACCTGTAATTGCAGCACTCCAGTTACGTGTGAAACGCAATAAAACTACAGTCGCTACCGTGTCCTGATTATTGCCAGCCACTTGCCGGTCGGAGTGGCGATCAAATCAATTTCTCCGTCTTCACTCGTGGACAAATGGATTAATGATAACTGACCGCATCCGGTTTATGTCGTCGCATCCTTATCGAGCTCACACACACGCACAAATGGAGTCTCCAAGGAGCAATTCTCAGGTGTCACTTTATTTCCTTCGAATGCTTAGGCCATTTATCTGGCATCGCATTCCTCACGGTTCGACATCATGCGAGGATTGCATGTTGCATGGGCGCAACCACAGCAACAGCACAGCGCCCGCCACCCGCTGGCTCCTGTCCTTCTGTCCCCTCATCGCCTTTGGAGTGATAAAAGTGTAATTTCACTTGTACATCATTATGCGCCGGGGTTCGTGTTGGCCGGCTTTGTGTTCAGCTGAAATTTTCCACTTTGGGAAATTATACACATTACCCGAGACCCGTAATTACCCCGTGTAGCCTCTGGGTGTCCTTCCCTCACACCTTGTTCTGCTGTGCCGTGTGTGCGCTTGTGTGGAACGACGACAAACCGCCCAGCCGCGCTGCGTCGCTGCTGCTGGGCTGCGAGAGGATTGGAATTAAGTATCCTTCTCTACCCTTACTGACAGACTGCCTTCATCGTTGTTCGTTTTGCTTTGCACCTTCGCCGGTGTTTTTATATTCCCTATGTTCAACCGTCATCATCATCATCATTAACCTTCGTACGCGTAATGGCTGTGCCTTCCTTTTTTCCCTGCTTTCGCTGATGGAAAGCCAACCGGGGAGGAGGAAGAAATGGTAATGTCCTAAAATTAATTTTATTTTGTTTCGTGTTCCTCTCCACTCTCTCGCTCGGTTTCTCAAGGGGATGGAAGGCACAAGAAATATTATACTTGTGTTGCTGTTCCCTTGGGCAGTTGTCCTTTTGCACGGTTGCGTGGTGAACAACCATAAATCTCGTTAGTGCTGCTCACTGAAGTATGGAACCGAAGAATCGGGGCTATATTGGCCTACCACCGTTTCGCGACGCCAAGAGACGACAAGAGTTGGCTCTGGCTTGAATTTCATTTTAAACGTTAAAGCCCCCCTTGACAAGTGATGTATTTCCTTCCAGGGAACCGTGTATGATTTCGAATGGTAAGTTACTATAAGTGGATGCAATCACGATGACTAGAGTTTCCTTCTCTGGTTCCAAAGTTATTCAATAAAGTTTGACATGAAGTGTGTACCCTCTCGCCAGCAACGACATCTTCGTATCCATTTGTCGCATGTTCCTTTTTCTCTTTTAGTGCGGCGATTGTCTTATGATCTTAGAGCCCGGCGGCTGATCAACCATGTTGCGGCTGCTTTTGTTGGGCTACCCTGTACGTTTTTGTACATTTTGCAAATCAATGGTGGATCATAGTTCTTCAAGCTTTTTGGTTCCAATTTCGGACTCCTTATTTATTTTCAAATTCTACGTTCATTGCGAACGTACATCGGCATTCGACATGCATCCACACACATGAATCCAGCTTGTGGACATTGCCAACAGAGGACGGTAGCGCACACAAGTGACCGCAATTGGAGCCAGCTAGGCCGCACAGACTACATAAGCAGGCTAAGTTCCTGATAGTTGGTTCTTAGCCCTAGATTTTGCCAACAAAGGACGGTAGCGCACACAAGTGACCGCAATTGGAGCCAGCTAGACCGCACAGACTGAGTAAGCAGGCAAATAGTTGTAGCAGTTTCTGATAGTTGGTTCTTAACCCTAGTTTTCTGCGACTTGAAAGAGTTGGTGCCGTGAATCGTAAAATTGACTTGTGCCCAGATTTGATTCCATGAGCAGCATAGGGGCCATACCTTCTTATGATATTGTCAATATGGGAACGAATGTTGTGCTCGCGATCACAACACAAGTCTAAATCAGCCAGTTAGTGAAAATTGTTTTCCCCAAAAAGAAAGTATACATCAAGATCACCCTGTAGATAGCACAAGTCCTTGGAAAAAAGGAGATAAATGAGTATATTTGCTTTTCATAAGCGGACACAAAGTGGGACCGAGATGGGTAGTTTGTGGTACACATGGCTTTGGTATAACGTCAACGTTTATGTCATCTAAAAAATGTGATGTGCGTTCCTGGCGAGACGTGTATTGTGGGTGAATTCAAGGAGAGGAGGAATGCAGTTGGCTAGCTCACTTGAGCATCGTTTGTTAATGTAACGATAAAACACGGACAAAGAAGACACGGTACGTCGATGTTCAAGCGAGTCTAATGAAACCGCGATATCGTTGTCTTCTATATGTTTTATCGCTTGCTTTTGCATTCTATCTAGTAGGTTCAAGGTGGTCTTGGGGCACCAGACCAGATATAAGCGTTATACTCAAGCTTAGGGCGAATATACGCCTTATAGATTAAAGCCAAATCAGAGGGGGTGAAGTATTTCTTGCATCGATTAAGGAAACCTAAACATTTCGCAGCATTTTTGGCGACCTCGAATATATGATCGTTCCATCTAAGTGTTGTGTTGATGCACATACCAAGGATGGAAAGTTTTCCGGTTTCGTCGATACAAGCGCGATGCATTGATAATGGCTGATTATCGGGGGTTCGCTTTAGAGACAGCAGACAGCATTGAGTTTTGGAAGCATTGAATTCCACTCTGTTGTTCTTACCCCAGTTAATTATGCTGTCCAGATCGGAATTCAATGTGCTTGACATACGCTGCCGTTCCAATACTACGTCCGAAGGGCAGGGTAGTAAATTTTGGAACGAATATGAAAAGCTGGTGGGTTCTGTCATCAGCGAAGGAGTAGATTGGATTAGAAGTGGCAAACAGGAGATCATTTATAAAAATGAGAAAGTGTCGGAGACAACAGAGCCTTGGGGGACACCAGCATTAATTTTGTGGATATCAGACTTGAACCCATCCAAAACAACTAGGATTGAACGGTTCAAAAGGTAATTTCTAATCCATAGAAGCAGAGATTGATCAACACCATAAGCACGCATTTTCGCCAAAGGACTTGATGCCAAACTCTGTCAAATGCTTTAGAAATATCAAGCGCAACTATCTTGCTTTCGCCTGCATTGTGCAAAGATTGGTTCCACTTTTCGGTGAGATAAGCTATCAAATCACCAGTGGATCTGTTGCTGCGGAAGCCATACTGTCGGTCATTAAGAAGCTTCCGCGATTCAAGATATTTCATAAGCTGACGATTTATCAGCGTTTCCATGACCTTAGAAAGAAGGGACGTAAGTGCTATGAGTCGGTACGAGGTGGGTGACGAAGATTCGCGCTTTTTAGGGACGGGCTGGACAAATGCTGTTTTCCATCTACTCGGATAGAGATCTGAAGAGAAGGATAGATGAAAAAGCTTACGCAGTGGTTTTGCCAGCGAAGAAGAACACCTCTTCAGAAGTATTGGGGGAATACCATCCGGGCCAGCGGATTTGTGCACGTCGAGATCTTTAAGTGCTCTTGCAACTGTACGAGTGCGGAAGTGAATTTGTCCCATGGTAAAATCAACGCTCTCGAGTACAGGTGTGGACAAATTACAATCTGGCAGTGTTGAGCTGACTGCAAAATGCGCCGCAAGCAGATTGGCTTTGTCCAAAGAGCTAACAGCTGGGATGTCATTGTAAATGAGAGTGGGAATTGAGGACGAGGCGGAATTCTTTATGTTTTTCACAAATGACAAAAATTGTTTGCTACCCTTGGGACATTGTAGCACTTTTTGCCTCAACTTTTGTTCATGGGAGAATTTCACACGTCGGATTATTGCATTGCAGTCATTTCTGGCCCGTTTAAACTTATTCCGGTTTTCCTCAGTAGGGTTGGCTTTGTATAACCGAAAATTCAACTCTCTTATTCTGATAGCCTCTTTGCAGCTCGAGCATGTTGTATGATTATTTGTAATGGTTGGAGGCAAGGTCATTCTAAAAAACTGCCGTACACAAAATGCGAACAAAAGCTAAGATCACTTCATCACCACTGGATATTTATAAATTTTTTGCAGCTACTGTGTGTACTGAATTATACTCACTTACTTACTGAATCATCAATAACAGAGGCATAATTACCTGAAAGTGAAAAAAATAACGATTAGATAAGGTTTTTAATCCGATTTTTTTGTATAATGTCGACTGAAATGATATGTGTAAATGAATGTTCTTACACGACAGCAATTGCCGCTAATTGTACTACTACGCGGAGTTATTTTAAATGTAAACATTGTAATTGCTCGCGTTGGAAAAAAGCAACTAACAGAGGTAAACTTGCAGAAAAACTTTCAATGAGTTCTCCCTCCAACTCTCGCAACACAGATTTAATCTAAAAAACGCAAGCTCAAAGACTTTCTTAAACCACAATTGGCCCCGAGCTACACGGTTAGTTTTAATCACCATCACCAAGTTTGAGGCCCCCGATTATCCGCCCGCCGTAAGGCGTAACCTAACGAGCCGCCATAAAAGTACAATCTATCCATTAACCGAAATTATCTACGCTCTTCTGTCTGACATTCGACTTAATCCAACCATAAAATTCCGCCCAGAATGGAACGTAAAAACTTCGAAAATACTCAAGTAGTTAAGCATAATCCTCTTCGCATTAAAATTCTTCCTCCCTGTTGACCCAATAACACTGCTAACTTTATTGAATAAACCACGCAAGCTAAGGGGTGAAAAACAAAAACAAAAAATACAACACAACCACCCCCATCACATGACGCACTCTCTATCGCGCACACTTAAAGGATCATTAAGAGGAGAATTTTTATCTCGCTTGTGGGGCTGAGGAGGACTGAATGGTGTGCGATTTTCTGCTTTGCAAAAACAAAAGACGTACAGATTCAACTACACAACAACATAACAATTTCAACAAAACTATGTACCAACAATAGACGAACACAGCATAGAATATCCTCCGTCGAGTCTGCAAGCCATACAAGGGGCGTGAAACCACCTTACAAAACCCTAATTAAAATTCATCGTTTCTCTCTGTACAAATCGGCACAAAAAAGAACTGGAATAGCACACACTTCGCGGAAGAATAGGAGGAAACGAGGAAAAGGAAGGCGAAGAGGAGAAAAAAAGCTGAGTCCTACGTGACTTCGAGGACACTCACCCGCAGCCTCGTACAGAGAAGGAAAAACATTTTATCAACCATGGGGGAGACAACACAACTGAAACAAGCCACTGGCTGTGCGAGAGAGGGAGGGCGACAGAGAGAACTCCGCTTCAAGGAAACACAAATACACGTGCAGCACACGAGCACGTATAACTCCTTCCGTGACACAGGGTGTCCTTAGCTTGTAGAACCGAAGAGAGAAGGAACAAGCCAAATCCAACGCGGTACGTAAAAACGGGATTTCATTAAAGCAATGAATTTCATTGAGGTGGAAACCTCTTTTCTTTCTCTCCCCCAAGTCCTAAAACCACCCCTGCGACGACGACGTCAGGAATTAAAGCTCGTTTTGGCAACTAAACGAAGGGTATGAACAATTTAAGGGTGTTCACATAAACACACACGGGTATAAATTCACGTAAAAATACAAGGCACTTCCTTTTGAAAAGAAATTGAAAAGGAAAAAAATGCAAGAAAAACGAGGTGTGAGGGAGTAAAGCAAAGCAAACGTAGGGGTTGGTTGCTTGGTTTACTCCTCGTATAGAGAGAATAATATAACCTCCTTTGATGGGACGTTTAGCCTTTGCAGCAGGATAAGAGTTGTTGAGCTGTTCCCTTTTCGAGCGCACAAATCGTGTGTACTCTATGTCGTTCTTTAATTTCATTGCAATCGTTCTGTTCTTTCGTTGTTGAATGTTTACGTTAACATTGTCATTAGTTTAATGGGACGGTTTCACTTTACAACACTTTGTGCAAAGGCGCACAGAAAGAATAGTTGCTACACAAACGAGTGCAGAAAGGATATTTTCTTTTCGTGGTTTCCTTATCCTCCATTCTGGGTTGATCTTGCTCAGAGGAGTCGCATTTATGGGGAAACAAAAAGTAACTTGATAATGATGCTCATTTATTTTTTACGGCAGAAAAGAGGAAAAAATAGCGATTTAGAGACGACGTAGAAACCATTTCAACCATATTTGCGTTGTCTGAAGGTTTCTGAAGGATTATGTTCTAGTGAAATGAAGATGAACAGGAGGAGTGGACCAGGAGGGACGGTGGTTGAATTTAACTGATTCGTAGTCCAGCGCGTTATGAAGGTAGGTTTGTGGGCAACTGGATAGATGTGTATTGGAGAAAAAATAATGGCGGAGGGGATTTTTTTTGAACAGAGGTAGAGTTCCACTTTCGATGAGGCGCATTTGGTTTGACACCCATTGACACTGTCTACTAAACTGTGTGGACACATCTTTCACATATTTCATCTATATCAGAGTATTTTCAGAATATTCTTCTCAAAGTTGTACCGAGCCTTCCGGTTGCACCCCTTCAATGTCAATTTGTGTTTAGGAAACAGGCAGAGGTCAGGTGAGGTGGTTGTTCTACGCAACAACTTTATCCGACGATGAAATGTAATGCAACAGAAACAAACTTTTATGAAACGTTGAATTTTGTCTCATAATTACTAGTCTCAACCTGTGGATCTTTGTGCTCCATATTGATAATACCCTTAATTCGACTCTTCTGCCTTTGTAATGAACCAGGCGAACATAATATATCTTCAATGACTAACTTCCACATGTCATTTAATACATCCTTGATAGATTACGAAACAGATTCTTGTTTCTCGATAAGAAAAGTAAGAACAAGATCTTTCTCTACTTTTGTCCCACATCAGAAATTGATTGCTCTGATGCTCACATAAGCCTTCGCAAGAAGAGAAGTAAAATTCCTGTCTATAAGTTATACAGTAAAAGTGTAATTTTAAGCACGTCTTTCCTCAGGAGATCAGGATGAACATGTGTTTTGGTTTGTTAGGTTGGCAGGGTACCCATACACCCTGACGACCTCACGACACTGACACTTTTCTTATTTCCTTTCTAAATCCATCCAGTTTCATATATGAATCTTATTTGGTTTTGCAGTCTTATGTCACGTCTGCGAAGTGCTTTACTTTCTTTTGCTAGGACTGAGATTTAGCAGAACAGATTTAGACTTAAATGCAGTCGTTGTATTCCTCTGTCATTTGTCAATAATGACTCTCATGCACTTCCTTTCTACCAAAACTGGTATCTAGCATATGATCAATCAGTTCACCAAAGATATCTCACTCGCGCTTTATTTGCATACACCGACCAGTCTCGATGTCAAAATATCTAAATACGGTGACTTTCATGAACACCTGATTATCAAAACAAAATGTGATTGATTTAGCGGTTATATTTTGATTTATAAAAGCAAGTGCTGCTTCGTGTATGACAACACCTTTGTAGCGAAAGTGCTACAATACCTGCTGTCAAGGGGTGCTAGTTTTTAAGTCGTCAGTGCAAATGGCCGGTCTTCTCCTTGTCTGGGGTTAGTTTGGTTATTCTGCTGTGCTATGGCACATTTTTAGTGTGAAAGTGTAATCCTATGATTTGTTTTTCACAGAATCCAGTTTCTCTTTGTTTCCATTCAAAGTCGCACCATTTAACAAAAGCATTTTGATCGTATTGATATATATGTCAAATTGCGAATCATCAGGGGTTCCAGAAACGTCATTGATGAGTATATGAACAAGTAGTAGTCCCAACTGACTTCCTCGGGGAATATCGATTTTCAATGGACATCCTCACAGACTAAATCGTGTTTCAAAAGCAACCCGAAAATCAACAATTCAGCGGATTGATCAAAACTGTTTAAAATATTGAAAATGACACAAGAAGCCAAGTTTACAACTAAGTGTTCTGTCAACACTTTCCCTAACTTGCAGTAGTCCTTTAAGTGGGATACAGACTTCATACATTGCAATAATCATATTGAGTCTTAAGGACACATTCTCTCCTCTCCAATTTATTAGACTTTCACTTTGACTCCCCAAGAATGCAATTTGTTGCCTGCAGTTCCAATCCGAAGTAAATTTACATGCAATTTAAGGAAATCCTTGAAAATGTCCACACACCCAAACTGAATAACTAGCAACACAACAAAGAGGAATCTCAGCAAAGAATTCCAAACGAATAAAGAAATGCAGAAATTACGGGAGCAGAAAAAATCAAATGCATTAAGCTCTTATCCTTGCGAGGGAGTCCAAAACGAAAAAAGAGAAAATGCCAGCATCTGATTCAATAACAGCAAACTTCAACTAACTAACAATCTCCTTCTCTACAGTCCAGCCCTTCCATCCTCCATTCCTTCCTCCTCCCCCATTTCCATCAACAAAGTGCAGAAAGTCACGTTCTGCAACTTAATAGAACTTTATATCACCCTTATCCAGTATCCAGAACCATCCACCAACCTCTCCCTGATTCGAAGGTACATATCTTCTCTGCTTGTGTTGTCGAGTAACTACTCGGGGGTGACGCGGCGGTGTGTTCCGTGTTCTGTGTATTCGTCCTCTCCCCCCTCCCCACCAACACACAGAAAGTCTTGTTTAACTACGTTTTTATTTCATTTTTGGCCACACCACAGCCAACCGAACGAGTTCAGCTTGTACTCGTAAGTCGCTAAAGTAGAGTAAAACTAAAACTTAACACCCAACGCCAGAGACAGCAATCTACGAACGTGACATGTAGCTAAAATGTTACAATTTCCTTGCAAATACACACGCACATATTCTCACACCCACACAGAGAGGTGTGCGATGGGGGAGTGGGCAAAACTTTGGAAAACACTGAAAAGATGTTACATAAAACGGCAAAATCTCGCTCCTTGACGCCATTTTCCTTTTCAACCAGAAAGGGAGAATACCCGACCAAAAAGGGGGCTAGGAAAGGAAAAGCAAAGAAAAGATGGCGAAAAAAGAAGGGAAACCTGAAGCAAAATCAAATAAAAGGACGATGGGAAATTTTAATGTATTCCCATCTTCTTCCAGCAGCTATTTTGTCGTCGTCGTTTCCCGGTTCTGCAGCATCCTTACATCCTCCTCCACCAGCCGTCGTCCACCCCACTAGCAAAATGAATCTCTACTAGTAGGGAAAATGTTTGGAAAACTCGGTATACTCGACGGGGTGGGCATGACTGTGTGGAGGCAAATAAACTTCTACCATAGATGGCCGAAAGGACTGCGGTGGTGTCGGAGGGTGGTAGGGATAGAAGAAATTGAGATTTTTTTTTGTTTTTCTTGGTTTCTTTTGTGAATTTGTTGCCTTTTTTTCCTCCCCATCAAGTTCTCATTGTTTTTCTTCCTTCTTTCTACTGTTCGAATACAAGTCCTGATCCACATACACACAAGCAAACATACACGCCACGGCTTCTCTTGCCAGATACACACAGAGATCGAGTTTGTTTTGTGAAATCCGGTGGTAAAAAGGGTGCTTTTGGCAGCGAGGGTGGCAGAGATATACTCGTGGGGAGTGGAAATGAATTTTTCTCTTTTTTGCCCGCTTTACCCTCGTTTCCTGCCTGGCGGTGAATTCTTCGGGGCAACAGCACACGGACTTAGTTTCATCAGGATTTCATTTCGGTGTACACTCGCACACGTGTATACTGTGCAGGCAAAGTAAGCAGATTGAAAGAGACCGACGGACTCCCACCTTGTGAGCCGGTGACCGGGTGGGATCACCACCCTCGCCACCCTCGGCCGTTGTTGGGTGGCTGGGTGTGGATGGACCGGGCAAATGGTTAGATTTATTACACAGATGCTATAAATGCTTAATGTCGGTATATTTACAGCGAAAAGTGTCTTTAGAGATAAATGTCAGTGGAAGGTCAGTGAACAGGGTCGCCCATAAGCTCTGCTATGGCCCGCTGTATACACCGTCCTCCTGGCAATGTGTATGCTTGTGTGCACAGAGAGAGAGAGAGAGGGAGTTTGTGTTTTACATACAATTTTCGAGTATATTTTCTTCAGAAAATGAGGGACGAACGTGTGCCGTCCCGGGTGTAATTGAGGGGGTGTTCCGAGGGAACATTGTGAAACAAAAGGAAGGATATTTATTTAGATTTTATGCTGAAACAATGGCACTGACAGATTTTCCTTCATTTTAATTAACTTTGGTTTTTGTGGACAAACGACGAAGGGACGATGGGGGTGGTTGGAGGAGATTAGTTTTTCCTGAGCTGAATTTTATGTATTTCCTCGGAATGGAATATAAATGAATGTTTATGAGGCAAAATTGCTGAACTTGGGATGTCCTGGGATGAGAAAATGAATTCCACGAAGAACTGGGGGACTTTATGATGAGTTTAATGTTTTATTTTTCAAATGTGCTTCCGGGTGCAGCGCTCTTTATCTGTTAATGACTGGTTGTGGTAATCTCTTGTGTGGTGAAGGTTGTGGTTCATTCGATTAGGATGTCATCTGAGGAGGGAGTGTTCTCTTACAGAGAGTATCATGTGCATATGCTGGGATAATTGCTTGTCACCAAACGGAGAGAGGATTGTCTCATACAATCCATGCCCGAGGCAGAGAAATTACAGAAAATTGAAACCATCGAAGGGGTTTAATTGGAATATAGAAGTGAGGCTTGCTGTTACAGCTATGGGAGAGTTTGTGTGACATTTTGAATACTGACGTGGAATCCTTACACAACTTCGACACGTGCACCTTGCATGTTTTGAACACAACTCAGAGCAGTAAGAACTGGCAGCAAGAAGTCGTTGAACTTTGAACCGAAGATACTTCGCGGAAATTACATTTATTTTTTGAGATGTACCCTAGTCTATTTCTTAACGCTAAGGAGGAGCTTTGGTGTTCGTTGGAATCTGTTTACTTCACGGCAACGCTTGTCTATCACAAGGATCTTGTGTGTTGAGAGGGACCCGGTCAATTGTCACTCGGCTCTTGGCGATCGGATTATAACTTGTAGCGCCTCCAGCATTAGTTGAAATGGAAAAAACCGGACCGAGCGTGAATGTCGTTCTGCGAGCATTTTTTATAATAATATAATATGGGTGACGATAGAGCCCGTAATGGGACATGACCTAGCTTCTCAGCAACCACTCTTGTTGTGCGTGCTATTGTTCTCTCACGAGTGGTAAGGAGCTACAGTTTTATTTCGACTCCGAACGGTTTGCGCTAGATCTTTATACACATTGAGCATTGACATTATCAGTGACTCGAAAGAGGTGCGCCTGCAAAAATTAGTTTTTTCGTATAAACCAGTGATCGAACCTACGACGTCAAGGTTCAAGTGCATTGGGGTCGATGCGCATACCCACTATGCCACCCTTCGTTCGCACCTCGTGTGCCAGCAGAAAATAACGCAGTCGATCGATGGTATGGCATTCTTCTTTCCAAGAGGAAACCTACAAACAGTCACTCACCGAAGATGGGCTTCGATCTAGCTACACAACATAATATGCCGGACTTCAGGCAAACAAGAAGTCAGACTTAATTTTTTAAGTGAATTTAAACGACGGTCGTCGTACACTTGTAATGGACAAGATTTTAGAAAGAAGTAGAAATCGATGAAATTTTATTTTACATTTCTCCAGTAGGTACGCTTTTATAAATTGAAAAAAAATGTCCAAAATTGGATATTGCTAAAATCAAGAATTTTGCGAACAACCCCACAGCTAGGCATTTTCTCAGAAGCAACATTTAACTCCATTGTATTAGTTCGCCACCCGGGATGATCGAATATATACGAACATTTTTTTAAATCCATCCGACATTTCCGTCGTTTCATGCGTTCACACGACCAAACCTAAGTCTGTCCAGTACGTTTGTTCATTTGAGCGCTCCTCTTATGTGATTTCATTTATCTAAAGCTGCCCAGTACCGTACTTATCAGCTCATGGCCCAGCAATTAAGCACACAACAAAGACGGAGAAGATACTGCACTCATTCACAGACCTTGTCAGAACTGCACTTTAAAGTGTCCATTATACAGCAATACAACTACAACCGTCCCCACCAGACAAGCCGCACATACACTTCACTTCCTCGATCTCCATTAACAAAACTAACCTTGAACTGGATTTAAATTTAGGATCCTCTCACAAATGCTACACACAACTCAGTGACTAGTCAAAATCCCCAGTTTCTTCCACAGATATTCAATTGCAAGCATCCCCATTCTATTGAGCAATCTATTCGGTACTTTATAAGCCAAAAGATTTTGCACAGATGATGCACGATAAAATGCAAACGATAGCCAAACACACATTCATTGGTCGAGAGGTGAACCTCGGTGAGTACAATTAAATAATTCAAACTGTGTACATCGTCTGCATCCCATCTGGCATTGGCAAGCAGAGGAAATCCCAGGAATTCCGATGCCAAAACGATAGCCGACAAAACAAGCGATTATCTTTAATTGCCCCACCGGGCGATTGGTGTTTTCGGAAATAGATCCCAAAGATACACACGAACTGGCTGAATAACCACAACTTGCGCCGCCCATTTAGAGATTTGAATAAATTACTTTTATCACCTGTCAATCGATACGCGATGCTGCGGAATTATCTTTCGTTCGTTCAAAAGCAACTGAAAACCATCATTTGCACATTCGTAGGGTGAATCAACGATCGCAGAAAGGGTGTGTTCTGTGAGCTCGGGATGAAGACTTTTTGGCATTTCATTTGAATTTATTACCAATCCCCACACCCATGTGCGCCAAATATTCGCTGTGATTTGTTTTGTTTTGCGTACAAGATAATGGGAGGGAGGGCGGCGCAGAGAAAGAACACAAATCACTTTGAGATATTTGAGACGCTCCGCATTGTGACGCACACATGCATACGATCTGGTGGGACGGAGAGACTCAAGTTGACAAATGACGACAGTTTAGCGATAACAAATTAGCTTATTCTTGTCTGAGATGCGACCTAGGGTTGGGTTGGCAGATGGTTTTTTCTGTTTTTCCTTGTTCTTCTTCTCAGAACTCGTATTCGTTCGGTTTAAATGGATTAGGTTACGGGTTTGAAATGTATTTTTGGCAGCGTTTTGTTGGTGCTGCTGTTATGGTTCGATGAGCAAACGAAGACGTTGTGTTGGGCAGAGCTCAAGCGTCTTATTGACAAAAATAAATCGATTTGATAGGAGAAAAGGAAAAGATATAAGCTTATGCTTTGACATGTGCGTGGATAGGAGAGTGAGGAATTGGCGATTTGAAGGAAATGACTAGAGGGGGAGCAAGATGAGGGGCTGATTTTGTGTTGGACCCTTGAATCGTGTTCGCACGGGATGAGCATGTGTTTGAAGTTCTTCGAATGTGGAACGAGAGAGGAGGCGGAGAGCCTGTATGGGGAGCGTTAGGACCGATATTCGTTAGGAAGTGAAAGTTCGTTCAGTAAATGATGCCCTGGTGGGAGCGTCCCAGGAGAGATTGCAAGCAGAGTCCAAGGTGAGTTTGGTGTTATAGAAGCAGATTCGATGGAGTACCAGAGGAGTAACTGTGGGGACCGTTGTTTTTTTTCGCCATGGAATCGCGTTTAAAATTCATAGCAAACTGCGGGAGCTCGCCTGAAAAAGGAAGGTCTGTACTGTTTAGCTTTATAATAATAATATGGGTGGCGCTACAGCCCATAGAGGGCCAGGGCCTAGCTTCCCAGCAACCACTCGTGTTGTGCGTGCTATTGTTCTTTCACGAGTGGAAGGGACCTACAGTTGTATGCCGACTCCGAACGGCTAAGTTTGAGAAGCGTGTTCTAGACAGGAAATACTCTTTGAGCATTGTCAGCGACTCGAAAGAGGTGGGGTCGTGTGAATTATTTTTGTCGCTCAGAGCTGGATTCGAACCTGCGACGTCGAGGTTGGGGTCGACGCACATACCCACGGTTTAGCTTTACCACACTCATTTAAAGTTGTGCTGTCGAACGCGATTCGAGAAAGGGTCGCATGGAATTAAGCAACTTGTCGCCTTCACTGGAGTTCAGATAAATTGAGGGTTTGATATGAACCAAGTTTACAGACGATTTGTTGGAAATTTAACTGAGTACCACAGGAGGGAGTGTGTAATATAGTATGAGTGGGTCTACAGTCCGAAGAGGGCCAGGGAATAGCTTCTCAGCAGGAGGAAGCATAAAAATCGAAATTATTATTACTTGGCAAGAGAAAATATGTTTTCTTGGCTGATTATCTCTATAGAACGCGTCCAAAAATAGATGGCAAATCAATTTTTGCGCCAATTGGTGCAGATAGTTCAAGGTTCATTCGCCTTTCTCACCGCCTTCTAAGCATTCATTCAAAGTCACGTCACCAAACCCAGTACAAAAATATGACAATTTAAATCGGATGATGTCACCACGTTGGAGTTCATGTAAATACTTGGCCCTTCCAACCTCGAACAAGTGACATCACTAACACCCTTCTCTCAATAACCCATCATCGACCATCCGACATCCGATTGCTTACCAAAATCAACGTGTATCTAGTTATTACTTGTCGCTCCGTCTCGGGCTACCCAAGTAGTTGAACCAACAGACCAATCATCAGCAGCATACTAATGTACATTTCAAATCCGTCTAGTATTCAACTGAAAGCTATTAACCAGCATACCCCCTCCGACCGCCACATAATTCAGCAGCTACACGCTCACCAGCTCCAAGAGCCTTGTCCAAATGCCCCCGTTGGCCTCTCCGCACGGCATACGTGTCTCGCTGACTTTAAATGGCAGTCATAACATTTTACAAATACGAAAAACAACAATCACAACGTCTAATGCCTTCTGATGGCAATAAATCAAAAGACACAACACCCGTATCTACTCTGCCGGGCTATATCTCTGTGCTTCCCCCTCCCCACAGATACGCGAAAAAAGCCTGCACTCCGGCTCTTGCGCCGGCGACACATCGCCTCACAGACTTCGCAAAGTGACGCTACTCGCATGGTGCGCATGCATCGCCACAGGCACACCGCACACATCACTATACCGAATTATCATCACCACCATGTATAGGTACAAGTGCGAGTGCGAGTTTGTACACATATCTATCTGGGCAGATCGCTATTCTTTCACCACACGTAGCATAAAGATATCCATCTGACACTCGGTCTCTCTAGTAGGCACTCTCCTCGTGCGCGACACACAAAGATGACAATGACAGATAGCCAATTAGTTGAAGCTAGTGTTTTGTGTGTGTCTCTCGGCGTTGTTGTTGCACTGTATCAGCAGTTAAGTGTGAGATTTTAATGGTATCTAATTATTCGTTTTCGTCGCTTTACATGCGAAATGGTTCTCGTTCCCTTTTGTCACTGCGTCTCCCCGTACCGCCGGGAACGTTGTGAATTACGCGGACACAGTCGGGGCACTTGAAACAAAACGAAGAGGCAAACAAAAAAAAGAAGAAACGCGAAACACTATTCATCAAGTTCTTCCTTCCCCCCTGCGGCGAATTGCCCGCAAGCAACTGAACCGAGTGTACCGCGGTATCTAAGGGTGTATCTGTGTGTCGGATGCGAACTCGAATCATAGAGATATCTACTTTACGATACTTAACTCATGTCGAGTGTGTTATTGGGATGTTGTTGTTCGCTTAACTGCCACTTGCTGGGATCACATGTTACCCGTAGTCGTACGTACCGGACCGAGACGCAGAAGGAGGCACTGACACACAAAAATTATTGACTGCCAGAGAGTGTCGGATGGCATTTGTTAGCAGAATTGCTTGCTCTTCGTCGTTCGGCTACTTATGGCTGGCTGTAAGTGGTTGACAGTCTCAGCTGTGAGGAGTGGGGCGCGTCAGGGTGTCAGGGTGAGTGGTCAATGCGGAATGGGCCATTGTCTTGCCTTATTGCCGAATGGAGGGGCATACGGTGTCGATGTTGGATGGTTTTATTTTTGTTCTTTTTTCTTCTGAGAGATTTCGTCATCTGATGGTGGCCGGGTGGCTGGCTGGTCGGTTGGTTTCGTCGGAATTGAATTCTGAGGAGCTATTCATAGACACTTGGGCGAATGTTTGACAAGATAATTTTCGATGGTCAAGTGTTCTTTGTTGTTCTCGGAGTTTATTCAATCTTGTAAGTTCATCAGTTTCGAAGAGAGTAATATCGGACAATGTGGGCCGGAATGTTGAACGCTGTGCCAATAGAGGGTGCGGCGAATTAGTGTTGTCTTGACGAATTTGCAGTGTGGGAAAATTTCAAGTCAAGCATGGCTTTTCCCAGAACATTGGTTTCTCTTTTTCACTTGGCTGGCTAGCCCTTCATTGCTGGCCAAAAGTGTGATACTTCAAGTTGCGAAGAAAAATTTAGCCGTACATGGCGAGGATATCTCCAACAAACTTGTGTGGAAATAGACAATCAAAAACGACTTTCACTGTACGTGGCGCTAAAACGAGCGTCAGTAAGGATCCGGCGAGTTTCTGTGGCTGTTAAAATATGTCTGACAGCAGTAACAGAAACCAACCAACAAACTACTAATTGACTGCAATGGAACTCGAAGCCCGGCGGCAATCAAAGTCATGGTGCAAGATATCCCAACTTTGCTCTGGATTAAATAAGCTAAAGGTAAAGGCCGAGTCATCGTGAGGTTTCCTTGAATTTCAGGCTCACCGATCCTTGAATTTCAGGAAGCACACAGTTGAATACTACGGTCGTCACGATCTTGGCGTACACTTTCAGCTAGCTAGCTGCTATAGTCTCTTGACTATGTGCTGGTTGTGGACTAACCGATCAAGTACAACAAATACTGGGACACAAATTTGCGAATGGTATTGGCAGTAGTAGTGGTTGCAGTAGGTCGTCACACTTCGGAGACGATGTTATGTTGTGAGGCATTCCATGTTGACTTGTCCAACGAGTCTGCACAAAAAAGAGACACGATTCGATAAGAGACGCATGATATGTCAAAAAAGCCTATCCAAATTCAAACCTCACGATGAGTCACACTTCATAAGAAAGACATCAGAGTACATTGCCGTGGATAATCGTATCCAGATTAATGACGAGAGCTCTATGCCCGACGCAAGTAAGCAATAATTGTGAGTGTTTCTGTTTTGATCGCAAGGATGTACGCTTGGTAGTTAGTTATTTTTTAGACAAGAGCAGGGCAAAACGAAGTATATGCTGTCATCCAGAAAGGACACACAGCATCGACGACTCTGCCAAAACATCACTGTAGGCAGCTACACCTTCGAGGTGGTAAATGACTTAATTAATAGTACGAACAACATCAGTGCCGAGATTAAACGCAGAATAACTCTTGCCAACAACAACTTGAAACAGCTTTCATTGGGCTCAAGAGGTAATTGAGTAGTAGAGCCCTCTCTTTGTCTTGCCCTATGGCAACCACGAATTGTACGGACTGTACAGCGACATGAATCTAGCCAGGCGCCATGTAGATCGCATGGACAACACTGCTACAACCCGGAGAGGCTTCGATTCCGAACCAGTGGGACGATGGCGTACACAAGTGGAGAAGGACCATAACCAACTTGGTGTGCGGAATTGGAGGTAGCTGGTTAAGGACCGTGCCAGCTGAAGAGGCTTGTTGGCTGAAACCCAAATTCATCCTGGACTGTAGCGCCATAAGAGGATGAAGAGTGGTTGACGTACACGACATGACATCTCTGGCCACTGCGACAGAAGCCTTTGTATGCTTTTGTAAAAGGAATTTATTTTACATCTGCTGGGTCCAAGGTCCAGCAACTTTGTGTGCTGAATGAGATCAGTCTTTGTTAGAGTATATATCGATGGTAGGCCCACCCCTGTATGCAAACATGTGCAAGCGTTTCAAGCTTTAGTGCATGCTTTACAGTAACGCAGGCCGTAAGTACCACTTCTAGCTAGTTCGTCCGCTTTAAAATTCTCCGAAAAGTCACAGTGTTCCTGTCCATTCCTGACCACGTCGTTGAGAGCTTAGACGGAATTTCTGGTATTATTATTATATTTCCGAATTGGTTCAACCAATCATGGAGTTCCTCCTCCACGTGCAAATTCACGATCAAATTCAAATAACGCAGCCTGTGATTTTTTTCTCATTTGAAAGTGAAAAAGTAGCAAAGTAGCAAAATACGTCAACTTCACTTTACAAGCTGTTACTTCCAGAAGTTGAAACGCAAACTAATAACGATTGGGTGACTGGTGGCTACGTGTGTTGCATCAAGATTGATCTGCCGAATCCCCATCGTTTGGAAAAATTAGTCAAGTCAGACCGTATGTTGTCATTGAAGAACACGCATGCCAAGTGATTTGAAATCCAATATGTGGTGATTTTTTGGTGTTTGTCAGAACGTGGAATATTTGTTCTACTCCGTCTGCTTCTTTTTTTTATAATTACTATGTGTTGTGACATAATATATATGAATTGATTTCAGGGAGTTTTTATGTACTTATTTCTATTTTTCCACTAAAGCATTTGGTCTTATAACGAAAAAATAATTAAATACGTTGTTGTGGTGTGTCAATGCTTCGCCTTGATTCTGCTTTGAATTTCTCTTTCTCGATAGAAAGCGCGAGAGATGGCATACACTCCTTAGAGACAAATGCAACAGCAACTAAGCAACACCAGCCCTTTCAGGCATAAAAGTCTGCCGTAAAACTTAGCCTATTTTCTTTGCCGAACACATGTTTCACAGAAGAGTAATGTTTCTAAGCCACATACCACCGCGCTCCTCTAGAAAAAAAAAGAATGTATGCAACTGACTCACAGTCACAACATTCCTTTGGAAATCCAGAAGACTTCTCATGTGTCCTCAGGTGACAAAATGCCTTCGGGAAATCTTCCCTCATTCATAGATCAATGATAAATACTTCGATAACATGTCCATCATGTAAACGGCCGGAAAACATCTCTAGCAGCCATCATCACCAGTTAACCGGATTCGTTTTCGAATCGTTCGCCCCTCTTTAAGCGCTCTTCAGTCGAGAATACGCTCACCATCTCCCTAATTTAGAGAATTGAGCAATTAAGACCTCATTCCGGACATGTTTCCATCCATTCATCTTTATGTTTCCATACGCTTTTGTAATATGATCTGTCGTAAAAGACATCCCTCTTCGAAGCCAAGCACAGCCGGAGAGAACATCGCCCGGTTGGTGGTTTGTGGCCCATAGCTGAGCACAATAACGCGCCGCACACACGTACTGACGTCTGCACGGACATTATGGGGCGTCGTAAAAATCCCCAACTAAGTTGCTCCTCGAAGGAAGGAACAAATAAAATCAACAAAACAAAAAATGAAGAATCCAACCACCCCACAGCCGGGTGCCTCGGGTGCGATAGATACAGCCAGCTAGAGAGAGAGATACTTTACGACAATGATTTATGACACCATCAAATATAAGCCACAACCGTTAACGTGAAGGTATAATACATTTTCCTCTGTTGTACTGTGATCATAAAAACGCGTACGAAATTTTTAATTTTCGCCCGCAGCCCCCCTTCGTGGGAGGGGGCGTGTATCGTAGCATCCAACGCGGCAGCAGCAGCACTTCCAGAATAAGAACGCGCGCGCACAATCGTAAAAGCAATTTTGCCTTTTTTCCTCCTTTTTTGTGTGGAGTTGTTCTCATAATTCGTGACATGATTGCGAATTACGAGCGACGACGAAACGGTTGTGTGCCAACTGGTCGCCTCGAGAGGACCGAGACCATCCCAAGGAGGATGATTAAAAGAACTAATTTCCTTTATTGATTTTTCTGGTAGCACAGCAAGGTGTGGTGCCGCGGCTCATGGAACGGATGGGAGTCGTTTGTGTTCGTGCTGTATTTGCTGCTTGTGGCAGCTCGAGGCTGAGTGTGGTGGCTACTGTTTGTGGCGTCATGGGATTTATTTGCTCGCCCGGGTGAAATGGGTTCGACGGGGTAATTACATAACTGAGAACACAGAAACGTGTAGCGTATTGCTGAATGTCAGGACAGCACAACACGTCAGGGGACTAATTTGAGCTCTTGGCAAAGGCGGCACATCCCAACGGGCTCTTATTAACGAGCCAGCCGCCAGCCATCAGTGTGAACGAGGGTAAATTCTTTTGAAAGCCATTTCGGATTAGACCGAAACAAAATGTATTTCTTGGAAAATTGTATTGTCTTGGGTTCGGTCGTGGTGTACAAGGTTATTTAGTGCGGTGTCGTAACTTATCGCACCGCACATTCTCGATTTATGTCGCATGAAGTTCTATTAAGTGGCGGTATTTCCTGGAAATGAGCTAAGCATGTGGTCAACAAATATGCCCTTAAACTTACTCATAAATCGATTGTCTCGTAATGATTATCAATTTTTGGAGGAAGCTCAAGTTGAATACTGGCAAAAATGTCCTGTATCGTCCGCTGTCGTACAATACATCTGTCGTCCGGTAGATATATCCTCTTCTACTGCCGGTCACATCCATCACCTTGAGTGAATTAATGCCTTCCTGTTCCCATAAATTA
The DNA here is from genome assembly GCA_916610145.1 of Eristalis arbustorum. NCBI lineage: Eukaryota > Metazoa > Arthropoda > Insecta > Diptera > Syrphidae > Eristalis > Eristalis arbustorum. The sequence continues at coordinate 41,158,795 of OU744319.1, forward strand.
TGCCGGAGAATGTTGGAAAACCCATCCTTCGGACATAAATACGACTGTCATGGGACATAGTTTAAGGAGAATGTGGAGTATGAGTGAAATTTAATTTGAGTTCATTAAGAGTGAGTGATGAGAGACGTTTTTTTTCGAGACTGATGCATAGCAGGGGTTTCGGAATACCAGCGAACATGTGGATTACATGCGGTTGAACTTGCTAGACAATGCGTCTTCATAAGAGATCTACTACTTTAACAAGAAAGATGCATTCACCTTGTGTGGAGTGTCATTTTGGATTTTTGTCATGATATTCTCACAGCGAGTGCAAATAGTGATATTTTTACTGGAAAGTTATGTCTACACCTCGGACGTCTGCAATTCATTTAATAAATAAATTCGGGATCATGTCCCTGGATCAAATCTTAGTTACTAAATAATCTTATGCTTCTGCCGAATGACCGGCATGAGCCACAAAAGGGTTGGCTGGACAAAAGCACAACTAGATGAATTTTAAACTGTATGCAGCCACATCGTCCATAGAAGAATAGCCTTTTCCGTTTGAAGAAGACAATGCTCGAAATTGAGTTCCTTACGCATTGCCGTGTTTCCTATCTCGGCGATTATCGCCCACAACAGAAGAAGAAATATCCTGGACAGTCAAGCTTAAAAATTAAGTCCTTTGGACTATAGGCGAAAAACGACGCAAAAATGGTAATCGAATTCGTTTCAGGCGGTGATGTATTGGTGTGGGGTTTCTACTATTTTACACACAATATGTTCCAAGAAAAGCTATTCGAATACGTCACGATTGCTTTCTCTTATTTAGACTAGACGCATTTAAACTAAATTATTATAAATACGAAAAAATCACTGAAATCACTCACAACGCAGCACAACGGGGATGGCAGCCAGCAACATTTCGGATTTCGTGATGAAGTGAATGTCACAAACTGTGAAGATACTTCTCACCATCGTTACGAACAATTGTATCACGAATTGCTATTTTCATAGCAAGTGGAAAATAGCAAAATTTATTGCAAAACCCAGTATTTACCAAAGAAAAGATGCCCACACGCCCTTGAGCTACCATATATAAGCAAGATCTTAAACTATCAACAGACCTGAACATCATCGCCGACATGCACTATGCAATGAATTTTCCGGTTTTTGGACAAGGGCACCGAAAGGGGTTTCTGGCCAAGAGAACCGAAAGGGGTTTTTGGATAAGGCAACCGAAAGAGGTTTCTAGACGATGGATCCGAAAGGTGGTCTGGACAAGGAGGTTTTTAAAATTTGGATATGGCCAGATTATAGAATTTATGGTCCTTTTTTGAGCGCCATTCGGTCTCTGTACACTGATGTCATTATTATTTTCAGAACAGCACACAACATGATCCACTGAATGTGCCGGGGGGTCGATCCTCCGTCAACTACTCACCGGCGCAACCAAGCGAGTTTTTAGACTTGGTCCAACCACCTCGTCCTCGGTCTGCCAAGTGGTCGCCTTCCTAATGGAATGGCATTTAAGGCACGTCTAGGATGTCGTGATTATGGAGATATCGTGCCACGTGTCCAAACCATCGAAGAATAGCTTTTTTCCGTTCGGAGTAGCTCCTCGACATTGAGGTCATTTACAACAGATTTGGTCAGTCTCATAGCGAACATTTTGTTAGTAATTTGAAGACATGCTTGAGAGTATGGTAATGGCTAAAACCGGACATCCGGACAGAGTATTCTTAACTTTATCTCCCAATGCAACGAACAGGCAATCATTGATTTCTTGCTGACATCTAAGTGTGTTCATTGAGTTTCTCGGTGTTTAAGCGGTATACTGAAAATTGGTGGTTGCAGTTCCTTGCGACAGCTCTTTTTCAACGGCATCAGAAGCTGAACTTGATGAAACATCAGGAGAGCAATAAAGCCCGTTTTGCATTAGACGATATTCGCTGAACACATATCATGTCTACACTTACAACTGTACCGAACATGCTGTAGGTACTCTCAAGAACAACTATTAAGTTCTGTAAAAGCACTGTCCTCAGTCTGCAATCATAGCTCAGACCTCAGAATCACAGTGAGAAACCAGTGAGTACGGCCTTTCAGAACTGCAGTCCATGCAGTTGATTTTTTTCGATTTTGATCTAAAACGTACTCGTCTATAGAGAATGAGTCAGATTCATTCATGGCTGCCAGTTCTTTTGAGACGGGATCTACAAATTGCCAGAAAGATGGGAAAAAAAGTCATAGCTTCAGATGGGCAATACTTTAAATAATACTGCACAATTAAATTATAGACCCAATATAGGCATGAATTCATATGCGGCTAGGATTCAAAAATATTCAACGAACATAGGTTAGGTTAGGTTAGGTAGTAGTGGCTGACTGCTGCAGAGCAGTCACACTTAGGCCAGAGTAGGCCCATTGTGATACCACGCGGATTGACTTCTCCTAACGCTGGAACCAGTTGGTGCTGCTGATGAACCGATTTAGTTGGCCAGAGCTGGCACTTTTTATCTCGTTACGGCTGCTGAAGTAGTAGGCTCCTAGGTGCGACTGGCAAGAGCATTGCAGGAGCAGAGAAGGTGGTGAGTGTTCTCTTCCTCCTCTTCATCCATACAGCTTCTGCAAAAATCATTATATGGAGCACCCATCCTGCGAGCATGAGTGCCAATTACACAGTGCCCGGGTTATGACTCCAATGAGGGTCTTTAATGAGGGCTTGCTGAGTCCAAGTAGACTGAGTGACCATTTTAGTGATGGCCATATTTCTCTTGTCTTAAGGCAGATGGTGCCTTCTAGCCATTTGTCATTGGTGGTTTTAATTGTATGAATCTTTAAAAGGCTGTATCGATCGGCGTGGAAGGTGGTACCCCTGCTATCGATAGGGATGAGGTTGTACTGCACCTAGCGAGTTCGTCGGCTTTGCAGTTTCCTGGTATGTCACAGTGTGCCGGCACCTACATGAGGTGAATGTTAAAATGCTCGGCAATCTCGTTAAGAGACAGCCTGCAATTAATTAAGGGATGTTTTAGAGTAGAACATGACATTGTCCAGGACTTTTATGGCGGCCTGACTATCGGAACAGATGGTGATATCCCTTTTTGATATCACGTTGTTTTCAAGCCACGACTGTGGTTTCTGCCTCAAAAACGCTACAGTAATGAGGGAGCTTCACGGAGATAGCAAAGTTGAGGTCTTGTGAATAGACACCCGTACCCACCCCTTCTTTTGTCTTTGAAGCATCTGTGAAAATGCGCAGCGTTTGCATGTCAGTCATCCAGTCAACGAACATACAATACAATATTTATTGAATCCAACAAGACTGAATGCCCGAAAACAGAAACAAAAACATCTTCACCCACGACATGCCCAAATGCTGCACAAGCTCAACAAAAAAAAAACATAAAAAAGAGCCAAGCTGCTAACTCTTCACACAATTTAATCACATACCACTATTTCAAGAAAAAAAAATGGGTCTGAAAATCCTTAATCGTTGCATGTCCAACAAGCAATCCCGGCGCAAATAAAATGAATTAAATTCCAATTATTCCATCATAACTCACAATCCGCTCTGCAAATACCCTAGCCTCACACGCCGCCCATGCATGGTCACGTTACTGTGGCTCCATCCAGTTGGAGGAGGAAAAATGAAAACAACTCCGAAACTATTTGTGCATTCCAATCATCCATGCCGGACCGGCGCTTCCGAAAAATGCATAAACAAGCGCAACTATCGCAAATGCAAAACCGAATCTAAGCCCGAAACTCGAAATTCCAAAACAATGCCAAAATCAATTTTCCGACTGTGCCATAAATTTCATTTAATGACTACTCTGCGTCGGTCGGCAAGGGCGGCAGGAGTTGCTCTGTTAGTTCGTCTGTGTGTGTCAGCCACAGACCGTGCATTGAACAGTCCTGTGCAATGATGCATGAATTTCCATAAACACAGATCCGAGCGAGAGTTTATGTGCACAGCACGGCATATAGCAAGTAAGAGGCCAAAGTCGTTCTATCGTAATGAGACGGAGCTCATAAACATTTCACCTTTGTGCACAAAGTACGGTTGCTGCGCTTTATGAGCCACAGACAGTGCCGCGACGAGGGTGAGAGACGCGTTCGATAAACAGCCACGCTGGGTGGTCGTCGGGCGAAGATTGCATGCATGCAAGGGGTGTTTGCTCTGCCCCAGAGATGACCCCTTTTCGCAGTCATTCAACTTAATTGAATAATTAACTTGCACATGCAATCTTCAACGGAGAGTGTCATCGCAAAATGATGATTTACAAACATGCATGCATGCGCCGCATGCCGGCACAGCTTCGATTCGAGTCTAATAGCCGCTCAGAATTGAGCCGCCAACTGACAGGTGACAACCACTCGACACGTTCACCTATTAAAATCCCATTTTGCCATCACTCAGTCACCATGCAGCCGCGCAGACTGGCCATCGCCACCGCCGGAGAATGGAGTTGCGCTATTCAACCGACATCTTAAGTGTCATCGATTGCGGGTTTTTAATTAAAGTGTCATTAGTGTAGTGCCAGACCGAGTGAAGGCAACCTCTCTCTCTGCCTGTCTCCTCCTTTCAACGAGGCGAGATGTGTCAATTGTATTATTTACCCGCTTGATTTAGCGAACGAGTATATTTCAATTTGCAATGTAAACACAGGCTTGTTGTTTGTTGCTGTTCTGCCCGTTCTCTGGCTGTATCTGCATGTAGCACACCACGTTCACTTGAAAAAAAAAGGTTAAGTAAGAGATTAATTTTGTCCGCGCGGCTGACTCAGAGCTGTGCTCAGTCGGTCGGTCGGTGCTTTGTTTTGCTCGTTTGACTCTTGAGATGAGTGCTATTTGCCGATGGAATCCACCGACTTCCTGCTTCAGATGCTGTGTTGTTTTGACGGGTTGAGGTTCTTTGAGAAACACTCTTGACACTTGACGACTGGGGCACTCACCTGAAACGAGAAGTGAAATGTTCAAAATTAATGAGATGCTCGAGTGCATGTGTTTGTGTGTGATTAAGTGATGTTTAGCTGCTGATAATCTAGATAATTAGAGACGGAACGCGATTCACGCCTCTGCCCGATCATTAAGGCAGATTTTGATGGATTTTGGTTTTGAAAGTCTGTTAATGAGCAGTTCAAGGATTTGAACCAACATCGTCTGCAGGCAGTGAGGCCTTTCGGCGAGGTAATTTGGGTTCTATGGGAGGAGGTAATTTTTGATTGACTAGTTCCGGCAGAGGTAATAAGATAACTGTTTATCAATGTAGAAGTTTGGTCTAAACAAGTGCAATCCACAGCATGGATACACTTCAAAGCATCAAGATACCAAAAAAGGCAGAATATCTGACGCCCTTTAAAGACTTCGCACAGAAAGCATATTCCTCGCTGGGAAGTCTGGGAGAAACCAACCCTACTGGAATCGACATTTACGCAGGTGGAACCAAATCGGATGAAGATACAGGTTCAGGTACACAAAAATTCGCCGGAGATGTCTATGGTGATCCGACTACCTACAAGTGGTTCAAAGCCCAAGAACTGTCATTTTTGCATATAGCTAGCGTTGCGGCCATAAAAGCTCCGGAAACACCTCCATCAACGGCACCAATCATTGGTGTCCGGAAATGGATACATGCAGGTCATTAAAATCATGATTCATGAATGTGAACTGCTGTTAATCAAAAAAAGACTAGATAGTAGACCAGTAGAACTATTTCTTCAACTGCTTCAAAGATCATCTGGCACGATCACTACAGACGTCAGCTTTTGAAATATCTTGAATCGCGGAAGCTTCTTAATGACCGACTAATTTTTACAAAAGATCTTCTGTCTGCCACTTCTAATCCAATCCATTCCTTCGCTGATGACAGCACTCTCAGCTTTTCATGTTCGTTCCAAAACTCACGACCCTGCCCTTCGGACGTAGTATTGGAACGGCAGCGTATGTCAAGCACATTGAATTCTGATCTAGACAGCATCCAAAACTCAATGCTGTCTGCTGTCTCTAAAGCGAACCCCCGATAATCAGCCATTATCCATGAATGGCGATTGTATCGACGGAAAACTTTCCATCCTCGGTATGTATCCAAAAGCGATCGATAAGACTTAAAGGAGACAACGATATCGCGGGTTCATTAGACTCGCTTGAACATCGGCGTACCGTGTCTTCTTTGTCGGTGTTTTATCGTTACTTTAACAAACGATGCTCAAGTGAGCTAGCCAACTGCATTCCTCCTCTCCTTGAATTCACCGCAATACACGTCTCGCCAGGAATGCACATCAGTTTACCCTTAAGATGGAACCAGTTGGTGCTGCTGATGAACCGATTTAGTTGGCCAAAGCTGGCACTTTTTAGCTCGGTACGGCTGCTGAAGTATAGGCTCCTAGGCGCAGGAACCTACGACTGGCAAAAGCACTGCAAGAGCAGAGAAGGTGATGAGTATTCTCTTCCTCCTCTTCATCCATGCAGCTTCTGCAAAAATCATTATATAGAGCACCCATCCTGCGAGCATGAGTGCCAATTGCACAGTGCCCAGTTATGAATCCAATGAGGGTCCTTAATGAGGGCTTGCTGAGTCCAAGTAGACTGAGTGACCGTTTTAGGTTAATTGATAGCCGGATTTCTTTTGTTTTAAGGCAGGTGGTGCCTTCTAGCCATTTGTCATTGGTGGTTTTAATTGTATGAATCTTTAAAAGATGATAGGCTATAGCGATCGGAATGGAAGGTGGTACCCTTTCTATCGATAGGGATGAGGTTGTACCACACCTAGCGAGTTCGTCGGCTTTGCAGTTTCCTAGTATGTCACAGTTTCCCGGCACCCACATGAGGTGAATGTTAAAATGCTCGGCCATTTCGTTAAGAGACAGCCTGCAATTAAGGGATGTTTTAGAGTAGAACATGACATTGTCCAGGGATTTTATGGCGGCCTGACTATCTGAACAGATGGTGATATCTCTTTTTGATATCACGTTGTTTTGAGCTAAGACAGCGCCTCTTTAATCGCTTTCTTTAATCGGTTTCTGCCTGAAAAGCGCTACATTGATCAGGGAGCTTCACGGAGATAGCAATGTTGAGGTCTTGTGAATAGACACCCGCACCCACCCCTTCGTTTGTCTTTGATCCATCTGTGAAAATGCGCAGAGGATCTTTCAGTGTTTGCATGTCAGTCATCCAGTCCGATCTGGAGGGAATACTGATTGAGAATTTATTTTCGAAGATGGCCTGGGGTAGTAGGCGATCGGTGCCGCTAGGTAGGAAATTGAATTCCTTGAGAATGGTTGAGTGGTCAGTGTTGAGTTCGGACCACAATCGAAGTGTTTTGAGTCTCATGGCTGTGCTTGCTGCTGCTTGTTTTCCGGAGGATGCGTAATATTTATAAAAAAAATCATCACAATCGCAGACAGCTAACTAAAATCGTTGCCTTTTGACAAAATCATTGTGCCATCACCTGAGATTACACTCATTGGCATTAAAACCTGCTAAAAATTCAATCGAGTCGAAACTGACACATTTTTTCCAACATCAATGTAGTCGATATACCCCCGCATGCCGTACCACTCAATCAGCCCACCGCCATCAGTGTAATCCTCTCCAAACGTTCATTGACCTTGTAACTTCATGTTGAAATCAGAAATCTTTCGAACTTGTAGCGTGACAGAGCGTGAAGAACAAAAAAAAAAAGAAACTAAGTAAACATTCCATAAAATAAATATAAAAATAAAATCAACACCTCATTCCTTCCCACCCACACCGTGAAACATGAAAAACAATCAATAAAACATGGTGCCATTAAGTGAGCACTTGCGGCAGACAGTCACAACACATTAAACAAATCATCGCGCCCCAGCACTTGATAGATCGTCACGATCAGGTGGCAGATAGCGGTCGTGTTGTGCTCTCATTGTTGCTGTGTTTTACGATTATTAGCTTCTATGTTAAAATCGAAATTATTACAGAAACAAATCGCATCGCGAGGCAAAACGGAGATCAAGACAGTTTTTCAGAGGCAATCGCAGAGTGGACAAAATACAAACCCTCCTCTCCACACTCATCTTTTGTAGCCATAAACCACCTTGTCCTGGTTTCCAATGTGAGTTTATCTTCGCGAGACACAAGACGACAGCCCGAAGAGAAAAACAACAATTTTGGAATTTATTGATGAAGCACACAAATTCAATATCCGTTTGATCCCGCCCGCTGATACCTCGTACGACCCGCTGGCATTAAAAGCAAATAAAATGAAATTTTATCGCCGTTTTTTATTTGCTAATAGTTGAGTTGAAATACATTTTTTCTTGAATTTCAGTGTTTATGCGGGGATACCCGTTCGCAAGCTCAGAATGGGACAAGAATCGTATCATTTGTTAAATCGAATGGAGAACTATTAAGAGATGCCAATTAGCATAGGGAAGCGGCGTAGTGTGCCGTTGTGGCCTGGGCGTATGCGGTCCAGTGACAGGGACCAGCTGCTCAGGTGGCGCGGTCCGCAGACTCGTCGGACACTTTTGAAACGGCCCCCGGGGGAGACGTGTTAATTGAATAAGAAGTGTATGGTATTTGCATTTTAGATTGATGTGAATTATTCAAACAGAAAATAAATAACGAACAGATAAATTTTGTGTAACACCAAGGTGGGAACGAGCACCGCTTGAGCACGCCGTCTAAGGTCGGGGGTATCATTTTGTTTCCTTGACAAGGTGATTTGCCGCGACGGAATGAGAGGTGCTACTTGAGTTAAAACCGGCAGTTGTGCGTGATATCTTATCAGATGCATACATACGTATGTAGGTATGTGTGCTCGAATACAATTGGGTATGTGGCGGATGGTGTGGAGTGTGGCTGGCGATGGCACTGAAGCGGATGAACTCTTGATGGCGTGTACAATCTTTGGAGTGTTTCATGGTGAAGAAGGCAGCTGTGATGTGCTAGCTGGCACGGTCTCTGATTTAAATGCAGCCCGGAATATTTCGGAAATCCAGTCTCTAGTCTCCGGCCACTCTCTATCCCTTTTTGATACATTGTTTTGAGCTATGACAACGCATCTTCAATCGCTTTGGTTTCTGCCTGAAAAACGCTACAGTGATCAGGAAGCTTCCGATAGATAGCAATTTTGAGATCTTGAGAAGAAGACGTCCGCACTCACACCATCGTCAGTCTTCGATCTGTTTGTGAAAATACGTAGTGGAATCTCCGACGTCTGCGCAAGCAGCCCAGTCTTTGTACTCGATTGAGTGCCTTGCAGTTGATAGATTTGTGCTACTGCTGTCCAACAAATTGAGACTCCATACAAAAGCGTCGGTCTGACAATCGAGTTGAAAATCCAGTGAGCGTTGCACAATTGTAAGCCCCATTTGCATTCAATGGCGTTTTTACAGTTAAAAAGGGCTGAAGGGGCTATCCTGCATGTTGAGTTTCCAGTTTGGCAGTTCCAGTTTCCACTGGCAGCTAGTTCTAATAATAGGGCCCCACAGCAGTGGGGCTCAAATTGAGGGATTTGGCATCTTCTGGTGAAGAGTATAATGCGCGTTTTTTGTGGGTTAACCCCGAGTGCACATGTTTGTGTTCCATGCTTTCAGCTTCTTGAAGGCATTCTGGATTATGTCTCTTAGAGTAGAGGCAAATTTGCCAGATGCCGCTATGGCACTATCGTCCGCATAGGCAATAACCTTGCATCGTATATTTTCCAGTATTAATAACAGCTACGTTCCAAAGAAGAGAGAGCTCCTTATGTGGTGTCCCTATTAACTCCTCTATGGACCTTAGCATCTCTATGTGTGTTACCCTGCTGGTGAGTAGCTGATGAATGAAAGCCAATAAGGACTTTCCGATTCCGAGGTTGTTAAACGCAAGTGAAATTGCTTTTGGTGTGATATTGTGAACGCGCTTTCGATGTCGAGAATAACGTCGAATATAAGGAAAATTTAATATTTCTTGGGACTACAATTCCAGGTACAGAAAAAAATACGGTAGTCAGCTATTGACTACCATTCATTCAGGCCAGGGTGGCCGGTAACCAGAAATGTTTTTCATATGTCAAATTTCTGTATCCGGGAACTGTTTTCTTTCAAAAGACAGTACACTGCTACATAACAAATTGTATGGCGATACATGTCTTTTGTTTACCAATTATTCAGTCAACCGCAGAACAATGACCACAAGACATTTTACGGGATAGAATAGTACAACTTGCTCTAAATGATATTCAGAAAAACAGACTATTTAAGTCAAATAAATGTAGTGTACCAAAGACTATCTTTCTGAAAAGGTTGTATGGTAAAGTTGTGAGTCCTGAGACTGTTTAGAAACAGTGGAAGCGATAGAAAAAGCGAACAAAAAACGCTCATCCTTGAATACAACTTCAAATTAGTACAAGAAGTCATAAGTATCTTTAATATAATAAATATTCATCAAGGATTTCAAAGGACCTGCGTTAAGTACGTCAAGATGCACTTACTGGTGATGTATTTACGCAGATTCCACTGTAGTTGGCTGAAGCAATGTATATGCTTTGATTAACAACCGCATCAGAACTTCCAACCCCAATTCCAGCAACCAATACCGTTCATTGAACTGGATCCGGGATGAATCACTTTGTTCCTTATCATCCCACGTGAGGTGGGATGCACGTTCAATTTCTACACTTTACCCACAAAATGCGTTTGATTTCATCAATTGGTTTTGAGATTTGCCAAGAAGGGACGTGTCCGGATGTTGGACAAAAGTGAAAAAAAAAAGAAATTCTTATTAAAAAATGTGTAAAAACGATTTGAAACGCGTATTATTTTATGGAATACTCCGTCATCGGCCTGGTTCCATGACTATCCTTCCTTGTTTCCGGCACATTCACAGCCTCGTCGCTGTGAGCATATTATGAACAAAATGTGGCATTTTAATGTTTTTCGTAGCTTATCAAGGCAAGCAACACACAAGGGAAGGAAGGACGCAAATCAAGTTTCATTTGATCGACAGCATGCAGCATAGACCAGCGACTTTTGGAAACCACTCAAGATAAAGTCTGACGACCCAGCCACAAATTCGTCAAGTTTTAGTCTGGTCGAGGTCTTGAGAGCGATGCGAAATCCATTTCCTCGGATTCGGTTGCACACTCTCAAATCCTGCCATTTGTCTTCGTTCTGACGGTGGATTATGGTTTACTGAAACAGTGGACTCACCTCCCATCACTCAGTAGGACATAAACATGCGGACCGCACGGAACTTTTCACGAAACGAACACCCATTTTGAAATATTTATCAGTCCATGGTGATTTAGCAAACGGACAGAATAAATAAGAACCAACAGGAAAGATGTAGCTTCAGCTTCTCTGGACTGTCAGCATAGACACGAGATCAAGTGTAGTTCGTAGCAGATAAATTCGAAGAACAGATTCCTTTACAAACAAGGATGTACTTAAGACCGCATAAAGGCGAATAGTTTGTGAATAGAAATTCCCAGAAGATTAACTCTGCGAGCAGTTCCCTGTTTAACATTTCACTCACGTATTTTGCCACTGTTAAGGCAAACAAAGAAATTCACACGCAATTTTTCGATGACGCACGTGATCTTTCATTTGAATGCCGATCACTAAGTCCTGAGTGGGATTTTTGTTTGAAATTTGTTCGGCTGAATTGAAGGGTTTAGCTGGAGACTAGAACTGTGTTGGCGATAAATTCTACATTTGAACTATGTTTCAAATGTGTGGTTGCAAACTCCTATTGAATCATCTTTTCCTGTGGGATAAACGTCGCATCAAATTGCCTTCATTTGCGGTCTCCTACCAATCAGAGTAAAAGTACCAGTAGATGTCAACGACCACGGCGAATGCAAACTTCCCAGAACACGAATCATCCCGAGCAAGTTCAAAAAACTGCCAACACATCTATCTCCCTCTCTTTCATTGAATAGACCCCACAGACCAATAATTTGTCATTGACCCGCCATCAGACAGTTGATTTTCGTATGCAAATTGTCACACTCCTTTGGGAGTGTATTTTGCCATTTTGACAATTGTGTACACACAAAGCAAAACCACAGCCATGCAGACACAGGGAACACCCCCAAGTAGAAATGGCAAATCGCGTGGACCACCACCCTCGTTCGTTCGTTCTGGCACATAGCCGCCCACACTCGTTGAACACCGTGGTGACAGTACGACATGTCGACATGCCGTTAAAGCATTGCATAAGTCGTAAACTAGTGGATAGCCCCCCGTCGCTTGGCTGTCCGCTACAACAATGCATTCAATTAATTCGTGCAATCGTCAGACCAAAGCAAACATGAATACGTTCTGTTTCGCTGTTTTTTCTCCTCATTTTACAAAGCAAGCCATACGCACGCCAGACGTCCGAAGCCCGCGGCTGTGGCGGCGACGGTTCATTCGTTCGAATGGCTCCGCGCGATCGATAATTTGTCAAAGTGCCCCCGAATCAAACCAATCACCGTAATAATGGTAGCATACGCTGTCTGCATACGTGTACCGGCGACAGCAACGGTCGGACATGCATATCCTAGGGGATTGGTTTGCCTCTACGAACACCACGTACACGCGGCCAACAAGCGAGCCAACAGAAAACAAAAATTGGCACACACATTCAATTAGAATGACACGGCGACGTCCCACCGACCGACCGACCGACCGACCGGCCGGCCAGTCTAGCTCGAGATAGAAACTCGAACACGCGGTCTAAATGCAAATGTATCGCTTTTCGTCGAATCTAGCGGCGAGAGTGTGCCGTGCCGTGCTATGCCGCGTCGCGTTTCTGCTGTCGCCGCCACCATCATCGCATGCATTCGCCAGCCTGACGGTCAATGCGTTGAGGTCCGGTCTTGTGCATGCGTACGACGCGGCGCGGCTCTGATTAGAAATTGCACATCACATACCGGCGACTGGCGACTGTCGGCTAGCGTCAGACAAACTCTAATTTCGGTTCACCGGATTGATGTGTATCTGCGTGCATTTGAAATTGGTTGCACGCAATTTCGCATTACTTGTCGCGTATCTTTTGTGTTACTCGTACATCACCCAGCACCGGCGGGCAGCATAATTCGTCGTAATGACCAAGCGAGTGTGGCTTGTCATGTACTAGGTGCTCACGCTTGCCTGTCCTGTACCGGCCGGGCGGGACGGCGACAATGATTTTGAATTTGCGTGCTATTGTTGTTCGCTGGTAAATGCAAATGTTTCCGAAATGAGCTGCAAATGAGCAGCTTAGGTGCGTGTGTGGATTGATTCTGGTTCAACGACTTCTTCAGTGGAAAACTGGTATGTGCACACATTGGCATTCCCTGTTTATTTTCGCTCTCCGTTTGGTTTGCCTTGGCACATTCTCTGTGGTTGGCTTAAGAGGGGTTTAAAGTTCCAAACAGGAAAACAAAAATTGTTTTCTTTTTACTTTCATACAGACTTGACGCTCAGCAGGTTTCAAAACGTGCATTTGCGTATAGCAGTGTTTAACGCAGTTGTATCATTCTGATGCCAGAATTGCTTCAAGGAAGGGCGGAAGTGAGTAGAAGTCTGCTCTTTTTGGAAGCAAAAGGATCCTCGGCAGTCATCATTCTGAAGAAGATATGACGAATTGAGATTTTGTTTAAAAACCATCACCAACGATTATGTTGGTCACCCAACTGCGTCCTTGCAGCACTTACTACTGAGTAGCTCACTAGCTCACTAGAATGCCTACTCAACAAAATCATCGATTTGCACTGTGAACAATTGAAGGATAGTGAAAAATATCTAGTGGTTAACGTAGACAACAAAAATTACATCGGAAACTAAACTTGAGGTGCTCCTCTCGACCTTTATATGCATGCTACAGCTGTCAAGAGTGCTATTAGAAGTATTCCATCGAAGTGCTGGCAGCAAAGCCTGGGCATGCAGATTACAAATTTAGCATTTTGAAAGCGACAACACACTCCCATATCTCGACTTCAAAATTCCTCTCAGTGGACGAGAAGTGTACAAATCAGTAATTCAATCATTCAGGTATACACAGGCGCTACCCTTTTCTTCGAATTGTTGAACATGCTCTATCAGAATTCCTGCATACGAGAGCAGAGCTGCTGGCAGAATGATATGCCGATCACGAGCTGCCTTGAGGAACTTAAGGTTTTTAGTACGCAGCACTCGATTAGTCTATGCTGGGTCCCATAGCTTGCCCGGAAAGAGGCCCAAATCTATCCATACCAAGCAATCCTAAATATTCACTCTCCATTGGCAGATGTACATAAGGTAAGGTGCATTAAGAGTAAAAGAAACAGCAAAAGTCGAGACTACCCGGATGATACAACAGTACTATATCTGACGGACACCTGAAATCCAATAAAAGCTCCCCAGAATGGTATTCGGTGCGCTTACCCTCCATCTGAAGCTTCATGAAAACAAAATGCACCTAGATGACTACATCTGCGTGACTATCTCCGTCACAGTCCAAATCTCTGCCTTCCATCTCTTTACAAGTTCCTTAGGTCATCGGAGTGGCTCAACTCAAAAGACCGGAACCACTAACGTCTTGAATGGACTCGAGTTATGGACGATAACACCCCAACCTCAAATCTCAACCGCTAGCCTAACCTAACCTAGCCGAGCTCTTTCTGCATAAACAGCAATAAAGAACAACCATCGAGTAACTAATACAATCGATCACCTCAAAGCATCCACTCTTCCAAAACAGCTCACATTCCCACCAACCGGCCAGAAGGCTTTCACCAACACTTACCCTACTTATTTAGGGGACTCCCATCTCATTCTCGGTTTCAAAAGATGGATCGCTTTGTTTAATTCGAACCTATAACTATTCAAGAACGTTTCTTTTTTTTCTGCTTTTGTGTTCCTTTTCAAGTGAAAATTTCAAAAACTCTTGAAGATATAGGAGATTTATGGTAGAAGTGTGCAGCATGGACCACCTTTCAAGGTATCTAGCTCACATAACGCAGGCTGAGAAGGACGTCACTGAGGCTTCCAGAGAGAGAGCAGAAACGGAAGGAATTTTATAAGGATATGACATAGGAACGTAGGCAGGTTTTGTACCCAAGAATTTGCTTCTCAACTTCTTCAACTTTAACCACGTTTCTTGGAACAGTGTTTTTACGATTGGGCCAAGAGATAACTCAACAACTATCAGTACAATCGGTTTCAAATTTTAATACGTTATTCTATACACATATAGCATTGGTATGAAATAGGACAAGTCAAATCTTCTTTACTTTTTAACTTGGTTTGTGGCTGAAAAAAGGAATTTTAAAAAAAAATTACGAGGTCATCAAAACATGTACTCTTTCTTATCCCGTTGGAATGTTTGGTTTCAGATGTTCCAGTGAGCGGAAAGCAATTGCTCCGCCGACAAGAGGGGCTTTTGTTTGATCCCAAAAAAATTATGTAATTTTTTTTCTTTTTTTTAAAGTCTTTTTATGTTCATTTATTACTACTATTACTATGGGAGGCGCTACAGCCCGTAGAGGGCCAGGGCCTAGCTTCTCAGCAACCACCCGTGTTGTGCGTGCTATTGTTCTCTCACGAGTGGAGAGGACCTACAGTTTTATGCCGACTCCGAACGGCCAAGTTTGAGAAGCTTTTTCTAGACGGGAAATACTCTTTGAGCATTGTCAGTGACTCGGTCGTGAAAATTATTTTTGTCGCTCAGAGCAGGAATCGAACCTACGACCTCGAGGTTGGGGTCGACGCACATACCCACAACGCCACGGGCAGATTTACCACCAGATTAGAATTCGTCAAAATTTGAAATCGAGAATGCCCATTATTACCCATTTGTGCATCGATTTTCATTTTCATAAATAACTGTATTCCCTTTGTCGTTAATCCCCAGCAGCAATGCAATGCATGCATTTGTGCGCAGTCTCATCTGCTGGTCACACTCCGTTACTGGTGGTATTATCCCCTCGCGGCGATTTTATCACTTTGAATGAAAATATTTCGCTTTTGCACCACCTCACCATCTCAACTAGCCCATCGACGACCTGAGGGTATTTTCGCAGCATTTGTTATTCGTGAATATTCATGTGTACTCATCAACACCCCTCATTTATGGATCGTTGACCTGCGTTTGTTTGGCAATGGCATGTGGGATGTTGGTGGATTAAATTTAAGGCTTTAAATGTGGTGTGAAAGAAGCGAGGAGAATGATAAGGTGAGGAAAAACTGTCGATGAGCTGTCGTGTCTAGCGTAACCAATGTGTGGTCCGGATGCGACATGTCTGTGTCAATCAAACCTCACCTGAGATTGAACATGCCATTCTTATCGTTTTACAAGATGGTTGTTGTAAAATTGTGAGGAACAGGTGGAAGGGGAGTAGCATTTGTATTTGAAGCGACCACCAAGCTGTTCGGTCAACACTTAAGTCGTTTAGGAATGCAAGTCTCCTTTGGATTCATCGATAGCCCAAGCCACCACGCGATCACGATGACTACCAATGAACTGGTACATCATCGATGGATAGACCATACAGCGAAGGCTTCCTAACTTCTGTAAGAAATTCGCGGTATTTTTGTTACCACTTGACAGAACAGACTGCAGATGGCTTCCCATCTTACTAACCCTCTAAGAGGCCAGCAAAGCACCTTGTCTGCTACTTGGCCGCCTTTTCTTGGATAAGGTGGCAGTTACTCAGTGCTGATGAGTTGAGAGCTGATAATGTACGCTCCTCATAACAGAATTGCCTCCGTAATAGCAAGAAATTTCAGCAAAAAAATTTATGAGTGCTCCAGTGTTAAAAACCTCGGATAAAAAAGTTACTGCTGAGCTGTTTATCGATCTCTGTCGAGTCACAGCAAAACAACTTTGTATGCGAAGCCTCCTCTTGACTTCTCCGGATTATATTTGAATGACTTTATTTTCGAAAGCCAACTGCGACAACAAACTCATACGGCTGCAATATTGTCCACTAGACTTGAAAAGAATGTCAGCTGCTACTATACTGTTTTTGTTTTATTTTTAACTTAAAACGTGATGAACTTAGTCGTCACATTGGCAGAGGTCTGCACAGTGTTTGAATTTGCTACTAATTTCAAAGAATGCTTGCTAAGCTCCTCATCGAGGTGAAATTATCAACTGACATTCCTTCCATCACCTACAGGAAGACTGACTACCAGACGATAGAACAGTAGAGTCTTTCAAAATCCTTCAAATAGAGATATCATAGCGAACAACGATCAAGATCCCTAAATGGTGCCACTTTTAACTGGAATGCTTCGAGACGGCTGAGTGCATTTGCCTCCTTTTTGACGGAAAACAATTCGGTGGCATACGGTGACCGAAGTCTGGTTTCTGCATGTTGTCTGTAATTTTTTAAGGGGTGTGGTAAAAATCTCTCAAGCAAATTTCAAGAATGTACTGGAACCATTTGTGTAGATAATGTCATTTTAAGAACTTGTTGCGTTCTTGATAATTTACATCACAAATGAGTAATATTACAAAGAAAGATGTTTTGCATTTTACTATGAACTATTGCGAACAGTTGCTGGACGTACAATTTGAGGAATATGCCTTCAAAAATTTGTGCATGCTTCGCCAACTCCAACGAAACCAAACACACACCAAAAATCGAGTTTTTGACACATGAATCAAACCAAACCAACAAACTGCGACAGAGCCGCGCTGATTATAAATGATCCTGTACACAACAGATGAACGAAATATTAATAACTATCGCCTTGTCCATTACCTAGACACCTAGCACACTAGTGGACGAAGCTTTATGTTACGTCAAGGTGGCGTGACTTCTACCCTTAGTAATCAGTCAAAATCATCCAGTCATTTTTGTCTCATCGAAGTTTTAATGTTTCCATAAAAGGATATTCGTCTGCAAAGAAACTGATTAATGCAGGAGTTCCCCAAGGGTCCGTCCTTGGTCCAGTTCTATATAACATTTATACACCCGATTTCCCTACCTTGACAAATCGCCCTTTTCGCTGACGATACTTGCATTTATTCATCAGATGTAATTGGTTTCAACGTTGAAACTAATCTACAATCTGCTTTAAATGCATATTGTATTAACTGGAAAATTAAAATGAATGCTTCTAAGACTCAAGCTATCTTGTTTACTCGTAAAAGAAAAGCGTGTTTACTTCCTAGTAACAGACTTATTGTCAATGGAATTGCGGTCGAATGGAAACCGAATGTAGAATACCTTAGTATTCATTTAGACAAGCGACAACATTTAATCTTCATATGCAAGAAACAATTGAGAAGGTTAACACAACGACACGAATACTCTATCCATTTATATGTAGACGTGCAAAACTCAATGTTGCTAACAAACTACTCATTTTCAAAGCTATTTTTCAAGCTATTATATTTTATGGATCTCCTGTTTGGGGTAAATGTGCAAACAGTCACTTACGCAAGCTTCAGATAGCGCAAAATAAACTGCTTAAAATGATTCTGTATTTGCCGTGGCTTTTTCCAACAAAAGAATTACATGAAATGGGTAACATTGAAATGATAGCACAAAGGATTGAAAAAATTAGGCTGAAATACAATACTTCGTTTTTATCTTCTGACAATGTTTACATCTCAAAGCTGGCTTCATAATTTGTGTATATTTACTGTATTTATTTATTTATTTATCTTTATGTATTTATTTATTCATTTATTCATTCATTTATTTATTTACTATTTATTGCAACAGCTGCAAAAATCGCTTCAATACCAATTAACAATATAACCATTGTTTCATGACTGAGTTTCGCAACTTCTTCTCTCTTCCCTCCAACCTTATATGTACAACTTTCTCTTTTTCCTTTTTTTCTCGTTTTAATGAAGGTTTTTTGTGGCAATTTTAAAAAATGATGTGATATTATTTTAATCGATTGTATTTATATTATAGCAGTAAGATACTTTTACCATCTCCTTAGTAATAGAATTAAAAAAAAAGCATTTTAAAAACGCCAATCCAGAATCCTGTCAACATCAACAATAAATTTTGCTCCCCAATCCCATTTGGATTACGGTCATAGTTTCAACTTGATTGCACACAATAAACCATCCAACTACACCCGGCTTGACAAACACAAAAGTCCCACGGTTGCGAGCGAAAAAAACACTTCGCCGCTTTCAAAACTGATCGAAAAAAAAAACGAAAAAAAGTTGAACCCGCCGAACAGTCGACAGGAACAGATAAAAGTTAACAATCAAACTCATTTCCATATCCAACAACACGTGTTATAGTTTCCAACTGTCAGCTAATTGCCTCAATTTGAATAAATTACCCGACACAACAATGACAGAATAAAAGTTAACACAGAACAAAAAAATTACGAAAAACAAATTCTTTTTCAAAGAGGAACAAGTAAAAAAAAAGAACAGATCGGAATCGTTTAGATGTTGAAAATCGATTCGACGACATGGTGAGGGGGCTGCTATTGGACCTATGCCACAAATAAGTGCGACAAACGAAAGGAACGTCACGCCTAATGACACTTTGTGTGGCACAATGGAGACAGTGATGATGATTATGGTGGCGACGGTGTCGGTGGCGGCCACAGACACTGGGAGTAGTTTTATAGTTCAACCTCCGGGAAACACCTATTCCTACCGAACTAAGAACGCCCACAGCCAGCAATTCGTTTGGCATATTACTCGTTCACAAGTTGTTGTCGCAAACCGACGACGACAATGTGACAATGGGCCGGCGTGACAGAATGACTAACTGACCCGACAGACCCGCGCCGCTGATTCTCGTCATTATGTGGGTGTTGACACCGCAGATTTTTTTTTCCATCAACTCCCCCACCCTCCTCCCGGGGGGTCTTTTTCGAACGCCAACGCAACCATCGCGACTGGAATTCAGACCGAAATGTGCACACAGCTTAATTCGCCTGAGAAATCCGAGAGACCGATGATTATCTGTGACAATCGGCAGACAGAGAGACCGAGACTCCACCGAGTGGGCTTCAGTTATTGTGTGCGATGAACAATTCCTACTTCCGGTCATTAAAAGCCAATCTCTGAGGTCAACCGCAGCCGGAGTCGTGTGGTGGAGTGCACGCTAGCTGAGCATCCCCCCATGGCGCGAGGGAACATCGCGCCGAGAATGACTGATGATATTAAGAGAGATAGCCGCAGTCAGAGATGTGAAGTTGATTTGGCTTGGGTTTCACCAATCTCCGCCGAAGTTAGCAGCAGCAGCGGCCCGAGAATGAATTGAACATTCTCTTCTTTTTGCCTCTTCAACCTCGATTCGAAAGGGGGACATAAGGACGACGGCAACGAAAGACAAGGGAAATCTCAAGGGAACGACAGCCACCATTCAACCGAGTGATTACTGGGAGTTGTGCTCCACAGCGGAGCCCATGGGAAATTAGGTAATTACTTTGGCAACAAATGGTCTGGCGGGCGAAGGTGGTGGCGAATGGATGGATGGATCGGCTTATTACCTATCGCGTGATTTGCCAATAAAAGTATTCTTTCGCTATTGCGTTGTTTTTTTTTTTGCTTGCTAATTGATGATGGTTGCATTTTTTTTTTCGTTGGAAATTTCTTTGTTCGACTTCTTGTTCTGTGGAAGTGAATAATTGAAAGGCTGACGCAGGGAGGGGATGAGGATGTGCACGAGGGAAGCGGTAATTATCAACTTTATGTGAAATGGAGGGCATTTGAATTTGGCTTTCTCCACGAACTAACATTTCTCTTCATGGCAATCAGAGTTTGGCACCTTTGCTTGCTCTGATTGGCGGATTGGAGGTTCTTCAAGAAGTGACTAAATGCTTTGGTGCAGAGTACTTGCAGTATTCTGATGAGAAAAGGTGTGAAGTATTTTTTTGTCTCCCACCTATTGTACGTTGATAGCGATTGATTCCACACCCAA
Organism: Eristalis arbustorum; assembly: GCA_916610145.1. NCBI lineage: Eukaryota > Metazoa > Arthropoda > Insecta > Diptera > Syrphidae > Eristalis > Eristalis arbustorum. The sequence goes on from OU744319.1 coordinate 41,179,604, forward strand.
TTATATGTTTGAAATTGAACTGAACTCACCGAAACTAAGAACAGCGATTAAGTAGATTGTGGTTTAATCCAAGAAACACCAAAAATTACATCGATCACAATTTGTCGCATAAGTAGATAAATCTTGACTGAGATCGTTGTCTATCATCAAAGTCTTCAAAGAGCACAACCCCAGCGAATCTGTTGAGCTTGTGAGCTCGCCCGTATCGTTACATGTTTTTCTCCGTCACCGCCATCAATCCACTGTCAACAAATATCCAACCTCCCCCCATTTCGTGTGACATAACGAACTCACCCATCACTCCGATGCCACATGTGACCATCCAACCGCCATGTCAGCTGGACCCATGAACATAAATTCCCAGCTCCCGCGGAACACACAGTTACAATATTAATTTGTCAACCGAGTGTGTCCGATTAAATTGCTTTTTTACATATTACACGAAATGAATAAACAATTAGAGCCCAGTGACACACGACAGCGCACCACCTAAAAGATTTTACATGTGTCACATGTGAACACGGACAAAACCAGAATCATTTCCCCTAATTCACTTCCAGCGCGTGAGACTAAGGTGAACCCAAAAAGTTTCTTTTTATTAGCCGAGCACGCCCACATTGAAAGGCGCTTGCGTTCGTTTCATTGCACACGTTTGTTATGAATTCGCTGTGTGGTGGGTGGTGTCAGCGTCAACGGCGGTTTGCGGTCATAAAACAAAACCACAAAAAAGGTCCCCTAACGCCATCGTATGCTGTACAGTATTAGTTACCAATTCACTACCATTCGCCGTTTCAATTCCCCCATTTATGGGAAATCGAGTGCATCTGGATGACATTCAACAGCTGCACTGACAGCCGACCGAAATTTCTATGTCATTTCGTTTTAGAAAGAGGAGAGAGATCAATTTTCGCCACAAAAATGGGGAGAAACAGTGAACTTTTATACCTCCCCCCAAAAAAAATGGAACCTTTATGGCAGCGGCGCACGTTGGTGTAGCCAGCGCCATTGTCATAGTGGCTCGACTAAAAATAAAGGAACGTGAATTGATATCGAAAAGTGAACACGAACCATGCCGGTTGTTGTGTACACTGCTGCTTCTGTTCTGGTGCTGGTGACTAGTACGCCGGCGATGTGTTCCCTTCACTCAGTGGACACGAGACACAAATTAGAAACAATAATGCACATGGTTGAGGGAAACGTAAAACCAGTCAACACACTATGATACTTCACCCGGAGGGCGATAGAATTGTTCAGCGAGACCACTCCAGTGTCTGGTGCTTAGCCGTTTCGACTATCGTGACGCACACATATCGAGGGACTGGATCGCATACCAGGAAAAGAGGGCCAGAGGCAAAAAGAAGGGACATTAAATGGACATATGGTGTGCTTATTATTATGCTGCTACGGTGAAGGAATTATTTCTGCATCGTTAAACCAACTACCGAAGCGTTCAGGGGACTGAGTGTGGAACCCTTCGGTTTTTCGCAGCTACGTATACATATGTGTGTACGTCGTCCTCTATTATGACTGAATGACTGAACAGCCCGCCGCACCGCGTTTGTCTCTCACCCTCCCTCTCACACACACACTGTGGTGATAATAAAAGAAAAATCTTTAATCAGAAGAAAATGTTGAAACGTTTTCCCTCGAACCCTCATCGCACTGGGGCACGTCGTAAAACGACAACGAAACGGATGGGCATCATCAATTTCCATTTCTCCTCGGCGGCGTTTCCTCTGGAAAAAAGTCTCTGTTGTACTGCCGCGCCGCTTTCGTCTGTTTACGATGTTTTTAGCACGCACTAACGCGTTTCGACATCCCTTTCTATTCATCATCGTCGCTCGCCTCTGCGAGAGAGAAAGGCCGAGTGGCGATACAAAGGAATGAAACAAAAAAAAAAAAAAAAAACATTACAAAAAAGGCCATGTTGTGTTGAGCACCCTTTGAAAAGGAAGCGCAGCCATGATCCGTGGGTGTCGGAGGGGGCGCCGCTTACGTACTTTCCGACCCTTATGCGAGAAAAAAAAAAAAAGAAAGTGGAATTTCATACCCGAAGGGTTACGATGCAATGACTAATTTAGAAGATGGAAACGTCGTAACTCAAAACGGGTAATTCTCTCCCCGGCTTAAGTCAAGCAGGGTGGGTGGTTGGGACGTGGCGCGCCCGTGACGGCTTCACAGCGTACTTGGGTGAACGAAGATCCTCACGAGGTCGTAAAGCAAAATTCTCAAAAACAGAAAACAGAATGTTAGCCAAATTGTAGAAAGGACACAAAGTCTCATTGTACTCTGAGCACAGTCCTTCCGCCGGGTTCGCTGGCAGGGGCATAACTGTGTACAGCTCACTGCTGCCGCCATAAAACCAACAGCCAGGGGGTGGTTGCTTGTAGTCGCTCTGTTGACCAATTTCAAATCAAGTTCTTCTCGGTGTGTTTTATGGGTAAAATATTGTCTTGAATTATTTTCTTTTTTTTTGTGTTCTTTTATGGCGGGTGGCTGTAAATATTTCATTACGTTTTACAATTTGCTCATTAAAATTGCGACGGCACATACACAAGTAAGGGTGCACACGGCGGCGGAGCAGACGGGGTTTCTTTGTTTTTTTCGAAAATAAATCACTAAGATAAATGGGTTTCAGTTGTTTCGCGAGTCGGGGGCGCTAATACTAATTGTTGCGAACTAGGAATGTGCTCCGCTGTGCAGCACGGGGTTAGGTGAGAAAAATGTGTGTGGGTGGTGGTGGTGGTGGCTGGGCAGTTAAAATGACATTATTTCTTTGAAAAGTCAATAAAAAGATTGAAGTAGGAAGGGACATAAATTAGGGATTTGTGTCTTGACACCATAAAATTGTTTATGACAGCCGAGCAGTTGGGATGGATGGATAAGGGAACGTTGCTACATTGTGCTGTCTTTATTGAAACATATTAAGAGTAAGAGCCTTTTTACTTTACTACGATTTTACGACGGGGCAAGGATTCTGTTCAGAGTCATTTGGTTGTACCGTGCTTGGGGGCTCGTTGGCGCTGTCATTCGAAAGACTATATATCTTAAGGGGGCTTAGTTTTTTTCTCTCGTAAACTATCGCACGCATAAATAAGTTATACGTTGTCTGTTATGATTATTTGCCTCTTTTGTACCGGCTCTAGGGGGAATCGTCTGAAGAAAAAAGTTTGGAAAGGATGCCAAGGGGGTTATCACAAAACCGGGAGGTAACAAAGCTTCAGCACAATCTACGTGCATGAGTCTCTTTCCAGTTTGACAGTGCTTCCTCAGGCTTATTCGCATGCTCAAAGCCATATGGTTTGGTTGGTATGGCTAGATGACGGAACGATGTCGTTTCACAATAAATTGTGGTTTAGATTGTGATATTTACTTATTTTTTAGCTTTTAATTTTATTTGTATTTGTTTCAGTTTAAAATTATATACAATTTTTATTATTTATCCTTTATTTTGTATACCGCACTCATTATTCTATTTAATATTTAATTCTCAGTTTTGTCAACTGAATGCACTCATCCCGCAGGACAGCCCGAAAACACACCAAAGAGCGCTGTCAAAATTAAAACGACGACACTCAAACGGCGAACGGAAACGAAACAGTCGACAACGCTTTGACTGCGTTCGTTTCTTTTTAAAAATAAATTAATTAGTTTTTTGTTATTTTTTTTATTTTTTTTAATAATCCTGACAAAAATGGTTTATCACAGTTTTGATACATTTTCAATTTAATTTAACTTTAGTTTTACATTTTTACGAAAAGACTGTCTTAATACATTTGAAAATATGTTAAGGCATGAACTCTGTCCTGTCTGTCCGGTTTGGTACAGGGGCAAAAATAGATGCCGCCTTTTTCTGAAAGACAAAGAAACAAGTGCGACCATCTCGGCTTCCAAGGTTACCGTACGAATAGCATAACTACATTAAATTAAATGAAGAATGACTCTTGGCTTCCCTACTATTGAGGCTCAAGAGTGTGTACAATACTGTTGTAGTGCCCTTTCTCGATGGCCCGATGGCTAACTTTATTATTCCCACTCTATGGCGTGAGGAGATTGAATCTGACATGAATCTCAAGACCAGGTTAGGAAGCCCCTTTGGTCTTTGCCTGAGGAAAGTTCGTCGTGAGATTTCTGGTCCTGTTTGCCAATGATTCACCGAGTAACTACAGCCACACAGAGACCGCATGGCAAATATTTTTCCAGTGACTCCGCGCAGGTAGTTAATTATGCCCACGAAAGATAGGCAGTAGGCAGCACCTCAGCAGACTTGGTGTGCGTAATTAGAGGCGACAGCTGGCTGGATTGTGGCAAATGAATGGGATTGAGAACCCCATCAGAGAAAAGACTGTACTAGAAGTTGTAGTCCTCCATATCTTCTATAACATACCACAACTAATTGTATACAAATTGTTCATTCAAGATCATCGATGAATAACACTTCACTTGCTTGCACTCAAGTCTCTACTTACTTTCGCTCAATAGATCTCTTTCAAAACATACCTGAAATAGAAAGAAACAGAAAACATAAATTAGTTCAAGGATTAAAGTGAGTAAGTGAGGGTGAAACAATAATTAAATTCAATTCCCCACGCCACTCAAGAGAGGAAATATGAACTGCCCCCGATTCGTGTCGATCCCTATTCAAACGTCCGTTATGTGCGTGCGTGCACATTCTCATTGCCCTAATGCACCTCACAGTCACAATGTACCTCATCGGATCTCCCCAAGGACGTATCCTTACCTTACCGATTCGCTTGAATGAAAATCCCTCTGGGAAGTCCGCACTCACACACGCATGCCGTTCACACATCGATTCGTCCACTAAGCCCATCCGCATAATGGCTCTATAGGAGGGTCAAACCCATTGTATTCCCCATCCATTATCGTTCAATACAATTATAGTCATTTATTTATTGATGAACCGAACCGAACTGAGCAGGATGTTGGCACACCCCAGCGTGACACATCGGTGTACACCTCTAATTTGTCCATTTGCCGTCGACTGCTTGGCCACCGAGTGGTGTGCCCGTGCGATCCAGCTAACGCTTCACTTAACGAAGTATGAAATCCCTTTTGCCATTGTTCGGCTCGGTCACGGATAACCGGAAAGACGGGATCTGGAGGACGGGACGGGATATTTTATTTTTTGGAAGACTGTAATTATTGCTTCTATTATTTAACTGCTGACAAAACAGGCTACCGTCTGTCACAGACAGGCACTCGAATCTTTTATCAGTCGATCCGAGTCCGCCAGCCAGCCAGCCAGCCAGCCAGCAGTAGCAGTTTTCTTGAAAAGGAAACGAAGAGAATGGCTGACAGAAGGACTCACAAGGGATATGCCATCTTGAATGAGGGTACAAGATGATGAAAGCGAAATGAAGAAGCATCTGCCGGGAAATATATTCTTTTGTTCAACCGACAGCCATGAGAAGGCACTGAAGATCGAGAAGCTCTGATAAAGTATTCATAAAAGTTTATGGTTATGTTTGGGAAAGAAGATCTCAACCTTCTCGCTATTGTCCGTTGGATTATTCAAGTGGATTAAGTGAATGTGTAGAGAAGAGTATTTACTGCATATCTCATCTGGTCTCACTGGAAGAGAGCAACTAAAACGAGAATTTGCTTGTTCCGGCGAATTCAATTAAAAGCAACACGAGTGGTCATCAATTGATGTGAGAGACGGCAACGGTTTGAATCTTTTTCTCTGCCTTTAGAATTGTTTTGATGGCCAAAAAGAATTGAGGGGAATCTAAGCTGAAAGGCTATCTTTGAAAACGCATCTCGGTCGACCTTTAGTTGTGTTAACTTTCGGTCCGATCTTTGAGTGGGTCTGCCTTTGTTTCGCTTTATGCCTTATGCCAAGTGAAACTGGAATGGAATATACATTTTCCGAGTACAAATAAAAAGGTTCACTATCAGTGCACAAGTCAATTTTGCGGCGATTCTTATGGAATGGGCATGTGCAAGACGAGGACTGTGGGGATCCTCTTAATAGATGGCATGGAAGTAATGACCTTAGACAAAACAAAAACAATATATTTCCGAAATTGGAGACTGTTTCTGTTTTGATCTCTCGGCAATAGTAGACTCAAAATCCTGAACACAGCGCGACTCAATTAACTTGGTGTAACTTAGGTGGCTCATATTTTGTTCTGGCTTCTTGGTCATGTATTGGTACTCAGTTCCTCTTGTTAGGGAAGTGCAACAACCCGTGAACAGAAGCTCCGTGTCCTCTACTAACGAACTGTCGAATTTTAAAGTCCCCTCAACACTTTTACAGATCCAGAGCGCTCCTGCAACTACACGTGATCGCGTGACATTTCACTACAAAAATCACGTCGTGTTGAACCTATATTAAAAAAAAACTCGGGAAATTAGTTCACGTGAAATAAAATCAGTCCCATGTGAATTCCAGCTTGCTACGCTTCCAATTCACTCAGCGTTGGTAACAGAACTCAACATCACGTGAACCAGTTTCCTTCTGACTGCATAAGACATCGATGAAATATTAGCACACTTAATCTTGTTAAGACCCCTGATTTAGGAGACCAATAATTTCGACACGTTTTTCCGGTTCTCCCTTCTTTATCTGAAATTGCATGCGAGTGAGCTACTGTGAATACCGACCGTTTCCGAAAGAAATGTTCTGCATCAAATCAGGATAAGTGGCGAGACAAGTGGGATTTGTACAAGTTTTTAAGTGGGGACATAAGTCAACCACGTTGATCTCAAGTCGATCAGAGTGATGGATATCAGAGTAGGGTAAGAGTTGAGGTCGTCACAATTAATTTTTTTTAAAGACAAGATCTAATTGATCGGTGGAAAAAATGATTATTGCGTGGACAATGTTCAATGTGATCAATGCGGTAGTGACTTTTAACATCAGTTGACAGAAGTAAGTGCAATTGCTCATTAAGTTGTGCGTTGTGTGGAGCTGATAGTGCACTCGTTGAAGGACAGCAGGAAGCTCTGAGCTTATGAGTTGATGAACAACAATCCCAAAGGGTTCATCGGAGTGAATAGAGGCGCAAAGTTATTAAGATCAACTAATGATTGAAGAAAAAATTGCGACCTCTTGAGATTTGAAGAAACTGGCGAGGGTGACGAATCAATCGATATCTGGCGAAGAAGCAGCAGCTGTCAAAGAGCCAGGTTGTGAAAGAGATAGGTAAATAAAGTTATAACATCAAAGAAACTGGCATCACGTCAATGAGGCTAAGTGGCTAAGTTCATCACCTTTCTGAGTTTCAGGCATAGGGAAGTTGTGCTGAACAAAAACTGAAAAAGGACACGAAACCTAGACAGTTCCTGAAAAAATGTCCAGTTTCGAGGTGATAGGTTCTCGCCCATTAACAAATATTAAAGAGAAAACAAAAACTCTAGATTGAAAGCTACTGATTGCCTTTGGCCTCGGATAGGCAGGCAATATATCGCGCCCCAACCGCCAAATAATCAAAAGCATCATATTCAGCAAAAAATGATTTAATGATACAATTGATTAGTTCATCCGATGCCTCGTCTATCTGCATCACTATTTTTTTAATAAAGCATTCTAGTTAAAGATTACCAAAAAATCGAAATTTATCGTAAGCGAGACTTGCATGTTTTTTAGTTCAAACGAAAAAAATAACTCAAAAAAGGCTCTCCTCTCCTTTAAAATGTTCATTTTGTCGCTATCGACAATTTGGCAGTTTGGAAGCGCATATAGTTCGGGAGGAAACTAGGACACTAGGGTATTAAAGTTCTGTTTCAGATGACTAAAAGTAAGACACAAGGCCGCATCATGAGGTGAACAAGAGTGCTGAAAGTGGTTGCCATCATAACCACATGAAAGCTTAGATTTCACACGTCTCCCCATCAAAAAGAAGGGTGTCACTTGTAGCAAAGGCTGAGCAGCGTATGGTTGTGAAGTAATATATGATTTAACCATCAATGTCACCTAGAAGTGCCTGTAATGTAAACCCACCAGGCTTAAAACGTTTTTCAAATCAGACTATGCTCTCTAAGACGAAAATAAAGGTAAAGGGTTCCTTCTGCAGGGTTGACGAGAATCGTCTGAAACACGAATTTCGGCCACTATTTCCATTTGCTGCTGTTGTATCTAAGAAAATCGTCTAATTTAAGCAATCGTCACTTCTCATCGGTCTTGCATGGCAAAACTGCCCGAGGGGGACCTGATTTTCAAACATTATGACTCTCTACCTCACATTTTGGAGGAATTGTCATTTTTTTTTGTCACATTTTGTCCACTGTACTCCAGCCTCAAAACTTACGTATGATCCTACCCAATGGTGGTACCCCACCATCCAGAGCTGCGAAATTTGCGTTGGGTATTCCACTTGAGCAGGGGTAGTTCAGATACTGCATGCAAATGCAGACTCCTGATGTAAAGACTCTAACTGCTGTTCAGAGCGATCGGCATCTAATCACGTTCGAATTAATTTGGATGACTATATGGGAATAATTATTTGGTACGTTTTCTTAGCGATGTCGTGTCTTGATGCCTTTGAACGACTGGAACTGGAACTATTCAATTGCCCCAATCTACTCCGATTAGATGCATGTGTTTCCAGCTATCAACTAATACACACACCTTTTGGCAAAAAAAAAAAAATGTACACGAATCAAGATACTACGGACTTTGTCCGGCATTTCTCAGAATCAAGTCTGCCAGGCTTCAGAACCTCCACAGTGCGATATCAGAGCGACGATGTGTTTGCTAACTAGACCGTGAAGACTGGCTCTATCGGCGATCTCAAGGTAATTCAAAAATAAAAAAAATGACCAAAAACTGTCGACTTTGTCTTACAAATTTCACATAATTAATGTCAATCCAATTTAGTCACGATTAAGGTGATGAAAGCCGCATACAACAAGCCCCTCACGGTTACCGAAGTGTCCCCAACACATTGAGTCACAGGTAGACAGACCCCAACCAGCGTCTACGTGAGGATCAAGTTCGCTGCGCGCAACCAGAGCCGAACCGCGAGAGGAATAATAAAACCCAAAGAACTCAAGCACAAAACATGAATAAAAAATGAACATTGAATTAAAACATGCAAAAAAAAAAAACAAGGAGAACACAAAAAACACACAAGATGTCCAAAACCGACGAACGAAACAAAAGAAAACCGCGATGCGAAGCAAATATTCTTTAGCTCCTGCTGCCAACCACTGTCACCGTCTCTGCGGCCATATTATTCAGCAATAACCCAAGGAGTGTGAACTTTTGTAACATGATCACGTACGCGGCGTCATTGTGTTGGTGTCTCATAAGCCTGAATGCTGCCGCTGAAGGGCCCTCCATGCCTGGCCGCCAGCACGGCAAGAAAGCAGAAAACCTGCCGAAGAATTATTCAAGAACACAACCATGAAACTTGCTTTTTCATGGCGGGGACCGGAGGAAACACTCGACACAGCGAGGATGATATTGTGCTGTGTGCGCCGCGTCGTTGTTCAAGTACGACGTCCTGCTTTTTTTTTCTTGCTCCTCTCGAACGCAGAAAGAACTCCGTTTATCTTCTCAGTTCGCTTTTATTCACCCCTCTGGCATCCCGGCGTGGCTGCTGGGTCTTGTGAGGACGGATACCGTGGAGAGTCATCTTTGGAATACACTTAAATGATGTCGGCTTCCCCCGGCCCCACCACCTTTTGGAGTCATTCAGAGTGCTCTAAGGGCCACGAACGAATTCCTTTGAGACAACTCTGCAGACAACTCCGTCTGCTCCTCCATCTCCTCGTCGTCCTACTTCAACATCTCTGGATTGTGCTGCTTTTAATCTGTCGCTCTTCATGGACGCTTGTGCGTGTGTGCATGCTGCAGCTCATGATGTCCCGTGTCTCCGTCTACTCGCCTGGTGGATACGGCTTCGGCAGACAGAGTCATCTGCAGGGAGTCGTGTTAAAAATCCACTAGATGTCTATTTGCACGTAATTTATAGTTGTTGTCAAGGCTTTGCCGAGATACTTGCTGAAATTTGTTATAACACTCGCACCGCTCCATAAACACAAAAGGAAAAAAAGAAAAACGCAGCACAACCAAAACAGAAATCCAACAATGAACGTACATAATTGAGAGGTATGCACACTCGCTGAGTGGGGGGACAGCCTGCACTCGTTTGCAGTTTTCACTTGCTGGCTTGCTGGTGTGCTCCAAGATTGCCGAGGGAGACGGGGAAGTTGTGATAATTTCGTGTGAATTAATGTGCCTGTAGTTCGCTGGCATGCGTGTTTCAAGTCTGTCGGGTGCAGAGAGAGAGAAAATTATCCATGCTGAATGGCCTGGCCGAGTTTTGCTCTCGCTCGCTATGGCGTGTCCTCAAAAATGCGTGTAATTAAAAAGTTATCTCGCCGAAGTACTCGTATCTTGTGGTATTCGGTTTCATGAACATATAAAGTCAGAGGTTGCCAGTAGTAAACCCCACAGAAGGGGATTGATTATCCGGCTGTGATAGAGAAAATGGGGGACACATTGCATGCTTGTACGAGTATGTTTGGCATGTCGGCGAGGTGCGTTCCTGGGCGTAACGACATGCTGTTCAATGTGGGATGGGTGTGTGTGCGATGCAGAGGACGTGTTTTGAGCAAATGCGGGCGATTCTGGCAGAAGGACGTATGGAACATCAATCAAATTACTGGTCATTTAATCCAATTAGAAGGCGATCCAATGCTATTGTCTCTTGCGAGTAAGCTGCGTCTTTGGGGATTATAGACTGTGGTTAACATTAAGATTTCATTTAGGCTGAGGGCAGACCACGGGAAGATCGCCACAAGACTCTATGAAGGAAGTGAACACTTGCAGTTAAGGGAGGAAGTCTTAGTCGCAAGTCACAACTTGAGCCCACACAATCTTTATCAGAGTACCAGGGTCCGGGAAAGTTATCGATGTTAGACACTCTTGAGTTTCTTCAACAGCCAAGGGATGTTCTCTACTCCATGAGAGAGTAGAAACCTTAATGCATATGCTGCAGCAAAATGACAAAGCGCAACGAATAAAGTTCGCTGAATAAATTACAGTCAGTCACAAAAGTAAGTTCGCAGCATAAAATTGAAAAGTTTTCTACAAAAAGTGAATTAAAAACGAGGATGACTAAGTGTAAAGCACATGATGTTCTTCGTGCAAAGTAGTTTTATTTGTGAAGCTCAGTCACAGAAAATAGTGAAACATGGGGGTAGTTCAGTCCTCTGGCAGAGAGTATATAGAAGAAACCACATAACTACCACCTGTCACTGAATGCGACCTTCCTGAGCGACAACGAAAATAAGCAAACATTGGAGATTATAAGTCGATGGTGGAACAGTTTAGATTGGCCACCAAAAAATCGGACATCTTAATTCCAGAGAAATCCTGGAAGGCTGTAGGTTACAAACAAAAATCATTTAGCACAGCGAACCATTGAAGAAGATGGTGTCCGTTGTCACAAAACTAAACGTTTTTCTTGTGCTTATTTGTATTGTCTTTATTCAGGTACATTATCTACTAATGACTATTCAAAATCGTTTGAACCAAGTCCAAAAACTCGTGTGGTTCTGCTTGACCATTACTTCTGCTGAGTCAGAGCCGACGGCGGAGGATCGACTGGCCTGGGGATCTCTAGTGCTGGCCTTGCTCTCGCAACACCTTTAGTGGAACATGTGGATCAGAAGATGATGGTAATGGAAAAAGTAGCCACTATAGACCCGTTGTCCGAAATGTAGCAGCCATCTTTAAATAAACAAGCTCAGCCAACTTCAGGAGGAAGGGAGTTACAAGCCAATGGCTTCGTAATTACGTTTTTAATTTATCATTAACTAATGTCACCACATATGCTATTTATTTGTGTGAAGAATACAATTTTAAAACGAGATGTTTAAAGCAGTTCTTAATGACTTGGCACGGTGCGTACACCAACTCATCTCAAAAATTTGGTCAGATAAAAGTATGGACGAAGGATGGAATCTCAGCATCGTTTGCCTGAAGCTGTGCCCATTATGGAGGCATAAGTCTCCTGCTAGCTGTAGAGGCATGTTGGTTGAGGCCCAGGTCCACCTCGGACTGAGGCGCCAATCAAAGAAGAAGGAAAAGAAAAAGAAGAAGTCTCCTGTGTGTATCGCATAAAATACTCGTAACTTATGGTGCGTGTTCATGCCACTATTGACCAAATATTTACATTACGGCAGATCTAGGAAAAGACCCATGGGTTTCACCTATTCATCGACTTAAAGGCCGCGTATGAGAGTATTTATAGAAACGAACTACACAGCGGATTCCCTTGTTCGTATTTGCAGAATGACGGTGGAGAACGTCCGATGCTGCGTCAAGGTCGGTAAAGAATGTACCGAGACCTTTGCTATCAGAAAAGCAATCAGACGAAGCGACGCACTGTAATACGATTTCTTTAACAGCAGGAGATCGTGCGGAACTCAAATGTTGACTCCACGAGCACGATCTTACACTGCTCGCATATGCCGATGACATTGACATCATCGGAAGAACACAACGGAATGTCAATGTGGCGTTTGTGATACTCGAAAAGGAAGCGGTCAATGAGGGTAATGCAAAGTATATGCTGTCAACGAAAAAGGTCCACCAACACCGACGTCTTGGCCAAAACGTCACTATGAAGAACTATAACTTGGAAGTAGTGAAAGACTTTGTCTACCTAGGCTCCGAAGTTAACACAACCTATCACAACACCGCGGCGATAAAACGGTAGATCACGCTGTATTTTCGCACTTGGAGGGCCACTGAGGATTAAAGCCCTCCTTCGAAGTACCAAGATATCATTATATGACACCTTGATAGTCCCAGTCCTGCTGCATGGCTCAGATGTATGGACACTAACTAAAGCGTACGAGGATATTCTTGGTCGTTTGGAGAGAAAAGACCTTAGAAATATTTTCGGTTCCGTGTATACTGAAGGTGTTTGGAGGAGAAGACTGAGCGACGAGGTATACGACCTCTACAACGACATTGATCAGGTTAACCGAATTCGAATCTCTCGCCTCAGATGGATAGGTGATGTAGAGCGAATGGACAATGCTGTGGCGCGGAAGGTCTTCGACTCCAAGCCCGAGGGACAACGCGTTAAAACAAGACCACGCGTCCGCTAGAAGGGGACCTCAATAAGTTCAGTGTGCGTGGCTGGAACCAACTAGCAGAAGACCGTAGCGCCAGTCAAAGAAGAAGAAGAATAAAATTCCGAACATTCCTGCTTCGCACGAAGTCTTACTCTCATTTTTACGCAAGTGATCAGATGAGAACATCTAAGAATCGATTTTAGCTTTGACTAGCCCTGATGACATATGCACTCATAAGGTCGAGTGCGGAATCTTGCTTGACCGGTCGGCTTTTTCCTTACTTGAAATATCTCTGTGCCCGGGAACCAAAACACCGTTTTACCGAAAACGCGAGACAGTCCCTATCACTATGGTAAATTCGACTTAAAATACCTCCGTCATTTTTTAGAAAACTGAAACAAACTCATCAATGACAAATGGCTAGAAGGCACCATCTGCCTTAAAACAAAAGAACTCTGGCCATCACTTAACCTAAAACGGTCACTCAGTCTACTTGGACTCAGCAAGCCCCCTTATTAAAGACCCTCATTGGAGTCATAACCGGGCACTGTGTTATTGGCACTCATGCTCGCAGGATGGGTGCTTCATATAATGATTTTTGCAGAAGCTGCATGGATGAAGAGGAGGAAGAGAACACTCATCACCTTCTCTGCTCCTGCAGTGCTCTTGCCAGTCGTAGGTTCCTGCACCTAGGAGCCTACTACTTCAGCAGCCGTAACGAGCTAAAAAGTGCCAGCATTGGCCAACTAAATCGGTTCATCAGCAGCACCAACTGGTTCCAGCGTTAGGAGAAGTCAATCCGCGTGGTATCACTATGGGCCTACTCTGGCCTAAGTGTTACTGCTCTGCAGCAGTCAGCCACTACAACCTTACCTAACCTAACCCAAACAAATGTCTACTTCTCTTTTTTAATATACGTAGTAACGCGCGGTGCGTACAGGTATTTTTTTTATATTATATAAGAAGCCAAAGAATCAACCAGACAGAAGTAAAAAACCTTCTAATAGATAAAAATGTCGGCTGCCACAGTTTAGTCTTAATTGGCTGCTCATGAATTTCGGTATTGACGTCAGCATGTATCTATAGTGGGTGCACAGAAAGAAATCATTGTATTCGGCGACTTTTGCGAAAATCAAAAGGGATCGCTTTAGTGATCGAGGCACGAACACAGTGATCGTAAAAGTTCCAACGCCATGCGATTATTTGCCTATCTATTCTGACCATCCGACAGAACGTCCTCTTAAATGAACTATTCCAGCCCGAACAGTCGTCTTCAGGTAGATCCTTCTTAGTTCATATTAATCAAGCTTAATTGTTAGTTCCTAAATTACAAGGACAACCTTCCGATGTCAACTACGACTCATGAATATTTAAAACAAAACCCAAACGTTCATGATTCAGACAAAAAGAAAAACCTGCTAATCACTCAGTTGCCATCCCATCGATTAAGACTGATGATGACTTCATCTCCAAAGCACACATCGAATTGCATAAAAGAAACATTTCAAAGCGAACACCATACGAACATCATGCGAAGATTTATTTCCCACCAAACTGCATGTTCGCCTAAAAGCAAATTCCATAAATTATAAACCCATGTAATCGCCCCCTCCCCCACCACTTCCCTTTCGCTAGCATTAAGCAAAATCCACCAAAAAGACCCATATTCATCGAATTCACCGGACTCATGAATAATTTGTTCAAAAGTTATCGCCTTAATCAATTCAATAAACATTCGCAGTATGTCTTAATCGTCCGCTGATTTAAATTCCATTTGTCGCAGCAATGTTAATTATGTCATTTAATATAATTTCCAATAGCAACAATCGTGTTCAATTTTGAATTCAAAACCAATCGTTGATAATTAATTACACACACAGGCGCATGCAGACGAATGAGAAAGCAACAAAAAAGCCGAGTGGAGGAGAATAATAAAAAATAAATATCCGAACGGAATGCCGGGGCATTTTGTAAATTTATTCTGTCGGTTGAAAAATAAAATTCCAAGAATCCGCTCTGTGTTTCATTCATTTCTCTCAATACCGCCGCGCGCTCGGCTGCTTGAAGGCGTGCATCCCGCCATCATTGGATCCGCGTGGAATTATAATGCCCACAGTAAATGTTTGCTTAATGGCGAGAGAATGAAAATCTTTCACTCTGTCGGCTGTGCCCGGGGCAACAGCAGATCTCCTGTGCCATGTGAACCCCAATCGCCGCGCCGCGCGTCGGCCATCGTATCAACATCCCTCATGATCATCGGATAGAGATACGCTGCGCCGCACTGTCCGTTTGTGGATGATGAAGAAGCGCCTACTTCAAAGAATTCTCACAAAACGAAGACGAGGGCGCGAGAGATGGCACACAAAGTGTATGTAAACAGAGAATTCTCATCCACGTCGGCGGTGCTGCGTGCCAGGCATCTAGGTGGTTTGTATTTGTTTTGGAACAGCCCAAGTGTCAATGTTTGGCGTTGGAAATGATGGCAAAACTAAATGGGCTTGCACTGTACAGGCATCCAACTAAGATATGTGCGTGTAGCTTGTGGCCTCACATCAGAGTAATTGCGACCAACAATGGACCAGAAATAAGATGGCAAGATCAAAATGCAAAAAAGTCCACAAAAAATAAGGAGATTCGTTGCAAATGCAGGGGTCATCCACCAAGACGTGTCATTTTAAGCCCTTCATTATTCTCCAACTGCCAACGCGATGATCCTAAGCCTAAGAGGTTATTAGACATCAATACGTACACAAGAACGTATAGTTTTAAGTATTTGCAAAAAAGGTAAGAATCACACCGGACCAGCGGTGTGATTCTTACCGAGGTCAACACATGCGGGTTTCTGTCCGTGCGACACTAGAGACCCTCCAAATACCATTCCTCCCAGCTTAAACAGATACCCACATGAGTTGAAAGAGGAATCCAAATAACAATTTGCCAATACCGGGCATACCCACATGACATTGATGAGCATAACCGAAACCCAAGCGCATTATTCCATTGTTTTCCGAGTCGACACTCAAGAGAGCCAGTTACCTCATGATTCACACGAACACATTCAAAATGACCGTCGTCCATCCACCCTGTCTCGAGTACAATTTGCAGAAGTCTTCTTCTTCGTCCATTCACTCCATCGCTTGACCTCCCAGCTTACCCGTCGTTCACACCTCACCAGGCTGGCGGTAAACACCACCGACCGAAGGTGACCCCCTCCTCGGCACTCGACACAAACACCGACAAGTGTCAAATTATCGCTTTCAGTGTGTTATACCACCTCATTCAGTGCTGTACATACCTGTATGTACGAACTGCAGCAAGTAAAGCTTTTCGGACACAAAGACCTGCGGACAATTGCACCGCATCGAGGTTTCGAATTTCACTTGGACTCACGGCGCACCGAGTTCCCCAGAGGGGGTGTTGTTTTATGTTTCAGGCCGACAGCATTTCTTGTTGTATGTACTCGATATGACTGCCACAGCACACCGAAGGAATTGGTGAACTCTTTTCGCAGTGATTTGTGGGAAGCCACGTCCACCGAAGCCACCCCCGGTGTGTTGCCTAATGGCAGTCTAATGCCAAACTAATAGTGACATGGAAATTATCGGGTAAGTGAATGTTTCGTATCCAGATAGTCACCTCTAATCGCCTTACACTCTCGACGGTTCGACGTTTCCTTGCCACTTTCCGTCCGGCTGTTTGCCTGTTTGTCGATTCGTGTGGGTTGCTATTGATTTTTTTTTTTCATCGCTTTGAATTTCTTGGGAATGCGATTATGAAACATCAGCGGGAGGGTAGGGTGCTGTAATTTCATTTTCCATATCTTTTTTTTTGTGTGTCCGGTTGTGAGTACATAAGCGCTTTTCGAAATCATTGCCGGCTTCGGGTTAACATGTCGCATTTAGCACTGCTACTGGGGTGGAATGCTCATAAATCGGATACAGATGTCGGAATGCGATAATGTCGTCGGTACTCCTGTTTGGGAAATTATTTTGATTCAGCAGGCAGTGTGTGTTTAAGATGGTTTGTTGGGTGGCGGTAAATGAGATCAAATAGCAAAGAGTGGGGGAGTGAACGTCGCTTATAACGATTGTGTTCGCTTTACTGTGCTGTAGCCGGATTTAACGACCAACGAATGTTCTGTAGTTGGAAGGACCTTCGGAAGAAGTGCTAAGTTTAATTCGTCCGATGGTTGTTGTTCGCCAAAACTTGCAGCTGAATTGAGAATAAATTGAATGTAATTTCATTTTTATGGATCAGAACTACGGCTTGGGTGACGCGTTTTGAGTGCTTTGCCAATTTCAATTACACTTCTTGGCATGTTTGAGACGCTCGGCAACTTCAACGCTACACTAGGCGTACCCTATGGCAGTCGTGTACTTCATTTACTTCAACGCCCCTTACCGGGATGGGTTTGCTGATTCGAGCAGGGACTTCTATATCATTTGGATGACCAAATAAAACGTGGTCTGGTATGTGCATTTAAGGAAATGACGGCATGGTTCCGATTTAAAAGAGAACAAGCCCAAGAAGGAATAAAACACTTAATCGACAGAACACTCCTAATGAGGACTCTATCGAGAATAGAACAGATAATTCTTCTTAAACGATATCCTATGACGCCATAAACAACGGCTCATGCTTACTAAAAATAAATATGCGTCGCGGAATACACCACCGATGGCTTGGCTCGACGGTCTAGCGTTTGACTTTGATGCTATCTACGACACCCCCGCAGCCAGCGTCACGCTCGATGTCTAGGAGAGGCGGTGGGGATCACGACAGCATTTACGACATTTTGTGCGTCGTTCTGATGCCACGAGACATGTACACAGTGGATGTGATTTATGATTTGACTTCGTCCAGCTAAGAAATGGGTTGAGTTCGATGAACATGAAACATTGTCAGAACAAGACATTTGTTCTGTTGCAACGAAAGGGTATGTACGCGTGACTGTCAAGCTTGTTTTCTTGGGTATAGGGAGTGCCCTAAGGGCCCCGGACTTATAAGCAACATTTATGATGCCACACAACTCCCCCCAATTGAAAGTGGAATTTTAAAGCATTTTTTGTGCACTTTCCCATTGAATACCAACAAGATTCCAATACTCAACGTGTTGATTTTAACGGTCTGGTGGTCTATAAACGGTCATAACCACTCATTAAAGCTATGTTTTTAAAACATTACATTTTACAATTATCAAACACTGGCTACTATAATATGAAGAAAATCATTTGTCATTCAATTTGAGAGGTATATATAAAGCTCTGCACTAAATGCCTCTATGAAGTTCAAGAAAGTATCATAACATCGTTCAAAACGGAAATTCTAACATTCGTGGACGATTTCAAATTATACTCATCGACAGTTAGTGTAACCGACTGCTTTATATTTCAAGCGGACATGCAATGAATGGTGCTTTGATCTTAATTATTCTAAATGTACAATTTTCACAGCGTGCAGAATATCACCTCCGATTATTTATGATTACTTTGTAAACAATTGCGGACTCAAGTGCCCATAAGAAATTATAGATCTTGGTTCTATCTTTGATCCTAAGTTGCATGTTTCTTTGCATTATGATCAGACTGCAGCGAAGTCTAATGCTGTGTTAGCATTTTTGAAAACAAACAGTAACGACTTCCGGGATATGTGACTTCTTTAACATCATACTTGAGAAGATCGTGCGAAACTCAAACGTAAACACCCGAGGCAAGATCTTCCAAAAGTCTGTTCAACTGCTTGCTTAAGCGGACGACATTGACGTGATTGGACGAACACAGCGAGCCGTCAATGAGGCGTTTGCTGGCATTGAAGCGGAAGCGGCTAAAATGGGACCAGCCGTAAACCAGGCAAAACAAAGTACATGAAAAGTTCTGAGTACGATCTTTGGTCCTGTTTGCGTTGATGGCGTTTGGAGGAGAAGGTTCAACCACGAACTATACGGGCTGTACAGCGGCATGCACCTAGTTAAGCGTCTTCGGATCCAACGCTTAAGATGGCTAGGTCATGTAGAGCGGATGGACACCACAGCTCCGGCCCGAAGAGTCTTCGACACCGAACCATTGAGACAGCGCAACAGAGGACGTCCTCGCACTAGATGGCGCACACAAGTGGAAAAGGACCTCAACCAACTTGGTGTGCTCAACTGGAGGCAGCTGGCGAAAGATCGTGCTGGCTGGAGAGGCATGTTGGTTAAGGCCCAGATCCACCCCGGACTGTAGCGCCAATCAAAGAAGAAGACTTCCGGGATATATCTAGTTTAAATTAATTCGTTATTTAGACCGTACTTGGAGTATTCATCCATCACTTGGGATCCTCCATATGATACACAAGAACTTAGACTCGAAAAAGTTCAAACGAATTTCACGAGATATGCTCTCTGAGCTTCCTAACTAGATGTAAAATAATTGGCTTCCAAACTTTAAGTTATAGGCGTAAGGCAGCATAAGGCCTGATTATCCACGACATCATTATTAATCGTATTCAGAGTTCAGAGTTTGGTTTATTCAGTAGCAAAAATTACAAAGATATAATAACAAATGAGTGTTTAGAGATTAGGTTGTTCCTTTACAACTAAAAGAGCAGTTAATACAATTTAAGTAAATACAAAAATTTCAGGAGGAAAGCTACGGACAAAACCTCCTATTTATAACACATTATTAATCGTATAAATTCATTCAGAATCTTCGAATCCGAACCTGTTTGGCAACGCAACAGTGGACGCCCGCAACTAAGGTTGCGCAAGTGGAGCAGGACCTCAACCAACTTCGTATGCGAAACTGGAGACAGCTAGTCAGAGAGAGCGTTATTTGGAGAGGCTTGTTGGTTAAGGCCCAAATTCACCCCGGACTGTAGCGCCACAAAAAAAAAAAAAGAAGTATAAATTCACCAGAACTACATTTTCTCATGAATATATACGCTCCCCAAAGGTATCTTCGGGTGAGAAACTTACTCTTTGAAAATAGGCATACAACCAACTATGGCTGAAATAAACCAATTACCTGGTGCGTAAACACATTCAATGATCTTTACAATGAAAAAGAAACTGCTACGAATAGAATTTTGTTTGTTTATAAATATCGTTTATTTGATCTGCTAGACGAATAGTCGGTAGATGATCCTTATTCGCGCAGTAAATATCTGCTGTGTAAAGCTATACTGAGAGTTAACTACAGAGAACGTAGTGTTTTGTTTTGCTCTGTGATGGATCTACAAGAAAAAAAAAAACGCAGTCAGGTCTTATAATAATAATGCCCATTACCAACCACGAGTCACAGATATATTCCCGCTTTGAGGTTCGCAGTTTTAGTGACTCTGACTGATATTGCCGAAAGCTGTACATTGATGTGATGACAAACATAAAGCGAGCAGATATATAAATCAATAATGTATGATCTCTATACCTTTAACTTAAGACAACACAGCTTTTCAAGCCGAGCGAAGGGTTTCCCAGACCTGGGCCTGTCAGCCATTTTTTGTTTGGAGAAGTTATGTACCCCTAGCTTGATGGGTTTTCTATCAGCTGTCAGGCTAGTGGCGCATTTAGCGAGCTTATCAGCTCATCAGTTTACCGATGGGCAATAGCGAATAAAAACAATCGAATAACTCGATTGTTCTAGCAATCGCAATTATTCGAATTCGAATTGAGCGGAGTCGATTGTTGAATTTCGATTCTTGTAGGTCCGATTCCAATCGCCAACGAATGTGTGTATTCGTCGATTCTCGCAATCGCCCATCTCTTTTTCATTTCGTTTCAATACTAAAATTTAAACTGTACATTTATGAGAGTGAGAGTACAATCCGCTCACTCATTGGGTGAGAAGGACGAAGGACAGTCGAACCTCCAAAATTCAAATAGCCACGGGAACCAATATTTTTCAGAAATTTGGTTTGAAATATAGAAAATTTGATTTAAGGATGTTCCAATTATAGAGGTTTGGCTGTATTTCCATTCCCAATGTTCCTATTTTGGTAGGTATTGTTTCTTATTGGAGACACAGCCTTACGCTGATTTTTTACACTGACACCAACATATGAATAAATCGAGGAATTATTACTCGGCATTCTCTTGGGTGTACAGTCGAACCCGCTTAAATGAAATGACAAAAAACCGGAATGTTAATTTTAATTAAACGGGTTTCGGGACTTCGGGTTATTGAAAAAAGATTTCATTTAGACGAATTGTTAATGGATCCAAAAACTTGATGAATGAAATCTTTTTGTATCCATATCCTTGCTTGCGTTGGTGCGCTTTAAGTAAGCTGTGTATAAATGGTTTTGCGCGTCTCACCATCATCAAGATATTTTAAAATTTTAAGTTTGTCTTATGGACCTTCTTGTTTTGCTCTTAGAATCATGACCGCTGTAAATCTTGATAACTTTTCTGTAATTTCAATTTATATTTAATTCACTTTATAAACGTTATCTTTGGGGCCGAAATTTTGAAATAAGTAAGATTACAGGCGAATGTTTTAACGAGCATAGCGATAAAAATCGTTGGAAAACCAAAACAATGGGGAAATGTGTTGTCAGAATTGTAATTTGTCACTTTAAGACGTGAATTTTAATCCAGAACTTCAGAAAAATTACAAGTTCAATAGATGCATTGAAAGCATGTCCATCTGATTTTTCTTGAGAAACATTTTCATGTAAGCGGTGTCTTTTGTGTGAAAAATAATATATTTTTCAGATTTTCTTTTTGAAATATCCGAGTTTTTCACTTAGGCGGGTTTCGATAAAACGGACCAGTCTGTATGAAATTTGTGAAAATGTTCACGGGGATAAAATAAGTGTTTCATATAAGCGGGTTTTTCAATTAAACGAGTTTCAAATAAGCGGGCTCGACTCTAGTAGGTACTTAGAGTATTCGATTCGATTCGATTATTATTCCATTGTTTTCTGGGGGCATTGTTTTCTGATGAGACCGAATAAATCGTCAATCGAATTCAAATTTTAACAATTGCCAATTTATTCGATTGTGAATTTCATTCGCATGGCCTGACACCCACCACAGACTAATGCTGAACTGGTCGAATAACTCGTCCAAAAATGCGCCCGAGTCGACTACTGCTTTGGAGCTTATAGAGAGCGATTGTCTATCCGTAAAGATGAAGATATCGTTAACGGATATCAATTGTCATAATTTGCGGTTGGAAACTCTGCAGACATTGGGTAGAGGAACGAATTTGTTCAGGTTTAGGCACTTCGAGAAAACCTCACTTCCTACAACAATTTCCTTGGACCAAATCGAAATTGACTAAAGAAGTACCAAGAAACCAAGATAGTCTAGTCATTCAGCTAACGCAATTAAGCGACATGGCGTTAAAACGAAATCTTCGTTATTCGGCTCCATTTGATTTTAAATTAGAAACCCAATTCGAAGGTGGAGTCGAAGAAATTAGGGTGACGCCGGTCCGCTTTTCGCTGTTGCTTGGAACTTAACTGAATAAATCTTCTGTCCGAAACTCAGTGACGTCTCCAAAAAATACAACATAAGTCTGCCAAGAATTGCGCGGGTCCATTAGTCAAAGGGGCATGAAAAACAAACGAATGAACATCACTATGAATAATCTTCGTGGTAACAGTTGAAAGGGACTACGGGCACTCAACGTGGCAAGCAGTAGAACTAACTGGAGACCACCTTGTTTGTTGAGACTCGAAAGACGGAAGGTTTATCGGGGACCTTCGGTTGACGTGTTTTATATCGGGTATTTAGATGTGGATGCTGTGTGCGAGGAAGTGAAATGCTTATTCACAAACTGTGACTATTGATTTATACTAGGATCGGAATAGTTTCCCGCAAGTATCGACTTGACGACTGTTCTGTCTCAAACAGAGCTTGAAGCGAAGCTGCTTCGTTCGAAAAGGAGGACCACCCTCCATGTCATCTAAAATCTAGAAAATTTGACTTAGTCCTAATGATTGACAGGTAGGCTCAGACATACACTGGAATAGAACGCAAGACACTCTTGCAAACATTTCCAAAAGCTAAAATTAACAAACTCTTAAAGACCTTGTATCGTACCACAAGCACCTCCACATGGAGGAGCAATCAAAATAAATGTTTATTCGAAAATGTTTCCCAGGGATTTTCTCATGCCTTACTTAACGACGAACAACGTCACTCAGTCAGTATCTCACATCTGCCGGGTGAGTTTCATCAAAGCCCCATCCATGTGCGAACGCAAATAAATTCTTGAAATAGTTCGCAAATCACCGCAGCTGAAGGCGCCCTCATAAAGTAAACGAAACCCCATTTTGTTGGTTCGATTTATCAATTGTACACACAAAACCAAGTAAACATTTACAAACGGCAAATGTGAGGTGGTAATAATAGGTACCCACCACTGAGCAGTGAATAGTGAATACCCGACCGCCGCTGCTGTGATGGCTAAGCGAATAGATACCCCTTGAGTGATTTGCACACATCAATTAAGTGCATACCTACGTACGTATCTAGGTTGGGGGAAGAGCAATAATCACTCATTAAGCACCATAAATGAGTGCTTACAAGCCTAAAAGGCACTTAACAGCAACTGCTTACACCTGCCCGCAAAATCACAGTGCTCGACGCTCGCTTATTTTGTGTGGCTGCGCACGCTGTCGTATGGCTTCGCAGAGGGTAATTGCGACATTAGATACCTTATTTTAGTTGTTTTTTTTTCCTTGCTTTTTTGTGTACATTTTGTATGCCAATAATCACTCACGCAACCGGGCAAGAGTTAGCAAAGCGTGAACCGACAATCGCCACCGGCATCGACATCGTTATTAGGTGAATTATTCAGCGTCTCTTTTGTATGCACAAGCGTGTGCAAAGCGGGTGGAGATATACGCGATATGAACAGCGCCGATAGCATTACCGGCACAACAACGACTCGTACATATGTACAGCCGAGCCAGAGGCAGCCAGACAGCCGCACGAGTGTGTGCATGCATGTAGGTGCTCGTATTTATCGGCGAATTGTGTCATTTGACGGTTCATTGCTGTCAAGCAAACCGGATTAAGCTCGCACCGTGCCGCTCCGCACAACGCAAGCGGCTGCAGCAACTATGCATGAGCGTAGTGCCAGACCGGCAGAGTGTTGGCAGAGCAAACAAACAAAGGTACACACGACACCGAACAAAAGTGAGTGTATCAACAAACAAACACTGAAAAATCTGATAAAATATTTATACAACAGAAGCTAAACTAAAGTAACGAAAGATATTTAATTATTCAGAACCGTCATGCCGATGGTGTGCTGGACTGTGGGGGGAAAGCGGGAGTCCGTCCCAATGCTCATTCGACGTCCGTCCCTTCAGACCACACTGCCAGCGATGGGGGGGAATGCACGACGAGTACCTGAATATGGATATCTCTCCACGGGCCAAGATACACACTCGTAGCGGTGGCACTTAACAGCGCCAACCGTGGCACGGCGCGGAGTATCAACATTCATCCATGCATCGCAGAGATACTTCTCTGCTTCTCTGTATCAGTGCTGGGCTATCAAAAGGAGGAGGTGGAGGAGGATGGATTGGCTTGCCATGGCATGGAATAGCAAAGCGTAGCGATACCTTCAATTCCATCTCTTTGTCATGATGTACGACTGCCTTCCTTCCTCCCTACACACAACCATACACACGAGTGTGCACTGTGGACTCCTCAGTGCTGTTGGCTGGTCCCCGCTGTGCGGCGAGATGCGAGATTTGTGGAATCGTAGCAATGTGTCTTGTTTTTGTTGTCTCCGTGCACAAATGGTCGCTGGAAGTTGCTTCCCATAACCGGCTCGGAATGATTTGGTGTTCGGAGATGGAGAAGGAGCACCAGGCAAATAATTAACGAGATTCTGTACATTGTTTCTGTCTGTGTTTTTCTTTTCTTTGGCTCCTCGTTTCACCGTGCAGCAGCCATAAAATTGTGACCAAAGTGACTTAAACCTGACGCGCGCATCCATTAACTGGATGTTGCCGTAGGTTTCTGAGCACGTTCAAGTGTCTTGTTGTGTTTTCTTTTAGGGTCGCCCCAGTCTGCCACGAGTGATAATAAAAGTAACGTAATTGAGATCTGAACAAAAGTTTAACGCTTCTTTAATTGCATTTGAAATACTCAAAGTGTCTCGGTAGCGGTGCCAGTAGCGAGCGGCAGCGACTAGAATGTGATGAATGGAAAGTGTCAGTCACTTGCAGCACACTCACAGTTGAGCTCGGCGTATAAAGACTGGAATTTAAAAGCCACTTATCCTCCTCTTTATTGGCACTGCTCGGATTGGAGTTGAATGCGAAATCGCACCGCACTTCACTGCGTCTAGATATGACGGCATGGCGGTCATATTTTTAGAACAATCAAAACAGGAGATTGTGGTGATGAGATTATCGCGCCAATAAAACTGCTAAGATACTAAACTTGTTTATTGCGCCGGAATCAATTCCAGTTGAAATTGGAATGCCGCGGTTGTTTTCTTTTTTGATTTTGCAATTTTGTCGAAACCCGGTGAGAGGAAGTGACCGAGTAATTCAGTATTTTCTGTTGTTTATTGGGCGCCCATTTGAGGGAGAAATATAATTTTCATCCGGACTCCACTTGAGTGTAAATTGCAATGCCTACAGAGTCTCAAATGAGGCTCTTCTTGATTGTGTAACTCGTTCGGTTCAGGAGGTAACTGATTCAGAAGCAGAATCTGACAACTATCTTCGTTAAGTGTGGTATTTCAGTGCGGGACTCATTGCAACTCGTTTAGTTTTCAGTGAAGTGGACGTGGTTGCCCCTTCTATCCTCGATGAGCTCAGGCACACCGCTACTGGCCATCAAGACAAAGTGTACTGATGTATGGGCGAATAAGCTGGTTCCTGGTGATTTTGTAATTTAATCTCAGGTTTATCGATTGACGGCTATGGAGGTTGACCACCTCCTTGGCTACTTTGATCTGTCAATCAAGACACTTTATCCTGGGTGGATCGACTCTTGCTAGACATTGTTTTTCGGTGGGTAGACTGATGTATGAGTGCCCTGAGGGGCTATGTAAATGAATTTTTACTTTTAGTTTAAAAAGTAAGATTGTCATAATGTCAGTTCCTCACCACTTAAGTCACACGGCTCCTCAAAGATGCACATTTCTAGGGACTGCCTAATTTTCTTCCTACTCTCTGCAGCTTTTGTTCGGAACGCATGGGTTTCTAAGACACAGTGGCCGATAATGACAGCTGTTACCATACATAGGTCCTTACCAAGAGAACCGATCAATAATGTTGATCTGCTTTTGTATGGAGTCGACCTTGATTTTGGTCCAAGCCATCGATTTCTGGCTCTATTCAAAGGTTCTGATTGCAGTGCATTTACATACGCATGTGAGTCCCTTAAATTCAGTTTATTTCTTCATTTCTTAAACATCCGCGAAAGGCTCTCCTTGTCACGTTGAGAAGGTTAAATGATAACTAAATGATCTGTATAACTGTATAACAACGGTCGGACTAATATGTAAAACAAAAGACGTTCAGCTGCACTCCGAAGGGTCTTGTCAAGTACTCCATCAAATTAAGTACTTCTCGGGCGCATGTATCAAACGAATGAAATGACACGCTAATTTCCCTTTGAATTTCAGTGATCGCATCTAGTATGCAGTTGCTGCTTTGAAATCGAGTTGAAACTCGCCAGCAACCTCCAGATTGTGTTTATAGTTTATTGGCCCGGCTAGAATTTTCAATTGGACGGAAACTCATCGGTAACACTCAGCTGGTCTCCCTAGTACGATCGCTTTCTTTATGGATTTGGTCACGGGTCTATGGGCACACGTCAGTCATCGGAAAAACAAAACATTACCATCAACTTTGAAGAGCTGCAGTACTAAATTGAAAGGTGTGACAACTTCTTCGGGGCTAGGCGGATGGATTACACCACTGGCTGGAGTTAGTATGTCCTGATAAATACAGTGGACTCTCACTAAGTCGAATTGTCACGGGATATCAAAATGCCACGAATGAGTTCTTATGGTAGTGTACGTGATTTATTTCTCTCAACATCTGTAGAGTGGACCAACTGACAAAAATATAAGAAAAGGATCATCATAGGAATGAGTACTCGTCCCAAAGAACCATGCCAAGGAGAAAAGTCATGAATGGTGATGATGCTCTGAATGGGCAGTTTTTCAAATGTTATCATGACTTAGAGAAAGGCTATCAGGACAGCGTTGTTTTTGAAGACTAAGGCTGACATTCTGACTCCTCTTGCCTACCTGCCAAATGTGGCAGCTAGTCACGAAAAAAATTTGTACAATGGTTGAATGCCCAGGCAAAATGGTGCCAAAATATGTAAGACTCTCATTTCAGGCCCAGAGTCACCATTTTGCTTGATTGATTCCCGGCCACGTTGATCTGATTGTGGATTCTATCGCTGCTTTACAGACTTGGATGAACACAAGCTACATTGCCCCATTTTTTCATAAA
Organism: Eristalis arbustorum; assembly: GCA_916610145.1. NCBI lineage: Eukaryota > Metazoa > Arthropoda > Insecta > Diptera > Syrphidae > Eristalis > Eristalis arbustorum. The sequence continues at coordinate 41,207,084 of OU744319.1, forward strand.
GTCGAGACAATTTCGAGCAATTTAGGCAATATGCAGCCGTATGGGGACTACTGCATCTCTTGAAAGGGTAATTGGTTTCGTGCTACGTTAGAACCAGCATCCAGACACAATGACATCCACAGATTTTAAATCAATAGGAGTCGCCAAGACACCCAATCAAAATGTGCTTCCCCCTTGAAGAGTCCCCAACGTCGCAACTGCCTTTGGGGGCAGATTCAAATTTCCCAAGACCAGCAGTCTGTCGTTTGATTTTTTTTTTCAATTAAAATTCATGCTGGCTCAATAGCATCGTTCCACATTCTCTCTCCATGAACTCAACAATTCTTGGATGGCATTTCCCTAGACGCTGACGCGCAGAGGGTTATATCATTTCACGACGCCGCACTTGACGATGCCGAGCAATCGTGCACACACACTCAATAGAGTCGGGCACTCAGAAATGATTTTTATTACAGCGCATTTGTGTGTATCTGATAATTGTGCGAGCCAAAGAAACTGAAATTACACCAACGAGCGCGTCGAGTGTGTAAATATTTAAACGAGTCTCTGCCTGACGAGTAGTCCTCAATAAAACGTTCACACTTCTCGGCAAATATCCTTACGTTAGCGCTTCACTCCGAGCATGGCATTCTGTTCTGCTGTTGCCGTTTATTGTTTGCACGTTTGCATTGTTTCCCCGATTCGTGTGTGGATTTTTCGGCTATCCGGAGTGAGAGAGCGCAAATCTCGATGAATATTGACGGGCAACCGTGTTTTGACTTAATCCACCCGAACCAGCCATCATACGTGCGAATGTTGATGGCATTTGCACGAATGGATGGTTGTGTACTCCTGGAATTATTATTTCATTTCCCTCGTCTTTTGGTTTTCTTTCATTTTTCTTCGGCGCACCATTTCGTGTCAGCGGCCCGCCCAGTGCTCGTTTGATTTATGAGGCGGAAAAACGCTTTAGACTTATACGGAATTTCATGGCAGAATGTTAAGTGGAAATGTATGTGTGCTCAAACAGACTTACCGACCCATGGAAGCGAGGGTGCACAAACACTCGCAGATGTATCTATGCCACTTCCTGCGATTGTTGTTTGTTATATGCGTCAACGCGTGAAGCGAATGAAATTAGCTTGCTGAATAGGAAATACCTACGTACGTATGACTGTACACATGTGCGTATGCTGGTATTACAATGCAACACATTGCGAGCTGTAGCCACTTACCCGCGCACAGGGTACATATTCAAAGGTATGGGGGAGGGTAATTTACTTTTTTTTCCGTTGATTGGTAGCACTGAATTAATTATGACGCCACATGCAGGTGTTATAGATCCATTATGATTTTGTTTCACTCGCTGGCGCGATGCGGTCTGCGGATACCGGCTACAGTGTGTGTGTGCGTAAGGGGGCTTTTAGGTGAAATTCACTTAAATGACACTACGATTATGTGCAATTAAGGTAATTCTTTTTTTCTATTTTTTTCGTTTTTATGGTGTTTGGTCGGCAGATGATAATTAGAGTGAGTTGGATGTTTTTATTATTTATTTATTTTTGTTTAATTCACGTCCGTCGACTGGGGGGTTGAGTGGGGCATCTAAAACAACTGCGAAAGCACAGTGTGTTGAAAAGATTGTGAACGCGTTTAATCTTCTCAGTGAAACCACAAAGCACGCAGGTCTGTGCCTTGTAATTTGAATTTAAATGTGGGAATCTTTATTTCGGATTTTCGGGTGGTTTTTGTACACTAGGTATGGACGCTATAAGCAAGTAAGGTCATGAGATCATGTTTATGTTTTGTCTTCAGTCAAGGTTGAAACTCGAGTTTTTCTGCCACTTTAAAATTAGAAGCCCATGATGTTTGCAGAGCTCTAACTTGGGTGAAAATCTGTCGATTTATAGCGATGTATTAAATAAATTCAATGTGGATATTGTTAAAAAATGGTCTTCACTGCAAGACATTAACAGCTCATATTCGATTCCGGTTCGCACTTTGTTTGGTTAGAAAATGTGTGAAAGGGTATTGCGGCCGATAGATAAGTAGCAGTCACCACAGTCATAAGACGAAAAAAAAGCCGAATGGGTGTCCCAGCCTACCATCCTTTATTTAACTGTTCCGCCTACTATTCTAAGCTATCCACCAGCACTCGTTTCAGATCGGATAAATATCTTTCAGTCAGATGCTGGATGATCCCTTGCGTATCTTCAAAGACGGACAAATGGAATAGGTGTGACGTCTATTCCCACGACCTCAATATTACTCATTCATTGAAGCTCCCTGACCACTGCAGTTTATTTCAGGCGGTAAATGATGCACTACCCTGGCTCAATAGAGATAGAGCAATTGGCATGGGTATCCTATATAATGATTTGTGCTTAAATAAACTCCTCTGTTGCACTCTTGCAAGGACCTCAGCAAACTAAAAAGCTAAAGCATTAGTGCACTGAACTGCTCAATTATAATGAGTGTTGATGCGCTATTTTGGCCTAAGTGTGCATGGCTTTTGGCAGTCAGCCACTACAACTCAACCTGGATGGTTAAGATATGATTTAATTTACAAAATACTACTCCTAACATTATAAATGCCTCATGAGGAATTGACTCACCACTGCCCGCGTATTGCGAGTACACAGAAGTTTAAATCAATTTACAAAAAAATCCGGACAACATAGACGATCCACCCGTATCGCATATCTCGCCGTATGTTAATTGTTGGTGATTTCATTTGGGTGACACAATCAGCTTTATTGTGAGTTGCAACGGAATAATATTTCTGGCCGGCATGATCCACTAAAGCGGTCGCGGGGTTAAAGGATGCACTAGACATCTCCAGGGCACTCTATCCTTCGCCATCGACACATTAAAATTTATACCACGACACAACCAAACACGTTTTTGAACTTGGTCCAACCACCTCGTCCTGGGTCTGCCAAGCGGACGCCTTCATGATGGGATCGCTTTTAGGGCACGCCTTGGAGGACAGTATGAAGGGAACATTCATTTCACGTGTCCAAACCATCAACGCATAGCTCTTTCCGTTTGGTGAAGTATATACTCGTTATTGAGGTGACCGCGTATGCCCGAAAAATATTTCTTATGTACAGTGGGATTGACACCTAGACAGTAGGAAAATAAAGAAGTTAAGAATCAAATGAAGGTGCAAATTGGAAAATATGAGCAAGAAGGCGAACGTGGCAGCTGCCGACTGTTGAAATATTCAGCTTCTGCTGTTCGAGACTGCTCCCGGAGACTTCACATTGCTGCTCCTTCGCATTGTCCGGATGATCGAAAGCAATAGCGAAGCAAGAAGTAAAATTATCAATTGATGACTGCTGCAGCTGTGCGCAGATGATCGATGATCGTTGTGTGCCTTTGCTTGCAACAGCAACAACAGAACAAATGAAAATCATTGCAGTTTTTCAAATACTGGTATTTTATTCTGAGGAAGCAATCCAAAGGGATGCCGTGAGCCAACTCCGTTCATGGCTTCTATTTAGTCCACATCCTCGACGCTGATTATTGTATCTATCGTTTTCGAAATCAACGGTTTTTTGTAAATTTAAAGCAAATCATTCGCTTTTGCTTAGTGGAGCTGTTTAGCTCCGAGCTAAAAATGTCTCCCTTTTGTACATCCATATCCATATATTCATGCAGTTTCTTGCTTACTTAGAGATTCTGTCTTGAAATTGTGCAGACACAAAGGTAAGGGTTGAATGCAAATGGGGCCTACAACCACGCATCGCTCACTGGATTTACACCTCTATTGTCAGACCGACACTTTTGTATGGTGTCTCAGTTTGGTGGACAGCACTAAACAAGGCTATAAACTGCAATGCACTCAGCCGAGTACAAAAACTGGCCTGCCTGTGGCGCTGTCGTGGCTTAAAAACAACGTGATATCAAAAAGGGATATCACCATCTGTTCCGATAGCCAGGCCGCCATAAAAGCCCTGGACAATGTCATGTTCTACTCTAAAACATCCCTTAATTGCAGGCTGTCTCTTAACGAGATGGCCGAGCATTTTAACATTCACCTCATGTGGGTGAGGGGACACTGTGACATACCAGGAAACTGGTGTGCTACAACCTCATGCCTATCGATAGCAGGGGTACCACCTTCCATGCCGATCGCTATAGCCTATCATCTTTTAAAGATTCATACAATTAAAACCACCAATGACAAATGGCTAGAAGGCACCATCTGCCTTAAAACAAAAGAAATCTGGCCATCACTTAACCTAAAACAGTCACACAGTCTACTTGGACTCAGCAAGCCCTCATTAAAGACCCTCATTGGAGTCATAACCGGGCACTGTGTAATTGGGTGATATGGGTGCTCCATACAATAATTTTTGCAGAAGCTGCATGGATGACGAGGAGGAAGAGAATACTCATCACCTTCTCTGCTCCTGCAGTGCTCTTGCCAGTCGTAGGTTCCTGCACCTAGGAGCCTATTACTTCAGCAGCCGTAACGAGCCAAAAGGTGCCAGCATTGGCCAACTAAATCGGTTCATCAGCAGCACCAAATGGTTCCAGCGTTAGGAGAAGTCAATCCGCGTGGTGTCACAATGGGCCTACTCTGGCCTAAGTGTGACTGCTCTGCAGCAGTCAGCCACTACAACCTAACCTAACCTAAGGTAACGGAGAACACACATAACTGAGTAACATTGTAAGAAGCAGTTCATCCTATATCCTGTCATTATTTACTTTCACCAACTGGACGCATAAACCGGAAGTTGAATCCGATGGACAGAAAAGACACACGCAGCACCAACTGCTACTGCTTTCGTTGTCTTTCGATGCAAGATGTCAATGGCAACAAAAATGCTGCTACCAATACGACTGAACATAGTAAAGAAATGAAAGGATCATAAATGTCAAACGTAAGACGAACACATTCAGTTTGCAATGTGTTGGATATTTTTGATAGACCGATGCGAGCAAACTGAACTTTTCTTACAATTTGAGATATTTTCTTACAACAATGCATCATTGTGCTTGTGACATTAATACAAAAATAACTCTAACTAACCTTTCATCCACTTGCGAGTGGATTCTTTATACCAGTTCTGGATGATGAAGTCTTAAGGAACTTTAGTTTACAGCCACACACTCTGAACACTCAGTCAGTCACTTCAGACAGAGAGGTTTAGGGATCATGAAAATAGCTTGGCGGCAACAAAAAGATCGTTGCTGTACCAAATGTGTCAAATTCTGATTCCATGTGATCACATTAATGGGCTCATATACTTGCCTATCTGCAGCTAGTAGCTTTACATAGATATTTGTTGGCGTTGAGTCACATGCTTCTTGTCGACAAAGTTTTTAGTCTCATAAGCTCACGAGGGAGCATTGAGGGAAAATTAACGCAATTGATCCAATCTAGTCTCTTCGCACTGTTGTCATTCAAGTCTCGTCGAAATCATGGTTGAGTGTGTTAAAATAGGCAACAGCATTTTAGTTGACATTTGGCAGTGTTCTCATCTGGTTAAATTGTACAGAATTGTCGCTCTTAACGAGCGTCACTTACAATGCTCAATGAGTATTTTCCCGGCTAGATAAAGCTTCTCAAACAAACCCGTTCGGATGCGGCATAAAACTGTAGGTCCCTGCCACTCGTGAGAGAACAACAGCACGACTGGTTGTTGAGAAGCTAGGCCCTGGCCCCCTACGGGCTGTAGCGCCACCCATATTATATATTATTATTATTATAACCACAAAATAGATAATATTATTTTTGTGCAGCATTTATCACGTATTACACGTGTATGCCCGACTTTCTGGAACTCTAAAGCACGCTTCATACATTTATTTCCATGCCGGAATTGAGTCGTATACGAAATCGAAACCCAAGCAAGCACCCGTCCTCCGACTGTACACAATTTGTTGCACACCCAATAAACAATCACCACACTTGCAACTACTTCCTCTTCAGCACCGGCCCAGGTATCCCTGGCCAAGCACAAACACACGAAAATAACAACCCACTCCCAAGCAGCCGAGTGGCGAGTGGCGAGCAGCAACTTTTACCGACTTATCGCCTCGCTTGTATTCGTATTTAATTATTCCATTACCAACAAATTATCGATTAATCGATCAGACACGAAAGTTGAGTTGGGTCTCTCTACTCCTCTTGTAGATTTGCCTCACACCCTCCACCGCTCGCTGAAACTTTTAATTGATTTTTCGAGGTTACTCAACCATCCACCCGTCAGCAGCGGCGCACCATCACGGTTGGCAACACAAAAGTGCGAATTAAATCGAAAATTTGTGTACCTCCATGCCGGAGGGTGTTGAATATTTAAACAAAACAAAAAAGAACACGAAATTAACCAGTGATTCATTATTCGGCAGTCATGGCAGGCAGATCGAGGCGATCGCATTTTACGGGCAATTTATTCCGAAGAGTCTTGACGCAAATGACCGTTGCAGGCTTGGCGCTTCAATGCGCGGCGGCGGCGGCATGCTCTTGCATGTGAATGCGATAAGTCTTACTCTCACACTCCCTCTGGGCTCTGAGTTCTGCAAGCATTGGCGAGGGAGTGAAAAATGTGTCAGCTCCCCGTGGTAGCCGCATAAAATTGGAGCACCTTCTCTCCTTTCCGGATGGATGTGTTTTTCTTTCTTTTCCCATTTTGCAGATTAAAACATTCTCGGTGATGTGAGGGAGCACACCACACACACAACACAGTGAAGCCATAAAACGAAGGCAACATCAAACAGAGTTTAGGACTTTTTCTTCTTGGATCCGTGTCATAAATTCCATCTAAGCCAAATCTGATGACATCCTTAGTTATGTCACATTGGCTGTATGACCGAAAATATCTTTATTTCATTTCATTCGCTGTGCTGGTGCTGTTGTTGATGTCTTTTGACAGTTTGATGTCATTGCCTTCAGGTGGGTTTTATGTGAGGCCTTTTTGTCCCTATTTTCGGTCGCAGAACGTTGTTTTTTTCCGTCTTCTCGTTTTATTGGCTTCTTAAGGGGGCGCCCGAAATGTGATGTGAACACTTCGATAAGGATGCCCCCATAAAGTGTGGCGGTGATGAACGGGGCTTTAAATATGGGCAATAAAAGGTATTAGAGGAAAAATTCAATTTTATTTTTTTTGTATCTAAGTGGTCCGACATAAGCGGCGCTGTTGGGGATTTGGGCGACCATTAGAAGGCTGCAGTCCACTTCATTTCAAAGTTGTCTGGACATTGAGATGCTGCTTGATTGGTGGTGGCACGTCGGATTGATGCAACATTGCTAGTGATGGGGGGCAATTATGGTGTTGGATTGCCGATTGAGAGATTCTTGGAAGTCGAGAGTGAACTTTGAAACATCTTGTGGAGTTGGACGGAAAGTGGAGGCACGAGTTCAGTGGAGAATAAAGCGTGGCAATCATGGGAAAAGTTGTTCATAAGTCTTCTCATCCGCCACCATAATGGTCTCTCATGAAATGTAAGCAAGTTGCCCGTAAGTGTTGGATTCTTTAAGCGAACAAGGAATGCCTGACAAGCTTTGTAGTTATGTGGAACGTTTTTGTGGCTCGAAACCCAAGACGTGCAATATTTCAAAAATCCAGAAATTAAATAGACATTGTAACCAACTTAGAATGGAAGTACGCTAATGGCAGCCCATGCCGTCCTTGGTTGTCGGAGTTCACGGTAGTCCCCTTAGTGCAAGGAAGGATTTGCCGTCACTCCAAATGATGCACACTCAGCTGCTCTTAAAGGGAATTATAAGGGAATACGTAAAGTACGCCACATTGACAGGGTAACAAGTCACACCTTTCCTTTATTTATGAAACAGCTGTGTTATTTGGCCTCATGCTATCGCCGGTACGAGGTTCACCTAAGATCAAGTTTCGGAGCGAGATCCTACCAGGAGATTCGCGGGAAGTTTAGTCTCTACGACAGCGGGAGATTGCCTCTCTTTCTGCTTCATTTTGCTTTTGAGATTAAGCGGTTTAATCGTCGAGTGAATGGCAGAAGTACCTAGACCAATTCTGATGTCAGATGAAGACTACGGACGTTGGTTCACCAGCCTGTGAAGACTGACCATCCGGATGTACCAAAAACGTCAGCTGAGGAAGAGAATCGTGAAAGCCATGGTTTGAAAAGAGCTTGACATGCACATTGGAGACAGCGAAGATTATTTGGATAACGCTGCCGGATTATGGCAATATCGTCCAGTGTCACTCCTATTTTTTGAGGAAATTGTAGCGTAAAGTGGATGATCCGCGGAAGTGGGTCTTCGTAAGGACTCAAACCGAGCCTTGCAGTCGAAGAGAAGAATCCCGCACTACACTTGCATTATGTATCGTTTATTCATCAATACCCCTACATATGTCAACATCACATCATAGTCTTCAAAATCACCCGATACAACAGTCATTCATCACATACCGCCCACCGCAACATGGTCTTGCGACGTCGATGACGGATTTAACCCATTGCAAGGCTGTTAATCGGCATAACTTGTCATCGAACATACCGTCATCTCATAGACCTACATATCTCTAATTTCACATCAGACACTTTTTTTTGCGTCCTCAATCTAGCGCACCGCACAACCGCAGGTCAGCCTCAATCAATTCCCATTAACACCATTTCAGTGGACGTACACTAGACGACGTCGTCTAAGTGAATGTCTGCGGGTACATAGGCGAGTTGGTGACTGTATCCGATACTCCGGCTCTCCGCCGAATCTCAAAAGCCAGCCAACACAGATATTTGATTAATTAATGTCAAATTACTGGCAGCTTTGAAGTTTCTTTTTTCCCCTCGGCTCGATTAGCTTCTGTATTCAACTAGAATCAGTTGTCGTTTAATTTGCCTAAAGCGCCATTTCCCCTCCATCACGCTAGCATAACCATTAACCGCGGCAAGAGCAGCAGCAGTGACGCGTTTTTTCCTTCTCCGCCGTCTGTGTGGATGGCGGTTCGCAGTATCTTGCACTGAATGACCGGTGAAAATGTAGAATAAAATTTCCATAAATGCAATAGAGGCTGATTGCGGTAATTAATTTGCAGTTTTGATTGAACGGAATGCGTTTGGAGTGCGGCGGCATGCTGTAGAACCTAAATGCATGCGTCCAGTGTGTTGTGGAGCCTTAGATACAATCGCCTAGCCGTGAGGGCCAGTTAACCTCATTAAAAGTCGCGCGCACAAGCATACCGAGCGAACGCGCGCCCCCTGTGCTGCAGCAGCAAATTAAAACGTTGTGCGTGCGGACAAGTTTCGCGGAAAGTAAAGTATCTGCGCGAGACGGTGAACACATAAATGACTCTGGTCGTCGCGAGTGTACTTAATTTGCTACAGATGGCCATAGATAGGTACGTTCTCAGGTTCGGATATACACACGTTTGTTAGCTCACTCGATCATGCGGCAATTGATTGATGTTGTTGCTCTTTTGCCAAACATAGCCGTTCTTCCTCTCTCTTCTCCTGGCCCCCCTCTGCACAGCCTGCAGCAGCAAGCGATTGCTGTACTTGTATTGATGGGATAGGTTTCTCATCTGGTTCGACTGGGTTTTGTGGATTCTCTTTTGCGCGTCCACCACCACTCGGGCTGAGCACTGCCGAGGAAAATGACTGTTGGGTGTAATAAAATCCTTTCTAGAGCGTAGCACCAGTATCACAAGGTGTGGCATGAGTGAGTGCATAATAACGCAAACGGACACTCCACTGCCGCCGCTGCTGCTGCTGCTACTCAACCGCGTACAAGGAGGGGGCTACGAGCAAAATGAATTAATGAAGGCAACGATACTGCGATATCCATCTGAGCCCGCCGCGGACTGGCGACCGTGCGAGGAACGCGGAGGAGTATTTATATTTTTTTTTCTTTTTTTTTGCCTCGTTTTTGTCGTATCGTATCTAAAGTGATTTACGAGCGAGTTTCACTGGGTGCGGTTGTAGGATTTATTGTACGCAAAAATATAGGAAATGCTTTATGGTGGATGTTCTATTGTTTGGATTGGCTCAAGTGGTAGGTTGGCGTGTAACTTACCCTACTGCATTCCATGGATTGTGTTTTCCAAATAATGAGTTAGAGAATGATGGATGGGTGGGGATTAGTTACTAGTTCGTTTATGATTAAAAGCCAACAAGTTCTGAAGGCAACTGGCGCTCGGGTTGCGTTGTCATTCGAAGGACTTTTGATGGATCATTGGTTGTAGATACAGTCACCATTTCACGAGGTATTTTCCATTTCCCGAGATCAGAAATGAATTGCGAGGTTTTTTTTTGGCTTAAATTAGTGAATGATGCCAACAATCTATAGAAATTACAGTGATTCCATTCAAGTAACAACATGTTTGCTTTATAGCACCTCTGAAAAGCACCATTTTGACCCAACTTTTGACCACGGCATGGAAATGAAGAAGAGCTCAACCGCATCCAAGAAGGGGATCTAATCTTCTGTGTAAGCAGATGTTGAAATGGTATATCGTAGCGCGCCGTCTATGAGTCAATTGTTTTTTAACTAACATCCATCAACGTTGTTTGCGTACAAATTTGCATGGTTCTATGCATCCAATTAGATGTATGTTTGGTGGGAGTTGTAACAATATGAGTGGAACTGCAGTAGAAGCTGGCCATGTGCCTTGTTTGTAGGGAACCAATTCACGCTGTCAATGCCCCTGATCTCGGCTTCTACAATGGACCAGTCGACCACACTATACTTCAGTGTTATACAAACGATGACAGTCTAGTACAGGGTGATTTTTGAGCTATTATCTTTTTGGCAACACTGGTTTAAACAGATGACTCACGTTTCGTGTTTTGTTTCACTGTCAAACATCTTCAGTGTTTTGCCATGAATCGTCTTACAAACGAACAACGTCTGCAAATTATTGAATTTAATTATCAAAATGCGTGCTCTGTTAAGAAAGTTCATCGCGCGCTTTTTCCTTTTTATGGTCAGTTTAATTTTGGCTCAATGGGTACGTAAATAAGCAGAATTGTCGATTTTGGAGTGAATATCAGCCAGAAGCATTGCAAGAGCTACCAATGTATCCAAAATCATTGGACCGTACTTCTGCAAAGATGATGCGAATCGTAACGTAACTGTGAATGGTAAGCGCTACCGTAAGATGATATCCAACTTTTTTTTTGCCCACAATGCAAAAGCTTAACTTGTAAGACATGTGGTTTCAACAAGACGGTGCCATATGCCACACAGCACGCGCAACTATGGACTTATTGAGAGGCGAGTTCGGTGAACGTTTTATTTCACGTTCGGGACCGGTCAATTGGCCGCCTAGATCGTGCGACTTAACGCCTTTAGACTATTTCTTGTTAAAGCTCTTGGCTAAACAGACAAGCCCGCTTCAATTGACGCATTGGAAGACAACATTGAAGCATTTATTCGTGAGATACCGGCAGAAATGTTGAAAAGTGTATGCCAAAATTAGACTAAGCGGATGGACCATTTGAGGCGCAGTCAAGGTCAACATTTGCATGAAATAATCTTCAAACATTTAATTATATGGACCGTGCTATCGATTCAAATTAAGATTTCATGAATTTTTCTGAATTTTATGTGTTTTTTTTCCTATAGCTTTTAAAAAATCACCCTTTACATCCAGTGTACCCTGTGTAACTATCGACCCCACATTTGATGTCTGTCTTTTCGAAAATGTTGAACTTAACCGTGATGTATTGTTATCTTTCCAACTCAACACTCACGTCGTTCAGTTTCGATAAGTTTTTTTTTCAAAGAATTTGACTTTTTTTCTAGCAGTTATTTTTTTTTAGTTCAAACATATCGGTAACTTTTGTGAACACACTTAGACCGTTATTGTTCCATTTTTGATTCCAACGGAGCAGCTTTGAAAACCAGATAAACGCCTATTTACTTCCGCTTTCATTGGGATTCGAAACTGGGATACAAAAACACTACATAAGTTATTCATTATTTTGTATCTTTTTCAAGCTGCACATCAACTAATAGCTCATGTACAATCTGCTTCCCCTTGCCAACGCCAACTCGCCAACTGCTAAATACGAAACCACAACTTCCCCTGAATTAAATTCAAATCAACTCCCTCACAAGCTTTACACGTCATAAGCACTCCAGCCGATACATGCGCAATATCCCACATTTTGCGTAACGGCCACTGCTTCCACCGTGGTCACAGATGGCAATCAGTGGGTTCCTCACCGGCTCCACTTCCAAGTTAAGTTATTTGACGCACAAATTCATAAGCACCTAATTAGCTTTTTATTGATATTTTCCAAAAGAGATTAACCCACGCGACGATTCAGATTTAATGCCAATATCGATCGTTTTATTGCTTCCCCGCATTTCAAATCAATTTGGAAGCATTTTATTTGGTGAATGAAAAAAATGCAAATGAATACTTTGGCTTTCCTTTTTGAGGAATTGTATAATGCATTGTTTCACACGTGTGATGGCTTCTTCTTAAAACTTCCGAAAAGGAAGTCTTTTTTATGTGCGGTGACATGAAATCAGCAAATAGCGTGGGTTAGATCAAGATAATTGTGTGATATTGCTGATCTGCTATACGCAGAGGCATTAAGAGACGTTTGCTGGTACTTTTCACACTAGCCTAGATTTTCTTTGCAGCAGTTTTTCGCCGTATTAAGGCATTTTTACCACTCATTTGAAGAGGTTTCACGGTTGGGAGAAGTACTCCGTCAGACGCACTGAATATTCTCCTCCATCTCCCACCTCTGGAAATATTCGACAAACAAGCAGCAGCAAGCACAGCCTTGTGGTCCGAACTCAACACTGGCCACTCATCCATTCCCAAGGAATTCAATTTCCTACCTAACGACACCGACCGCCTACTACCCCAGGCCATCTTCGAAAAGAAATTCTCAATCAGTATTCCTTCCAGATCGGACTGGATGACTGACATGCAAACACTGAAAGATCCTCTGCGCATCTCACACATGGATCAAAGACAAAAGAAGGGGTGGGTGCGGGAGTCTATTCACAAGACCTCAACATTGCTATCTCCGTGGAGCTCCCTGATCACTGTAGCGTTTTTCAGGCAGAAACCACAGTCGTGGCTTAAAAACAACGTGATATCAAAAAGGGATATCACCATCTGTTCCGATAGTCAGGCCGCCATAAAATCCCTGGACAATGTCATGTTCTACTCTAAAACATCCCTTAATTGCAGGCTGTCTCTTAACGAGATGGCCGAGCATTTTAACATTCACCTCATGTGGATGCTGGGACACTGTGACATACCAGGAAACTGCAAAGCCGACGAACTCGCTAGGTGTGGTACAACCTCATTCCAATCGATAGACGGGGTACCAGCTTCCATGCCGATCGCTACAGCCTATCATCTTTTAAAGATTCATACAATTAAAACCACCAATGACAAATGGCTAGAAGGCACCATCTGCCTTAAAACAAAAGAAATCTGGTCATGACTCAACCTAAAACGGTCACTCAGTCTACTTGCACTCAGCAAGCCCTCATTAAGGACCCTCATTGGAAACATAACCGGGCACTGTGCAATTGGCACTCATGCTCGCAGGATAGGTACTCTATACAATGATTTTTGCAGAAGCTGTATGGATGAAGAGGAGGAAGAGAACACTCATCATCTTCTCTGCTCCTGCAGTGCTCTTGCCAGTCGCACCTATGAGCCTACTACTTCAGCAGCCGTAACGAGCTAAAAAGTGCCAGCATGGGCCAACTAAATCGGTTTATCAGCTGCACCAACTGGTTCCAGCGTTAGGATAAGTCAATCCGCGTGGTATCACTATGGGCCTACTGTGGCCTAAGTGTGACTGCTCTGCAGCAGTCAACCACTACAACCTAACCTAACCTAACCTGGGTAGCCTTTCCATGTACTAGTAGTTATGTACAATGACGCCCGTTCATTGATTGGGACAACATCAACCGGTAAAGATCAGCAAAAGTGCATTGCTTTTCGGTGTGGTTTTCATTCGTAGGTTTGGTCGGTAACTTGTCAGCACTGTTCATAGTGACAGTCAATTTGACAGCTAACAACTGATCAGCGTGCTTTGCCATCATACCTCAAATAGAATTCAGCATGGAATAGCACTTGAATTAAAATAAAAAACATCGGACACTTGACAAAAATTCACAAACAAGTCGAGAGACAATGTTCAGGGCTGCTCGAACTACTGCTTTACCTTTTTTAACAAAAGGTGGATGAAGATGAATGAAGAACATTCACAGCAATGCGTCCAAAAAACTTAGCATCCTGGAACTAACCTGGTTTAAGATTTTTCAATCCACTTTGAAAATGATGGATCGCTGGGAGAAGTTAAACAAGAAAATCTTGCACAGCAACATAGCTCAATAATTCTCTCTGAATATCGACTTCAGTTAATCCTGTTTGGATATAGGGGTGGCCTTGCCTTGCATACGGCCAGAGCTTGGGAGCACTGTAGACAGATGAATGATCAAGACGGCGCCAAGTGTGCGACACAATCAATTTCTTGAATGCGACGTTTGATGATCTCATCACTTAGCGAAATGTGGCAATGAATTGGACTCCATGATCGTGTGATGTCTCACGTTTGAGTTGTTTTAAGTGTGGCCATTCAAAAATCACGACGTCGTTACATCGATAAAACCGTCTGTGAAATTCAGAAAACGGAGACCAGTTCCATGTCGAAAATGAACACAAATATCCAGCAACTAGAACAAAACCCCCCTTCAATCGCTCCCATTCCACTCACATCTGAGCTTAACTGAAAAGACTAACAATTTACATATCATCATCATAATCGTTTGCGATCCAAACAATGTACTTTCAAAAATTTCTCCTCCTTAAGCACTCAATTATTATGGGCGCCTTGCACCCACCAACTCACCTCCTCCCCACACAGTGATTCAAATAAAATCTAAAGCATTTAATTTCGCTCCGTTTGCCAAGCACCCAAGCAACCCCCGAAAAATTTCCACCCACTCTCTGCGCGTGGCTGTGTGTAGGTATCCACACAAATCCTCTTTTGGAAGACCAAAAGAAGAAGAATAGAATTCAAATTGAACAGGCAATAACATAAAACCCTAAAGAGATAACCATAAAAAAGAAGAAAAGCCAAATAACAGCACAGCAACAATGGGCCCGGCCCGCACTGTAGTCAATGGGAATTTCATCTTCACGATTACAGGCGCTCTGCTCTGCTATTGTTGTTGTTTTAGCAGGTTTTCAGCAAAAATGTACACAAACCTATGACAAAACGAAAGCAAAAATAAAAATGTAAAGCGGAAAAAAATTCCATTCCAAAAGCGAACTCGAAACGAAGCGACTCTTGTTGTTTTTTGTACTTGTTTCTACACCCCCTTGTAATGCGATGAACTGCCGCTTAAAAATCGCGCACAAGCACTCACACATCCCCATATGCGGACTACATGAAAGAGACACGGACCCGCGCTATCGTATCGGCCTCCGGAAGCAACAACAGCAATGGTTTGGGAGCCTCAGTTCAGATGGAGCAGCAGGAAGAAATACCAACGACGATGGCAGTGCTGTGCGAAAAAGCAAACCAAAAGCAAGCCGCCCCAGTTGGTTCTCAGGCGGAAAAAAAAGCCAATTGAATGTATCCACCACTAGCGCGCACATATCCATGTATCCACGTATGCACACTCATTCATTGGCGCTCGGCTTGTGCTGGGGCTACGTAAGACACAGCACAAGCAGTAGCCGTGGTACATCGCTCTGCTCTCTGCTTGTGCTGCTGGCTGCTGGCAGCAGCAATTTGTAGTACACATGCGTTTTCAAGCCGAAACAGAGTCATACCCCCGCGCTCTCGCAGCGCTTGGATCCCAAAGAGCCCATGCGACAGATGCAGAGATACTCTTGTACTCGCTCGTGTATACACATATGCACACTGGTATCTTTGTATCTTTGATGGGATTTTCTTTCTGGTGTAGTTCGGCCGCCCCATGGGAGCGAGAGGGAGACAGAGAAAGGAACAATGTATCTGTATCTATAAAGTTGAAATTTCAATCGAAATAATCGCTCAAATTGAAACTGTGGCCAAATTATCTGCACGATTCAGTCGATTGCCCACCGAACTCCATTCGGCACAACGATAAGGGCGAACACATCATATGCCGAACCGATACCGGTAATTACTGAATAAATTTGCCAATTAGTTGTGTCTCTTGATGAAAAGGTGCTCGGGTATTTTGATAAGCCACAGAAAAATGCCCAAACCCCACACACGCCCACACCACTCTGAAATCGAGCCCAGCTCACACAAAGCGCACGGGGTGGTGTGTGTCGGCAATCGGTAATGAAATTGAACACGTGATTTACCAAACAGATCGATCGGAAAATGTTTAGCTGGCTTGCTGTGGGTTGAGGGCCCGAATTATATATTTTTGGGGTTTTGATGTGGCCGCATGGATTTAATTGAATTTGATGTTCGATGTGTGTGTTTTTGGCTTTTTGCCGCTGGACTTGTTATGTCGAATTAGAGAATGGACTGGCACTCGCTTGGAGTTTCAGTGAATGTCGAGCATTTTTATTCCTTCGTTTTTCTTAGTCACTATCTAAGCTGGTCGTGAGGAATGTAATCGGAGACAGAATCTCTGTACAAGCTTGACCTCAATCCGAGAGAACAAGAAACAACGGCAGATTTTTATGACACATGACGTGATGCAAGGTCTTCCGATGTGACAGCAGAATAAATTAAAATCATTTGAAATTCATACAGAAAATGAGACGAAAACAAAGTCGGTTTAAATTGACGCACACCAAAAAAGTCTGGCTAAGAATTCAGAGCCACTTTGGAGAGGCTCGACATTTTAGGAGGTTTTATGAGATTACAATCGAGAATCACAGCTCCGGTCCGAAGAGTCTTCGACACCGAGCCATTGGGACAGCGCAACAGAAGATGTCCCCGCACTAGATGGCGCACACAAGTGGAAAAGAACCTCAACCAACTTGGTGTGCGCAACTGGAGGCAGCTGGCAAAAGATCGTGCTGGCTGGAGAGGCATGTTGGTTGTGGCCCAGGTCCACCCCGGACTGTAGCGCCAATCAAAGAAAAAGAATCGAGATTCTGTCAACCGACTGAAATGTTACACCCAACTAACTGGTGGTGTACTCGCAGTCCAAGACTTATGAAGTGACTCAGAAATATGCGAAAGAAGCACTTCCAACCTTCAACCTATTCTTTGTGGCCGCTCCGATAATACAGCCCATTACTGGAAGAACTCCTGCGAAAAAAGTCATTGTCTTGATAACTCGTTCCCATCCCTCGAGCCGAAAAGACTAAATCCTGTCTAATGAGCTTGGATACAGATTTCGTTTCAGGGGATTAACGTTTGAAAGACCTTTTGTGCATAAGGCTCCTCAATTGTGGTCTCACATGGTATCCTAAAGTGCTCTAAAACACCAAAGTAGGCCAGTGTGTCAAGTAAGGCAGGAATAAGGTGTCTGGTCTGTGCAACAAAAAGAATTTGCACGGCCACACCTCTATCGAGTCTCTGACAATGCTCAAGGAGTATTTCTGCCTAGAAGAGGCTTCTCAAACTAGACCCTTCGAAGACGGCGTTAAACCGTAGGTCCCTTACACTCTTTCGAGAATAATGGCACGCACAGCACGGGTAGTTGTTAGGCCATGGCCCTCTACAGGCTACAGCTCCACCCAGAGTAAATTTTAATGTTTATAAAATTCAAAATGCCCGACTTTTGTTTGGTTTGAAATCCACAACCACAATTGACTAATCCAATCCTGTCCCACAATAGCCAAAAGCATTCTGGGCACTTAAT
This sequence comes from Eristalis arbustorum, assembly GCA_916610145.1. Classification (NCBI taxonomy): domain Eukaryota; kingdom Metazoa; phylum Arthropoda; class Insecta; order Diptera; family Syrphidae; genus Eristalis; species Eristalis arbustorum. Next base: position 41,224,800 of record OU744319.1, read on the forward strand.
TAAAGTTCAATCACCTCCTGTCATTCAGGTACGATTTATTTCGCTCGCACTCTGAATTCAACGAAACTTAGCAATCAAAAGCTTAACTGATTTGACGCGGATGAGTACCCTTTGCGCAGACCTCCTTACTACAATTAATTGGTCTTGATTTGCCTAATTTGTAGCGAAATGATGAACAGGGGTTAACGTTATTAAATCTGTAAAAAACGACAACATTAACTATTACATTCAGTGGAATAAGCCACTTCGCTGTGGTTCGTTAAGTTTCGTTGAATTAAGAGTGCGAGCTATATGAGTCTACGTTTATATCACAAGCGCCATCTCATCACAAGTGGAAAGGGACATCAACCAACTTGGTGTGCGCAGCTGGAGGCATCTGGCGAAAGATCATGCTGGCTGGAGAGGCATGTTGGTTGCGGCCCAGGTCCATCCCGGACTGTCGCACCAATGAAAGAAGAAGAATAATAGTAGATTTGCACCATGCCCAGATGAAACAACAGAGTGTAAGTGTTTTCGAAAATTAAGCCGGCTGCGGCTGTAGTTTTTTGTTCGAGTAGTTTCGGGCAACTTTTTTTCTGTCCATTGGACCGGCCGAAGATAGTCAGTTCGTGACTTTACATCCTCATTTGCATTGATTTACCACAAATCGACACACAAAATGGTCAACCTAATCAAGTGCTTGCCTTCATCATTCCGGAAACGCATACGACGACATTCCATATCCATAGAGGTGATGCCAAAAAATCAACTTTCGTGCATCCGTAAGGCAGTCGCAAAATCAAAAAAAAAAAATTCTCCTGCATGAGCGAGTCTGAGCGTAAAATCAAATACAAAATTGAATCCTCCCCCTCCCCGTCAAAAGGAACTATGAACTGACCGATTATGACAAAAGCCACCCAAACCATTTGAGAAAGACGCCAACAACACTCAAATCGAAATTGGCAAAGAAAGAAATTGAAGAAGAGGAAGGAAAATAATAATAAACCGAATACATTCACCCAATTGACAACTCTCAAGAGATGGAAGAGCCGGAGCCGGAGAATACGAGATACATACAGATGATGAGCTGCTTGTACATTAGATACACAAGCCATATGCTGATGGCTTTCAAGTGGAAAAGTTAAAAGGTAAGAAAATCTGCTGAAGAATCGACAGAGAGCGAGCGAGGGAATACAACTTCATTCAGATGAGGATGGAAAATTCATAACAAAAAAAAAAAGAAAATAAACATCTGAATATCATCAGATACGAAAAGGAAAAAAAAATACGCGGCACAACTGAACAGTGGAAGCAGAAAAAAAAACTTCACCTCTTTGTTGGTTTTGTGTGTGCGTGTTTTTTTTTTTCCTGCTGAATGGGAGGATAGATGGTCGGATGAAAGGATGATAGCAAAATGTGGGAGAAGGTGGTGCGGAGAATCTCTCTCCGTTCCTTTTAGCTTGTGCTGTAGAGTGTAGACTGTAGACCACAGCATTTCATACATTTTATACATCCAAAGAGATTACTGCTGCTGCCTGCTTGCCTCTCCGCATTCTTCCTTCTAATTACGTGTGAATGTGTGGGGCGATTGTATGGAAGTGTATGGGTTTACACTTGTGCGCCGGTGTGTGTTTGTGTGTTAGGAGGGAAAACCGAATTGAATGGTGGATACTGGAGCCTGGGGGACACTGGGAAGGCATGAGAATAGGGCTCGAAACAGGTTTGCACGATGTATAGGTGTCCCTTGAAGGATTTTAGAGGATCCCTCCAAAAGGAGTGTGTGTGCGTGGGAGAGAGAGACGGAGAACAAATCCTATAAGAAATATTTTGATTGCAATACCGACTTACCTTTTTAAATACGATAATTAATCGCAATTTATAATCCACATGAGAGGAGAGAAATGTTAATCCTTTTTTTTGCTTTCCGGCTGACTTCTCATTGAAACATCCAATAAACGGGGTGGGGGTGAGAACTGTGCGTTCTTTTTTTGTTTCCTCTTGTCAAAGAATCTTTATCTGCTTAGCCCATTAGGCTGCCGGGGGAGGTAGGGCGGGGGGCGTTTAAGGAGTTCACAGAAAATCCACACTTTTGAGTTAGATTGAAGGACTCCTTACATCCGGTGATGGGGTTGGTTCCACCTCACGTGGCGGGGGGTAGGAATTTCTGCTAGCGTTACGAGGGAGGATTTTTGTTAAAGAGCCAAGGGTGTGCGAATGCCAACAAAAAAAAATATTTAGAACTCTTTCTTGCGTATCTTGCGGGCAGAGAAAGAGACCGAGCAACTCTCTCTCTCCGTCACTTTCTTTCGTGAGTATATTTCTATATGTGTGTATTTTTTGTGAGTATTCCGTTTCAACTAACAAGAGAATGAAAGAGAGAAAAAAAGACAACACTCCTCGACGGTAACAACGACGACGACGACGACGAGCAACGTCCGAACGAACGATGGAACGAAAAAGCGACTCTTCGCTCCGGTTTTTAGGATGATGACGACGACGACAACGACGACGGCAACGTTAATGATGATGATGGGAACGTTGATGATGATGATTTTCGATTTGTTTTTGTTGTTGCTTCTGCTATGTTTTATACGGGGTAGCTCAACGATTGTGTATTTTATTCCGAAACCGAATCCATACCCACAGTGGGGTCTGATGGGTAACTTTGTTGTGCGCAGCTACTCACTGGCATACTATTTTTTTTTTTCACTTTACGTTATGCTTGTTGTTGTAACATGAGATCTGTAGGGCACCACACACAACAATGAAATTGAAAAGGCAGCAATTCAACAAAAAAAAAATTATATAAAAAAGGCGGCGAATACAAAAACACAACGACCGAGAGAATGAACGCCACAAGAAAAATAAATAAATGCTAGCAAAAATAAACGAAGACGACCGCACGGCGGAGCAAGATGACGATAAGACCGTACTTTTTTTTTGTTTTAATTTTAATTCTTATTAGAGCTGATTCGTATTGCGCTACTTAACGATTCTGCATCTGCACTGCATATTGAATTGGATTTGAACACTGAATGGCTTCCGATACGCGTTATATTCACGATGATGCTGATTACTCCGGGGTTACTTTTTTTTTGAACACTTAAATATTTTTTCTCGCCAAAAACAAATTATTTGACGATCCACTCTCTTGTGGCAATGGAGATATTTTTTTAAATTTGATTTATTCCTTCTTCCAAGATACTCCTTCTTTTGACGCACTGGTATACTGCATATACATTCTTTCTTGTGAATTTGATTGTAAATTTAATTTTTCTTTCTTTCTATTTTTCACTTGTATCTCTTGGATACGAAATATCACACCACAAAATTATAAAGAAAAAAAAAACTATCCAAATTCGTGATGATTAAGGCTACACAATCAACATACTACACACTGCGACGAGTAGGAGACAACACAACACAAGAATAAGAAAAAATTAAACATTTTTTAAAAGAATCTTTTGTGTTTTGCCGAGCTCTGTGCAATAAGACACGGTTGTGTGTACGGTTGAGGGGAAGAAAATAGTTTTCGCTTTTCCTCTCCCGTTCGGCTTGAATTGCTGGATATATTATTGCTTGATTTGTGAAGAATGCTGTTTTGCCGCTGTTCCTGTTTGTGAATAAAGATACAAATTTTCTTTTAACTTTTGTTTTTTTTTTGTAAATTCTGTTTTTTAATCCATTTTTTGTGGGGGGGAATGGTATATATATATATAATTTTTTTGTGTATTTTTTTTTTCGTTCGAACCGTCGAACCGGGGAACGAACGTCAACGTACAGCGCGTACAGCGAACGAGCGAAGTTCTCCCGTATCTATACACAAAGCAAAGCGGAATTTCTATGATGGGAATAATTTTTAGATACCTCTCACAGATACCTTCAAATTCGCTCACTCACACTAGCCGCACTCCGCATGGCACACAGGCGGCGGAACGCACGCATACTGCCGGCCGCCTGCTATGGTGTGTGTGATTAATAATGGCGGAATTACGAACAGTTTGGGTGCTTCTGCTGGATGTTTACGTGAGTTGATGTGTGTGTGAACAGGTCATTTGGCGGCCATGATGCTTTGGAACAGCCCGCCATCTCGCTCTGTCGAAGCGGCAGCCCTGTGCTGCCGTCTCGGATTTGTTTTTTTATTTTATGCATCTCACAGGGAGTGAGACACAGAGAGCCTCTGTCATTTGCTCTCAAACTGTCGACCGACACTCTGGGAGAATAATATTTAATTTCGTGTTTTTTCTTATTTTTTTTTACGCACGGTACCTTTTGTGGGTAAATGTTTTTAATTCACTTTGCAATTGCAACATGCCGTCACTTGGGGAATCCCACTGCGGCCGCTGAGGTGTTTGCCTTTAAAGTCGAGGTGCATCATCATGGGCAGCAGCAGCCGCCATCAAAATAGAGCATTTTACGCATTGGGCATGCTTATGGGTTTATCTGCCGGCTTTTGTTGACAAATACACACAGTTCTTTTCGCTCTGCCTTCGCTGTGTACACATGTATCCACTGAGTACTGGGGGTGTGGAACGTGGTGGCAGCTTGAGGGAAGGCACGCGGAAGAGTCCTCGCAAAGGACGTTCGCCTATAAATAGGTGGGTTAATCCCATTTGAAAGATATTACACTCAAAGAGGAAACATTTGCCAGAAGTTATGTAATTTGAATTTATGCTTTTTCATCTGGTTTTCGCTGGGAAGTGTGCATTTCAGAAGGGAGCTGACTTGAAGTGGACTTCTTGCAAACTTTAGTGGATGTCTTGAGGTAATCCAATCCGAAAGTTGAATTAATGGTTATTGACTGCTTGGAGGGTGGGTTGAGGCATTTGAAGGATTTGTGAAAAAGCGTAACTTTCCTGTGTTTTGAACTATTTGGCGGCACGATTATCTATTGTTCAGTGAAATAGCCAGTCATCACAAAAATGTCTTAAATTTTAATTCGGTGTAACTGTGCTTTATAACAGAGCACAAAGATCCTTCGATATTTTGTTGGCTGTTTAAATAAACACACTCTAATTGGCCCTTGTTTCAGTAATTAACTGCTCATTCGACCCGAATCTTTTGCCGTCGAATCATTCTTCAGGCTTGGAAGCATCCATTAGCCACATGTGTGATAAATCTCGTAAATATGGTGGAAGGGCAGCAGATCTTCGCCCAGTTTATTGACATTTGCCATGCTGGCCAAAAACTCAAACTGCTTTGAGCTAACAACACCTTTTCCTTTGAATTTGTGTAAACGCTCTGACCGATTTAACAAGCAACCGCTGGCAGCCGTTGTGAATGAGACCGATGCATACCCAATAAACTGAGGCCATAACTGAGTCAGCTGACAGACCCATCTCGGGCTTCCTCCTGCACACCACTGTTCAAACAATGGTCTCTCGTGCGCTTGTATGGACCCATGTTTCGTCTGCTGTAACGAACTGTGAATGGCGCTAAAACTCGTTCAAGTTCCTACTTAAAGGTCACAAGATTTTGCTAATGGTAATGGTACATCATCATTTCATTTTCATTTCGAATTCATTTTTATTTCAATATTCATAATAAACTTACATACTAGACAAAAATGCTTAAAAACTAGTTGGACGCACAATGTTTCTTACTTCTAACTTACTGGCCCTCGACGGGCACTCTAAGCTAAACTTAAACTTAAACTATGTCTTTCGACTTCAAGTAACATTGGCTTAATAAATTCATAACTGTATGACTAATGATTAAGAAAAATTATAGAAAAAACTTAATGGCCATGGTACATCATGGTAAAATATTCACGTTAAATATGATGCACCAGCTTCGTTGATATGCCTACAGCCTCAACCACCATTCCTTGGAATTAATCGACAATGATTAGTGTGGTGAACACTTGTTCTGAGGGTTCTAAATAAAGTTCAAGCACGGAAATTATTAGTCAAGCTTTTTCTTGGTTTTAGTGATGGTTTGTGAGAGGACAGTACTAGATGACGGTGGTTGAGTTGATCAACAAATTGGGCAAGTTTGACAGTTGCCTCCAGAGTCAGCAGGATTTGTTTAATTTTTTGATCGAGGCAGACTTAAGCAAAACATCTTTTACCATCAAGTTCGGGCTAATATTATGAATTCAAATTCGTAACAATTTTCATCAATGCTAAATGTTTCAACATACCATCGACATTCGTAGATGAGATCCCTGGTATGTGCGACAAAGATAATTTTCATGACCCCATCTCTTTCGAGGCATTGACAATGCTCAAAGAATATTTTCCTGCTTAGGAAAAGCTTCTCAAACTTGGCCGTTCGGAGATAATCTTTGCTAAAGCAACACATCCTGCGCGACACGGCATACGATATGGGACTCTATTTGATAGAACTCGTCACCGGTGGTACCTATTTGTCGAGGCACCAGACACTGCTCTAGTACTCTTGATGTGAGAAGATTCGAAACATGGATGAAACATGCACGATTTCCTTGTTGTACGCTATGCGGTCTCGAGAGACCAAAAAAATACAGAGAACACATAGAGGCAGCTTGTGAGCTCAACGAGAAGTAAGATAGAGAAGAAACCCATCTTATTTGATGGTAAAAAGGGCATGACAGGGAGGGAGGAAGAGCCAGAAAGGATGCCCGAACGTAAAAAAGTCATCAAAAAAGACTGTCGACATGACAACTGACAGTAGAAACGAAAACGCGAATATCGCTGTAAAATATAATGTTCCACTCAATCTGCACGGCTATGAACTAGTGTTCCGTTCCTCGATCTAAACGAGGGCAAGAAAGCAATATCGAGACGAAAACCCAGCTAACCTGCTGATGTGAATATCTGTAACACAGTTTTCAAACATGGTCAAAGAAAGACATATTTAGTTTGCTCGACTTTCCGATGATCCAAAAAGGTCCGCAACAAACTCAAAGAGGTCTTCAATACCAAAAAATATATGAACGGAGGGCAACATGCTGTGATACGAATTTTTGAAGAGCACTCCTTAGGAAGATAGTACTAGCTTACACTAATAATCTGCAGACGTTGACCAGGGTTCGTGAAATTCAGTGAGGGTACTAAGACTTTCGAAGAGCATTTCTCGATTTACAATTAAGTAATATGGCCTACGACTGGTTTAGCCTCAGTCTTTCGTGGTAAGTTTGGCGCTACGACCTTGAAATTTATACGCGTTGCGATTTCTTGGTAAGTTTCCTCAAGAGATTTTTCTTTGAATTTGGTTTTAAATTGGTTGCAGTTTTCTGAAACTAGATTATGTTATATATTAGCTTAATTTGTGTGATATCATATTTTAAAAAAAATTTATGAAATGTGTTAAAAATTAAAAGGAGTGAACAAATTACAGTGTGTTGAGTATAGCTTACCCCATGCGCCAGTAGGTACTCAGTAGGCCACATTGGACACGTTTTCTTGATTAAAATTTAACCGTTTGTTATTTTTATTTGTAATTGTCGAAACAAAGTCGAAACCACGCCAGACTTGACGGAAAGAAGGCATAATGGAAGCCATATTGACAAAGATCCTCTGAAAACCAGGTGGACCATATTTAGCACCAAGTGTATGGCCCACCACTGAGAGTTTGGAAAAATCATTTCTGCGGCGACTACGACACAAATTCCGCTGTCAGGCGGTTTCACTCAATTTGGACGATGATGAACACGATTTGGGCTTAAGAGTCAATTGAGTAACAGAGCCATCTCTCGAAACACCAAATTGACTTTGTATAAAACTCTGATCATCCCAGTCCTGCTCCATGGCGCAGAGACATGGACGCTATTGAAAGCGAATGAAGAAGCTCTTGGTTGTTTTGGGAGAAAAGTTCTGCGTACCATATTTGATGACGTTTGGAGGAGAAGGTTCAACCACGAGCTGTACGGGCTGTACAGCAGCATAAATCTAGTTAAGCGTCTTCGGATCCAACGCTTAAGATGGCTGGGTCATGCAGAGCGGATGGTCACCACAGCCCAGGCCCGAAGAGTCTTCGACACCGAACCATTGGGACAGCGCAACAGAGAACGTCCTCGCACTAGATGGCGCACACAAGTGGAAAAGGACCTCAACCAACTTGGTGTGCGCAGTTGGAAGCAGCTGGCATGTTGGTTGAGGCCCAGGTTCACCCCGGACTGTCGCACCAATCAAAGCAGAAGAAGTATGGCCCACTTATCGTAATTTTTTTAAACTATAAAATTAAGTTCAATTATGTTTTAATTTATAAATTTTTGTTGTTTTTGTTTTATTTTAATTATTGTTTCTAAAGACTGATTTAAAATGATATGTAAGGCTGCCATGGAGGGTGCGAGCCTAAGCGATTTCTGCCTTCCATCACTGACGGTCCTGGGCACGCTGCTTATAGTCATCAAGACCATGCTGTTTTATATCCGAGATGACCGGAGGAAGGGCTGCCTCACCTTCTCGAACCAGGAGGCTCGGATTCAAGGACTGTCTTGGCTGAAGCATTGTGGTTCATGCACTCGATGTGGGCGAGCCGGTGTAGTAGACGATTTTTTTGCCTTCGGACTACATCCACATCCTCGTACAGCTGGTAGAGCTCGCAAAATCAATCCAAGTGAATGTACTAACATTTTGGCATTTCTACTTTCTAACTTTTATTTTCAGAAAACGTCAACACAATCTGTTTAACCTAACATATTAGGTCTATAACTTATTTGTGGGAGTGAGTCAGAGCAGAATATTAAAAATTGGCTTGATTCATTCTTGGCTGTCAAGCCGGCGCAGTTCTTTTGATGGGATCCACAAATTGCCAGAAAGATGGGAAAAAATCATAGCTTCAGATGGGCAATACTTTGAATAATACTGCTGTACATGTTTTTCTTAAGTAAACGTTAAAAAAACCGCAGTAATGCACCCAGTATTAAAAAAAATCAAGGTATTCCCGTTTCAGTTAACGAATTATGTTAGTCCAAAAAAAAACATCAACAACGTCTTACTTGGTCTCAATTTCAAAACGCCATCATTTTTATCGACTGACGGCCACAAAACCCACACGCACACATGTCCAAGAATCCATCTAAAGTTTCCTTATGCTCGTGTGTGACCACAAAGAAAAGCACACAGCCATTATCCTGTGGTATTCGAACATCTCCCCATGATACGAGCACTTCAACCCCCCCATCATATCATAAACGCAAATGATTGCAGCAATCTACATGCGAACATATTTGGTAACATTTTTGCAAACTGCTCAACGTAATGACCATCCACTTGGCCCTTCACCGATGACAACTGTTTTATCGCATTTCACAACTCACCCTCAGTGCCCCCTGCTCAAACCCATCGACTTAGCAAAAACATAAGCCAACAAAGAGATAAAATCCAAACTACTGAAATATCTTCCACCACTGAGTCCTTTAGCATCCCGATGGGACAGAACAGAATGTTGTCTGTGCTCCCCCGCTCGTACTTCCCGGCCGACGATCTCATTCTGAGGTTAACAAATTTCCATTTAAAATGCCAACACTCAAAGGTCAAGTCAATAACGTTCATTAAATTTATCCTCTTCAAGCAAATGGTTCGCCCAGGCTGTCCTTTCCAGCCCAATCCATCCACCGGCACACATTCATACACCCGGACACACTCGTACACACACACACAAGCACACCGAGTCATATTCCTACTGTGTCGCAAGAACAGTGTAGCCGTGCTTTAAGGCAAATCCTATTGAAGAGACGAAGACCCTTAAAAGGATCCCATTCAAGGCAGAGATGAAAAGTAAAAGGAAATCATGGGGAATCACTTCGCGTCCTTGTTTTTGTGGCCCCTCCTTCGGCTGCGAATACATTTGTGTTCTCTGTAAAAATTCAATTCAATTTCAAATAACAATACCGGCGCGCATATTTCTTCACTCAATTTCATTTCTATTAGCACTGCCGAGGGGTGGGCAGGCGGATGGGGTGGATAGGATACAAGGATACACATTCCTATCGGTTCGGTTCGTCCTGACGGCCTTGTGCGGCTGTCGGTGTGCGGTGTACGGATGTATGTCGTCGCTCATAAATAGCAATCGAGATGAAATGATATTATTCCGGACGAGAAACGAAATAAGGACATCATAAAATTTGCTTCTTTCCAACTCTAGATTGAATGTTATTATGTTTATGTGTGCATCGTACATACATGTCTACGAAGAGGGTGCTGGGTGCTGGTTTAGATCGGCTGATATGTGCGATACACGTTCAGATGGCGTTCCAATCCCAATGGAGTGGGTGGTGGTTCAGCTGTTAAAGAAGAGCGGAAAAAGAAAAACAACATTTTTTCTGATTTTATTTTTTCTCTACTTGTGTGTGAGTTCTACGTCTTCCCATATGTCCTTTGGCTTACATTCCGCCTCATGACAGTCTCCCCCAAAAAAATGCACACACACACACACACACACACATCACCAGATGAACTTGCTTCTGCTCCCGTGAGCACAATCGTTTGATGTCATCCTTTTGATAAAAAAGCAAAAAAAAAATAATGTAAACGGGAAAAACTCTGAGGAAACTCATGCTGTAAGCCGAAATTGTTGTCCTCTTGTGAAATCTTGTGAATCTGGTATTTTTGACATTATTCCTTGTTCGTCGTCCTTTTCTTTTGGCATTTATTTATTTTTTCATTGTCTCGCAAGGGAGAGAAGTATTTTTTGTTGGATCCTCTATGCATGCGTATGTATGTAGGTAGGTATAAATCATTATCGAGCTGGTGGAAAAGTGGAATCTCTTCAGTTGAACCTACAATCCATCAGAGGATATGACGCAACGTTATTTTTTTCTTCGGTACATCAAGGATACTTGGATGAAGACACACTTATTGAGTACGAGGACGCATGGTTGGTGGGCGAGTGTGTGTGTGTATTATGCTAAGGGTGATATTTAAGCACGTGCCGAACAGACTTAAATTCTGCATGGCAGTAGAATGTCGGCCGGTGTGGAGGCACTGAGAGACTTATGTCATGTTTCTAGGATACTCAGTGAATGTGAAAATAAAAGCAATGAAAAACTTTCGCAGATTGATGTCTTTTTCTCGGAAGATAACGCCGGAAGTTAACAGATGATGGGATAAAAGTTGAAATTGGCTGTGGATTGGATATTTATATTTGTGGGCAAGGCATTTTGTGTGTGTCAATAATTTGGTCTCGGACAATTGTGGGCAAAACGCAGACTTGCAGGAGGTATGGAATGGTTTTCAGGGACTCAAACACACTTGGGGCACGTGTCGAAGGCACGTTTGTTGCTACATAAGTGTGATCCCTTTAAAGTATCCCCGGTGAGGGTGATGCTGGAATATTCATAGATTGACTCTATATTTGCAATGTCTTTTGGTTTCATGTCGGAATCTGCTATAAATGGGATGGTATGCAAAGGTGTCAGATACGTGTTGACACTTGTGAACAGATTTCTGGCAATATTGGATTTGAAATTGCTGTAATCGGCTTGAGCTGAGTTTATGTGGCATTTGCAGCGATAAAGTCGACAAGCGGTGTGCTTATCGAAGAAGTTTTGTTTAGTCTCAGTTGTGGATTATGGACACATATCTATGTTCAAAATAATATAATCTGGAAAACAAACATAGTTACAGAAGTCAAGGTAGACGAGCTCCTACCAACGAGGCTGAAGACTCTGTCAGGGAGAACTATCGCCACCTCTTGGGCGGTGCCTACAGTGCCTGTCCGACTTCAATGCCAAAATCCGTACGGAAATCGCATTTGGCGGTGTGATCGAAAAGCACAGTGTCCACGACACAAAAAAGACACGGGTTTGCCACAAGATTCCCTGGCGAGAAAATCCACACGGCAACGTTAAAGAACATTCCAGTTCAAGGATAGAGTCTAGGCACAGACAAAAAAATACGTACCTTTTATAAAAAAGTCAAGAGCCTGGCCTCAGGTTTCAAAACACACACTTCTTCTTCTTCTGCTTTGTGTGGCGCTACAGTCCGGGGTGGGCCTGGGTCTCAACCAACATGCCTCTCCAACTAGCGCGATCCCTGGCTAGCTGTCTCCAGTTTCGCACACCAAGTTGGTTGAGGTCCTTCTCCACTTGGGTGTGCCACCTTAAACGCGGGCGTCCTCTGTTGCGTTGCACGACAGGTTCGGATTCGAAGATTCTTCGGGACGGAGCTGTGGTGTCCATACGCTCTACATGACCTAGCCACCGTAGGCGTTGGGTCCGTAGACGCCAACTAGGCTCATGTCGCTGTACAGCCCGCTGTACACTCTTGTCAACCGCTGTTTCTTCGGGCTCAAGAGGCAATTGAGTAATAGAGCCATCTTTCGAAGAACCAAGATGACTCCATATAAGACCTTGATCATCCCAGTCATCCCAGTCAAAACACACACACTCTTTGAAATTTTCAAGGGTAACCTAATTGCGGATCCGTAGGAAATGGGAAATGGATATTTAAGCAGCCTATCACTCCAGGCGTGACCAGGGGACAGTGAAAGGGAATTAGGTAATCCCAAGCTCAGGCGATGAAGTAGTCCTTCCAGCTAGCTTTGCAGAAGTCGTCACAGCCTTTGAAAGACTGAAAAGTAACAAGGCCGCAAGCACAGATTGAGCCCCTCAAGGCTGGTGGCAATGTTCTGAAAGGGAGCTTTTACCAGATCGTCTGCCGAATTTTGGTAGGACGAAAGCATGCCTGATGACTGAAATATCAGCTCCATATGCCATAACCACAAAAATGGCGATCCTACCTCTTGCGACAACTACAGAGGATCAACGTCGATTTTAAGATCCTATTCAGCGTACTATGTGAAAATTTAAAGCGGTTTCGCAACGCACAAATCGGCACGTCCCAGTGCGCCTTTCGAACCGGCAAATCGATTATAGAGCCAATCTTCACAATTCTTCAAGTCCCGGAGAAGACCAGCGCATGGCAGCATTCATCGCAAGCAATAATTCGAAGCTATGGCCCGAATTGGGGACTCCGGCAAAATTGATCTAGTTGTGTGGTAACACGCTAACACATACGCGATGCACAGTACAGTTCGGCTCAAGGACCTCTGAACCGTTTGAAACCTGCACCGGATTTCGGCAAGAATTTGCGCTGTCTTTCATGGCGCAAGCCCTATCATGGCCGCTTCCTTCTCGATGCTCACAAACGCCCCACTGACAGCTCGTTGTGTTCTTCCGATGATTTCAATGTCATCGGCATATGCGAACAGTTGCGTTTACACAGAACGGCAGAGAAGATCTTATACGATATATTCAGGAGACTTATCCCTCTACAATTTGCAGAGTTTTGATTGTTTTCTTTCTTATCTCAAACGATGCTGAGATTACAGTTGTCGGACATGCTTTCATTCGAGTAGATTTTACAGATGAGTTGGTGTATGCAGCTGACCAAAGCATCACCAGCTGAAGACCTCGGCAGGCAGTCCATAGGCACCAGCAGCCTTATTGGACTTCAGTTCGGCCGTCACTTCACTCAGGCCGGGAGAGCGGGATTCTTGGCCATATTCGCCTATATTGGATGGATTATTCTGCTTGACAGCGGTAATTTGGTCGTCCTCGCCGGGATACAGTCTGCAGAAGCGGTCTTTCCAAATTTCCAGCACCGACTGTAATTCAACTACTAGGTTCTCATCCTTGTCCTTACAGCCTTCCGTTCGATTTTTGCAAACTTGACAAGTTTTTTACCTGTTGGTAGAACATCCATCCTGCAGTAACATCCCTCAATCTCCTCGATCGGTCCTTATGCTCTTGCCTTCCTTGCTGTTCTTATAGCACACGTGCAGATCTCATCCTTCTTTGCAGCGTCGCTTTGTATGCTTCCTGTTAGGCTGCATGCGCTCGCTGACATCGAACCAGGGGCGGCAAAGTTTAATCTAGCACATCAGTTGCAGCTTTTCTGATGGCTTCTTGGCAGTGTTGCCACTGGTCTTCAGCGCTTGATGTCGGCAGTATGGGACTCTGTGAGAGGTGAAGAGAAACTCGATCGGCGAATTCTCTAGCGATCTCCTGCGTTTGTAGCCGTGCGACGTAAAATTTCTTGGCAGAATTTCGATGATTTCGCTTGGTCAGGGAAATCGGAGTTAGATACATAGACAGTGATCCGAATCAATGTTGACGCCTTGGAACGTTCGGACGTCCAAAAATGCTGCTTGAGTGACTTGGGTCAATCGTAATATGATCAATTTGGTTGATAGTAGATTGATCTGGAGATCGCCATGTTCCTTTGTGGATGTTAAGGTGTGGGAACAGTGTGCTTGCTACATTGAGGTTGCGCCCCGCTGCAAATTCGACTAGCCTAAAGCCGTTATCGGAGGTGGTGTCGTGTAGCTGTGTCGCATGCTGTAATCAAGTGTATTTAAACAGACTGCAACTACAAAACAAAGGACAATACAAAAGTACAATCGAGTGCTAAACGCTCTGCTCCTGTTAAATATTAGACAAAGATTTCAGTTTAACACCTTAATAGCTTACAAAATGTTCAATATTAGAAATGGAACAGCATCAATATACCTGACTAGTGTACACATTTGGTGTATATGCACGCATGGATTCCCTGCCATCTCGTTAAGAAACATACGACAATGTGGGAGAGTTTTTGCATGCGACGCGATTTTGTGCAGGGGACCTCACAGAACAAGGCCTCTTTGATCTGCAGGGTTACTTCCTGAAGGACGCTACAATAATTAGGAAGTTGCAAACCTATAGAAATCTTTTGGGCATATCTCAAGTGACCGTCCAGCCTTTGAATGTCTGACAGCCATTCCAAATTCAGAATCAATGCTATTTGAAAACATTTTTTTTTCAAAGTTTGAGGGATGATTGAGTGACCAATGTTCAGTTTTTCAGTCGCACTGGCATCTGACGGCCTCCCGAACTGAAGAATAATTCTTATCATACCGGATGGAGTTTAATTAACGCATCGCTGGGACAGTGGTGGCCCGTGGTGGCCCCTGGCGTTGTGGGTATGTGCGTCGACCCCAACCTAGACGTCGGTTCGATTCCAGCTCTGAGCGACAAAAATAATTTTCACGACCCCACCTGTTTTGAGTCACTGACAATGCTCAAAGAGTATTTCCTGTCTAGAAAAAACTTCTCAAACTTGGCCGTTCGGAGTCGGCATTAAACTGTAGGTCCTCTCCACTCGTGAGAAGACAATAGCACGCACAACACGAGTGGTTGCTGAGAAGCTAGGCCCTGGCCCTCTATGGGCTGTAGCGCGACCCATATTATTATTATTATCGCTGGGACAGTCATTCGATCGCATGTGTCATAAGGCACAGGAGTGCGCATCAAAAATGAATTTTCTCTTCATATGACTCACAATTCACACAGAACTGTGTGTCCATGGACGTTCAACATTTTATATCCAAAAGCCGACTTCAAAGAGAGATCAGAACTCAATTGGAACTCCCCATTCGAACTGCATTGGCAATTGACATCTTAGTCCGTCGGAATATGTCAAAAGACAACCGACCACAAATCACTTAACTATTGCATGTGTATCCGTATCGCAATCAACTGCAA
Source organism: Eristalis arbustorum (assembly GCA_916610145.1). Taxonomy (NCBI): domain Eukaryota; kingdom Metazoa; phylum Arthropoda; class Insecta; order Diptera; family Syrphidae; genus Eristalis; species Eristalis arbustorum. Next base: position 41,240,230 of record OU744319.1, read on the forward strand.
CACAATTACATTAAGACCCGTGTTCATTTTGCACTTGAGATGTCGTTTCAACAACAATTAATTGTTCGCTCCATTGCACTCCGTATCGATGGCTTGACAATCCCCATTAACCCAAACGACACCCATGTGTGTGTGTGGGGAGGGAGATCCAAACGAGCAACGAGAAACGAGAAACGAGAAAGTATCACAGTTAACGCTCATGTGTGGACGGAGCCTCACTCTCTGGCCTTCGGGGCATGTTACATGCACAACTTAATGCATTCATTTGAATGCCATCGACGAATGGTGAACCGAAGGATCAACGTTGCTATCCCGGCCATTAATTGCCAGTTGGCATCGAATGACCAATGCCAGGCGGAGCGACAATGATGACCGACAACGAACGTGCATGCACCACACATTTGACAAAACAATTTACGAAGCAAATAGCTACGTAATTATGGTCCCATACAAACGGGGACCTGTGGACGGGGGAGGGAGTCTTTTTCAAGGATTCCGCATCGATTTGGAGAATACCGCAGCAGCAGCATGAGAGTCGCCCGCCACAAGCCTCTAAGCGGGTATAAATCGTAGCCCCCACACCCCGAAACGGACGAGCGGGATGAAGAGAGTGTGTGAGTGTTACAGACCCTTTTGCAGTGTGGAGCCCTCCCCTTGTGATGTGATTTTATCTGCTACTGCTCCAGGTTCCCCCTACAGCTTAACATCTATCAAGTGCATAAGGTTGGAGCGGAATTGCACGGACCGTGGACCGAGAAAACTGAGGAGACCGGGGAGACCGAGGAGGCAAAATGGAATTCAATTTGGCAAACATACGTTTGTGGGGAGAGGTTTTACTTTTATGGTATGTACTCAGTGGATGTGCTGTTGTTATCGGAAGGACTCAATCACTGAAAGCAGCTCTTTCTACTTCTCCTCTTCGTCTTCGTGTGTATCCCGAGAATGTTACCGTCGCATGGATGCAGTGCGGATGTACTTCTATTCCGATAATTCCCTTGGTGTGCTATATCTTTGCACAGGTCTATGGTGCGAGACAGCAGCAGCAGCAGAACGTGCTGTTTGGGTTCAGTCGTAGCCATAGCAAAGACTAGGTATTCTTGTTGATGGAGGTGCAAATAATGCTGAGGACTTTTCGGTTCCGTGTGAGTTGTCTCGAATGAACGTGGCCTTGTGTGTGGATGTGTGCCCAGTGACCTGTGCTATGCAAGTTATGAGTGCTTGAGTTGAAGACACTTAGATTTGATTAGTTTTCACATTTGCCCCCACAAGAGGTTTTTCTCTTCTTCTTTTCTTCACTCTGCCACTTGGGAAGGCAATAAAAGGCGAGAATCCACTCTAGACATTCCTATATGGTCGGCGTTGGAGAGATGTCAGATGATTGAGATTGGTCGTTAGATCGGCACATACTGACAACATAATTCAAGGGGGAGGCGTTGTGATCTGAGTTAAGTGACGAACGATCCTGAACGTCAATGTCAACCGCCCGTTATGTATGCTATTGAGAAATGTGTCTGAAATGAAAATCCGGTAGTTGTGCTGGGATAAGGGGGCAATCTAATGCACCACCCATTTGGCCCACTTGTTGAAAGACCAACCAACTGTTTGTGTATTTACGACAATAAATTCAATACTTAATTGAGCGAATTCCCATCCTGCCCTGCATACACAAATGCTACCAAGGTCAATAGAAATTCTGAGAAAAGCAGAAATAATCTCTTCGAGGTGGAATTTATTTTTAAAAATTCCTCAGCCCATTCTCAGTGGAACGCTTCTACGTTTTCCTTGAAATACAAATAAAATTCAAGAGGGCATTACCTTCCGAGGAGAAAGCAGCGAAGGAATTCAGGAGTAACCCAGTTGGTTGTTCCTTTCTCGACATCCTTAGTTAGTTGTACGGCGATACCGGAAATGGGTAAACGCTGGGACTTGAAAGGAATTGTTGCAAAAAGGCGAGGCGAGTAATGGGGTGGATTGAGGCACTGTGGGCATTTTTTTGGATTGGTTAACTTTTCCTTAGGCTTAAAAACCTGCTAAGTGCAGATAATAGTCGGGCGCGGAGGGTTCCCTGTCGATAATGATTCTTGAAGCAAGTCTGATGCAAGGGATTATTTGATTGAATGCTCTTTTGATTTCTGTAAATGAACATGAGCAAAAGAAAGTAGCAACATTTGCAGACAATTGTTTCGTTCAAAGCACATCGGATTTTTTATTGAATTTTACTTTGAATCTTGTATGCAGGACGAATATTGTATGGCGGCAGGTGGTGTTGACAAATTTGTTATGTGTTTAAATAAAGAACTCATTTTCGGCCCAACGAGAGACTGAAGTCTGAGAACAAGTCTGCTGCATATGCTGCTATAAACAACATTTGGAGGGTCTAAGCCTGCTCAATAGCTACCTTCTATCACAGACAGTCCTGGGCACGTTGCATCAAGTAATCAAGGCAACTATGTCTTGTGTCCTTTGTTTTGGGCTTTATACCGGACGTTCGAGCTTCCACTCATTCTCGAACCAGGAAGCTCGATTTTGAAGACTCTCTCGAGCGAGCCAGTGAGGTCGATAAATGTTTGTCTTCCAGAATACATATATACATCAACATCTTGGTACAGCGGTGGTGTCTTCTCTCCCATTCACCTTACCCGCGGACAGGAACAGTGCTCGGTCTTCGGAAATCGCTTTTCGAATTAGATGGAAGAAAAATAAGACCAACATTTTCGAATTATGTTAAAAGAGATTAGCAGACTCAATTAAAATAACCTTTTTTAAATATTAAGTAAGTATATGTAAGTTAACGAATCCCTTATGGAGATTCTTAAAAAAACACGAACGGGGATGTCCAACATCCTTTCAACCGTTCGACTTACACAAAGGAACAATTTTGATTTACTTTTTAATAATTTATTAATTGCGAACATCTCTTAACAATTCCCAATTAGAACTAACTCCAAGCCTAAAATAGTTCCTACTCCAAGTGCCTACTCTTCCGTCCAATCCGCAGTGTCATCAGTCCACTCTCCTCTGTTGTCAATAGTTGCTTGGAGTCCGCGAGGCATGCTTTCTACTAAACTTAGCAAAAATCTCCATAAAACCCGTATTTTTGGTGATAAATGTTTGACCGTCGATATCTTCTTTTCTTGCAGCTTTAGCTTCATGCATGCCCAAACTTTTTCAATGGGATTTGCATCCGGCGACTGTGATAGACGTCATTTTCTTGTTTCCCGCACTGCATAAACGATTGCGGTGTTTCCGGTCATTATCTTCTTGCAGTAACGAATTCTCGTTTCTTCTTTTATACCATCTACGGGCAGATGGTAATAAAGCCTTCTTATAAATTTTGACAATGTTGAGTGCGTTTAAGTTATTTATGAACATATTGCCAAATCCTTGTTTTGAGAAGCATCCCCAAACGTGCACCTTTGCCGGGTGTTTGACGATCCGCTGGATTAATTTATTAGGATTGTGTACACCAGGTGTGAGTGATAGGAGACCAAAAAGGAAGCTTTACCCGAAAAAATCGTTCAGTTGTTTCAATTTTTGTCCAAAATCTCTTTTCGTCTCTGACAAAAATTGAACAATCCTTAAATTTTTTTATTAAAAGCAACTTAACAGACGTATTTTTTTATCTGCTAATGCAAATGCCACTTCCAAACCGGATTGCATTAACGAGTTAATGACGTTCTTATCAGACGGACTGTACATACATAAATTATGAAACAATCCGCCTCCTGATGCATGTTTTCAAATAGAAATAGTGGTTGTGGTTGAGATTGCCGGGTATTTTGTAAAGGCTGGCCAGAACCATATACCCCCTCAGAATTTCTCCGTCGAATGCTACAACAATCAACTCTGCTGTTTTGCTTATCCTCCACGTTTCGCCACCATAGCAGAACTGGAAAGAAAAGCTTTTGTAGAGTATTGTTTCAGTCCGTCGAGGAGTTTAGTGGTGGTTGAGGCGAGTTTAGTGCCCACTTGTATTGACAAACCCAAGAAGCGCCTTTTGCCAATCGACAGCATGACAGCACAACAGTGATGCCTATTATCTCTTGTCAGAAATAAATAAGTGAAGAGATATTCATCTTCGGCCAATCTAGTCACATTTTTGAAGTATTAAAAAATGAGAGTATAGTGGACATATCCTTGCATTTCTCGCATCCTTTAATACTTTTCGTGTTGACTAATAACAAGAACAAAAAATGTATGGCGCACCTAAAGCAAAACTGTAATTACATCCTAGGCTAGGGCCAAGTGGGACTGTTGGCTAGTAGGCAGGTGATGGATTGGTTAGTTGAAATGGGAATGATAGGAGGGTGGGTAGTAGGTGCCCTCGGCATTCCGGCTGCGGCTCACTTAGACCAGCAAGTTGTGTAATTTTGCAAGTGAACTTCTTGAACGAAACGTTAAACAAATTAACAAAAGTAATCTTAAGCGATTTTCATCAAAGCGGAAAAACTAATTTCAGTTAAGGGTTCAAATCACTGAAACAACAGCAAACAAAGCACATATAATAAAAGCGATCTTAAACAGCTAAAAACCAACGTGTTGTAAACATTTGCTAATTGCTTTTACAAGAGAAGTTAGTCCATGTTATGTTTGTAAGCATCTTCTTACAAAGAAACCAGAAATGTATTGTTTTCTTCGATTTCAAAAATTGCAGTTGAAAGAGTTGTTTCGTAAAGAGAAATAGAAACTTCGAAGCATTTTTCTGTTATCAGTGTTTCGAGAATTGGGGGTTTCACTGAATCATTAGACCTTTGTTCAACTGCAACCATCCATCTTCTTACTTACTTATCAGGCAGACGAACCATGAAGGGTCCGAGTCTAAGCAATTGCTGCCTTCCATTGGTGACGGTCCTGGGCACGCTGCTTCAAGTCATCAAGGCCAAGCTGTCTTACATCCGCGATGACTTGGTCTCTGTAAAGGAGGTTCGGTCTTCCTCCCGTTCTCGAAACAGGAGGCTCGGATTCGAAGACGCTCTTAGCTGGGGCGTTTTTGTCCATTCGATGGATATGGCCGAGCCAGTGTAGTCGACGGATTTTTGCCTTCTGGACTACATCCACATCCTTGTCCAGCTCGTAGAGTTCGCGGTTGTGTCTTCTCTTCCATTCGCCTTCCTCGCAGACGGGACCATATATCCGACGTTGAATTTTTCTTTCGAAGGCACCAAGAAACAGCTCTACAGTTGTGCTTAATGTCCAGCTTTCGGCTTCATAAAGTAGGACTGGCAGAATAAGGGTTTTGTAGAGCATGACTTTGGTCCTTCGAGTCACGAGTTTAGAACCCAGTTGTTTTTACAGACCGAAGTAGCATCGGTTGCCAAGGGCGATTCTACGTCGGATCTCCACTACGATGTCATTCGTGGAGTTTACATTTGCCCCGAGGTAGACAAACTCCTTTACTACCTCGAAATTGTAGCTGTCGATTGTGACGTTTTGGCCTAGGTGGCGTGCGGCGGATCTTTTGCTCGACAGCATATATTTTGTTTTGTCCTAGTTGACCTTAAGACCAGTTCGTTTCACCTGTTCCTCAATTTCAGTGAAAGCTTCCATTATGGCACGTTGGGACCGCGCGATAATGTCGATGTCATCAGCGTATCCCAACAGCTGGACTGACTTGTAGAAGAAAATGCCTTCCGTGTTGACTTTTTCTCGCCGCACTATCTTCTCCAGTACCAAATTAAAGAAATCACACGACAGCGCATCTCCTTGCCGAAATCCGGTGCAAGGTTTCGAACGGTTCAGAGGTTTTTGAATCGAACTGCGCGGCGCATAGTATGTGTAAGCGTGGTGCGACAAAACCGAATAAATTTTCCCGGGATCCCGAATTCGGCCATCGCTTCGAATAGCTCCTTGCGATGAATACTGTCGTATGCGGCTTTAAGATCGATGAACAAACTCGCTGGTCTTCTCCAGGATCTGCCTTAGTGTGGAGATTTGGTCTATATTCGATTTGCCGGGTCGGGAGCCGCACTGTTACGTGCCGATTATTTTGCTGTGAAAAACGATTTAAGACGTTCAGACAGGATGGATAGGAACCATCCTTCTACGTCTGAAAATCTTAAGATGTTTATTTCTTCAGTTAGCTTATGCCACTGACGCTTTAGCTGCATAACTTGACATGTTTCGAAGTCAAGATGTCCGATGCTATGACTTTTGTTCCCGAGGCAAAGATAGAGATCGTTATGTTGCATTCTCATTGAGTGACGCTTCGTGTCCAATCCACTCGCAGAGTCCCACATTGACTTCAGCTTTATTGAAGCTCGTTTGAATTGCATCTTTGAAAACGATGTTGAACTATATCAACTGAAGCGCTCAGGATTAATTCCATTTTCTTATTTATTTGGAATTCAATTATTTGCACGCACAATGTTCTTACTGGCCCTCGGCCGGCATTCTAAGCTAAACTTTTTGTTATTCTATTGTCTTTCGGCCTAACCTAAAATTTCATTTATTGCGAATTCATTGCATACTATACATTTATGTGTACATCAACTTGCAACTACATCAACTTTTGAGGACATCTGTACAACCCACTCTACCCCGGGTCTAAAGGGTTCGACGAGGAATTTCGCTCAGCTCAGCAATCCGCTTATCCCGACTCTAAACCGCCATACTGAAGCCGAGGCGATCTTTCTCAGCTCGTACTGCGACGGAACAGTCGTGGTTCCGCATTTATGTCTTGTATAAGACACGTGCTTATCAAAATGGAAAAAATGCTTCTGGGCGGACAGAGCTAGTTTGACGTACCCTTTCGTGGTACTGGGGATTGGGGTAGTAAGCCAGCGAAGAAATCAAGTAATTAAACGAGTTTATCGCTCTCGCAGTGTGTCCGCGAATCAACATCACCAAGAAATTATTCACTCGTATCAGGTATCAGGTTCGTCCTGATGTATAAGACCTCATTGGAGTAGACTTTTATGTACTGTGACTTCGGTGTTCTGTGAAGGCGAAGGCAAGCCCTCTTAAACACCCGTATCTTCCCATCAAGCTTGCACTCACCTCGAACCACACGGGACAGGTGAACATTGGCCGTATGAGGGCCATGTAGCAGATTACCTTCACCCCCGCAACGAGTTGGCTGTTGTAAAACAGTCTCTTTGTAAGAGAGAAAGCGCCTCAGGCCCTGGACCGAGCAGCATATACATGTTTGTTAGAATAATGTTAAAATAAAAGATACTACTTGTGGCAAGGGGGATGTGCTAGGAGCTTGGGGCTAGAGGCAAATGGTATTAGTGGGGTGGGCCGTGACTATGTGTGCTGCTCATAAGGGAGGCAAGTGGCAATGCTATAAGGACCTACTGCCAGTATATTTTAAACACTATTTAGATTATTAACAAGTTTTGAACTGTTTCCTATGGCAAACTTTAGATGCAATCTTGGTCCATCAGCAAATCATCATCGATCACAACTTACATTTAGGCTTTAAAAGCCAGAAATTCATTCAATTATTGTACCCATATCAAGCTATATTTGTTTAAAATCAGATATCGGCGCAAATAGCACTTCACGTGGAACTCTAAATGCATGATAAGTCCTTGCACGTTAAATGCTTGATGCACTATTACTCACTTCCCAGTAACACACAACGCAATACAATTGAAACTGGTCCTACAAATACCACACCTTGCTAGTAAAATGTCAAATCCCACTCGGAGCATCTGCCTTTTCCCAAAATTCGAAGCAGAAATCCAATTGTTAGCCACTAGTCGGATGTAGTGAAACCCTCGCCTATCGTATTCCGGCTATGCTTCCATAGATGAAATTAATTTCGAACGAAGACCAACCAATGGATTGCGGACTACTGACGGTAAATTGATTCTCCCCACACGGACTGACTGCAAAGTCGATTATAATCGCCCGGAGCTACGCACACCGGACATTCGCATCGATTGTGTGAAATGTGCGCATTTAGAGGCAGTTTGTAATCTGACGCCAGGCAAATTGTGGTGTCTCCTGAATGACCCGCACTGAGCCCATTGTTAACCGTGCGTTGTCGTAATCCTTGGCTTAGTTTCAGCCGAGCATGCATTCCGTGCGAGTGCGAGTGCGATTAGGTGAACTGCGTGGAACCAAACACGTTATGTGAAATTAATCTGATGAAGATGTTGAACAAGTTAATTGCACGGTGCAGCCGTCACTCAGTCGGTTCACGTTACCAATCCAGGTTGTGCTGGGGACCTGTGCGAGAGCAGCTTGTCATCCATTTGCCAGCATGGACCAGCAGCGCAGCACGGCAGTGCACAGCGAGGCACGGTGTCATCGAGTGCGCAATGGAAGAACCGCAATTAACCGACCTGAACGTGCTCATTAATCATTTCATCGCAACATCAGCTTCATCGGCAGAAGTGGAGTAGCCTGGTGTGGCGGCAAACGGACGCAAGTGCAGGAGCAGGCAGGAGGAAAAGTATGCTCGGCTGGGTTGCGTAAAGGACGTGTATGACATGATCTATGTTCATCTGCCATGCATCGAGGCGAGTGTATCCGTGCAATCGATCATTGTGGATAGCAGAGCACGAAAGAAATTCAAATTAATGCGAAATCTGTTTTGAGCATTTCATCAGATTGGTTTGCGTTTTATGTGCCACGGCTAGGCGCACCGGTGTTTATCTAATTGAAATCGTCCAGTCAGAAAGGTGGACGATTTAAATTCAATATCGACCGCATTCTACTATCGGACTTAGTGTGATTAAGAGATAGACTACTTTGGATGCTGTACGGGAGTGACTTTGGAGAGGAATTAATTTGTTTTATTGCAAACGTGGCGGACGGTGTTTAAATATGAATTGAGAGATAGAGAGTGAAGTCGGTATGATTTGAGACTTCGAATTTTGAGCACACATTGTCTTACTATCTCAGTGACGTCTGTTTTTTTCCTTTTCATCCTCTCAGGATAATTTAATGTGTTTATTTGTAATCAAACTATTTATTCGTTTTCAAGCATATTTTAGACCATTTGTGTCGTCTGTATATCCTAGCGACTTTATCCTTCTTCTTCTTCTTCTTGTGGCGCTACAGTCCGGAGTGAACCTGGGCCTCGGTCAAGAATCATCTCCAGCTGGCTAAAGAGCCAGCTGCCTCCAATTTCGCACTCCAAGTTGGTTGAGGTCCTTCTCAACTTGAGTGCGCCATCGGGTTCGTGGTCGTCCTCTATTGCGTTGTCCCACTGGTTCGGAGTCGAAGACTCTTCGGGCTGGAGCAGTAGACGACTTACTAGCCTCATGTCGCTGTACAGCCCGTACAGTTCGTGGTTGAATCTCCTTCTCCAAGAACCTTCAACGCAAACAGGACCAAAGATTGAACGCAGAACTTTTCTCTCGAAGAGACCAAGTGCGTCTTCATCCGCTCTTGAGATAGTCCAAGCTTCCGCGCCATACAGCAGGACAGGGATGCTCAAGGTCTTATATAACGTGAGCTTGGTCTTTCGAGAGAGGGCTCTACTGCTCAATTGCCTCTTGAGCCCAAAGAAACAGCGGTTGGCAAGAGTTATTCTGCGTTAAATCTCGGTACTGATGTTGTTCGCACTATTTACTTGGGAGCCAGATAGATGAAGTCCTTTACTACCTCGAAGTTGTAGCTGCCTATGGTGACGTTCTGACCGAGTCATCGATGTTGTGCGTCCTTCCGTGATGACAGCATGTACTTTGTTTTGCCCTCATTCACCGCTAAACCCATTTTTGCCGCCTCCGTCTCAATACAAGCAAAGGCTTTATTGACGGCTCGCTGAGTTCGGCCAATCACGTCAATATCGTCCGCGTATGCTAGCAGTTGAACGGACTTCTGGAAGATCGTGCCTCTAGTGTTGGCGTGTGAGTTTCGCACGATCTTCTCCAGGACGATGTTGAAGAAATCACATGACAGCGCGTCGCCTTGCCTAAAACCTTTTTTGACATTGAAGGTCTCGGTGAGTTCGTTACCGACCTTGATGGAACTGGACTTCCCAGGCCTGAAACCGCACTGATAAGGACCTATCAGGTTGTTGACGAATGGTTTCAGGCGCTCACACAGAACGGCAGAGACGATTTTGTAGGCGATGTTAAGGAGACTTATCCCCCGATAGTTGGCGCAGTTAAAGGGGTCTCCTTTTCTTGTGGATCGGGCAAACGATACTAAGATTCCACTTGTCGGGCATGCTTTCCTCCGACCATATCGTACAGATGAGCTGGTGCATGCGCCCAACCAGATCATCTCCAGCTGCTTTAAACAGTTCCGCGGACAATCCGTCCGCTCCAGCAGCTTTGTTCGACTTCAGTCTAGATATCGCTATCTTGACTTCGTCTAAATCGGGGGGACGGAATTCGTGTTCATCATCGTCCAAATTGAGTGGAACATTCTTCCTGACAGCGGTATTGGTGTCCGGCGACTTTATCCACAAGAGAAAAAAATAGAAGGAACAATCAAATCGCAGGCACATTTTTTTTTCGAAATTATGAATTTATCGCCGTCCTACAGGATGTGCACCCCTTCATACTTTTACCATTCAATCAACAAGAGAAAAAATCACAACATGTTTACTGTTTAGGATAATTTTTTAAGAATATGATCCGATGACTCCTCAATCACACATCATGTCTTCAGATTTATTTAAATTTAAGACAGAATATCAAAACGGAAGATTCAACTAATGGAATTCTGCTTTGCGTACGTTTAATACGTTCGTTGCGTCTAATATTCACACAGCTCCACACGACATATGGGAGTAAAATGATACATGCATGTGAGATTGAACTGACAAACGCAACAAAAGTTGAAATTCATCCGTTCTGATGCGTTCCACTTACAGCTCACATATGTTATCTCTCTCTCTTATAGGTCTTAAGGATAGCCAATTTTTTGACATAACCAAATGTACGCAATGCATTCTATGGGTATTGGCATCATATCCAAGCGAGGAAAAGATTCTTTGAATCCGTGCAACCTCCGGTCAATTAGTCTCCTTCCGAACATCAGCAAGGTATTCGAGAAGGTGGTAAATAGAGCTCTGATCAACTGGACAGAGGACAAACATATAATTCCGGATAACCAATTCGGTTTCAGAGCGGGGCATGACACTATTCATGCCGCGTCGAAACCGGTGTCGGATATCCAATGGAACAAAAGCAAGAAACAATGTACGGGCGCCTGCTTGATTGACCTGGAGAAGGCCTTCGACACCGTTTGAGCCCTTAAGAACGATCCTGTTCAACATTTTCCTGAGCGATCTAATAAGTTCTCTTCCTCACGCAATTTCGTATGCCGACGACTTGATCGTGTACAGATCAGGAAAAATGATCGAGGACAACACTACGCTCGCGCAGGGTGACTTCGACTTACTCATGAGAGATTGCGATGACTGGAAGTTGAATATCAACTTTCAGGAGTCGGAACCCATCCTGTTCAGGACGCTGTTTTATAAGGCTTCCGCGGATACAAAAAAGAATTGGGGAAAGTTCTCAATTGTGGAAGGCACGGGCAACCACTGGCGCAAAGGATTGTAGTCAGGATCTAGCTAGATCAGTATCTATATTTTAACAAACATGTAGATGCTGCTCGGTCCAGGGCCTGAGGCGCTTTCTCTCTTACAAAGAGACTGTTTTACAACAGCCAACTCGTTGCGGGGGTGAAGGTAATCTGCTACATGGCCCTCATACGGCCAATGCTCACCTATGGCTGTTGCGTGTGGTTCAACGTGAGTGCAAGCTCGATGGAAAAGATTCGGGTGTTTGATAGGGCTTGTCTTAGGGTCTGCCTTCGCCTAGCTACCGCAACCTACGGCCGACTTCCACATCGTAGGGTAGTTTTAAGGTAGTATGTAAGATGTAAATAGGTAAACAAACAACAAAAATTAGGTATACCTTACACATTGGTACACTGAGTGTACTTCTTGGTATACAGTAAGTTAGAAATAGAACCATTGTACGTCCAACTAGTTTTTAAGCATTTTTGTCTAGCATATAAGTTTGTAATGAATTAGTAAATAAAAATGAATTCAAAATAAAAAAATAAAAATATATAAAAAATTGGTATTGGCATTAAAGATAGAGATATACTGTAGCTTTCTTCGTTAAGTACAGAACTTAAGTGCTGTCTTCAAAAATTTTTACAATTTTACTGGTTGCTTTGTTTTTTTTTGTCTAAATTAAAAGAGCACAAAAAACGACCAACGACGCTTCAAAATTCATCAGAAAAACTTGGCAGCACATATATTATCAGACAGGCAGACAATAATTATCATTCATTATCAATAATCAGTATTTGACATTTGTAACAGTCAGTTGATAAAAGAAATTAATGGAAAATTCATCAGGGAAAACAAACAAAATTGTTTTTGTTCAATAAGTACGTTTTGTTGCTCGCGACTTACCGTCTACGTCTTTGCTGTTTTGAATTCTCTTGTGTGTCAAACGAATTAATTCAGGGATGAATTTTATGACGTTTCATAGTGAATTATCGATAACATACAGAAAGTAATGATTGGAGGCATTATTTTTATCCTAAGTCCTTTTAACTTAGTCTGATATCGAAGTTGTTGTGGGCGTATTTTAAATTCATTCAAAATTGAAATTGATGACTATGTTGGACTGCAAAAGACACACCCTATTTATGTAAGTCAAGGTTTTTATCCGTGCAACTTAGATCCAAGGGAAGAAGACCCAATGAAGGGTATCTGAGCACCTGCCATGGATTGTGTACCACCGTTTCCATTACTTTCATGGTTTTCATGATCTGTCACAAAGCCATAGCCTGTTATCTTACGCCTTGTGAAACAGTTGAATGCTTATCTCTTTACCACTTTACAAGCCGCTTGACTTATAGAGAAAATGTATATTTTGGTGAGACCCACTAGTTTTCTGTCAGTGACACTGAAAAAAGCTTGAAATCTTTTTGTTTCCTTGCGGGGAGGAGACTTTGGGCTGCATTTTTTCAAATTTCAATTTAATTTTTATTTCATGACAGTAAATAAGTTATGTGGTGGCAGGTGGCGTTGTGGTTAGGTACGTTGACCCCAACCTCGACTTCATAGGTTCGATCTCTGGTCTATGCGACGAAAATAATTTTCACGGCCTCACCTCTCTCGAGTCATTGACAATACTCAAAGAGTATTTCCTGCCTAGAACAAGCTTCTCAAACTTGGCCTTTCGGAGTTGGCATAGAACTGTAGGTCCCTTCTACTTGTGAGAAAACAAAAGCACGCACAACACGAGAGGCTGTCGACACTCTACCGGCTATGTTATAATAGGTTATATAAGTAGTTCATACAATTAGTTAAAAGGTACAATGAGGTGAGTTTGTAATTACTTTCCTCTCCACTTGGTATATTTATTTCATAGTATTTTTGTTTTAAATATGATCCAGGGCTCACCAGTTCACTGACTCGGGTTAATTCCCAAATGTTGTTTACCCTTTTAAGAATTGCTAGATGCCCCTTCTTGAAGTTGTAGCTTATCAGTAATGATTTGTCTTGTTTGCAGCTAAAGCAGTGTGTGCAGTAGCTCTTAATGCATCAGTTGTGCAGATACACGCAAGCCTTTGTATTTTGTTGAGTTTAGTTATGGCAGTTTCTTGTTCACATCTTGACCACCATACAGCAACGTCATAGAGTATGGTTGGTGTAGCTGATGCAGAGGAGCACCGCCGAAGTGGGCGTCCTCAGGTCCCACAGGCTTTGAATCGATTCCTCTGTCATCTTAGGCGCTGGACCCATTGTGATGTCTGCTAGGGGAATCCCTCCTCTTTACACCTTCTTTGATCCGTTGCGTTAACTATTTCTTGGTCATTTCACTTACGTGTGCGTGATGCTCACGTGAGCTCACGTTTCGATGCCGACAACTTGAGAGTCGACGGCTGAAAAAACTATGATCTAGTTATTTAGACTTGAAATGAAGTCCTCATATAGAACAAGAGAATACATGCGGTGTGTGTATAGAAATTCCTCTTGACTTTTCAATATACTTAGAACTAATCGTAACGAAACATAACGGCTAGAAGGAGCAGTTGGTTGAGTGTCTGCCTTTGGTTATAGGGTCCGCTGTTCGAAGCCCAGAGAATGCAAAGTTATATGCTTTTGTCTGGTTTTCAAATCGGGTCCGATTAGGATTTGCCGATGGGAAGTTGTCTATCAGTGGTAGTAATCTGACTAATAGGTATCGCAATGAACCAATGTTTCAATTTCGCTAAACCTAAAATAAAACTCTGCTTGTGCGAATCCTCGCCCGTTCTCATACAACTGATTAGTCGAACTCACTATAAAAATGTGTTGGTACAAAATGTAAAGTCTTTAAGTGTCTTGAAGCTATATACATAGATAAGGACTGTGAAGCGCTTGAGTCGCAGTGTTGGCAAACAAGAGCTGCTCAGTCCAAGATTCTTTAAGTGCTGGATGGTGTTCTCTTCATTTTCATTATTGAAGTTTCTGTAGACATTGTTTGAAGGGAGTCTCATCATTGAAGTAACAAACCTTACAATGTGCATCAGTCACATGTGTGTAACATGCTTTTCTCACACACGAGAACAGATGTGTGTCCTTGGTATTTTCGAAATTAGAACATGATGTTGTTGTCCTGCATGTAGCAAGGCTCTCGCCTACGCAATCCCGCGTCAGCGGAGTAGGCAAACCCACGCACAACATGCCTAGCCTGGTCTAAGAACATTCTCCAGCTACTGTTACCTCCCAACCTAATGTTAAATTTTGCCAACCAAGATTGGAATTTTAATTCTTCAAGGAAATCCCGCCGACACCTCAAAGAAACACATCGCTGAAATTTAGTCAAATTTACTCAAATTTATTGAGAATTCCAACAAAAATCCCAGCCCAGCTACTTTATGAATCATTAAAAGAAAATACAATTTTTAATTAGAGATCAAAATTGCGCTCTTTCGGGGATTTTGTGGGATTTTGTCTCTAACGCAAAGAAATCTCAGTGGAGGGCGAAATTGTCACATGAAGAGTGCAACGAGACTGCGGGGGCTGCCCAATAAGCCATAAAGCAAACCATCCATCCATTTAATTTAATAGCCCAACAACGCACCCATTTCAAGACCACCGAAATGTGGGTAAACTTAAGTTTACGAGTTCATCCCCCACTCTCTGCAAATACACAAGTACAGTGCAAAGCGAGCTCCATTCCGCTGGCAGAGTGCTCTTGAATGAGTGGCCATAAAACGAGGCCAAAGGAAACACAGACATTTCGTTGTAAATTCCAACCAGTCCATTCTCCACAGCGTCTACCTGACTGATTGCGTTCCGCCCCCAAAAGAAACTACGTCTTTATCCATGATTTACAGAGCCCCGAATTACCGGATCAAATTCACATCCACGATTATGAACCACTTTCCGCTTCGGTGAGTCTCTGCACTATCGCACGCGGTCGCTAAAAACAAGGAAATATATCCATCCATCCATCCATCCGTCCGACCACTTTGGTGAACATGATGGGGCGGCAGGAAAGAGGAAACAACAAACGACAACGAAACACTTCATCGCGTATTTATGGCGCACAATTCACACCATGTATCTGCGCTCACAAAGTCATAATGCGCCATCTTTATCGTTGAGGAGCCGCGCTCCGCACAACCACCAGCGTCTTCCCGTGATCACATCGGCCTCACGAACGAACCTCCCCGTCTCTATCCATCCATCCATCCATCCATCTATATATCCAGCATCCGTCCGCTCGATAACTTTTATGCTCTGTGCGGTGTCTCCCGAGCTCGGCCCCTTGGCTCCGCCGACCAAACGGCTTTATAAACGACAGACACGGTCTCCCTTTGTTGTGCCTGCGCTCCAGTGTAACCTTTAAGGCAAATCACTGGCTCCGGCTGCTGGATGCTGGCCTGGCCATAAAGTAGATGCGAAGAGATATTCAGATACAAAGGAAAAAAGAGCCGAATGGCGGAACCTACCAATTAACCGGTAATTTGCTTCATTAATTATCGGCGAAAATGATGCGACGTCGATGTCGTCTTCGCATTCATCGTTTTCTTCTCCTCTTCTGCCATCCTGGTCGTCGTTGGAAGACACAGCACAGAGGGGAGGCTCGTTTTTGCCGTTCCTGGTTTCACGGTGTACACACTTGTGTTCATGGGAGTCGTGGGATTCATGAGATTCATACGATTCGGACGAGATCTCCCAGGGGCACTTCTCAGTGTGTTATCATTAGAATCCTGCCCACGAAACGGGCTGAATATTGATTTTTACTTAAGCGCGCTCCATGCCGCTGTGCCTCGCCAGCCACCAGCCAGAGGGCAAGGGTTCTGCAAATTGAATGAGATTAGTTGGGACTTCCATTAGGGCGTGTGCGTGCGTGTGTTTGTGTACAGATTAGCAGTCGATTGTGAGTATCTGTCAAATTGAATTGCAATTAAATGCAGATGCCACAAATGCGGTGAAGGATTGGGGGTGCTGACGCCGCCGTAGTGACGGTGCCGAATGCAGATGGGCGCCTTTGAGGTATTCCCCAGCTTAGAAGGATATTCCCTTAGGTGTATTCTGCTCATCCGGTTGATGATACAGCTCCCCTGGGCATGGGAACGAATTTAGATGCAAATCTCATTGAAGGATATAGAATTGATTTTACGATGCAGTGTCAAGTTGTGCAGTGGCGCACATTCATGAGGTGGTACTGAGAATCTGTGCACCCTCACCGCAGGCGGAACGAATCGTAAGCTCGTCTGTGTATTCTTCTGAGCTTCCAGGGTATATGATAACAGCCCTCTTCAAAAGCTCACAACCAGAGCGGATGTATGCATGAATAGTGGATTGTGAGCTGGTGGGGGAGTAGGGCATGTGCCTACAACGGATTGGAAGAACTTCACTTTGTCTGTGGCATGTCGTACTGTAGTGTACCTGAGAGTCCTCACTTCTGGCTGTCGATGAGCATGAAATGTGTACGATTTGAAGTATGATATTAAATAGGCACCGGTGTTTGGCCTGCTTGTTATCTGAGACCAGTTCGATCGCATTGTGTAGGTTGTGCTAGAGGTATTCAGAACATTTCCAGTGACTTAAATTAGCCAGTGACATACTTTTGTGCCCTTAATTGATGTATTTGAAGTACCCTTGTTGGGTCTCAAACAGGAAGTCCTGAAAAGTAAAGTCAATCTTTTAATAAATGACTACATACAAAGTTTGGTTAGATAGAAGAGTAGACCGTTTCACGAAGTCCTTATTGAACCCATCCACAAAAAAGAAGGTGACAATGACAGCGTCAAATATCGAGGGACAAGTCTTGTAAGAAATCTTTACAATTGTTTTGTAAGTCTGAAACCGTCTATGAACGGGCAAAAGAAAGGATTCGTTGTTCGAGGCAGACTAAGGCTTTAATTATATTAGTGAGCGCCTCATAACAATCCACATCAAGGCTTCATTCGGGTACATCAACCTGATTTGCGCACATGTCCCGATGGGGGAGAAGGATGACGGCGGTCTCCTGATCAATCAACCATCAACCAGATTGATCACATTGCGATCGACGTAAGACACTTCGAATGTTCTGAGGAGCCAACATCGACTCGGATCATTTCTTTGCTGTAGCCAAGGTAAGGATGCAGATATCGAGAGAAGTACGGAAAGCTACAATCGCAATCGACCGCTAGGAACTTTAACAACATAGTCGCACTTAAACTTTCTGAAAGTTCGACGCTGCCTGCACATACAATAAAAGGAGAATGAAAACGTTGTCAAATAGCCATCAAAGAAGCTGCCACTGACGTGTAAAACAGGGCAAAACAAAGTACATGCTGTCATCACGACAGCACAGGACGCACAGCGTCTGCGTCTCGGACAGAGTGTCATAATGGGCAACAGAAACTTTGAGGTAGTCAAGGACTTCGTCTACCCCGGCTCTCCAGTAAATAGGAACAATAACACCAGTACCGATATCAAGCACAGAATTACTCTTGCCAATCAATTGAGTAACAGAGCCATCTCTCGAAACACCAATTTGACTTTATATGAAACTCTGACCATTCCGGTCCTGCTGAAAAAGCACTTTGTTCTGAAAGTTCTGCGTGCGATCTTTGGTCCTGTTTGCATTGATGGCGTCTGGAGGAGAACATTCAGCCACGAACTGTACGGGCTGTACAGCGGCATGCACCTAGTTAAGCGTCTTCGGATCCAACGCTTAAGATGGCTAGGTCATGTAGAGCGGATGAACACCACAGCTCCGGCCCAAAAAGTCTTGCACACCGAGCCATTGGGAGAGCGCAACAGAGGACGTCCTCGCACTAGATGGCGCACACAAGTGGAAAGGGACCTCAACCAACTTGGTGTGCGCAACTGGAGGCAGCTGGCGAAAGATGGTGCTGGCTGGAGAGACATGTTGGTTGAGGCCCAGGTCCACCCCGGACTGTAGAGCCAATCAAAGAAGAAGAAGAAGAAGAGGGTGCGCCGAATTAGTGTAGTTTTGACGACTTTGCAGTGTGGGAAAATTTCAAGTCGTTAGGACACAAGCCAAGCATCGCCTTTCCCAGAACAGTGGTTTCTCTTTTTCACTTGGCTGGCTAGCCCTTCATTGCTGGCCAAAAGTGTGATACTTCAAGTTGCGAAACACATATTTAGCCGTACTTAGCGAGGATATCTCTAACAAACTTGTATGGAAATAGAAAATCAAAAACGACTTCATTTCACTGTACATGGCGTTAAATCAAGTGTCAGTAAGGATTCCGCGAAGTTCTGTGGCTGTTAAAATATGCCTGACAGCAGTAACAGAAACCAACCGACAAACTACTAATTGACTGCAATGGATCTCGAAGCCCGGCGGCAATTAGAGTCATGGTGGAAGATATCCCAACTTTGCCCTGGATAAAATAAGCTAAAGGTAAAGGACGATTCATTGTGAGGTTTGTTGAAACCAGAGCTCACCGATACATTGTCAGGAAGCACACAGTTGAATACTACGGTCGTCACGATCTTGGCGTACACTTTCAGCTAGCTAGCTGCTATAGTTTCTTGACTATGTGCTGGTTGTGGCCTAACCGATCAAGTACCACAAATATAAATTTGGACACAAATTTGCGAATGATATTGGCAGTAGTAGTGGTTGCAGTAGGTCGATTATGCGCACTCTAAGTTTTCGTAATGCAACTGAACACTTCGGAGACGATGTTATTTTGTGAGACTTCCCATGATGACTTGCCCAACGAGTCTGCACAAAAAAGAGACACGGTTCGTTAGGAGACGTGTGATCTGTCGAACAAGCTTATTCAAATTCAAACCTCACGATGAGTCACACTTCATAAGAAAGACATCAGAGTACATTGCCGTGGATAATCGTATCCATCAGATTAATGACGAGAGCTCTGTGCAAGTAAGCAATAATTGTGATTGTTTCAGTTTTGATTGCAAGGATGTACTTGGCTTGGTAGTGAACGTTTTTTTTTTGAATGAGGGCAAAAGGAAGTATATGCTGTCATCCAGAAAGGACACACAACATCGACGACTCGGCCAAAACATCACCGTAGGCAGCTACAAATTCGAGGTGGTAAATGACTTAATTAATAGTACGAACAACATCAGTGCCGAGATTTAACGCAGAAGAACTCTTGCCAACCGCTGTTTCATTGGGCTCTGGGGGTAATTGAGTAGTAGAGCTCTGTCTTTGTCCTGCCCTATGGCAATAACGAATTGTGCGGACTGTACAGCGATATGAATCTAGCCAGGAGCTATGTAGAGCGCATGGACAACACTGCTCAGGCCCGAAGAGTTTTCGATAACGAGCCATTGAGACAGTGAGAACAGAAGAACAGGTGGATGAATGAAAGTATGCTAAAAATCAGTTCGGTAGGACTGTGATAGCCTAATTCAATATTAATTTTTCTTCATGCAATGCACTACTCCCACTGTTGCTTTATATGCACATTCTAAGCCCCAGAGCGTCAGCTCCTATAGCACCCCCTCTAATAAACAATCACTTTACACTGTCTACCACAGAGCGCTCGTGTTAATCGAAACAGATTCCATTCGCCATTCCTCTCCATCAATCTCAATTTACTAAAATCGACCACTTCTCATAATCAGTCGTTTGATATCGTGCCATTCCGTTTACAAAAACAACAGAAACAAATATAAATACAAAAAGGCATTATTTGCCCAAACGAAATAACAGATAAGCAAAAAAGCGAGTATTTTCACCGCCGTCTCCCCAATTATTCAACGAGCAGAACAATTCAAATTCAATTATATTGAGGCTTTCAATAAACCAATATCGCATCGATGATGATTCACCAGATATCGCTCTTGTATCCCCTCCCCTTCTCGCATACTCGTATCCTGGGTCTTTCACAATAAACAGCGAATACAATGTAAACGAAAACATTGTTAAAGTGATGGATTTACGAACAAATTTTCCACCATCAAAATGGAAAATTGATATAAAATTTCGCCACAGTCTCTGTCGTTGTCCACCACGGCACCACCCAATGGTACATAAAAAATCCGCACGTACACAGGCGCACACCAATCCAACCCTCCCCTCAGACGACGGTTGCTACAACGATGAATGAACTACCCTTCAGGATATACCTACTCCCCGTCGTCATCGGTGCAAATGCTGAAAAAAAGCGAAGAGAAATTGTAAAAAATTCAATAAATTGTTTTCACTGTCCCCGGCCCATCCACATTTTCCGAGTATTTCCGTCTCCATTCGGCGTGGGTGGAGAAATTTATATTTAACAAGATTTCAAAAGGATATTAGCCTCATGGGGTAGCAAAGGCATGAATGCCAAAACGGGAAGAAAAAATAAAACGAAAAACCAACCATTGACTGTAGAGCGCTCTCGTACGGGTGATGGACTTGGTCGATCCCATGAAAATACCATTTTGACTGCAGTCACTCTTTAGACTCCAGAGTAGTTCAGCAGAATTTCTCGCTCGCAGCAGCACTACAGTGCCGCCTATGATGATGATGATGATGATGATGATGATGATGACGATGACGATGGAACTCAATTTGGTGGTAAAAGTACCATGAGAGTGGGTTGTTCGAAAAATCGATCTCAAAACGAAGGAGCATTTCATCATAGTCGCGAGCGCAGTTTACGCCGTTGCTGCCACCACAACCATCGTCCCCTTTGGAAATACGTTAGTGTTGACATTCGTAGTGTGGTGGTTAGTCAACGAAATCGATGTGCAGTAGACTGCTGGGGGCTGGAAAAATATGATGCTTTCAGCTGGATGAACTGGATGACTCTGTGCGCGAAGGGAGGTTTCGATAAATGCGAGTTTCCTGATTCAATGGCACTATGCGTGAAATATGACATCGTACATATGGTACGTGCGGCTTCGGTAGATTGCGGACATTAGAAAATTCAAATTTTCAACCTGAATATCAGCGAAGCTGCGGGTAATGGTAAAGCTTGTTGTTTTTTGGGAGCTTACGGAAACTCCACAAGACACAAGGAGCGAACATGTGACGAACATGTATCCACAAGTTTTCGAGTTAATCTTTCAACTGCCACAGCGGCCCTATTAGGCCTACCAAAGACTCGCGCACTCCTGTTTCCATGTTTTTTTGCGTCTATGTATTAATCAATGGCTCTGGCTTTCTACGGGCTGTGGTGGCCCCCACATTATTGTTAATATATTATGTGGATTGGCATCGTCTCAATTCCGTCAATTTAGCTTGTTGACGAATTCGTTCATGGAAAATGTGCGTGGTCGATGGGTATTGTTGTCTTGGCTGAAATTTATTAACGTTATTTAACGCACAGCATTGCTTATGATCGCTGTCCTTCAGAGTTTTCCTTTGCATATAAGTACCGACTACAAGGCCAAACTGGCAAGTGTCGCTTTCTCCTGTCTACTTACGAAAATTGGTATCTAATGTTTTCGAGTGAGTGTTCACTTATCTTGCTGTTGCTTGGTAACTACTATTTACTTTTTGCACGGTGGGGAAATTACCCACACACGTAACCACCGAAACTGGGGGACCGTGTCCTAGATTAAGCCCCTGGACAAGAGTAGTAAAATTACATTCGGTGCTGGGAATTTGGAAAGAACACTTCTGGGCCGACCAAATCACCACTGTCAGGCAGAATAATCCATCCAATATAGGCGATGATGGCCAAGAATTTCGCCCTCCAAACCTGAGAGAAGTAACTGTAGCAATGGACAAATTGAAGTCCAATAAGGGTTGCTGGTGCCGATGGACTGCCTGCCGAGCTCTTCAAAGCAGCAAGTGATGATTTGGCAGTGAGCATACACCAACTCATCTGTAAAATCTGGTCGGATGAAAGTATGCCCGACTAACGGCATCTCAGCATCGTTTGCCCGATCTTAAAGAAAGGAGACCCTCTAAGCTGTGCCAATTATAGAGGGATAATTCCTCCAAATATAACCTACAAGATCTTTTCTGTGTTCAGGTTCAGGCCAGCGAAATCTACTATTGACCAAATATTCCCATTACGGCAGATCGTAGAAAAGATCATTGATTTAAAAATCACGTACGACAGTATTTTTAGAGACGAGCTATGCAGCGCCTTGTCTAGTTTTGGCATCCCTGTGAAGCTCGGTCGTCTTTGCATAATGACTATGAAGAAAGCCTGATACTCCATCACGGTCGGTTAAGATTCGAGACCGAGACGTTTGATGCCAGAAAAGAAATTAGACAAGGTGACGCACTGTCGTTCGATTTTTTTAACATCAGAAGACCGTGCAGAACTCAAATGTCAACACCAGAGGTACGATCTTTCTCAAATCTGTGCAACTGCTGGCATTTGCCGATGACATTGACATCATCGGAAGAACACAATGGGCTGTCTGTGGAGCGTTTGTGAGCATGGAGAAGGAAGCGGCCAAGCTGAGGCTTGCGGTTAACAAGGGTCTACGAAACAGGTCCACCAACACCGACGTCTTGGACAAAACGTCACTATAGACAGCTATAACTTTGAAGTAGTGTCTATCTAGGCTGCGAAGTTAATACAAGCAATGACACCAACTCGGAGATAAATCGGAGAGTCACGCTGGCCAATCGCTGCATTTTCGCACTCGGAAGGCCACTGAGGAATAAAGCCATCTCTCGAAGAACCAAGATATCCTTGATGGTCCTAGTCCTGGTGTATGGCGCAGAAGCATGTATACTAACTAAAGCGGACGATGATATTCTTGGTCGCTCCTTATCATCGGTCCCGTATGTACGGATGGTGTTTAGAGGAGGAAACTGGCTGCGCGGGTCGACAGCCACATCGACGTGGTCAAACGAGTCCGGATCTCTCGTCTTAGATGGCTAGGTCACATAGAGCGAACTTAAAGTCATCGACGCCAACCATGAGGGACAACGTGGTAAAGGAAGAGCACGCCTACGATGGCACATACAGCGAGAAAGCGACCACCTAAGTTGAACGTGCGTGGCTGTAAGCAACTAGCACAAGACCGGACTAGATGGAGAGGCATGTTGGCTAAGGTCCAGGTCCACTCCGGACTGTAGCGCCAGCCAAAGAAGATTTTCATTTATCTAGTACGACTCGAACTTGGTAAGTTTGAACATGTGATCATGAAAATAGTCACAACGAGCTCTTCATTGTCATTAGAGAACAGTGCCGGGGAACGTGGAATGCGACTTAATACCATATTCCAAGATATGGCACTGTGAGGAAGATGTACTTATTTGCTAGTCCAGCACTGCATTTGACAACTAGTTCACCCATTGTTATCATTTGGACGACCACACAGCAACCTGTAGTGATGATTTGTCTTTAGACGATTTGTCTAGACGCGCACTGCTGTATGACCGTTTATAAAATCAACTCAGTCTCGGGGGATGGCTGGGTAAATTGCCACTTGTAGGATTATGAAACAATTTTAAGTTCCTTGACTGCCTCGAAGCAGTTATTTCCTAAGCGCCAAATAGGAAGTCATGCCCAAGATATCGGTATTGTGGATCGTTTCTCCATGACAGCAATAAAGTTAATACGCTCTCATAAAGACCAGTCGCTAGCTTAGCAATGTAAATTGAGCACAGTTGCCACCGACACAGTGACCCATTGGAGTGTCACTCCCGAGCTGATACCAAGTCCACCGACATCTATCGAGGAATCGATCGCTGGGTCGAATCTCAATCATTCAAGTCAACAATGAAAGCGGACTTAAAATGGAACGTAAATTAGTCAAATTGGTGCATCGATTCTGGGGCTTTGTACTGAACTACGTGCAGTCTTATTTGAATCACATGTCCACGCATGCCCAACTCATGCATTTTGTGCCAAAAAAATGGTTGAACTCTATCCCTCGCCAATGACGCAAAAAAGCTGTTTAAAGGACTTTTATAAAAATGCTAGCCATTGATTCTGCCATTCGATAAGCCGCAATAATCAGTGAATTTTCTCCAGGTGCATGGACGAATCTTTTATAGGATGAGGTTTCTCTCTCTCTTCTTTCAGATTTTCTAAGCTTTGTGAAGTAAATCCTGTAGGGGTTGTTGGACGTAACTCTGTTCGTAACACTGAGCAATTTGAATTTGAAAAATTTTTTTCTTTGTACGATACTCAAGTCGGTGGTGGATCCAAGCTTCTCCAAGCGATTTCTGTCTACATGTCTCCAGTTTCGCTCACTTGGGTGGGGAACAGTGTTACCACAAGTTAAATTATTTATGAGTCCCAGAAGCTTAAAAAACGAGCCATTTTGAAAATAAATGAGTCCCATCAAATATTTTTTGATAACACAATACCTTCTTATGTAAAACATGAAACAAATACGTTTTTTTATTTGTTGGAGGTTTTAATACTTCACTGGAACACTCAGGCTCAAGACTGCTTCCTTGTACTGCACAGTCATCAACCTACAATTCCTTAGGAAGACCAGCAGGCGCTTCTGTGATGAATCGCCGAAGACATGCCACCTGATCCAGGCAATGGCGGGACGGTGACATGAAGTTCTCCCCCGTGTCGTTGTCCTGTCCACAATCGCCGCAGAGGGTGGTTCCTTAAATCAAGCACAATGGCCCGTTGTTACGCCGGTAAGTTGTCTGCAATCTTATCTGTCAGGGACAACAAAAACGCCGCGGATTTCTTACAGACATTTGAGAGCAAACGCTTGGTGTATCCGCATGCAGGAGGTCCAACCATCAATGGAATCCCTAACCACAGACGCAGGTAGTCTAAGCGCGGGTTCAGGCTCTGAAAAAGTTTCCTCTGGTTCTTGTCTAACAAGTTCATCGGCTATCTCATTTTCAGCGATTTCTTGGTGTCCTCGGACCTAGATGACTGCCAATTAAATTCAGAGAGGATCTACTTTGCTCAACTATCTTGGAAGTGGTGAAAGGGTTGATTAAGGCCTAAAGCACGACTGTAACTACAAACAAAGATTAGTCGACCCATTCACCTTCTCTTCGCAATATAATATAATGAGGTGTTTAATCTAGTGTTGTCGACCGCCACGAAAGCACCAGCGCAGGACCCTTCATTCGCTTTGGAGCCATCCATGAAGATACGACTTCAATCCTTTCCTGGCTCAAAGTCTGGCCAGAGCCATTCCTGAGTGTAGTAGTAGTATGTGCTCAGGCATTTTAAATGAAAACGTTCAAGAAATATATATGGCATTGTGAAATGAAATTGGTTGGTTGCTCTTGAAAAAATGAGTCAAATCTAAAAAAATATGAGCCCCTGAAACGAGCTAAACAAAAGTCATTATAGTCATTATGACTATATAGAGTCCCTGTGGTAACACTGGTGGGGAAGTACCTTACCATAACGCGGCCGTATTTGTTGCGCTACGCCACAGGTTCGGAATCAAAGATTCTTCAGCCCGGGGCTGAGTTGTCCATACGCTCTACATGACCCAGCCTCCGTAAACGAAGGATTTGTAGACGTACGCTCATGTCGCTGTACAGCCCATACAATCCTCCATATCCGGTCAACGCAAGCAGGGCCAAAGATCGCAGGCAGAGTTTTTCTCTCGAAGATACCAAGAATTTAGTCATTCGATGGAAGGCTCTATTATTCAATTGTCTCTTGGTCCAAAGGACATAGTTGTTGGTAAGAGTTGTTCTACGTTTGATCTCGGTACTGATTTTTTTCGTACAGTTTACTCCGGAGCCATGGTAGACGAAGTCTTTAACTACCTCGAAGTTATAGCTTCCCATGTTATGATGCTCTGTCCAAGAGGTCGATGTTGCATTTCCTTTCTTGAGGGCACGATATACTTCGTTTTGTTCTCTCTGTTGACATAAAAGCTGTTATAAATAGAACACTGTAAGAACAAACATCAAAAGAATTACCAATTATCATGAATAAGTCCTCCGCTTACACCATCTTTCGCTCCAGTTACTGCGTGACCCATTTTAAAAACGTTCGTTCTTTTTGAGTACCACCAATCTGCTCAGTGATACCTATGTACATGTGCCAGCAGACGGTACGGTGCCTCCAGTGCTGACCATGATTTAAATTAATTTCAATCATCATCCAAGCGTTTCCCTTTGAGCGTCATTCAGTGCGATGTAACGGAATAAATCTCCATAGAAGAACAACTATCACTCAAAGGGTAAACCACTGTGTATTCAATTAACTCGAAGTGCAACTTGGCTAAAGGCAGCAATCAAATTATCATGCAAACTGAAGGTTCACCCCAATCGATAGTGTTGCGAAAGACTCTTCTTACACTCCTTGACAATCAATCTATCTCATCTCCCGATACGTCCTCGTAAGAATATTTACATTCAAGTGCCAGTTAAGGTTGAACAAATCACGTCAGGCTCCGGTCATCCTTATGGTCATCACGTATATCTTCCGGATATCTTCTGAATATCTTCCCCAAATCTGCCCACATCAGCCAATACACAAGCTTGTAAGTAACCCACGTACGTGTGCACAAATCCGATTTAGCTGCTTCTATTCCCTTTCTTGTTGGGGGCATTTCATCCCTGCGGCAAGTTGATTACTCTTTTAAATTAAACAAAAATCTTCTCCAGGGATTCACATCGGTTTTTTTATTTCCCTTCCATTTATCGCCAAAGGCAGCAAAACACACACATACTCATGTGCACAAGTAACAACTGGCAGTCCTTTTCACGAATTTCCTTTTCATCAATAAACTTTATCGAAGTAAAGCAAAAAAAAAAAAAAGTTATACAGAAATAAAACCAGGGACGGTCCAAAGTGGGATGAACAAAAGAATACGGATGCACACCATCCTCCATTTTCCATCGGTACTACACAGTCCTTGGTGTTGTTGTTGTTTTTGGCACTCAAACTCTGCAATGGCAGAGAATCCTTCCGAACGGCATGAAAAGGCATAAGCCAGAGAAAACTCATCCCGTCCAAGAGGAGCAATGAAAATGTCTGACACAACACTGAGATCACAGCACAGGAGCAGGCACTGATGTGATTGAAAAGAAAGAAAAGCAAAAAAAGGAGTAATTTGATGTTTCACTGCTTCCTTCGAAATGATGGTCGTTGAAAGTCAACAAGAGCAAAAAGGGATTAAATTGCCAAAAATTCAATGAATCCCTTTTTGTGTGCGAACGGACCGCTTTTGGCGGCGGAAATGTGCGAAGATGAGTGGGGGGATGTCTTGGGCATAAAATTGAGAGTTTCTCTTACATTTACACCCAAGAGAGGGTTGATTTAATGACGTGGGTCTCCAAGGGCCAGGGTCTTTCGTTTTACTGGTTGCCTCCTTGGTGGGACGGTCTTTTTTCCTTTCGAAGGCCAACAAATGTCTGCCAGTTTTTGATGTCATTAGTCAATCGTTTTTATTTTATTTTTCCTTTTTGTGGTGGGGTCTCCGAAATGTGCTTGACTAAGTGATGCTTAACTGGGACCGGGCTTAGGGTCGTTTCGATATTTCGAAGGGGTGATGGTTGTTGACGTCAATTATGAGGATTCATTTGGGAGTATATGAACGTGTGAGTGGAACATGGAAAGTATGGTTACATGGGAGGTAGGAATGGTGTAGGAGACCAGCCTGTCGGGTGCAATGGGTGGCACTGCAGGCCTAGGGCCTAGTTTCTCAGCAACCTCAGCTGATGGGACCACCAGTTTTGTGCTCCTTACGGCCAGGTTTGAGATGCTTTTTCGAGGTGAGGCGTGATCGAACCTAGACATGCTGGTTTAAATGGTGGGTATGAGTCTACGCACATACAACACTAAAGGCCACATGCTGAGCCCTTTTTTCAGATGATTGCGCTCAACAGAAGTCTTCGACTAAATGTGAGCGCTGCAGATGACATGACAGAAATCTTCGCAATAGAGCAGGCTGCAGTAACAGGTCGATACCAGCCATCGTTTCACTGATTTTAAGGCCGCATATATAGAGACGAGCTATGTACATAGAGTAGTGTCCAGTTTCGACATCCCTATCAAACACGTCCGTTTGCGAAGGGCGTATTTTCCATCAAGGTAGGTAAGCGCCTGAACGAGACATATGATGTCAAAAAGATATTTAGACAAGGCGACGTGCTGGCAAGCAACTTCTTCAACATGATTCGTGAAAGAATTGCTCGAAACATCTGTCAGAACTTATACTCGCAAATGCCAACAATTCGGCATTAGGGATGAAAACGAGAAGAACACAGTGTGATGTCATTGGCACTTTTGTGAGTATTGCAACAAAAGCCGCAAAGCTGCGCGTGAGTGTTGCCATCGCTGCTTCTTTGGGCTAGGAAGGCAATTGGTAAGCAAACCCATCACTCGAACAACAAATATAACCCTTTATGTGATCTTGATCGTCCTAGTCCTCCTATATGGCGTCGACGTATGGATTTTGTTAAAAGCGGGCGAATGTACGGGCTGTGCAGTGACATCGACGTACCTAGAAGAGCAAAGAACCATCGATTGAGATGAAGAAACCAATGTTACGGCTCAGAAAGTCTTCAAATACACATCCGAGGTAGTAGAAAATGACCGCGACTTAAATACACTGCGCACGCGATGTGGAAGGGGACCTCAATCAACTATAGAGGCACCTTGATAGAGATCGGGCTGGCTGAAGACGTATGTTGGTTGAGACACAGATCCATCCGGGACCTAAACAAATCAACCCACATCTCGTCAGTAACGCGTCGAATGTTTGCCTTCGAATACATTTGACCATTGCCTAAAGTTTTAACCATCATCATGTTTGAAGACCGATGGTTCCAAGACACGCTAAAGCATTTTAACAACGGCTTTGAGTTTTTATTTCAGTTTTTCAAGACAAACTTAAATAGTAACCAAACCTTGTCTTGGCGTGAGTTTCTTGATTATGAACTTCTTAGACCAATTAAGCTCAAACCATCTGTCACAGAAATTAATGTTGCCAATTTTAAGTCATCCGTCTCAAAAAATCCTTTTTATATCTTGTGTTGCGCTTACATGGATGGGTGTCTAGATAGTTAATGGTCTGCCTTGCGTCCACAATGTCTTGGTCTTTGTACGGAGACTTCGGTTTTCGGCTTCTTCTCTTCCTTAAGCCAAGAGCCTCGGATTCGAAGAGCGTCATGTATGTTGATGCACACGCGTTCGATGTCACTAAGTTAGGGTAGCCGAAGACAGGACCACAGCCAACCCCGAAAAAGAACTTTTCTTTCAAAGTCACGAACAATATGCGCTGCTCTCTTGGTTATCGCTGAGCATTTAGGTCCAAAATCAGCATCTCCAGTTGTTTCAATTTCCACAAACCGCAGCAGCAACAGTTGGCAAGCAAGAGTCTGGAGTTCTCTCTTGACAAACTCAACTCATTTGTTTTTTTTTTTCACTTTATTTCATTCACGCGTACCACACCAACTGAAATCTTTCAAAAATGTCGGGCATCTGATCTGCTTTTGGAACAAAATCTTGCCAACATGTCTTGCCCATTCTCAGTTCCTTAATATCCCCAAAACCAAACTCGAAACTGTCCCCGAAACCAACAGAGATGAATCGATTGTAAGAAGATTGACTGCTTTTTTCTGTTGTCGACATTTCTCTTTGTTCACTTCACAAGTCCTTTGATCTCTATGCCACATGATTTCTTCCGCCAAAGTAGGAATTTTTTTATGCATGTTCGCTGTGCAGCAATGTGTGAGTCAACGTCTCCATGTCGTTCTGAAACGCTTTACGTAATCAAATTCCAATAAGTGGCCAAACCAAAATCAAATGCTTGTCGATCGCCAAAAGCCACTCTCTCTTCGATCGAATACAATTTAAACCTCAAATTTCCGCATGCGGACAACCCTTCGCCGCTTTCAAATACAATCCCTCTTTCAAAATACAAGCTCTTCTACGGTTAGAGTAATCAATTGAATGCCTCACAACGTTTTCCATGTTCGATGTGTAACCGCAATGTGGAAACCTCTGACATTCGTCACATCTCCCACCCCAACCTGCGCACATAATGTTACACCCATCTCTCGCACAGCGGTTGCAAACATTAAAAGCCACAATCAAACTTATAGCCACTCAGGCTACGGGAATAATTTCGTGTCAACCCCGGGCAGTGACATACACTCGAAACATCGACCGTCTCCCACCGGTTGGGGCAATTATTGCTAAAGAATTTATAGCACCACAATGCGGTCAATATCGATTTAATTGCCATTCCAGCTAGGACGACCCAACCCCGCCCACGAACTGTTCTCCGTAGATGGGCATTTTTGGGGTAAATTAATCAGCACTCGCCCAGCATGGTCGGCCTGGCACCCTTCTTCCAATCAGCCCCGCGTCGTGCCTACGATTAATTAACTCGACAATTCCAAAGAGGACATGCCAAGCCAAGTAATGTTCGCATCTTTCGTTGTGGAAAACGCACACATTAACCACCGAGAGTGCCCGTGAGTCCGGATGTCTCCGCTGTCACACAAAAGGATGCCAATAGACAATCTAATATCCATCTCTTGATTAATCTTGCTTACTCGTCAATTTGTTGTGAAACATTTTGGGAGCCCTTCTCGGAATCCCTGCACCGCATTTTAATCCAGTCGACAACAAAAGCATCACCAGCACCCAGACGCTGGTAATCGAACTTGAAGCCAATGTATGGGGTTGGTGGTGGGTCAAACGAGAGAATCAGAGAATGAGAATGCGAGTAATGGCCCCCCGAGGGGAGCACTTAAGGCATTCCATGTGACTACGTTGCACGAGCACAAGCTACGAACGCGAGAAATACAACACAACGCCCACACTTTTTATTCCGAGTGTCCTTCGCCTCTATCAGTCCTTGAACGGCACTTTCTACGATGCGGAGGCGGGCAGAGAGGATTGGTTTATTTATGGCATTCTGGTGACACATCGCCCAGCAATAGATGGCTGTGTGCAATTGTTTTGTGAATTTAACCCCTCTTGGTGTGCACGGGTCAGGAATGGCGGGCTATGCATGCGTATTTGCGGGTGGAAAGTGGTTTGTTCAGAGGGATAGTGCATGGAACATGATTAGATTCATAAGCCCTTGAGAGGGGTTTTTAACAGCAGATAATCTGGTGGATTTGTTCGATGAATACTTTTCGTTTTCTTGTGTGTTGGCTGTGTTGTGCAGTGGCGCCATTGTTAGCAAGCACTTTTCGATGTCTGCTTGTAACTGTGAGTTCACAAACCGTTGGGAATGGATTTCATGGGTACATTCTTGCTGTTGATGCACTCGGAATGTTGGAGATCAACTGGCTTACCTTGGGCTTAGCATCGATTAGAGACTCGAGTGCAGTACTTACCAGGTCGTGGTCGCTTCCAAACTATTGGAAAATATTTTTTAAGATTTTTGTAGTTTTGACGGAATGTCTTTCATTAACATTGTTTAACGAATTTAATGTTCAAGTGGTATGCAATTGAAGTCTTAGAAGCACAAATAATGTTATCCCACCTTCGTTGGTGCTCATCAAAAAATCCGGCCCGTAGGCTTCTGAATCTAACTGCCAGGCCAAATCTCGTACTCTGGCGAGAGGTCCGGATATCGCTGGGGACGAGGATGCCGCAGTGGATCCAATAATCTAAAGCTCACCCCGCCCCAAGGCTCGGTTCCCGAACTGGCTTTGGAATAAACCGTGAGCTTCTGTTCACGTGATTACCTCCTCCGCCGCCGTCCTTAAAGAGAAATGAGGCTCAGTTACAGGCACTCTCTCCCCTCTCCATGTGGGTCTGGTAACTTCTTCTGTCGAAGGTGCTTGACTCTTACCACGTAGAGCTGAGAATATAAGTTCGTTGACAGAGGCTAAGTGCAGACGCCTGTGCTTGCATGAGACATCTTGGAAAAGACCCAAGAAGTGCAAATCGATGCCCACCAGAAGAGCAACAGAAAACCAACACGTCAGCACTAAAGACGCGATCATCCAGGAATAGGCAAAAAGTTCAGTCCATGAGGCATGGATAATCAACTTCGGATGAGGAAGCCCTCCGTCTCTTCGAGGGTAACGACAAAGATC
Source organism: Eristalis arbustorum (assembly GCA_916610145.1). Classification (NCBI taxonomy): domain Eukaryota; kingdom Metazoa; phylum Arthropoda; class Insecta; order Diptera; family Syrphidae; genus Eristalis; species Eristalis arbustorum. Next base: position 41,272,503 of record OU744319.1, read on the forward strand.
TTCCAACCACGAACCTTATCGGCTCTACAGTGTCATAAGCCTATTCAGGCGTCTATAGATGGGTGGCGGGGGCGCAAGCGTAAAGCGCCAAGAAACGAGGTCAAACCAAGGAAACAGAAGACTCCCGTGGCTGAGGTGGAGCACCTAAGTGGAGAAGGACCTGAACTAAATTGGCGTACGAAAGTAGTTGGAGCGGCTTTTTGATTAAGTGACTGACTCGTGAATCACCATACCGGAGGTTCATCGTCTTTTCGACTGTCATGAGTCCAAAGCTTCTAGGTGAGTCATCTAGATGCGCCAAACCTTATCTCATAAGATCTACATTCACCAACAACCTCGTGGATCCACGACAACCAAAATACCACCAGGTTAGATGACGACTCTCGATGTGTCATTACCTTAAAAAATAACAAAAACTTAAGACTGTTCTTGGAATGCTATTTGAGTGACAAAAATGACTAACAATCCTCCTTCGTTGAATCGGCTATCCACTTTTAGAACGTCTGCAATCCCATTACGATGTTGACCCACAATCAATCACGTCTCAAATTATGCTCAATCAAAAACGATCTAAATTAGGCCATAACATATCACAACAAATCAATAAAATCAATGTAATATTAATTTCCATGACACCTCAGATACTCATAAAGCACCATCATTCCATCACCATCTGTACACCGGTACACCGAAGTGAAAATCAGAAAAATAAAAATCAAAATCCATTTCTACGAATCCACATATCATCATTTCACCAAGGGATACGCAAAACCTTGCAGCGAATACCAAATACCACCGACTGAGGTTTACTCGGCATAAATAGCTTCCTCCGACCGCCGGACCGAATGTGGATTCGTGCACCAGATCGCACGACTGTCAATAACAGGAAATAGTGAATAACGTTTGCATAAACACACACGCACACAATCGCACATTAAATTCCACATCCTGCCGTCGTCGGTCGTCGGTCGGATCAATTCAACTAAGCACCCTTCAAACTTTTCAGCAACCAGGAACGCAATCAATGGATTCTAAAATGTAGCCACCTGGAAAATATGAACACACCCGGTTGCGTGTTTGGTTGGAATTAATTTCAGCACTATGCCCGCTGCCTCATCAATTAAATGGGCTAGCTGCTGCCGGATCTACCCCTTTATTCGCGCCCGGCTCGTGCTCCAGCCTTGAATATGGAAGCACATCGCATGACAAAGTCAACAAATTGATGGAATTTTTACAACCATCCCCCTCGTAACAACCTGATGTATTAAATCCATAAAAACCGTCTTACATAAACGAATCCATTGACATGCACACACAATCATCGAATGAGCCACCTCGCGTCCTACACAAAAAACGAAATGGAAGAAAAAAAAAATTAACATGAGCATATTCACCCCATTACCGCGTGTGTCGAAGCACTCCACTCGCGGGGGATGAGGCTGGGATGAAAATCGATAACAATAAATAAAGCGTGCAAAATGCCCTATCACACATTAGGAGTGTTCGACGTGATGGCGCAGATCGGGGCGACACTGTATGTACAAACATCCCCATAAAGTCGGAAGTTTTACGAGTGCAATAGACATATCCGGTCTTTCACATGCTGTATCCGGTGGGGCGCGGAGCATTGGACGAGGACCTCAGGCAGAAGGCTAAGGAAACGTTGAAGGGATGACTTTTCTTTTTGTTGGTTGGGTTGGTTAAAGGGACTGCCGAGGTAATTTGATATTTGGCAGTCCCTTGACAGGTCGAAGATTTGAAGTATCTTTTACTGAGTGTTTGGGTCTTCTTTTCGCATTCAGATATCGAATGACAATGACTCTGAACATGAGACAAAAATCGGATCATTGTCGTTTGAATAAACATCAAGAATTCGCTGCAGAAACTCTAGCTGTGAGTACAATGAAATTCGACACAGGACATTGACATGCGATGGCAAAAAATAATGAGAGGATCAAGTGGCATCAAGTGACACCGGGTGCAGATGGGTTCATCTCAATCCTAATCGATATGCCTACAGGATGGATATCAGAGATGGATACAGGTTTGACCTAGAGATTAAACCGTCTCTGAGGCCGGAACGATGTGCTTGATTGACAACACCTTTGCTTTGATATTATTTTCTAAGGGCGGGTGCTTTATGTGTTCGCAACCATGTTTGGTTTTCGCCGGCGCACATTTAAATTAATTTATTGACTTTGCTTTCGCTCGATTGGATGCCGGGGATTCCGTTTCATCAGAGAAAAACGTATGCAGCTTCTTCTTTCCATTTACATCGTCCACCCTTGTGAATCGCGTATCATCATCCCCCATTAGAACGTTTTTAAAATTGGAAAATCTGACCTCTCTTCCGCCCATAAGGAAGAAAGGAACAACCAGCTGTGTAGTGCCACTCTGTTTATGTAATCAAATCGTTTCATGATTACAATTTAAACATCATTCCGACCTGACACTCAACTGAATTGCAATGATCGGATTAATTGCCCATACAAATTAGGGTTCCTCCCCTCGTGCCTTACACAAACCGCCAAAACTATACGCAAACTCAATCGCAATATCCTCATTTTAGCCTGCAGTCCAGAGATGATTATAATTCAAATTTAATCATTACCGTGATTGTCGCAACGGGGGGTGGCATGCAAAAAGAGCTCACCACACACATGGATCGATAACGCTTTGAGCCAACAATTCATGGTTAGCCTGAAATTAATTTGATTGTCGGCGGTGTCTTTTAGTATCGTGTTTGCGGAAGATGAGACGAGTGTTAGAATGTAACGTTTTGGCAATTGTCGGACATCGTCACTTTTCCATAGTTATGCGGGTGATAAGAAATAAGAGGTTTCTGGACAAGGCAACCGAAAGGGGTTTCTGGGCAAGAGAACCAAAAGAATGGGTGTTCTCACATAACAAATTTCATTAAGCGTACGGCTTCGAATGACATGTTTTAAATTCCATACAATTATTATTATGATGTTATTATTTTGTAAGTTTATCAAATGTCTTAATGACTGCATATAAAAAATAACACAAAGCTGAAATTTTGGGGAATTATTTCAGTTCGGACGAGAGAAATGGGAGAGACAAGCGTTAAAAAATGTCTTATATCCGACGTATGTGATTCTAGAGAAGGACAGCATGAATGAAGAAGTTCCTGCGTGACCTTTAACAAGTATGAATGGAGGGCCTTAAGGTAATATTACGACTCGATCGACAGAAAGTGATATTTTCAAAATGATAATTTGGATGTTTCTTGTGAATAATTTTGAAGAGTAATATGAACGATCTGTATCCTCATAATGTTTCTAATTCGCATCCTACGAGAATACGGCGTTCTTTCGATACATGTTCATACCTGTTTAGGTTGTAGTGGCTTTGATTACTTACTTACTTATCAGGCAGACGAACCATGAAGGGTCTGAGCCTGAGCAATTGCTTCCTTCCATCGGTGATGGTCCTGGGCACGCTGCTTCAAGTCATCAAGGCCAAGCGGTCTTACATCCGCGATGACTTGGTCTTTGGCCTAGGAGGCTCGGATTCGAAGACCATCTTTGCTGGAGCATTGTTGTCCATTCGCTCCATATGGCCGAGACAGTGTAGTCGACGGATTTTTGCCTTCTGGACTACATCCACATCCTTGTCTAGCTCGTAGAGTTCGCGGTTGTGTTTACTCCTCCAATCGTCTTCATCGCAGACGGGACCATATATCCGACGTTGAATTTTTCTTTCGAAGGCACCAAGAATCAGCTCTGCAGTCGTGCTTAATGTCCAGTTTTCGGCTTCATAAAGTTAGACTGACAGAATAAGGGTTTTGTAGAGCATGACTTTGGTCCTTCGAGTCAGGAGTTTCGAGCCCAGTTGTTTTGACAGACCGAAGTAGCATCGGTTCTCAGAGGCGATTCTACGTCGGATCTCCACTACGATGTCATTCGTGGAGTTTATATTTGCCCGGAGGTAGACAAACTCCTTTACTACCTCGAAATTGTAGCTGTCGATTGTGACGTTTTGGCCTAGGTGGTGTGCTGCTAATCGTTTTTTGCTCGACAGCATATATTTTGTTTTGTCCTAGTTGACCTTAAGACCAGTTCGTTTCACCTGTTCCTCAATTTCAGTGAAAGCTTCCATTATGGCACGTTGGGACCGCGCGATAATGTCGATGTCATCAGCGTATCCCAACAGCTGGACTGACTTGTAGAAGATAGTGCCTTCCGTGTTGACTTTTGCCCGCCGCACTATCTTCTGTAGTACCCAATTGAAGAAATCACACGAACTTCCTTGCCGAAATCTGGTGCAGGTTTCGAAGGTTTCAGAGGTTTTTGAACCGAACTGCACGGTGCATCGCGTATGTGTTAGCGTGGAGCGACACAACCGGATCAGTTTTTCCCGGGATCCCGAATTCGGCCATCGCTTTGAATAGCTCCTTGCGATGAATGCTGTCGTATGCGGCTTTAAGATCGATGAAAAGATGGTGAGTATCGATTTGAAACTCGCTGGTCTTCTCCAGGATCTGCCTTAGTGTGAAGATTTGGTCTATAGTCGATTTGCCGGGTCGGAAGCCGCACTGGTACGTGCGGATTAGTGCGGTGCAAAACGGCCTTAGACGTTCACACAGTACGCTGGATAGGATCTTGTAGGCGACATTGAGCAGGGATATACCTCTGTAGCTCTTGCAGGAGGTAGGATCGCCTTTTTTGTGGAGTGGCATTGATTGCTCTAGTCAACTTTTGAGAAGAAGAGTAATCACATTCAGCGAACAATTCGGATCCATATGTCAATATTGGCACTAAAAGTGCTCTGGCAAGTTTAAGTTTCACTTTCAGAGAAACGAGAAATTGAATAAAGAAGGAGATAGTTTCGAGATCAGAATGGCTTTTTTTTTGTCAAGATTGAGCATAAGACTGTTGTATGTAGCCCAATTGGCTATAGAGTTAAGACACTCATTAATTTTTGCAACTGTGTCTTTAACCATACCTAGTGGGAAGCTAGGTAGATTTGAACATCGTCTGCATACCAACGAACCGGAAATGGACCTTGAGAGACACCACAATGTACACCCAAAAAGATGAAAGTCTTGAATTATGGACAACGGCTTGGACTCGGTTAGTAAGATACTAGAGAATAAATTTATAAGTGGGATTACAAAAATTGAATTGGGTGGACAGTTTATGACAGAGTATAGTATAAGGCCAACGCACTTGGACTTGATAGAGAACACCGCACAACCGACTGTGTAGGAATCAACTCTTCTCAATGCAAATGCATTTGCTAGAGTGTTGTTTGAAAGTGTTGAAGACATTCTTTCTGATGCTCTCGGGACAGTAGAAGCGAATTGATTATTTAAACTAGGGAGATTAATGTCATCATCCTTAATCCTTTCCTTTGCTTCGTTCAGTCCAATATCGCGAACTTGTTTCCATAAGGTCCTAGAAGAGCGGTCGTTATTGAATTTTGTTTTGTAATACCTGAGCTTAACCGATCTTATCATCAACGTGACGTCGTTTCTGCAGTTTTGATATGTATTGTGCATTTCCGTGCTACGGAATCTTCTCCATTGTCTGAAAAGAAAGTGCCTCTTTCTTATCGCGAGAAGAATTCGATCCGTTAACCACGGAGATATTTTGCTTCTAATGACTCGTGTACGAAGTGTTTTGTGTGTTTTTCCAACAGGTAGTTTAGAGTTGTATTGAAAAATGTGATTTGCTTATCGACGTCAGACGACATGTACAGCTCAACATTAAAACAGTCCGAAAACATGTTATCAAAATTAATACTACGGAAATCACGATATTGAACGGACTGAGGACAACTCCTTTCGAATATGTGGTACAGAAATACAGGAACAGAAAGTTGACTATAAGTTTTCACCAAGCTCTTATCACTGCTTAACATGACATCGATCAATGACGGCAAGCACTTTGGCTTAAAATGAGTGGGCTTTTGGTGCTTAAGAAGTTTAAGTTTAGAGAACGCATTGTTGTGTTCACAGTTTTAGTGGAGAGACACAAATATTCGCTATTGCATCAAGCGGTTGTTGGACTCTCAAGTTACATCCTCGACTAGAGCAAGTTCCTTGTGACGAGTACTATGCAGTTCTGTTTTGTGCGAATTGGGTATTAGATTGCATTTTGATTCTATTCAAAGCTCTGTCGATTCACTGTCCGGGTACATGAAAAAAAATGTTAACAAGCCTTGAACACAGTGGTCAAAACCCAACCATTTGAGACAACGCAACAGAGGACGTCCTCTAACGAGATTGCGCACACAAGTGGCAAAGGACCTCAACCACATTGCTGTGCGCAGCTGGTGAAAGATCATGCTGACTGCAGCGGCATGTTGGTTGAGGCCCAGGTCTATCCCGGACTGTAGCGCCAATCAAAGAAGTAGTGAACAGCAAGGAAATTGACACTATGCTTCTGATTCTACACGGTAGCACCTGGTTCCGCCGTCTTCTTTAACGTATATATATTATGACGCACTGCATTTTGAAGTGTCCAAGGAAAGAGGCATTTGACCGCAATAAATCACATAGGCACACGACCCCAGTATCTTCACCTGGCTCGTGTCTTAATAACTTTAATTTCCTCTGGTGTCCTTTTTTCTATACTTTTTTCCCGTTTAAAATGTGATACACTGTCGTTTCGATTAAGTGGTCGAGACACTTTTTCACTACTATGAGGGATATGCATTCATTCATTCATTCATCACTTCCGACATTCCTCCATTTCATGTTAACATCCCTTTTCAGGACGTGCACACAAAATTACCTCAAAAGCATTCCAAAGGATTTAACATGCAAACTAAATTGAGATCGGGACCATTAAAGGATTGAACATGTTCATCCAGCTCATGAATTAATTTCCAAAAAAACATCCCCCATTACACCAGCGAATGCATAAATTCCAAGTACCCCACCTCTTTTCCATGCCCATTTAATGAGCTTACCTCAAATGTATATACGACAAATTAGCCTCATTTCTATTTGGTTGACTTCGATTACAGGGGCTTCCAGGCGCACGCCGAGATTAACCGGCAAATTCGCATTGGACCTATTTACATGCGACCTTCGAACGGCCATCGGTCTCATCCACTCTAACTTTATCCGCCTGTGGAATGGGCCGCCCTTACAATCCGGCTCTAGTCAACTTAAATCCCCAATGTCATTATTCCTCCTATAATTCCATCATTATGCAAAACAGTCAGACACAATCGTCCATCTTCGCAGCATGACTGCTTCGCTTCATCCGGCCGGCCCCCGAAAAGTTTACAAGTCCCAACCATTGCAACCATTGCTGTCGGTGCTGCTGTTGCCGTTACTGCCGTCGTCAACGCCATTGTCCTTGTTGTTTCAGTTGCCAACGCCAGCTATGTACATTTTATAGCCGTTATAATAATTATACTCCCAAGGGATGATACTGGCGGAGAATCAGACGGATTCCCCCAACAGCCGCACGACAAACAGTAAACGCGTCATCCCCCATTTGATTAAGTATTCAGCCCAGAGTCGTTGCAATCCTGCCATGTTCTGTATTTCCCTCCTATTACCAGGGCTTCCACTAACAGTGCGCGGCTGTATGCGTTCGGCGAACGTATGCACTGAAGCCACCGCACGATATTAGTCAAAAATGCAAATGAGTTGACCAAACGAAATTATTGTCATGTCAACTATTTTCAAATCTGTTAGTGAGGGGCAGGAGCCACCTCAGTCGAGACACACGGGCCCCCGGACACGCGGAACCGTGGGTTGTTGAATTGGCCCAAAGGGAAAAGTGGTGAAAGCGATAACGCAAACATCATCAGCGTTGCAACCTTTTTCGTGTGGAGCTTGTGTGACTGTATTCGGTTGCGTGTCCTGTGGAGCTGCGGTATTTACGTTTATTTGCCGACTGGAATTTCATTAAATTCCTGTGCCTTGCTGGGAATTTTATGACAGCAGTTATTTTATCAACGGTAAATATTGAAAAATAAAAGACGAGAAAGACATGCAACAAAATGCCGTGGCTTGTGGTGGTGTTTTTTTTTTGTATATTTTTGCGCACGACGATGAGCTTTGATGAAAGAACATAAACTTGACGTCTGTGGATTTATGTTGGCATTCGAGGCCTTGCATGCGAAAGTCATACATGTGTAATCACTTTAATGACAGTTAAGTGAAAAGTTAACATTTTGTTGGGGGCTTTTATTATTGTGGATTGGACGTGTCCTGGGAACTTTGATCTGGGAGGAAAACCGACTTTTGGAAGGTTTATCACTCATTTAACAACAAAGACTGTCTCTCAAAGTTGGACTCTCCGCAGGGGTTGAGATTTGTTGTTAGATCGTTCTTTGTGATTCCTAATGTATGCTGGAGAGCGAAGATTAACACATCTTTTCTAGAATCATCGGGAAACGCAGCATACAGCACACCGCATCCGATAACAGAGTCAGACTGTGGCACTTTATCACGGAGTCCAGCCGATCTGTAGCAAGCACTCGGCTCCCACAACTTCAATGTCCATAAAGGAACCTGGCGGTCGACTGACCAATCAAATGTAAATCAGATTTATTACGTTACGATCGACGACAGGCCCTTGTCCAACTGTCAAACGTTCCAAGGAGACAACATAGAATCAGACCATTCAATTTTTTACTTGCAACGGACTACTGAATGCTGCATGGTCATGCCTCCCAAAGGCTCCGTATAAGTGGATGTTAGGCGTTTTGTGCTGTGTTCCAGCGAGTGTTCAAGGCCGAATCACGAACTGGAGAACGAAGCCCTGATGAAACAAGTGAGGTAAGTCAATGACGATCTGAGAATACAGGTTCAATGATGATTACATGGCAAATAGTGCCGTCGCCAATGATGGAAATATCATCTTGATTTCAAACTCAAAACGATCTCCAGGATATCTTTAACTCGGTGAAGAAGAGAAACAGTCAGTCGGAATCGATTCGCCATCTTCCCCCCGAAGCGATGTAGATTTACACAACATTGTATAATAATGCGCTGAGTAATGCCTATTACTATTGATGGGAACTATCGAATAAAAACTATCTAGTTATTCGATAGTTGCAAACTATTAATTTATTCGATAGTCGAAAATCATTCATTCATCAAATTGAATGAAAAAAATGTTCAATAGTTTTTACTTTTTTTACTTTTACACACGCTAATTTTGGCAGCAAGTTTCACCTTTCTGCCTAAAAAATGGAAATGCTTGCTGTCAATTTTAGTTCGTGTAAAAGGGGCCTTGTATGGCTGGTTGGACTGAGTCAAATGATTGGCATGGCAGCTTCTCTGAGAGAGAATTTTGTGTATGCATTAGTGATGGGAACTATCGAATGAATTGCACTATTGATAGTTAGTAACTGAATGATTTCAACTATCGAATGATTTTATTCATTCATTCATTCACCGACTGGGTTGTTAAAACAATACACGCCAGGGTTGAAGAGTGGAAAGGGGGCTCCCGTTTTTTTCCTGAGGTTTCCTTAGGAGGCCTAATCCTCGATATATATAATTATCACAAAAAATAAATCAAAACCGTCTTCCCCGTCTCTTACCCTAAGGCTATTACCCGGCACATCGGAAAACAGCTGTGGTGCAAACAAACCCTAAACGGGATAAATATAGATCAATTTCGACAAAACTTCGGTCGATCAGTCTTCTTCCTTGCATAAGCAAGGTTTTTAAAGACTCATTCGAGTTCTGACAATGGGTTGAGGAAAATAATATCATACCGGGGCAGGCCGGGCATAAAACCATTCATGCCGCGCTTAAACTGGTGTCCGACATTCAATGGAATAAAGACAAAAACAATGCACGGGTGCTTGCCTGATTGACTTGGAGAAAGCGTTCGACACCCATTGGTTGAAGCGCCTCTTTCTCAAGCAGGTGAAGCTTGGCATAGATAAACCATTGCTGTTAGTGATGGGCATAATCGAATGATATTAAGAATCGAGACTTTAGTAATCGAGATATTTTAATAATCGAATTATCACTCGAATGACTAGTAACCACTCGAGTGACTACTAATCATTCGAATGACTACTAACCACTAGAGTGACTACTAACCAATTATAAACTACTAGCACAAGATAACTCGTTAATTGTCTTACTTCAGCGCAAGAACAAGTAACAAATAGTTCTCGTCGATAAATACTCATCAGGAACATAGAATGAACATCAGAATGAAAGAAAAACGCAATGGAAAAGAACTCAAGAATTACCCCACTACCCGGTGCATTAATAAGAACACCGTAAAATATTTTTTATATAGATTACGTTTTGGTTAGTAGTCACTCGAAAGATTAGTAATCATTCGAGTGATTGAATGAGAGAATCTAGATGTTCTCGAGATGTTGTAATAATCGGTTATCACTCGAGATATCATTCGAATGCGTCCATCACTTACTATATGATCTATGACATGATTACAGATAGAAAGTTCGTCGTGAAAAGTGGCGATGTTGACATCAAGAACGGTCTGCAACAGGAAGCGGTTGGTTCGACGATCCTGTTTTCAATATTAACTGCAGATCTGATAAGTGCAATGCCGCACTCACCACTTGCGTACGATTTAGTGGCGCACAGATCAGGTCTGAGGGTCGTAGAAATAAATATCTTCTTGCAAAGTGACTTCGCACAAATTCAGCGAATTTGTGACGACTGGAAGTTGATCATAAACATCCTCAAGTGTGAAACTATCCTATTCAGGACTTCGCTGTACATGTCGTCATGGGATACGCGAACAAGCTGGCGTAAGTTCGACATTGTTGACCCACAGGGACGATTGTTAGGTGTGAAAAATGTAGTGAGGTATCCTATATCTGTATTTTGATAAACATAGATGCTCTGCTCTGGCTAGGGCTAAAAAGGCCTTTGCTGTGGTAAAGATGTTGTTTTACATGGCCCTCGTCCGGCCAATTTTAGCATACAGATGTCCACTGTGGTTCAACGTAAGTCCTTCCCAGATGGAAAAAAGAGGTCATTCGACAGGCAGTTTCGGCAAACATTTTATTATTAAGCTAATCAGAAGGCATATTGTACGAGCTATAACTTCTTTTAACTGTCTGATTTTTCGAGCTTACTATCCCAACGATATGTACCATGAAAGAGTGCGAGGCGTTTCTATACCGCAACACAAATGGTCTAATACAGCCACCACATGAATGTAATGTAATCTTTCATGCCGTACGCCGAACAGTGGACAGGGGACTTCAGTATGAGCGGGATTTCGCTCGTAGTCACGAGAATCTTCTCCAGTTCAGTGGGATCGCGATCTCTGCTCGAGATTGGAGGCAGTCTGCCAAAGAACCAGTTGTACTGTGGTTCCACCAAAAACAGTTCTCACCGCAGGGGCGATTGTAGACTTTGGTGGCCAACTCACATAGGTTTTAAGTTAACTTGTAAGAAAAAAAATATATGTTTACATATAAGCAACAAAATGTGTAAAAAAAAGAGCAAAACACAAAAAAAGTCCCAACAAGGGGTGCACCTCGGCGTATAAGTGTTATATGTTAGAAACATAATATACGTAACATAAAGCCCTGTTGCACCCGTCCGTATAGCCACTGACATAGTTAAGACAGTCGCTTAAGTTTTAATCTAAGGTTAAGTTAAAAAGCAAAGCCAAGTTATATACCGCTTTTCTTGGCTAAACAAAAGAAACAAAATATTGTCCAATAAAAGACAGCCTAAGCCGAAAAGCACAAATATCACAGAATGGCACAGTATATAGTATAGGCTTTATGTAAGAACATCTGTTAAATTAGTTAAGCTAGTTTTAAGCATTTTTGTTTAGCATGTACATTTATAAATTAAAAATGAAAAAAATAACGTTACCTATCTTATTTAAGAGGTATCAGTCAAAAACACACCAATATGCTCGAAAACTTGGCCCTCTTCTGAGTGGGGAGGGTGCTGACTCCTAAACGACTAAACGCTTATTCGAGTTACATGGTCTTTTTTTCCTTCCCAAACATACCATATACATACATCACGTTCAAATGTGCTTTCAAACTAAATTGAAATCCCACAGAACCGACAAGTATGCAAATAGTCACTCACTGCCTCACCATCCTCGAGTCATATCAATAAGCAGAAAAAATTGACTAGTCATTGCGAAACGATGAACAACTTAATTGATTTTCCTCTTTCAATTCGCCGTGTTAAATCCCAATCCACCGCCTCGCCCACACGATAAATAACTCAAACCGTCATCATAGTGAATTTTGAATTCAAAGGATAATCAGAAAATCACAATCTCACAGTTCTTTCCTTCCTTCATCGAATGAATGAATATTTGAACCGAACCAACAAAAGGATAACGAGAAACCCAACTCAATTCGCACTTTGCCAATGGTTGTAGCGAGTGTGTCCTGAATTTACAATTTAAATGCGACTGTAGGGACAGGCACATCCACACATACACACAGACTAGAGAAGAAACCAAAATCCACCTACCAAAACCATTTGTCGGCGTTGCAATCATTTCAACTTGATCCGTCACCGTTCCAATTCTCTACCGACGACCGTTGTGTGCAGTGTTCGTTGTTCGGTCGCCGTACCGTGGTGTGCCGTCGTAGCAGCAGCACAGCGAGAACCTGCCCCTTGACAATTGATGAATCCTGGAAACTTTATTAGCATTTGTGTTCTGCCCCCATCCCACATGACAATATCCGATGATCCTTATCCCGGCATTCACGTCCCACACAGACACACGCACCGCCGTTGGTGAGAGGGTGGCCAACATAACAGAAATCTTTGCATTTGTATGCCAAAACTGTATCCCAAGCCGGAGCTCACTGGCTCTCTAGTCAATATCTGCTGCTAGGGGACTGAATTTCTGACTATGCTCGCGTACTTGCGTCGTCAGAGCGTTCATACGTCGTCGTGTGTGATGTGCAGACTGTGGGGCTCCCGGTTTTGGGCGAGTCGTCGCTCGAACCCTCTCCGTCGCTCATCTGCCACTGTTATCCACACTCAGACTGCCCCTGTAAACAGAGGGAAACTGCTTGTGTTTGATCCCTTTTATTCGCCGAATGAGGGCATGTCCTCGTTGAGGAAGGATCTCGGCTTTGGCATTCCATTTTTGTTTCTCTCTGGCTTCGTCCTTTTTGAATTCATATTTTTTGCTTTTACCTTTTCGTTTTTGTTTGCGCTTCATTGCTTCCTCGTCCTTTGGACTGTATGCTCGGCGAAGGGATGGCAAACGTCGATGATGATTTTTATGCTCATAACGATGATTGACACAGCTGCCCTCTGCGGCCGATGGCAGAAGATGGGGGTGATGGCAATAAACTGAATTGTTGCAACAAAAGAAAACAAAATACATGGGGTCCCATGGGAGGGGCGCGACATTGCCATGTGCGCGTATGGTAATTCAATTTGAGGATGCGACGGTTTAATGGATTTTTTGGGGTTTTTTTGTGAGTTTTTGCAAAATGTTCACCGCGGCGGCGGTGCTTGGGATAATTTGATTTTTTTTTCGCCCAGATTTTTGCAGCGCTTGTGGATATCATTGAACTGGGTGTTTATGCTGAGCCAGTCGTCGTGTCTGATGTGATTAAAGGGAGTTTTCATGAATGGGATTTTTGGTGGATAATTAATTTGTATAATGAAACTTGAGTGAGTTTTTTTTTGAAGGATCCACGCGGGGGAGTGGCCTCATTAGGAGTGGATGGCGGTTGGGTTGTCAGATGAGGTCGTTGGGATTTATTGAGCTCATCCCTTAGTGGACACTTCGGCGAGCGACTGCTCTTGTTAGGGTGGATGTTGATGCTTCGCATAAACCAATTTGAACTCAGAAATTCTACGGTTGTGTTTTCTTGGTGCTTTAAACACATTGAATTTGTAGAATGGAAAGTCTTCTCTTTGTTTTGCTTCTAGTGCTTTTGCCGAAGTTACACAGTGCACGTTGTACTAGTACAAACCTAGTTTGTGGGCATATAATGAAATCAGACAAAGTTCAGGAGCACAACAGTCGACTAACGCAACACAAAAATAATCGCCTTGGTTGATTAGGTAAGTGCAACCTACAAAAAAACTGCCCCGATCACTGAAACTTGTTGTGTTTTATTGTTCCGCGGTTTGGAGTGTTCACATTGCACTACCTGCACGGTGCGACTGAGGGAAGTGTTGAAAAGGTTGAATGCAGCGTCCAATTTGAACGACCTAGTACAAATTGCTCTATACGATCCGGTCGTTCGACATGTCGACGGTATAATGTGAACGTGCCTGATAAATATAGGTGTTCTGACAGAATTTTGGGGTCGTTTGTTTGTTGATGTAGGAAATTAGCACTGGCATGTGGTCAACCGCGTATTACAGTTTGAATGCAAAGCATTTCTGGCCGTTGAACCTGGTAGCACAATGTGAACGTCCCTATCCGCTGATGCTCATTCGATGAAATTAAGAAAGTGAATGAAATTGTAACACCAGGTTTCACAGTGAACTTCCGACGTTTCCGCGTCGTTTAGATCGTTCACACTTTTACGGCCTAGTACAAAATGGTCTAACCGACCCAGTCGAACTACGCGGTAATATGAGCTCAGCTTTTCTTTCGTTATTGCGGTCAGTTTCTTCGTTACCTACAAATTAATTTGAATGCATATACATACCAGGTATACAGGTATGAAGTGAGCGTCAAGATACAAATGTCTCGATAGGGAACATTTGTTGTGAACGAGCCCTTATTTTTGTTTGTTTGTTTGCTATGACATCTGTGAAACATATTTAGTATACATCAAGTCATTGAACAGACCAAATCATCATATGTTTCATCGTGTTAAAAATGTCGAATCTTGTACCAGAAAGTGATGATTTGCGGAAAGCATTAATTTTTTGTTTTCATTTGAAGAAAAGTGCTGCAGAGTCGCATCGAATGCTTGTCGAGGCATATGGTGATCATGCTCTATCAGAAACAACATGCAAAAGATGGTTTCAGCGGTTCAGAAATAATGATTTTGATGTGAGAAATGAAGAACGTGGAAGGCCACCACAAAAGTTTGAAGACGACGAATTGCAAACGGTATTGGATGGAGATGACACTTTGAGTCAAAAGCAAATGGCAGCAATGTTAAATGTTGCACAACAAACAATTTCTGACGGCTTAAACGCTATGGGTAAGATCCAAAAGTGTGGAAAATGGGTGCCACATGAATTGAATGAAAGACAGATGGAAAACCGAAAAAACCCTTGTGAAATTTTGCTTGTAAGAAAATCGGGTTTGCATTTGATTGTTACTGGCGATGAAAAAAGGATTTATATTCCGAATCCTAAACGGAAAAAATCATGGGTTAATCCGGGACAACCATTAACATCGACTGCAAAACCAGATCGATTCCGCAAGAAGACAATGCTGTGTGGTTGGTGGGACCAGAAAGGTGTGGTGTACCACGAGCTCCTAAAACCTAGTGATACCGTTAACACCAGAATTAATTTTAATTAATTATGTTCCATGACAATGCACACAGAGCAAAACCGGTTCAGGATACAATCAAAACACATGGCTGGGAGGAGCTACCCCAGCCGCCGTATTCACCAGACTTGACTCCTTCCGACTACCATTTGTTTTCATCGATGGGACACGCATTGGCTGAGCAGCACTTCGATTCCTACGAAGAAGTCGAAAATTGGGTGTCTGATTGGTTTGCTTTAAAAGACGAACAATTTTATTGGCGTGGTATTCACAAATTCCCAGAAAGGTGGTCAAAATGTGTAGAAAACAATGGCCAATACTTTGAATAAAATGTTTTTACTTTCCCATTCATAATTAGTGTTTTATTTAAAAAAAAAAAAACCGCTCATTCATTGCACAAATATAGTGCAAAAAGTACTGTCCCGACAACAAAAGTCAAATAAATTTGTCGGTGTGGATGTTAATTTTTGTAAAGGTCTAACGTCTCGTTTTCTGGTTCTGGACTTTGTCTGTTTTAGGCTTCCAAATTGGTGTTTTGTATGCAGAATGACACCTATTTTGACTATACACTTTTGTTTAAATAAACGCTACCCAGTAAATGCAACAATCTCAATTATTGCAACTGCTCTGACATCAATTTCTTGCGTATACCGAGTTCGTACCGTATTTGATTTTCTTCACTTCAGTGGCTTCAACTTGCGAATTGCTAGAGCTTTCTGACAGCCTAAGGCATTACCCACATGTGGTTACGGTCACTAATAACTACTACTACGGCTGAGGTTGAAATTGAACCAACTAACCTGTAAGAGAAAAGAAATGACAGAATAAGGC
Organism: Eristalis arbustorum; assembly: GCA_916610145.1. NCBI lineage: Eukaryota > Metazoa > Arthropoda > Insecta > Diptera > Syrphidae > Eristalis > Eristalis arbustorum. The sequence goes on from OU744319.1 coordinate 41,288,729, forward strand.
ACGAATATCAAAATTGCGTCCCCGATATTTTGATCTTTAAACCAGAAGTTTCGTCTTCTTCTCCTTCTCAAATCCGGAGGCTCGAAGCCGCGAATCTCTTAGCCGGTGTCCATAAGATCGAAGTCGCCAAGTCGGCGGAAATTTGCCTTCCGAACTACAATCACATCTTGGTACAGCTCGTAGAACTCGCGTATCGAAGTTGCAGGCGTTTGCAATGATAATCCCACGCCGGGTGTCGAATGTAGAGTTCAGGCTTAGCCTGAAGTGGAACAACAACTTGCAATCCTCCTGGGATTCCCCAGTTAAGCGTCGACCCCAGCTCACTTGAACGTCGACGTCTAGGATCGATCCCTAGTCTGTATGGCGAAAAAAAATGTTTATAGTCCCACCTCGTTCGAGTCACTGACAATGCTCAAAAAGTATTTCTGTCACTTCTGAAAAGGCTTCTCAAACTTGGCCGTTAGGAGTTTGCATAAAACGGTAGTTCCCTTCTACTCGAGAAAGAACAATAGCAAGCACAACGCGAGTGGTTGTTGAAGAGGTAGGCTCTGGCCCTTTAAGGGCTGTAGCGCTGCCCACCATTTTTATATAACACTTCTTCCCACAAAGTTGTTGACTGCCAAATCCCAATCAAATACTGTTGTCTTCCAGTCGGACCTTAATGGCTGACAAATACTAACGTCCTTGCGAGCATTATGTGTGTAGTAACAAAATACACGCTCGTGCAAAATTCCTGTTTTCCAGTGAAGTGGATTTTATGTCGTAGCTCGATGTTTCTTTTAAGTGAAACATTATCCTTCCATGAAAATATTTATGTCTTTTTCTTCCAAGCAAATATGATTTCACTGAAGTAGTTGTGATGCAAATGCAACTTATACACAGTTCGTATGCCAATTTAGCTCAACTTATTTAAAGCATTTCCTTTCAAACGCTACACCTAGTGGAATGGATATGCAAGAAGGAATTCTCCATGGGACGAAATGGAGAGAGAATCCAAGCAAATAGTTCTTACAAACATTGCATGGCGGCACAGACTGCTTGGGATGAAGAAGAAGATGTAACTTCTCGTTTTGATATAGTCTGCTCACACTTGATCTTTCCAACGTATTTCGATAGCAGCCCCAAAAAACTACTATGCAACGATGAAGTTTGCCCGAATGGGGAACCGTACAATTTCTATACGAGGACGCTGTAGTCTATACATATTCTATTTCAAACAGCCAGCACAGGTTGACTCTGCTTCAGTGTTCGATAAGAGTTCGTGAGCTTGCTAAATGGCTGCTGCACAACACCCTTAAATCGAGTATCATCTCCGCCTGTCAAAAGCTAACTGAATTGTTTTACAGAAATCACAATGGCGACCGAACAAATTCGACCTATTGAGAAAAAAAAACTGTGTCTAGGAATGCCATTATACTCAAACAATAAATGGAAAGAAACACTCACTGAACGTTTAAATATGAAATTACCTCTAGCCCCTTGTCAGAACCACTCAGATTTATTCAATATTTTAAAGCCAATATCTCGTGTGTACCTCACCAGTCTCATTTAAATTCCAGAGCCACAGAGGAATGCTAAATGCTGTGAGGGTCACATTTCACAACCCCTTTCAATGCCTCTATGTTTCAGGGTAAACGCAAACCACTTCTTCATGTTAAATGCACAGCAAACACAACTCCCCCGGGACTATCCTTTTTTTCTCTTCAAGAAATACCCACACCCCATTGACAATAAAACGTACATATGTGTAGGATAGGGATGAATAATTGCATCTCCAAGGGCTGAGTGTTCTCCCCAAAGGCCATAAACAATCTCATCTGCACACAGAGGCATTCAAAGGCGGCAGCCACTTCCTCTAAGCCCGCTCCCATGCGATAGCTGTTAAATTATGTTTACCATTTGAAATTAAATAATAAACCAGCAATGAGACTTATTCCCCTTCATTCCCAGGGTTCGAGTTAATTTGTCGTTCGAATGGGCTAACAGCCACCCCCCACACAAGCTTTCGTCCTGCCAAAAAATGCACGCCACTGCCAAACACACCATATAATAGACGACACAAAACAATGGCGATTATGTTCGTTGTCCTATGAAATAATGTTGATTTATAGTTGTCATAATAATTCAACTACAGTTGCCAACAGCAAGCACAACACACACACACGCAGCGCTGAGGAAATGTGGTGGCGCAGCAGCGGAGCCAGTTGCGGAGCACATCGTTTCGAGTATTCACCTCTTACAAAAACCCACTTGATCCGCACAAAGATAAACGGAAGTTTCAGGGCAGTCGAGGTGCCACTGTTGGAGAGCTTTGGGTACGGTCCCATAGGTGGGTGAATGGATTCAGGGAAATTGTTTTATCCACATCCTGTGCCCACATTCCTTTACGTCGATGTCGGCCAGGAGAAAGAAAACAAAACCTCCTTTCACTGGGATGGTGTGTGTTTGTTGAATTTTTCTCATATAATCTCATTTAGTGTTCACAGCAAATACTCCAATGCTCTTAGTGGTGGGGGAGGCTGGCGAGCGAGAGTCGGTGGTTGCCCATCATGAGGGTGTAGCTGGCATTAAAGTGGTTTGTTGCCACCAACAAGCATTTGCTGGGTTGCCAGCTGTTCGTGTTGTGATTTTATAAATGAACGAATGTGATGCCATTTCACATCGATTTTCAGTTAAATTGCGCACAAAACACTGAGTATTTGGGAGACATTTATTTATTTCTGGTGTCAAACTGAAGCACTTGTGTCAGTGCAACCACTCAATTGATTTTTCTGTCACGAGCTGCAGGAAAGCAAAGTTTCCTGAGACGTGAATCTCACTAAGAATGTTAGTGTAATCGGGATGGAATCATGGAGCTCCAACGCACTTTTTTCCGGTAATGGATTTACGTAAGGTAGATTACGGCGCTATATCCCGTATAGGGCCAGGGCCTAGCTCCTCACCAACCATTCGTGTTGTGCGTGCTATTGTGCTATCACAAGTGAAAGGCACCCACAGTGTTATGCCAACTCCGAAAGGCCAAGTTTAAGAAGCTCCTTCTAAAGCGTTATACTCTAACTAAAGACGTGGGGCCAACCAGCTGAACGAAAAGAAAATCTTTTAGTGTAGCAACGTTTTGTCGACAGAGGACTATCAATCAGATGATCAGACTTGAGCTGGAACTGCTCTGGAGTTGCACGAATTAGACAGTTGCTCTAAGGCCTTAACACACCTTAACACAGCTTAAATGCAAATTGCTCACTTTAGACACCTTTAGGCGAGTGGAGGATCTGCCCAGCTGACTGAAAGCAAGACGCACCCACAGCTAACTGACTGCCTTTTATCTGAGATTGTGAGTTAGATGCGCATCAAGAAGTACCACTGTGAAAGTCAATGCCTCAGACGTGTATAGTATTAGGTCAAGGAGCATGTGAATAAGGGGTTTGCTGGAGTCAGAAGAACCGTGGACAAATAGAAGCGACTAGAAATTATCGTACTGTGGGCGACTCAAACAGGTCTTTTTGGAGTGAAATGGACTGTCAATAGAGGTAGGGTAGGGTAGGTAGGCAGTGGCATTTGTGCACTTAGGCCGAGGGAGGCCCATTGTATGCCCACGTGGGTAGTTTAAATTTTAAGTTTTATCCACAAAATGTGCTTTCCTCTTCATTCTCATCTAGGCAGGTTCGACAGAAGTCATTGCAGAAGCCCCGGGCTAGTCTTTTAGCTTGGAGAGCTAACAAGCAGTATCTGGTGATATCACGTTCCAACTTAGCCAGGGCAGGGCTCCGCTAAGCCCCATTACTTCCGCATGGATGATGCTGCAGTGATCGGGGAGACGAACAGATTGGTTCACCAATTGGTTCAATTGGTTCAGATTGGCCATCTTCCGTCATGGATCCATCTATGTAGAAGTACATGGCTTCCCAAAGGTATGGTGGGGCTGTGCCACATGTTCTCTGTTCGGAATCCGGGTTTCGAAGCTGCTTTCTGGGAAGTGTAGTCTTATTGGTTTTTGGTAAGGTTTTTTTTCGTCTAGTACAAACCTCTAGACAAACACAGCGCAGTTGGTTGCTGTTTGCTTACCAAAGAATTTTCTTAATCGTTTTTCTGTGTTGAGCTTCCAGTGAGCTTCCGTGATCTTGAAAGGAATAATTAAATGAAGTAAGCAATACACCATTCCTGGAATTTAAGCACAGTTGACAGGCATAGGTCAGCCAAATGAATCTTCTAGCAGCAAACTCCGATTCCACGGCCAGTACAGCTGAGATTGATACTTTATCTCCTTGTATGCTTTCACACCTGTTAAATGATAAAGAAAAAGAGGCGAGCCGCGAAGTGTCTTATTGCCCATAGTTCTCATTGCAATCTTCCCTGTTTTTTCAAGCAATTTTAATGCACTTATGGTATAATGCAACACAAAACAAATCAGTCAACTGCTGCAACAGTGGTATGGCAACCCTACACACCACATTCTGACTTCACTAAGACTCCATAAATATTTGTACACTATCATATACCTCTGTTCACATTGTGCTCAGTTAGGAAAACCTTTCCAATTTAGTTGCCTTCATAAGAAATGAAAATGAAATAAAAATAAGAGGGACGACAGGGATCTGAGCAAATAATACAAGAAAACAAAAAATGAAATGAAAAAAGAAGAATAGCAAAACCATGGCAAATAAGGTGTTTCCCTTCCCCAAGCCACCCACCAACAGCAGAGAGTATGGTCCTTCGTACCGTACACTGGAACGGTGTGTATGTAAGGTTAATACCCTGACTACAATGCAACATCAATGTGCAACAACACAACCTAACAACACGTTAACCGTTGCGCGCTTCTGCTTGCTAGTGACGATATAATTGCTGCTCCTTGTCTGTGAATTTTATATTCTCTTTCACTCTCTTTTACACTGGATGCGAGAGGTGTACGATATGCCATTACCGTTCACTCTGCATAAGGACATTTCGGGGACATCGCACGTTCTACACAGGAACGTGAAACTCGGGGAAAACAGACACACAGGCACACCCACACACAATGAACTGTATATCACATTTGTAGCGAAACTTGCTACATTTTTGCTGAGTCCTGCGAGGATGCCTGCAATGGGAGCCATACACAAATGTACGAGCATAGGCTATAGGCAAGGATACAAGTTGGACACGGAGTGCTCCTGCAGTGTGGGTGCGATGAATTTGCCTCTCAGAGAGTGCCCTGTGCTGAGATGGTGGCATTTGTCTGCCTACCTATTTGCTGTTGGGATTTGATTTCATGAAAAAAGGACATACATACGGAATGGGGAGAATGGACCACCGTTGGGCGGAGGAGCAACCCTTGAATTACAATTTTATGTCAGATTTATTCAGATCGTTTGCACGTCCCTTTTGCTTTCTTTTTGTTATTCTGCTCAAATTTGTTTTTTTTTTTTTGCTTATACACAACATTCAGAGGATGCGCCAGTACGTGTGTGTACATGGCTGTGTGAGTGTGGAACAAGGTACGGTTGAGGAAAATGGGGTAAAAAGAACTTTTGGCTTCTGGACTTTGGATGACATTTTGAAGGACCCAGGTGCACTGAAATAAAGTGACTTACACCTTGGAAAATGGATTTAAATTAAAATGTTAAATAAACGACCGTGCTGAGGGATGTGTACGTCCTTTCACTGGCTGCCGGGATTGAATACAGAAATGTCATTTGATTTGCAAATATAAAAAGGAGCGTGATGTTTTAATGAACTTCTGATTGGGAGAAAATGTTTATTCGCCCGACATTGCCCCACCGCCGGCAGCAACTGCTCTACTGGTTGCCCTTTGGTTGCCACGTACACCATTGGAATGAAGTTGACCATTTTAAGAGGGATTTCCTGCATTTGATTGATTACTTTCGACTTCATAAATATTGGCAGAGGATTCTGTTCGTTGGCAGGAACTTTCTGAATATGGAAATATGATGACCTCGGGCAGAAATTACGTGCTGGATAAAGCCATTTAAAGGGGAAGGAACTTCGCAAGGGCATGAGGCGAACTGTGTGCTGATTAAACCGACGTAGTGACACCTTGATGGGGTCTTATGAAAATTGAATGCCGGGCAATGGAAGGTTTAGTGTTGATTTTAAGTGAGGTTAATTTTGAGGGGAAATTTATGCCAAGATAGAACAGAATACATGATCAATTTGAAATATGCACGTACAATTTAAAATGTTTTAGTACATGTACATATTTATAGTAAATATAGGTTATGCGGGTGTCCCGCAACATTGTGGTGTGTATGTGCGTCGTCCTCAACCTCGACGTCGTAGGTTCGATTCCACTCGTGAGAGAACAGTAGCATGCACAACACGTTTGGTTGCCGAGAAGTTAGGCAGTGGCCGCTAAGCTGTAGCGCCACCATTATTATTATTATAGGTTCTGAAGCAACAAAAAGCAGCTAGAACGATCAGTCCAGCTAATGGCGAAAAACGAAAATATTGCAAAATTTGAATGGAAACAGTTGCAAGGTGTATTTAATTTAAGCCAATATCGTTTCATAATACTAATCCCAATTATAAATGTAGAACAAATAAGAAGAGATTGGAAAACAAAGCAGAAATAAATGCAACAGGAGGTGGCACGAATCGTCTTCATAATTTCACAGATATGGAGGGACCTGAGATTCATGTGGAGATTGGCACATGCATTAATCCACCTGGAATTGAATTTGCTGCGATGACCAAAATGACACCATTAATAACATGAACCCCCTAACAGAAGGATAAACAAACAACATTCTTCCCAAGGGAAAGCTGAACAGAAAAATTTAAACATATTGGTAGAGCGGAGAAATCTCCTGGGGCAGCAAACAACATCACAGGACAAATTTCACAAGGACATGATAGACCTCATAACTGATGTAAAATAAACTAGGAGGAGGATCAAGAAAAGTGTGCAACAAAGAGACATTGAAACATTGAAGGCATATAAAGAAAACAAGGAAAATGAAAAACTGGATAGAAAAGCCAAATTGGAGTTGGAGAGGAGGTCTATCCGAAACAAAAACTCGGACTTCACCTAACTCGGCTGTGGAGTAAATTGTACAAATAACATCAGTACCAAGATCAAGCGAAGGATAATTCTTGCCAACCGCTGTTTCTTTGGGCTCAAGAGGCAATTGAGTAATGGAGCCCTCTTCGAAGGACCAAGTTGACTTTATGTAAGACTGATCATCCCAGCCCTGCTATACTGCACTGAGTCAAAGATAATCTTAAAAGCGCTTGTAATAATAATAATAATAATATGGGTGGCGCTACAGCCCATAGAGGGCCTAGCCTCTCAGCAACCACTCGTGCGCGTGTTTTTGTTCTCACACGCGTGGAAGGGACCTACAGTTTTATACCGAATCCGAACGGCCAGATTTGAGAAGCTTTTTCTAGACAGGAAATACTCATTGAGCAGTGTCAGTAACTCGAAAGAGGTGGGGTCGTGAAAATTATTTGTGTCGCTCAGAGCTGGTTGGGTTCGACGCACATACCCACAAGGCCACGGGCCACCACAAAAGCGCATGTAGAAGTCCTTAAAGTTATGCGTGCGATCTTTGCTCCTGTTTTTGTTAACGGGTTCTGAATTAGAAGATTCAACCAAGAACCTTACGGGCTGTACAGCGACATGAGCCTAGTCAGGCGTCTACGGATCCAACGCCTACGGTGGCTGGGCCATGTACAGCGTATGGACAACTGAGCTCCGGCCCGAAGACTTTTCGAATCTGAACCTGTGTCGCAACGTGACAGAGGACACCTGCGTTTAACGTGGCTCATCCAACTTGGCCTGCGAGTCTGGAAACAGCTAGCCAGAGATCGTGTTAATTGTAGAGGCTTGTTGGTTGAGGCCGTAGCACACCCGCATCTGGTGGGGAACAATAATATTTTAAGCGTTATTTTCTGATATTTCTAATAAAGATTTTCGATTCTATGTAGCTTCTTAAAATTGTATTTTCTACAGAATGAGTTCCTTGGAGGAGTAAACAGAAGAAAAAATAACACCCTCGGACGGACACATGGCGCTTGGAATATTATGCATTTTGACAATTTTAATTACTTTTTGCCACGTGTTTATTTATTTATTTCTTATTTAAATACCACACTGATCTAGACAAATATTTTCTGCCTGAGTTTTGCTCAAAATCATTTCGTCTTCCTATATCTAGGGGACACTAAATAACGCATATCTGCTAAACGAGGTACAATACTTTAATGCTGAGACAGAACCCTTCACAGATAACCTCATTGTAAGGAAAACTGGTGGTCCAGATGGGGTAAGAAATATCTATTTGAAGAACTTACCTAAGATTGGCACTAAATTTTTAGCATACGTAATAAATGCCTGTTTAAAAATGCAATATTTTCCAACTGCTTGGAAAGAAACAAAAGTAGTCCCCGTTACAAAAGCAGGAAAACCTCCGCATCTACCAACTGGCTACAGACCTATAAGTCTATTAAGTAGCATAAGTACAATTTATGAAAAAGTAATTAACGAAAAATAACTAAAAATCATTGATGAAGAAAATTTAATTCCCAATGAGCAATTCGGCTTTCATCGCTTTCATAGTACGAACCATCAAATTCTAAGAATTTGCAATAGTATTAAAATGAAACGTAATATAGGAAAATTTACCGGCTTTTTAATACTGGATGTCCTATTATATAAATTGTATATCGAATCTCTGAATTGTAAATTGTGCGCTGGCTCGCTTTATTAAGTTGAAAACTATAAAGTCAAATACTAAACTAAACTAAACTATTTCTTATTTAAAAGGTCAAATGAAAGTTAAAAGTTAAAGAAGCTAATGAAACCCAATGAAACATATTTTCTACAACACATGATTGCACGGAAATGACAGTATTGATTTTTCTTCTCGATTGACAGCTTTAGGAACAGATGTAAAAAGTGGAAGTAATGTTGTTGACGATAATAATGAAGACGATCCAACGAATGATGACGGAGCAGGTGAGGGTACACGCCTGAAGAAAATACATCGGATATTGAGGATGTGATAATAATCGAGGCGAATTAATTTTTAGATAGTGATGAAAAAGAAGTATTCGAAGAAGGCGAAGGAGACGGAAAAGTTAAAATGCATGCTGCTCAATAACAGACGACACGAAATGGACCAACTGCTGCTACTCGTATCCCTCAACAGAACATTAAGCGTTTTCGAGCTGAGCCAACAACAACAAAATTGCATTCCAGTTGTGGTATTTAGAAATTCTTTTTTCACCGAATATTACTTCATTATCATAAGCGAAACAAATCGGTATGCAAGGAATGCAGAACAAAAATGCATTGCATAAAATCCCGAATGCAGACTAGGAATGTGGAAATATTTGACGAGAACTGAATTTGATGCATTTGTTGGAATACTTTTGCCCGCCGGGCATCACATTATAATAAATAATGCAAGTTAAACTGGCGTCGATTGCATGGATTATATGACAACACAGACGATGGATTTACGCATTCTGCAACATGTTGGATTTATGGCATTGGCTGTTTATTGCATTTGTAAAGAGATCGATGAACTCAACAATAATGATACATTACACAGCACACATACTGCGTCGCTCAAACGGAGACAATCGAATAGATAACCCACACTTTTTCACCCAATTCACTACTCGTTATCTGAAAAATTAAGCTTTAATGTATTTGCTTTAATAATTGTTTTAAGTATATAATAAACAAACCTATTGTAGTAGTGTAATATAAAATAAAAGAATCGAGCACAAAGAGAGATTAGGATACACACGTAAATATACCACAAACGGAGGATTGCCGGTTAGGTCAGAGTAGGATAAGTTACTATTAAGATAGTCTGTGAAAAGAAGTGAAAGGGTTCGGTCATAAATGAAGAGAGAAGACAAAGAAAAGAAAAGTGCTTGAATTAAAACGGGATGAACGCAGAACGAGTGATAAGCAATACCAACGAGGGAATTGCTTAAACTATTTAATTGTTTTCATTTCCACATAACATTGATTTAGTTCAAAATAAAGGACTAAGTGAACAAAAACAAAACTTTTTATTTAAAAAATATTTTTAGGACTTAGTTTTTACTTCCACAGTTAGCCCACCAACCCTTTCGGTTTCGGTTCGTTTGTCCAGAAACCATTTTTGGTTTGCTTATTCATAAACTCCTTCCAATAAGTAAGTTCAGAACTTCATAAGACATACTTGCACCTCCAAGCAAATGTATGTAAATTCATAGGGGTCTGCTCTGACCATGTCCCCGTTGAAAGGCTTTAAAATATGTATTCAGCGGGAGGTTAATTACCCATGAGCTTAAAATGAAAAGATAATAACTTTTCCGAATAATTAAAAAATACACACATTCGGCCAATATTTGCACATATCTTACTTCAGGCAAAGTTGCGGCGCCCATTTTCTAAGCCTCTCGCTCCATCCTCTGCCGTCCCAGTTGTACAACAATCTGCCCCATCCCAATCTCATCAGTGACCTCATAATCATCGTCATCTTTATTCAAATACCCAATTTAATCCACATCATCATCCCCACCTCTATAATAACTGCCGCCACAACCACACCCGCATACAAACCCGAAACCCGCACCGTCGCCCATTCTCTCCGAATAATATTCGAATGAAAGTGCCTGTGGTCGTGTTGGTTAAATTCCATTTCATCGAATTACGCCAAGTGTTCTCTTGGTCCTCCAACAAAAGCAAACAACATAAAAGTCTACTCTAACTCACTTCATGAGTACAAACCTTGTCCATTGTTACCTCCTTGACGGGCACATAAATATTTCAAAGTCTATGAGAAAACTTCTGATTGCTTCTTAAAGTCTCCGGCAAGGATCCACAAGGTCCCCCACAAGATCAAGAAAAGTGTGCAACAAAGAGACATTGAAACATTGAAGGCATATAAAGAAAACAAGGAAAATGAAAAACTGGATAGAAAAGCCAAATTGGAGTTGGAGAGGAGGTCTATCCGAAACAAAAACTCGGACTTCACCTAACTTGGCTATGGAGTAAATGGTACAAATAACATCAGTACCAAGATCAAGCGAAGGATAATTCTTGCCAACCGCTGTTTCTTTGGGCTCAAGAGGCAATTGAGTAATGGAGCCCTCTTCGAAGCACCAAGTTGACTTTATATAAGACTGATCATCCCAGCCCTGCTATACGGCACTGAGTCATAGATAATCTCAAAAGCGCTTGTAATAATAATAATAATAATATGGGTGGCGCTACAGCCCATAGAGGGCCAGGGCCTAGCCTCTCAGCAACCACTCGTGCGCGTGTTTTTGTTCTCACACGCGTGGAAGGGACCTACAGTTTTATACCGAATCCGAACGGCCAGATTTGAGAAGCTTTTTCTAGACAGGAAATACTCATTGAGCAGTGTCAGTAACTCGAAAGAGGTGGGGTCGTGAAAATTATTTGTGTCGCTCAGAGCTGGTTGGGTTCGACGCACATACCCACAAGGCCACGGGCCACCACAAAAGCGCATGTAGAAGTCCTTAAAGTTATGCGTGCGATCTTTGCTCCTGTTTTTGTTAACGGGTTCTGAATTAGAAGATTCAACCAAGAACCTTACGGGCTGTACAGCGACATGAGCCTAGTCAGGCGTCTACGGATCCAACGCCTACGGTGGCTGGGCCATGTACAGCGTATGGACAACTGAGCTCCGGCCCGAAGACTTTTCGAATCTGAACCTGTGTCGCAACGTGACAGAGGACACCTGCGTTTAACGTGGCTCATCCAACTTGGCCTGCGAGTCTGGAAACAGCTAGCCAGAGATCGTGTTAATTGTAGAGGCTTGTTGGTTGAGGCCGTAGCACACCCGCATCTGGTGGGGAACAATAATATTTTAAGCGTTATTTTCTGATATTTCTAATAAAGATTTTCGATTCTATGTAGCTTCTTAAAATTGTATTTTCTACAGAATGAGTTCCTTGGAGGAGTAAACAGAAGAAAAAATAACACCCTCGGACGGACACATGGCGCTTGGAATATTATGCATTTTGACAATTTTAATTACTTTTTGCCACGTGTTTATTTATTTATTTCTTATTTAAATACCACACTGATCTAGACAAATATTTTCTGCCTGAGTTTTGCTCAAAATCATTTCGTCTTCCTATATCTAGGGGACACTAAATAACGCATATCTGCTAAACGAGGTACAATACTTTAATGCTGAGACAGAACCCTTCACAGATAACCTCATTGTAAGGAAAACTGGTGGTCCAGATGGGGTAAGAAATATCTATTTGAAGAACTTACCTAAGATTGGCACTAAATTTTTAGCATACGTAATAAATGCCTGTTTAAAAATGCAATATTTTCCAACTGCTTGGAAAGAAACAAAAGTAGTCCCCGTTACAAAAGCAGGAAAACCTCCGCATCTACCAACTGGCTACAGACCTATAAGTCTATTAAGTAGCATAAGTACAATTTATGAAAAAGTAATTAACGAAAAATAACTAAAAATCATTGATGAAGAAAATTTAATTCCCAATGAGCAATTCGGCTTTCATCGCTTTCATAGTACGAACCATCAAATTCTAAGAATTTGCAATAGTATTAAAATGAAACGTAATATAGGAAAATTTACCGGCTTTTTAATACTGGATGTCCTATTATATAAATTGTATATCGAATCTCTGAATTGTAAATTGTGCGCTGGCTCGCTTTATTAAGTTGAAAACTATAAAGTCAAATACTAAACTAAACTAAACTATTTCTTATTTAAAAGGTCAAATGAAAGTTAAAAGTTAAAGAAGCTAATGAAACCCAATGAAACATATTTTCTACAACACATGATTGCACGGAAATGACAGTATTGATTTTTCTTCTCGATTGACAGCTTTAGGAACAGATGTAAAAAGTGGAAGTAATGTTGTTGACGATAATAATGAAGACGATCCAACGAATGATGACGGAGCAGGTGAGGGTACACGCCTGAAGAAAATACATCGGATATTGAGGATGTGATAATAATCGAGGCGAATTAATTTTTAGATAGTGATGAAAAAGAAGTATTCGAAGAAGGCGAAGGAGACGGAAAAGTTAAAATGCATGCTGCTCAATAACAGACGACACGAAATGGACCAACTGCTGCTACTCGTATCCCTCAACAGAACATTAAGCGTTTTCGAGCTGAGCCAACAACAACAAAATTGCATTCCAGTTGTGGTATTTAGAAATTCTTTTTTCACCGAATATTACTTCATTATCATAAGCGAAACAAATCGGTATGCAAGGAATGCAGAACAAAAATGCATTGCATAAAATCCCGAATGCAGACTAGGAATGTGGAAATATTTGACGAGAACTGAATTTGATGCATTTGTTGGAATACTTTTGCCCGCCGGGCATCACATTATAATAAATAATGCAAGTTAAACTGGCGTCGATTGCATGGATTATATGACAACACAGACGATGGATTTACGCATTCTGCAACATGTTGGATTTATGGCATTGGCTGTTTATTGCATTTGTAAAGAGATCGATGAACTCAACAATAATGATACATTACACAGCACACATACTGCGTCGCTCAAACGGAGACAATCGAATAGATAACCCACACTTTTTCACCCAATTCACTACTCGTTATCTGAAAAATTAAGCTTTAATGTATTTGCTTTAATAATTGTTTTAAGTATATAATAAACAAACCTATTGTAGTAGTGTAATATAAAATAAAAGAATCGAGCACAAAGAGAGATTAGGATACACACGTAAATATACCACAAACGGAGGATTGCCGGTTAGGTCAGAGTAGGATAAGTTACTATTAAGATAGTCTGTGAAAAGAAGTGAAAGGGTTCGGTCATAAATGAAGAGAGAAGACAAAGAAAAGAAAAGTGCTTGAATTAAAACGGGATGAACGCAGAACGAGTGATAAGCAATACCAACGAGGGAATTGCTTAAACTATTTAATTGTTTTCATTTCCACATAACATTGATTTAGTTCAAAATAAAGGACTAAGTGAACAAAAACAAAACTTTTTATTTAAAAAATATTTTTAGGACTTAGTTTTTACTTCCACAGTTAGCCCACCAACCCTTTCGGTTTCGGTTCGTTTGTCCAGAAACCATTTTTGGTTTGCTTATTCATAAACTCCTTCCAATAAGTAAGTTCAGAACTTCATAAGACATACTTGCACCTCCAAGCAAATGTATGTAAATTCATAGGGGTCTGCTCTGACCATGTCCCCGTTGAAAGGCTTTAAAATATGTATTCAGCGGGAGGTTAATTACCCATGAGCTTAAAATGAAAAGATAATAACTTTTCCGAATAATTAAAAAATACACACATTCGGCCAATATTTGCACATATCTTACTTCAGGCAAAGTTGCGGCGCCCATTTTCTAAGCCTCTCGCTCCATCCTCTGCCGTCCCAGTTGTACAACAATCTGCCCCATCCCAATCTCATCAGTGACCTCATAATCATCGTCATCTTTATTCAAATACCCAATTTAATCCACATCATCATCCCCACCTCTATAATAACTGCCGCCACAACCACACCCGCATACAAACCCGAAACCCGCACCGTCGCCCATTCTCTCCGAATAATATTCGAATGAAAGTGCCTGTGGTCGTGTTGGTTAAATTCCATTTCATCGAATTACGCCAAGTGTTCTCTTGGTCCTCCAACAAAAGCAAACAACATAAAAGTCTACTCTAACTCACTTCATGAGTACAAACCTTGTCCATTGTTACCTCCTTGACGGGCACATAAATATTTCAAAGTCTATGAGAAAACTTCTGATTGCTTCTTAAAGTCTCCGGCAAGGATCCACAAGGTCCCCCACAAGGACGAAGGGTGTGATGTAGAAATATTTCCAACTTCATTGATCCCCTGGATCTCTGCGCAGAGGAACCACCGAAAGTCTGTCGTTTCATATCTCAACTCTGCCGGTCCTTGAAAGAATGGAGAACAATAATAATTCATCGCTCCCTTGCCTCCGACCCGTGCGTCGTTTCCACTGCGGCGATTGCGTAACGAAACGATAGCTATTACTCGGATAAACCTTAAAATTTTCTCTGAAAATTGATTTATTGATGCCATCGAATCAATTACTTCCCTCAATGCAAAATATCCTCTTCTTTTTTTTTCTGTATTCCTTATCGAGCGAGGAGCGTCCTTTATGGTGACTTGGTTTGCTTTTGCTTGTCTTTCGGTAGCTGCTCCATGGCTGCCCGCCTGCCTGGCTGCCTGACTGCCTTTCATCTTCACATTGGCATTCGCTCTGACATCATTGGTTCTAGCAAAGTCCACAGACATCCCTCGGAGCACTTACGTTCCATTTTGTAGGGATAATGAATTTATACGTAGCTTCCGAGAACTTATTCGTTCCCGCAGTCTGTGCTGCCGCTTAAGGACATCCACCCTGCTACTGTATATCCACATGAATGTTGGCTGAACTGGAAAAACTTGATGCGATAAACTTTTCCAAGTGGCACGTCGTTCTTTCTACAGAATCTAAAAAAAAGAAGAAAAAACGACATGAACGACGACGACGATGAGCTATTTTCCACAAAATTCTTCTCGCTCTCTTACAGAGCAGATTTTAATGGAGATACTTGAGTTTTATTAAAATTCAAAACTGAAAGGGATATCCCTCTTCACTCCTGTCTTCTGTTTTCTTTTGTTCGGCTCTGCTTTCCGTTTCCTTCATCTCTCTCATCGCGCGGTGGTGCTGTGCTCGCTGGCTTCTTTTGATTTATTTCGAAAAGATTTCAAATTTGAGTGTCTGAAATGGCAGAGGGGGAGTGCGATGAGAATGAAGGTGAAAGAGGAAAGTTTTTCCAAGATTTCGCATCGAATGAGTGAATTATTATAATTAAATGTATCTGCCTTACAGCCATCCAGCCGTGTCATGAGGAATGGCAACGGAAAATTGTTGTGCTGTGAAGTTATTTTATTAATTTCCACCACGATGGTATTTCATTATGTGAACCCATCCGTGAATTGCTCCTTTTGAGAGGGCCCGGGCGACGAGGACAACAACCAACGACGACCGACAACGCCAAAGACGATACCAAGCGTAGGAGTAGAACGTCCGCCTCAGATTCCCCGTGGTGTTTTCAAATTGAATAAATATTTGATGTCTTTGAGACAAAAATACGCTTCGTAGCCAGGCCAGGTAATGTTTAGAAGTTTACATAATATTTTCATTTCAACCGTTCTGTGAAGTCCCTGAAGGTCATTGAGAGGAGAACGAAATACGAAATGTGTGCAAGCAAACGGGTAACGTAAAGGTTTTATTCTGTGAGTGGGGCCTTTTGATGATGAGAGCATGGCTGGCAGGGGACTGCTTGTGAAAGAGTTTTGCATGTGAAGAACTGAAGATGAAAGGGAAACTTCCTGGAGAGCTGCTTCTCAGAGCTGACAAAACATTTACGTTTTGTCCTTGGAAAGTCGGTACTACGGTATTTCTCCTTTTTTTATCGTTTAACTTCTGCAATGACAGAAAATTTATTCTGTCATCGTCTAACAAGTGGCATAACCGTAACAATGGGACCCTCTCGTCGGC